>JANHMN010000001.1:198835020-198892412 GCA_030674055.1 Rhabdomys pumilio | reverse complement strand
CACACACACACACACACACACACACACACACACACACACACACACACTGAGCATGTTCAAGGTCCTGGGTTAATTCCAAGCTCAGAGAATGGTGGTAGCGATATGAAAAGTGCTATGTATTTTTAAACTGTGACTAAACTGATCAACTTATCCCCCTACTTACCCTTTGGGATGGCCACTAAATTTGTCACAGAGTATAGTAACACGGTTGACTGAACCACAGCCATGAAAATGGGCTTCCAGCTCTTCTGCTGTTGCACCATAGTCCACCTAGGAAAGGAACACTTTACAAGTACTGGGAAAACTCCTATTTGAACAGGTAACAAAGTTAAGTAATAGAAAACAATGTCCCCTAAACCCAAAGCAGATTCTTCCTTAATACATACATTGCCAACGTAGATAGAACGAGCATCAGCCTCCATCTTCTCCTCAAGAGACATGATCACTGGGCCAGCTTTTAGAGAAAAAAAAAATTACTTTAACAAACTTCCACCAACAGGTAAAGATTTTGGTATACTTTTACTATACCAATTACCTAGAACAATGCCCAGCACATAGTAGGTTTCAATATACATTAGAGAAATCACTTCTTAAAAACCATAGAAAAAGGTGTTAAGTAAGATTTTACATTTCTCAAGTCGAGTCTCTATTCAATAGCTTTGGCTGAAATGCCTCACTCAGAGAGAACAAAACGGAATGGACTGAAATCTGACATTTTTAAAGAACTCCCTCCCAGCCAACAGTCATCTTCTAAGTCCTAACTAAAGGGTCTCTAACGGAAAAGTGATAAGACTTGAAGGTCAAATGCCAGCTGGTAATCACAAGAAGGGCACAGACAAACTAAGAACAAAGAGAAACACATTTATAATGAGACAAAGGAAGGCACAAGATTATCGCTACCAAAACAGCTTGTGTCTAACAAAGGTCAGTAGAACACAAAATGGACTATGACCACAGCACCTGCCCAGAAAAATTGCTCAGACGAGCAGCTTCAAGGTCCCGAGCCTCTACCGCCTCGCTGCGGTCTTCCCCCACCACCCGATCAACCAAAGACCCGGACTGGACGTGCATGAGGCGATTTACTCACCATTGCCTGGGGGTGGACTCATATTCATCTGCTTCTCTACCTCGTTTTGTAGCTCCTTTAGCTTCTCAGCCTCTTCCTCCATCTCCCTGACTCGAGCTTTGATCGCTTCTAGCTCCTACAATGAATGAGCAGGGCATGCAGTTAACCACAGACGCAGGCTAGGGGCTGTGCCGTACACTTCGTCTGGGCCGGGCCACAGCCATGCTCGGCCATTTCCCTCGCCTCGTGCGAGGGTCGTGATTGAAATAGAAAATAAATTTTAAAAAAACACGCAGAAAAATAAGAAGAGCCAATTTACCTTCTCTAGAGCCACCCTAGGCACCCATGATGCCCCATCAGGCCGCTCACGAACGGCCTCGGCCCGCCACCAGCCACGTTATTCCCCGCCCAACCCCACCCCCCGCCCGCCTGCCTGCCTCCTGCCCGTGCTCTGGGCCTCCCATGACCCGGCCCGCTCGCTCGGCCTCCTCCCCTCACCGGGTCCTCAATGGCGCCGTCCCCCGGGTCGGCCTCAACCAGTCCCGGCTCTTCCTCCTCCTCCTGACTGCCGGGGGCTCCCGAGCCGGGCCCAGGGCCCGGAGCTCCCGGAGGGGCGCGGGGCCGGGGCGGCTCCTCTTCAGGCTCGGGCTCCGGCAGCAGCTCCCCAGGCTCCAGCTCCTCAGACTCCAGGCCGTTCCCGTAGTCCCCTGCGCCCCCCGGGTCCCCCTCCCCGGCCTCCCCACCGGCCCCGGGCACAAGATGGCGCCGCCGCCCCGGCCCGGAGCCCCGACCGCCCGCAGCCCCCGCTGCTGCTGCCGCCGCCGCCGCCGCCATCGCCGCTCAGACTGGGGCCCGCCGCTCGGCGATTGGAGAACTGAGCCGGCCACGCCGAGGACTCATTAGTCAGTCAGCCTGCCCGTTAACCCGAGCTCGAATACTATTGGGGAGTTCTACTTGGCAATCAAACGAGGCCCCACCCCCAAGGCGGGCCACTGTGCCAAATTCTCTGAACCCGGTAGGTGAAATATGCCTGTCAATCAACACATCCCACCTCCTGTCGAGTCCTTAGGTAACAATAAGCCCGCACTGTGACGACTTTCCGCTCATCCCCCGCCCATAGGCGGGCCCACAACATGGAGGATGCTCCGCAATTGGCCCCTGACCGGTGAAGTGAAAAGGACCAATCTTTCAAACGCCTCACCTAAGTGGCCCATTCTTGAATGCCTATTGGCTTATGGGATTCGACGGGCTGACACCCGTTGTGCGACAGGTGAACCTTGCTCCCGAAAGAGTTGCCTGGCTAATTGCTAGGGAATTTCTGGACCTGGTGTGGTGGCGTATGCCTTTAATACCAGAGCTCAAAGAGCAGAGGCAAGTGGATTTCTGTGAGTTCAAAACCAGACTACTCTACTGAGTTTCCAGAACAGTCAGCACTACACAGAGAAGTAACTTCAAAAATAAAACAAACCTCACCTGTCCTCACTCAGACTTGGAGTTGTGTCCTGTTATTCTGCATAGGTGATTATTTTAGACTCTAATCCCTGCTTAGATTCAGCCTGTTTTCTTGCTGAACTTGTTAGAGCACCCTTTTTAACCTGGCTAGCTGAAGTGTCAAAATTCCTTACTGTAGCCTTAGGGCTAGTTTGCAAGTGATGTCTCCACACTTCATTCCCCAGGTTTACCTGAGGTTCACAGATTTAGTCCTAAATGTGCAGTTTCTCCTAAACCAGACCACCTCAGTGAGCAGTGAAAATGCCTTCCACCAGCTTTCCCATTCTATCTTGAGTCAAGTGGGCCTATTTTCACTGCACACTTAACGATTCTGTGCTACTTCCTAACTAGGTAGTGTGCCTGCAGACAAGGGATCAAGTCCTGTTTATATTTGTATCCATAAATGGTGATACATTTTAGCAGAGTATACATGTGTGATTATTGAATGATTGCAATTTCTAGGTGCAATTTCCTAGCTTCCAAACCCCTTTGAAGACCCCAGAGGAAATTCTCCTTGCAGGTTCTCAAGACAGCTCTGCACCTTCAAATAACCATGAGATCTGGCCCTGGATAAAGTCGTAGGATACGTACACTACAGAAGAAATTCCACACATTTATACAAATTAAAGAACCATAGTGTTAAATGTGCAAGAGGACTTTTTGTAGACAGACCAAACTACAGTCTGAGGGGTAGATTCATACAAGCACAACCAAAAAGGTTAACTTCGTTGCAACAGGGAAGTGGGGCAAAAAGGAATCCCTTTAAGCAAAGCAAAGTCAGAAGCATAGTTCATTACACCCCACTGTTGCATTCCTTACCTCAAGATCTTGGGAGCTGGAAGCAGAGTCAAACTGTTGCTGTGGATTCATCCAAACTAAAAGTGATCACCGAAGTCAGGCACTAGATGAGTTCCAAAGAAAGGTCTCTTATACTGATTCCAACCAATTCAAAATTTGAAGGGTTTGCTGGCACCAAGGGAAATGCCTTTGTGTGGGGATGGTGTTGTGTTCAGACAGGATCTCACTGACTGACTGGCTGGCTGGCCTGATGCTCAATTTATATAGTCTAGGATGACCTTAATTTCACAGAGACCCGCCTGCTTTTACTTCCTGAATTCTGGTATTAAAGGTGTGTGCTGCCACACCCATCAATTAAATAAATACCCTTTGCAAAACCATATTCCCCTAAATCCTTTTGATTTAATTTTGTTGTTGTTGTTGTTGTTTGATACAGGATCTCTGAGTAGACCTGGCTTTCCTTGAAAACTCTCTGTAGCCAGTCTGGCCTCAAACTCAAAGATCTGCCTGCCTCTGCCTCCCAAGTGCCAGGATAAAAAGGCGTGCACCACCACCATTGCTGGGCTTTTTTTCTTTTTCTTTTCTTTTTTTTTTTTTTTTTGAGACTGGGTTGTATTATATAGTCTGGCCTCAGACCTGAGATCCTCCTCCCTCAGCTTCCTGAGGTTATCATCTTCACAGTACTATGATACACATGTGTAATCTTGGTACGTGAGAAGCTGAAGCAGGGAAACAGCCAGGAGTTCCAGGCCAGTCTGCATAGTGAGTAGCTCAAGCTATATGCCTTTAATCCCAGCACTGGGGAGGCAGAGGTAAGCGGATCTCTGTGAGTTCGAGGCCAGCTGCTGTACAGATCGAGTTCCAGGAAAGCCAGGCCACAGAGAAACCTTGCCTCAAAAACCAGAAGAGTTCTTGTTCTTACAGAGGATCTCAGTTCAGTTCTCAGCACCCACATGCTCACTCCACCTGTAACTTCAGCTCTATTGAATTCAACCCCTTCTGGCCTCCACAGGCACTAACACACATGCACATACTTTCTCCCACACACAGATATTTTTTTTTTAAAAAAAAAATCTTTAAAAACAAAGTACCCTTCAGAGCTAAGTGTGGTAACATAACATACTCCTGAATCCTAGCACTTGGGGGGATGGGGAAGCAGAAGCATCAGGAGTTCAAGGCCAGCCTCACTTATATAGGCAAGCTGAGGCTAGACTGGGCTACATGGGACCATGTCTCAAAAAAGGGGGGTGGGGGCGCTGGGCCCAGAGGCAGGTGGATCTCTTTGAGTTCAAGACCAACCTGGTCTACATCGTGTTTCAGGACAGTGAGCTGCATAGCTATACAGGAAGATCCTCTCACTTCTGCCTTCCTAATGCTAGGATGAAAGGCACTCTTACATTTGTAATGAGGCTCCAAGAAAAATGTAAACTCTGTAATTTGCATTATATTTCACTGGACAGTGCTGACATAAGATTTGAAACCTTATGCTCTTTTTTAAAGACTTACTACTTTCCTATGTTTATATGTGTGAGTTTATGTATAGTACTTACATGAAGGAGCCCACAAACCCAGAGAGTGTCAGACTCCTGGGAACTGGAGTACAGGAAGTTGTGAGCTGCTCTATAGATGCTGAGATGTGAACCAGGCCCTCTGGAAGAGCAGTTAAGTACTTACAATGCTGAGCTATCTGTCCAGCCTTTCGTGTCCATTTTAGAAAGATCCTGGGATCTTCTGATGTGATCTGACCTAGCTTGTATTAACTTCCTAGATCAGACCTTGTACAGCAGTGAGGTAGCATTTAAATGTGAAAGGGCTTCTCCCAGGCTGCTTCATTTCAGTTTTGACTAGGTAACTTTAAAAACATTTTATTTATGTATGGGTCTATGTTCTGGTGCTCACAGAAACCAGAGGTATTTATAATCTGGAGCTGAGTTACAGGTGGGTTTGAACTACCTGACTGAGATCCTAGGATCTAAACTCTACTCAGCTAATGTGAGGAGCAAGTGCTCTTAACCAATAGCCATTTCTCTAGCTCAACTGATTAGCTACCTTTCATTTCTTCTTTTTACACTTATTTATTTGAAGGGAACACGTGTCGTGGCATTTGTGAGGTAAGAGGACTTGCCAGACTCAGCATACCCTTTCTACTGTCCAAAACTAGACTCCGGTTGCCAGGCATGGTGGCAGACACTGTTAGCCACTAAGTCATCTCACCAGCCCAGAGCATGGCTAATTTTTGGATAAAGGGTCTGTCTATATACCCCTGGATGGCTTAGAACTCACTATGTAGACAGCTCAACCTCCAACCCTCAGTGACCCTCCGTGGAATGTTGAGACTGCAAGTGTGTATGCCCACCACTGAGCTTGATTAACTTCTTAACATTTCATCTGAAAACTTGCTCTAAGTGCTCTACCAGGTGTTTACATTCATTACCTCCTCAAATCAGAAAATACTGACAGCAGAAAGAACAAAACCCACCCACCAGGCAAACCCACAAATGGTATCTTCGTCTGCTCTTCCTCAAGTCTTCATATAAATAGGGAGATTCACACAAGTGTGAGTCATCACACTGTCACACACTATTTCCTAACCTATAGCAGTTTTACAGGAAAATACAAAACTTTTAAGTGCTAATAGGTATCTTCATAGTCTTGTCATCTTAGCCATGAGGGTTTCCCTGACCGTTTGACTTAAAATTAGAGTCTCTACATATTTCTACCCTTGACCCCTTTATTCGAAAATAGTATCTTTAGACAGGGTTTGACACACAGGCCAGGCTGGCCTTGAAATTGTAGAGCTGCCTGGCGGCTGCCTCCCTAACTCTAGGATAAAAAGTGTGTCACCATTCATCTTTCCTCATAGTATTTACTGCCTTCTAACATAGTTATGAGACTTATTTGGTTCGTTCCCTACTGGAGTGTAAGAGCAACATGTGAGCTGAGCTGTGTCTTCCCATTCTCTTTGCCTATGAGCCCAGAACTGTGTTAAATACACAGAAAATATCTGGATATTTTCTCTAGAGATGATGAAGGAAGAGTAGCTATGTAGTCCATTATGTTATGCTTTCTGGTCAAAATTTCTGTTGTCTTTGTGTGTTGAGCAGGGTCTCATATAAGCCACACTGGCACGGGTCCTGCCTTATTTCCCAAATGCTGGAATTATAAACTGGCAGCACCACATTCAGTTTTGGGTTGTGTTTTTATTATTTATTGGCTATTGGTTAGTTATTATTTTATGGTTAGTCCCCATAACCACATTTGAGGGTGTTTTTAAATTTTCAAAGAATTCAGCCAGACCTGGTGCCACACACCTGGAATCTCGACACTGAGATTCAGAGGCCAAACTAGGCTACAAGCAAGTCCTATTTCAAAAAATGGAAGAAAAAGCAAACAAAAACTTGATGAAGAATATCTATGACCTACTCAATTGCAAGAAACTGTAGGGTTTCCATTTTGTTCTGTCTCCTGGCACTGAGTCTACCTTGCAGCCAGGTCTGGCTTGGCTAGAAGCTGACTATATATGTAGTCCCAGCCAGATCTACACCTAAAGTCCTTGCTCCTGAAGTGCAAGAGATTTACAGCATGAGCAAGAACTACCCCTACCCAATCTGTCTACCCCCACAGTGGTCAGAAATTGTAACTAAGTGTTGCCCTACTTTATTAAAAGTGCCATCTGGATGAGTTGCATCTACACAAAACTATATAAAGAAAACAGTCATCTGTCCCTTTGGACAGTCTAAAACTTAGTAATCAGATCATTATAAAGTAACATATTAACCCAAATTATAACGAGGCTAATAGACAAACCTAAGGCCTTCTGGATCCCCACTTGGTAGTTCTAAAAAGACAGAGATAGAAAGTATATCAATTCTGTCACTAAGTATCTTTTCAGAAAACTCTGCCTTCTGAGTAACTACACAGCTTTGAATCTCACTGTTTTCCAGATTGCTTTGGCTGCCAAGAAACTCATAGCTGAGCTCACACCCTAGCTTTTGTATTTGAGATTATTACTTAAGAACAACCTCCATGCATTAATTACCCTTTTGCTTTCTATTAATTTGTTTAGAGACAAGGTCTCATGAAGCCTTAGCTGGCTTTGACCTCACTATATACCTGGGCAGGCCGCCTTCCTATCTCTACCTGACTACTGGGATTGCAGTTGTTTGCCATCACACCAAACCAGGATATTTGAGGAGGGGGTTGTTGTGTGTAGGGGGCTCCAGATGTACCACAAGCGCCTAAACCTTTTTGAGGCTGGAGTTGGTATAGAGTTGTTAGGTTTGGGTATTTGGCCAGGGGTGGGGTGGAAGTAAAATTTTTTTTTTTTAACTTTGATACTTTCTTTCCCGAATCCCTATAATTCAAATGATTTTCCTTACCAAAGTCATGGTCATAAGAAATGACTGGTTTCAGGAAAGTTCTAAAACCCAGGCTGTACAGTATAGAAGTCACAAAACCCTGTTCAGTACTTCTCATTAAATTTCTGGGCTTTATTTATTTATTTTTAATACGACCATTACATATTACACAAAAATAAAAGTCAAATGAACTTGGCATTTATAAATTATTAAATAAAAATACAGGAATATATATTTATATTTATAGAGCTTTTTCTCTTCTTCTAAACTAACCAAATCTGTTCTCCTGCCGTTTATGATTAAAAAAGTAAAATAGTATATGTATGCCCTAGTGTAAGTGGGGCATAGGATTGATAACTGCAGCACTGAGTGCCCCACTTCCGCTCTTGTCTTGGCCTAAGCAAAGTCCCTATTTGTCCCTTTGGGCTTTGGAGAGCAAGAACATCCTCTCCACTTACTTAATATCTGAAAAATTATATCCATTTCCCTCATTTAAAAAAATGAAATGGATTTAAAAGTTGGGAGCCATACTCAGCCTTCTTGGCCGAGAGCTAATCCCAAGGAACTATATGGCTCTAAAAGAGTCCCTGGTTTTCCCTGACAGAAGAGTCTCTGGGTTTCCATTGGCCCTTAAAACAAAGGGCAGAACAGGTCACAACTCCCCACTGTGGTCCCATTTAAGCTAAGCTTCTGGGAATCCAGACCAAGACCAACCCTTTAGCCTATCATAACACAGCCTCTCCTTCCACCCCTTGTGAAGGCTTGAGAGCCCAGCATGTTGGTAACCTGACCCTGGTCCCCCACTGCTCCTGTTTGCTAAAGGCCCCCAGGAATGCTAACTTGGGTGGGTGTCCCGTGGGAAGGGTAGAGCAGAGAGTCTTCCCTGAACTCGGAGGCGCACAGGCTCCAGGTGGAGCTGATGGTCTAGTCAGTGGTTTTCTAACTTTTTTCAGCAGCAAAGCCCTTACCACAAATAAAATCTTACCCTGAACCCCGATACATAAAACAGCTACAAGGGGAGCTGTTGTTTGAGGGCAAACTGCCCAGCCCTCCACTCCCTCGTCTCCCTAAGGACTCCTGAGGCAACCCCTAGGACACTTTGGGGCAGTGCCAAGCAGTTTGAAAACCACTGGGCTAGTTTGTCCTGAGCAAGCCAGAGC
Organism: Rhabdomys pumilio; assembly: GCA_030674055.1. Taxonomy (NCBI): domain Eukaryota; kingdom Metazoa; phylum Chordata; class Mammalia; order Rodentia; family Muridae; genus Rhabdomys; species Rhabdomys pumilio. The sequence continues at coordinate 198,883,539 of JANHMN010000001.1, read as the reverse complement.
CTCCACTCCAACTGCCTGCCACACACAGCTCTGAGTTTCTTAGATCATCACCCTCAAAACAGACCAACTGGCACATGCAGTCTCCCACATCCCCCATAGACACTATTAAAAAGTGCAACCTTCTCTCAAAAGCAAAAGTCTGGACTAAAACACCTGAGGCCAATTTGGTCCCACATTAGCAAGCACTATATGATGCCACATTCTAGGACCAAGTGAAGAGGAGAGTCAGCTGTGGCCTAGCCAAGCCGGTCAGTGCTCAGGATAGGCAGGTAGGGTTCTAGAGCACTGGGAACAACGTCAGCATTGAAGAGCAGCAACAGTAGCACCTTGGAAAGTGCAGCAGTGAGGTCTGGCTCAGGGCATGCATTTGGAGTAAGTAATTTCTCCCTCAAAAGAAAAAGCTAGAGTCTGGATTTGTTCTAGAGGACTGGACTGTGAGTTCTAATGTGACCATCTTTAGAGACTCAAGTGTTGACAACACAACCTATGCAAAGAGCATGGCTTCAAAAGAAAACATGTTAGGTCATGGCAGGTACTCTAGAACCCATATGCCTGGCCCCTGATAAAGCAGCACCAAAACCCACCACAGAGAACAGGCCAGTACCTGTCCCCATCACTCCCAAGGGACTCAGAGCTGGAATGGTCCTCTCATTGAGACAGTTCAGGAACTAAACTGAATTCTAGGTCAGCATTTATGTCCATAATCTTCTAAAGGAAAATCAGAGCCCCAATTTAGAGTTTCAGCTGGACTGACAGGTCCTAGAAACAGGCAACACTTTAGGCACCCTTATGCCGCCATTTGAGGGGAAGGTGACAGGCAAGTCCAACTACCAAAGCTTCTACCCACCCAGGCACCACAGCCTTATCCTTTGTCAGCCCAGGTGCAAAGATGCACACAACAGGGGGATGATGAAGAACAAGGCCAGCTGCAGAACTCTTCTCTCCGAAGCCCTGCCAACAACGTTCAGCAGTACCAGAGTCCTAGTCTAGATACAGTGTTCCTCCCTCAGCCTGGAGGCGTATGGTCAAGGGAAGGGGCAGAGGGGAGAAGGGCAGTGAACTGGCCCTTGTTCTTGCCACAGCAAGAAGGAATGTTTTCTCGAAGTACCCCATCACCAGATTGGACAAACAGCCCAGCAAGCACATGAGCATGCCTGCATGTGCACATGCACAGGTGTGTCCATGCACAGGTGTGCCCATGCAGCCCACAGCCATTTCATCCAGTCACCTTCCATTCCAAGGGAGGTGAATTCTAGGCTCCCTAAGTCCCATTCATCTAGTAGACACGCAGATCTTTTAAGTAAGTCCACCGTCCTTGGAGCTACAAGCCATGTTCCAGGTAGCTGTGTGCCCACGATATGGGCATGATTCCTCCCACCTCCCCCTAAGCCGTGGGATGACTCCACTCTCTGGGTTCCTGGCCTTGAAACATTCCTTAATGTTTCCAACTCATTCTCCCTGCCACCTGCCTGGCATGCTTGGCTCCCACACACACACACACACACTACTTTCCCCTGCCTTTCTCTGTTCCGTGACCATCCAGTTTCTTCCAAGGGCATTCTCTATTGTTCCAGCTCTCCTGGCCCCTAGCCACACCTAGCCCCACCTGGCCCTAGACTTTCTCACTTGCTAGCAAAAAAGGCCCCTACAGTTACCAGGGCCCCCAGTGCCACAGCCCCCGTCAGCACTGTCCTCACTGATGCCCAGTTCCCCTCCCGCAGACGCCGTGCCTCCTCCAGGGCCCCGTCCCCGTATAGAGCTGTGAACTCCGCCTGTGGGAGAGAAGGGAAGTAGAGAAAGGAGAAAGGGATATCAGGAAAGGATAGTGGAGAGAAGAGGGAAGGAAGAGTTCCAGTTCCATCCACTGTGAGCACTGCCCCACACCCAGCTGCTCCAGCCAAAGCTCTACTGCCCACAAGCCCCAGGGAACCCTCTCCCTGGCTCCTCTGCACTGCCTGCATAAAGTCAGCCCCATCCCTTCCATGACAATACAAAGTTCTGTTCAGAACTGGCACCCTTTGCTAAGGCTTGTTTAGCTATGACCCATTCCTGACCCACCTCACCACCCATGCTATGTATTCAGGGGTCACAACTTTTCTCTGAAGGCTCTCTGTTTATAAAACTCTATATTCAGTCTTCTGCTTGGGACCCTGAAACCCACTCAGCGATACTGCATGGCAGCCCTGGAGTACCATTAGCTTGATGCTCTCAGTCTGATTCCACTTAAATAGGGGAACTCAGCCCTTCCCAGCACAACCCCAGCCTTCCATCAGAGGCCCCATTTTCCCATGAAGACCAACTTTGCAGAGGGATGTGGAAAGCAGCAATTGAGAAGCTCCTTACCCAGCCCCCACTGCTGTGGATCCAGTCAGCCAGGCGTGTCTCCAGGTAGGCCACCATCCAATCCTGCACTTGTCCCACCAATGGCTCCATTTCTTTGTTGACACTCTCAGCACACAGGGCAGCCCCAAAGACAAAGAATGCCACAAGACGGCCCCAATTGGGGCCCCCTTGGAAAAGTTCGTCGGAAACCTGGGTGAAGCGTTGCTGGGCTGAGCCTGGGGTCACATGTAGCTGAGCAGCCAGGTCAGAGAAGGTGCGCCGGAAGCGGGTCTCAAACTCGTCTCCAGCAGCCCGCATGGCTTGGTGCAGCGGGTCGGCTGCTGGGCCTTCCCCAGGACCAGCTCCACAGACATAACCTTTCTGCCTCAGCTTATAGCCTACAAAGTCAGCCACTAGAGCCCGTGTGTCTGGGGTTGAGGCTGGGGTCGCCATCCGGGCGGCTGAAAGGGGCAAGGATGACAGACTGACATAAATATATGGAAAATACTGACAGAGACCAAGAAGAAACATTTCCTATTTAATCAAGCTCCTGAGATAGGTGAAATGATCAGAGACCACTGGGGCCTCTGAAGTAAGAGCAAAGGATTCGAGCCATGGAGAGGTTCACGGCATAAGCAGCTGGCCACGTATAACATGTCAAATTAAGTGTGCAACAGGAAATCTTATTTTTAGACTACTTCAGATTCCTTTCATACGACAACACCAGCTGTATGACACCTCTACACACACACACACACACACACACACACACACACACACTCCCTTTTGGCTACAGGAAGAGGCTTAAGACCTCCCCAGGAGCATGATGTGAAGATGTTGGCAGAGGCACAAGATAGGGAGGAGATAGGCGCTGAATAGCAGGATGGGAAAACCCAAGGGCTGTAATGGGGCAGAAAGGAAGAGGACACTTACCCAGCCTGGATGGCAGCTCTTAGGACCCAGTGCTGGTGGCAGGGAGCCCCCAGCTGAGGCCTTTCATCCTCCCGGCTAGAGTGGAGCCCTGAAAAGGGGAAGGAGAGAGAACTAGGTGGAAAAGGCCAGGGATCTGGGTCTGGCCCGGAAAGAACTGGAACTGCAGCGTCTGGGACTGGGCTCCTACCTCCAACGCTTTGCCAGCTGTGGGGCCGATTCCATGTTTAATGACTGCCCTCTCGGGAAACCCGGGACCGCGGGCTTCCTGCCGACACCATCTCTACTCCCGGTTCCCCCAAGAGCAGCCCAAAGGCCCAGCTCCTCCCATTCCCCCACCCTTAGCTGGTTTCCAACCCCGCCCGCCAGCCAGGTTAAAGAATCTCACGGGTCAGGCCGCAGCCAGGATCCGGAATCCGGTTGTTTCCTGGTGGAGGATCTGGGAGGGAGGGAGGGAGGGAGGGAGAGAGGGAGGAAGGGAAGGAAGGAAGGAGGGAGGAGGGGAGGGCAGGGAGGGGAGGGCCCGGCGCCGGGTGATGATGGGACACAGAGATGCGTCCAGAGAGAGGGGCGGGGCTGGGAGGCAGGGCTGGGAAGAGCCACAACTCCGGGAAGAGAGGGCCATTGAAGGGCCGTTCAGAGGCCATAGTGACCTGTGCCGGCTGCCTGCTAATCCCGCAGCGTACCCAGGGAAACATACCGGGCCTCAGTAGCTCAGTGCAAATTCAGCATTTCCAGAAGGTCTCTTCTCTTCATGCACTTGTTGAACTTTCCAGCTTGGATTGCGTGCCTAGGAAAGGAAGAGCAGTTCCTATTAAGCTAAGAACAACGCCTTGCCCTTATGGGACTAGTAGGAACACTAAACACAAAAGTACTTCCCCTCAGGACCTTTAATGCAGTAGGCTCTTCCTGGGCTGGAGTTTCAGCTAGGTGTCAAGGTGGCAGGCCTTGTTTCACAGTGTCCAAGAGCAATCTTCATCTTTTATAATCAGATTAATTTTCTTTTAAGTTTTTACCCACCACATGAGTTAATTCTTATTATTTAAAAAAAAAAATCAAACAATAAAAGGCACAAAATGATATAAGCTTACTAATCTTACACACTCTCCCTAAATATAGGTTACCAATGTTAAGGTTAATGCCTGTTTTACAGATTACATATATCTATAACTTATATGTAAATATCTATATTCACTTACACATGAATTATATATACATTTATTCACACACATATGTCTATGTAAGTATATGCTTTTACATATACATATAATATATATATTTATATAACAAATGTTATATAAGTATAAAGTATATTTATCAGTATAGTTTATATAAATATTTTTATATTTTTATATATTCTATACACATATTTATAATATACACATATATCTATATATAATATATAGATATATACATATATCTAGTTATATGTGCATATACACACACACATATATATATGTATATAAAACATGTGTGTGTGTGTGTGTGTGTGTGTATGTGTGTGTGTGTGTGTGTGTGTGTATTTTGAGACATGGTTTCTTCTCTGTGTAGCTCTGGCTGTCCTGGAACTCACTCCTATAGAACAGGCTGGTCTCAAACTCACAGAAATCCACCTGCCTCTACCTCAGACATTATGGGATTAAAGGCATGAGACACTATTGCCCAGCACATAATATATTTCTGTAGAGCAAGTTTCTAGGCCAAGAAGCTTTCTGACTACAGCAGATCCACAGGAGGGCACTCATAAGCAAGCTGATCCTCCCACCTCTCCCCTCGCCCAGGCTCCTGAAGCTTGCCATTTCTTCAGCTCTGAAACTCCAGCTAAGGCCAGAAGAGGCAACCCAATTATGCTTCCTTCCTTCAGTTCTTTCTTCTTGCTTCCCCTTGCTTCTCCCACTAAACCTCGGTGTTCCTATTTGTGTCCTATTTGTGTGGTCACCAGAGAAGCCACGAGGATCATAGTAACAATCCATTATCATATTCTCTCTCTCTCTCTCTCTCTCTCTCTCTCTCTCTCTCTCTGTGTGTGTGTGTGTGTGTGTGTGTGTGTGTGTGTGTGTGTGTCTGTTCCTTGTAGGTCAGTTTGACCTTGAACTCACAATCTGTCTATGCTAGCTGTCCAGACTGGTGGTTTTGCAGGTGTGAGCCACAGACCTTTCTTTTCATGTGTAATTTTTGTTCTCACTTCACTCCTTAGGCTGCTTAATTCTTATTCCACAAAAAAGGAAGCTGAGATTTGGAAAGATTAAACCATTTACCCAAATCCACACATCCAAGGAAAGAAGCTAGGACTTCAATTTAAGTCAGTGTGACCAGTAAGTTTGAACTTTGACAATGTATTGCCTCAAAATGATCTCTTCTTCCCTTTGGCAGTCAGAGCTGTTTTTATAGCTGGAATCCACAGCTATTCTGAGTTCTGGCTCAGTTTTCTACTCTGAACATATAGCCTGTTCCACTCCTGTATGGTTCTATCGTCCCACCTAGCCTCATTTCTCCTTTGTTCTTAGACTGATCATCCTAGACGCCCCATTTGTTTTTAGAGACAGATTGTGTTGGGTACAGGAATCACCCACGAACCACATGGACACTGATTTCAATCAAGCAGGGATAGTTTATTGAAAACACACCTTGGGACTGACTGATAAGACTTGGGAGCTGAGACTGTGATCCCAACCTACTGAGCTTTTAAACCTGAAATCCACAAATATCTGTGCCAAATATCCCACCACTCAGGATTTAGGGATAGGGGACTTCCTTAGGAACATGTCTCTGTGGTACACTTATCCTGCTCCCATTGGTTGGGTTATTCAACTGTGGTGGGGCAACTTGGCCTAGCATTTGTGTCTCAACTTGCCAACCAGGATGTCAGTTACCCAGGGAGGTCTTGGGAACTTAAACCATTTGACAGCTATCAAAAATGGTAGTTTTATTCAAAATGGCTAAGATACTATCAGAAAAGCAGTGGTTACTTAGGCCTTAACAATCTAGTTTAAGGTTTTCATTTGTGCTGGGCGGTAGTGACACACGCCTTTAATCCCAGCACTTGGGAGGCAGAGGCAGGTGGATTTCTGAGTTTGAGGCCAGCCTGGTCTACAGAGTGAGTTCCAGGACAGCCAGGGCTACACAGAGAAACCCTGTCTCAAAACAAACAAACAAACAAACAAACAAAAAAAGGTTTTCATTTGCAATATGGTTTAGTCTAAGACATTGACCAGAAGTAAATACTCTTGGGGGAGAATATTTTGCAGTGGGGTCCAGGCTGGCCTTGAACTCACTATGTAGATGAAGATGACCTCGATGAACCTTTTGCACCTCCCGATTAGTGCGGGGATTAAAGGAGTGCACCCCACATTGAATTTGTTTTTATTACTGGTCTTAAGAGACACTAACATATTATTTTTTTTATTTTTAAGCTCTTTGACAGCCCAGGCTGTAGTTTATCACATTTTTATCTCCATGTTGACTAAATGAATCATTTGACATCTCCTGCCAATCTCTGAGCAGTTCCAGTCAGATGTTTAAAGATCTGCTGTTTAAGAAATAAATACTTATGCCAGGCATGGTGGCACACTCCTTTAATCCCAGCATTCAGGAGGCAGAGGCACATGGATTTCTATGAGTTCGAGGACAGCCTTGTCTACAAAGTGACTCCAGGACATTCAGGGCTTTTACACAAAGAAAACTTGTCTCAAAAAAAAAAAACTATTTTTAAAAAAGTAATTTGGAAGAAAGATTTGGTTTCAGTGTGAGCAGCTAGAAGATCAAAGTCAGAGTCTTGTATTTAGTCCAAAGCTATATACCTCAAAGATCTTCCCAGCCCCATGATGCAAAGCTGAACATGGGTAGCTCCAGCTGTAGACAAGGCAATAGAGTCTCTGCCATAAACTCCAGTCCATATACTACAGGGGAATCTCCTTGGTTTTACTTCAGTGCCATGTTATTTCACCACAGCAAGGAGGATTCCTTAAACTGCCTGATTATAATATTAATCAGTGTACAATTATTGTTACAGAACAATGTTTTAGCCAAGCTGTTGGTATCTGGCAGGAATCAGGAATGATGGCACCTAAGCTTTTAAGTAGCCTTTTGTCACCGGTTGTTATCTGAGATTTTAATGGGGCTATTCCTCTGACTGTTTCTTAGCATTCTTCTAGAGGGTGTGGCAAACCAGGAAATCTCCTATGGCTGAGAATTATGTAGGTGCTGGGTCTTTCAGGATAGCCTATAGATCAGATAAGAAGTTTTGGTGTGAGGAAATCAACTTGTTAAAGGTCCTTTTGTATAACCATAAAAAGAGTTTCTAAACTGAGTGTTCTGGTGCAAACACGCCTTTAGTCTCAACACTCTGGAAAGCAGAGGCAGGGGGATCTCTGAGTTTGAGGCCAGCCTGATCTACAGAGTGAGTTCCAGGACAGCCAGGGGTACAGACAAAAACTCTGTCTCAGAAAACAAAAACAAAACCCAACAGATGCAACAGCAGCAGCAACAACAAAGAGCTTGCAGGAGGCTGTTGGGGTTCAGCCCCACAGACAGCTCCCCCGTTGCTAGGAAGCCTGGATTCATCCTGTAGTGCTTTTTCTTCCACTGATCATCCCGAGCAACCAACACTGACAAATTATTTTGCAGCTTAAGGCACAAAGTATGTTCATGCATTTTATGTGTGAAATAAGAAACACAACTCAATATGGTTTTTAAAGTGAGTCCTAGCTAGTGCTGTTTAATGCTGCTGTGAGACACACACAGAAATGAACTGTACAATAACAACATAGCAGTCTCACTGTTTATGCCCAGTTGAGTCCCTTGTACAGCTGCGTTGTTTCGTTAAGCCATCCTGTTAAACATTTAGAGACTTCGTGAGCTCAGTGATAGAGTGTGTTGCATATAAAAGGCCCCGGGTTCAAACCCCAACACTGCAAATAAATAAATACATTTGGAGATTTTATTTGTACTCTAAAATTTTTTTGTCTTTCCTTTCTTTCCTTCCTTCCTTTCTTTCTTTCTTTTTTTTTTTTTTTTTTTTGTAAAGACAAGGTCTCTTTACATAGCCATAGCTGCCCTGGAACTCACAGAGATCTACTTGCCTCTGCCTCTTGAGTGCTGAGATCAAAGGTATGCACCTGTACCACTATGCCTGGCCCCATTTTATTATTTATTTAGTTATTTAATTAATTATTTGTTTATTTATTTTGGGTTTTTAAGACAGGGTTTTTCAGTGTAGTCCCAGCTCTCCTGAAATTCCCTCTGTAGACCAGGCTAGTCTTAAACAGAGATCTTCTTGTTCCTGCCTCCCAAGTCCTGGGATTAAAAGAGTGAACCTCCATGGCCAGCTCATTTAAAAATTTTTTTTAAAATTCTAATTATGTGCTCGTGTGTGTCCAAGTAGGAGCTATGCTCATGTGAGTGCAGGTGTCCTTGGAGGCAGAAAATGGCACCAGATCCCTTGGAGCAGTGCATGCTCTTACCACTGAGCCATCTTTCCAGCCCTATTGTCCACTTCTATATTAGATGCTAACATTATCATCTAATAAAAATACTAGTATTGCTGGGCGGTGGTGGCGCACGCCTTTAATCCCAGCACTTGGGAGGTAGAGGCAGGTGGATTTCTGAGTTCGAGGCCAGCCTGGTCTACAGAGTGAGTTCCAGGACAGCCAAGGCTATACAGAGAAACCCTGTCTCGAAAAACAAAAACAAAACAAAACAAAATACTAGTATTATCATTATTATCAGTTATGTTTTAATGTAGCCTAATCCTAGCTCCACAATTGGTAACTCTGTGACACTCACTGGGCAAGAATCTTTTCCCTCTCAGTTTTCTCATCTGTAATATTTGTAACAACTATAAATACTCTAACAATGCCTAGTTGTTCTGTGGTATAAAACTCCATAAAAAGCAGGAGCAATGGCTCCCTAGTGTATTTTCAGCACCCACATATACCAGCTCATATCTATCTGTAATGCCAGTTCCAGGCTATCTGATGTCCCCTTTTGGTCTCTGTGGGTAACTGCATTTCTGCATACATAACCCCCAACACCATACAGATAATTAAAAAATGAAACAAATCTTTGTAAAAAAAAAATTAGTAAAGAAGTTGGAAAACATTTTACATACCATTGTCACTAGTGTATTTTTCAAAAATAAAATGGAAAATAGCCTGTCCCGTGTCCTTCTTAGACACTCAACTCAATAACTGGAAGACTTACCATGTATAAAACATGCCATGAACCAGAAACAGTCTTCATGCTTGAAGAGATTGACAGTTAGAGATCAGAACTACTTGTTTTGTGTGTTTGCTAAATGAGTGAGAAAACCAAGGTCCAGAGAAGTTATTCCTTTCTCAAGGTCACACAACTAAACAGCAGGGAACATAGGACTGGAAGCTAAGTGTTCTCATTACTTTTCAGTAGCCAGTGAGCCAGTATGCCACCGCTCATCCTTTTGAGTCTTCTACTTAGGACTCTTATCTAGGATTCTTGCTTTTTCTATCACTACACCCATCGACATCCGGGTCTCAAACTTGTAGCCTGGGTTTAAGAAAACACTGAGCTCTAAGGAGAGTTAAACCCTCAGCATTTAAAAAATTTCCCGTCTCCCCCGCCCCTTTCTTGCTTTAACCCTTCTTATACAGGAGTAATTCATCTGGGACCCCAAGGATGGAGGCAGTCCCGCCCCCTGGTGCAGCAGTGAAGATAGATACCAGCCACCTGTCAGAGGGCTGTGGGCGGGGGCCCGGTCAGCGAGGCCCGCAGAACCGAAGGGTGAGCGCCGCTGAGCGCACGCTCAGAGCAGAGAGCTGGAAGCAAGCAGGACGCATAGTCTGACACCGGGGCTGGCCGCCAAAGGAAGGGAAAGATGGTCAGGGAAACCGAGTAGGCCGGGTACGCGGGGTGACAGCAAGGAGAGTCTGCAGCCAGCAGCAGCGGAGCAGTCCTACACCTTATGCGAGGACACAGAGCCGGCGGGAGAGTGAGGACGCGCCGGGCACTGTGCGCTGGCCCCGCTGGGGCGCAGGGGTGACATGTCCCACGAGCGGCCACCGCGCACGGACATCCCCCGCAACCTGAGCTTTATAGCAGCATTGACCGAGCGCGCATACTACCGCAGCCAGCGGCCCAGCCTCGAGGAGGAGTCGGAGGAGGAGCCCGGGGAGGGCGGGACCCGGCCGGGCGCCCGCTCGCGGGCTCACGTTCCGGGTCGGGGGCGCAGGGCCCGCTCTGCGCCCGCGGGTGGTGGCGGGGCGCGGACAGCTCGCAGCCGCAGCCCTGACACTCGCAAGAGAGTGCGTTTCGCCGACGCGCTGGGGCTGGAGCTGGCCGCGGTCCGGCGCTTCCGCCCGGGGGAACCGCCTCGGGTTCCCCGCCACGTGCAGGTGCAACTGCAGAGGGACGCCCTGCGCCACTTCGCGCCGTGCCCGCCGCGCGCCCGCAGCCTCCAGGTAGGCGCCCTGCCGTGCCCCGCCCCCGGGCCACAGCCTTCTCCCTCGGGAGTCCCGCCCTGACCTGCCTCCCCGCCCTCTCTCCTCAGGAGGCGCGCGTGGCCCTGGAGCCAGCCCTGGAGCCCGGCTTCGCCGCCCGGCTGCAGACGCAGCGCATCTGCCTGGAGCGCGCAGATGCGGGCCCTCTGGGCGTGGCCGGGAGCGCGCGCGTGCTGGACCTGGCCTACGAGAAGCGTGTGAGCGTGCGCTGGAGCGCGGACAGCTGGCGCAGCCTGCGGGAATCGCCCGCATCCTACGCCGGTCCTGCTCCGTCCCCGCCTCGGGCTGACCGCTTCGCCTTCCGCCTGCCCGCGCCTCCGGTCGGCGGAACGCTGCTCTTCGCCCTTCGCTACCGGGTTACCGGCCGCGAGTTCTGGGACAACAACGGCGGCCGTGACTACGCGCTTCTTGGGCCCGAGCACCCTGGCGGTGCCGGAGCCGCGGAGCCCCAGGGCTGGATCCATTTTATTTGAGACTAGGCTCCTAGAGACCACAGCAGGGAAAAAGCGGGGGCAACCAGGCGTAGGGGGCGGCTGTGGCGCCAGGAACCAGTGAACCACAATTGGCAGATGGGTGGAGAGCGGTACCAGAGTCAAGGGGAGGTGGCTGGAAACCGCCTGCGAAACTCAGAGATTGGGGTGGAAAACATCAGGTGGGCTTAAGTGACGCCAGGTGGGCATAAGTGGAAGGGACTTGAAAGGTCAAGAAGCCTCCTTGGGCTGGGAAGCTTTATGGATTGAGGAGCCTTGATGTATAAAGTCCAGCCCAGGGAAGTCATTCGGAATGTTTCCCTCCAACTGGCCTTACCACCCCACGTCCCTGTATCCTGCCCATCCTAGCTTCATCTGAGCCGAAATTGCCTTGCTTAACCCCAGGAATTTGACCATTGCCCTCTGGCAGTATTCCCTTGTCTCCCAGCAGTTCGTGGCTTCTGTCTTCAAGGACAGGGGTTGAGGGGGGGGTGGTGGTGGTGGAGGGTGGACACTTTGTTCTTTTTGAGTTCCTTCAGCTACCCGGCAAGCAACGACGACGGTGGCAAAAGTAACTCCCACCTGCCCTTGTAGCCAAATAGTGAGGCATCTAAGGAAGGGGTTCACATAGGCTTCCAGAAAAATGAAAGCCAGCCTTACTTTTCTGGGTATCCTCTTAAAACCTCTAAGCACTTTATGTCAAGGGATAGTGAATCACGAAAATCCCTAGTGGTTTATTCTTTGTGCCTCTTAAAAAGAGGAAACCACTGAGTATCTGTATGATTGAGCTGATTTCTTTGTGTCTTTGGGCTCCGTTTTCCTCTGTGAGAAAGTGGAGTTAGGTGGTTCCCTAGAGCCTCCTTCTCTCCTTCTCCTCCTTCCCCTTCTCTCTCTTCGTTGAGGCTACCTTTCTTCTGGCTACCTTTTCTTAGGACTACTTTTTTTTTTTTTTTTAAGATTTATTTATTTTATTTATGAGTACACTGTAGCTGTCTTCAAACACACCAGAAGAGGGCATCAGATCCCCATTACAGATGGTTGTGAGCCACCATGTGGTTGCTGGGAATTGAACTCAGGACCTCTGGAAAAGCAGTCAGTGCTCTTAACCTCTGAGCCATCTCTCCAGCCCAGGACTTCTTTTTTCTTCCTCTCTTTCTTTTGGCTACTTTTCTTTCTTTCTTTTTTTCCTTTAGGTTATCTTTCTATTTATTTCTTAAGGCTACCTCTTCCCCCACCCCCTCTGTCTCTCAACACCATCTCTAGCCCAGGCTGGCTTCCAATGTGCACCCCTTCTGCCCTAACCTCTGCTGTGCTGGGGTTATTGGTGTGACCCACTATGCTGTTAGGGCTATTTTTTTTTTTTTTTTTGGCCTTTTATGGTCTGTTCACGGCACAGTATAGATTAGAAATGACATCTTTCAACCTAGTGCTACAATTAAAGACCACACAGCAAGCCAAGTGTCTCGTGGCACACCTAGGAAGACTGTTTTGCGTTTGAGGCCAGCCAGGGCTACATATGATTACTAAGCGATCCTGGGCTACATTTGACTCTCAGAAAATTGAAAGAAGAAAAAGGAAAAGAAGAAACAAGGCTTACCCAGCACTCTGAGCCAGTGGCTGCAGATGAGCGTAATTCAAATGATCCAGGACCCAGGCAGCAGGCAGCAGAGGGCCTCAGTGTATCTATAGCTCACCCTGTGCCCTTTGGATTTTGCTCTTGCTGCCACAGACTTCTAGTCTGAGTTCCCAGAGAAACTGGAGAAGAGTACAGCTGTTAGGGAAAGTGTGGCTTGGGAGCCCCAGAATGAAAGAGTGTTGGAACTCTGGAGGATAAAGGATTATGGGTATAAAACAGAAAACGAGAGAGAACCATTTGAGAACGAAATGGCACCAGAAGGTGGCAGTTTGAACCATTCCCTGAGCCAATTAAATGGAAAACCTGGAGTCTAATGTGATTGCCATTCTCACCTCACGCCCTTCCTGAGGTGGGAGTCAGGCTTGCTGGTTATTTTCCTTGCCTTTCTCCCTTCCCACCACTTGATTCTTTGAACATGTAGGACACTTACCTTTATTTCCTCTCTTTACCCATGTTGGTCTCTGCTGGACATCCCCCTTCCCTTGAGATGGATGGGAGCTGTAGCTTCTTTCCTCTGAGGCCATAGTTGATCTACCTTCCTCAGACACCTCTCTTGAGGGGAAAGAATTCCTAATGTCACAGTTGAACAAGGACCTCCCAGGTAACTGGCTTCCCACACCCCTTTCCATAACCATCGTTTTGAACAGTTTCTCACTTCCCCTCTTTTCTGACAGGTACCTACACAAACATTCAGAATTCAGTTTGGGGCTTGTTCCTTCGCCCCTCGGTCATGCCTCAGATAAATGCCCATTTACACACCATTTACCTTGTGAAGAAGACGGTTGGATGCATCTGTGAACCACTTTCAGGTTCAGCAAAGTAAAAGGAAATACTGTCTTGGAGACTCCCAAACAATGCCCTCTCTAGTCTTCAACAAGGAACCCAGGGAGACTGGGTTGAGGTTCAGGCGTTGTGACATCATCCTTAATGTGTGTTATTGTTACATCATATTAACAATAGTAACAGCTCCCATTTAACTTGTGTGCTAAATGTTTTACATGCATGTTTAAAGTGGCACTGTGACTTGAGCATTCTTATCCCTGTTTTAGCAATGAGCCTAAGCTCAGTAATTTGTTCAGGATTGTAGGATTGTGAGCCCAGGAAGTCCCACAGTCTGTGTGTAACTGTATGTATTTTTTTTCTTTAAGAACAAAATTAAAAACTTTGCTATATATCTGTCATTTACTGTAGGGGAAGACCATCGTTCCTCATTATGCTGTGCCTTCCTGTCCTCCAAGGGCCCCAGACTTTCCCCCTGCTGTCTCCTGTGCCAGCATTCCAACTCTGCAGGGTCAGCAAGGCAGTATCCCACCTGCCTGCTAGAGAACTTGGAACCTACTGAAATGCCAGGTTTCCATACAGCGGGCTTCTGTCCTGGCTCTGGCCAACCCTCCATACCATTGGGTGTGCCTCCTTCCCTCCCTCCACATTCATTACCCTTGCCCAGGTAAATTATTTGATGTTTCCTTGAGAATGGTTCTAAACTTAGAGTAACTGCTAGGTGGTCTTTGCTGGGCTTCCTCCCTGGGACCGAGTGGGTGAGTGTTCCTTAGGCTGGGGAACCATAGGTCATCCTGAGCTTTCTCTGTAAGAGGTACCCTGGCTCATTCACACCCCTATCCTCAGTTATATAGAACAGGAATCTTATAGTTTGTTTGTTTGTTTGGGTTTTTATGTTTGTTGTTTGTTTTGTTTTGTTTTTCCAGACAGGGTTTCTCTGTATAGCCCTGGCTCTTCTGGAACTCACTCTATAGGCCAGGCTGGCCTTGAACTCAGAGCTCTGCCTGCCTTGCCTGCCAAGTATTGGGATTTAAGGTGTACCACCACTGCCCAGCATCTTGTTTATTGAACTGCAGCAGCACTTGAGGACAAAGTGATGATATGTCTTTCTAGTCCCCAAGGTTAGGCCTGGACTATCAAGGATACCAGTGTACTGAGAGCCTTGTCAAATAGGAAAGGGCTGCTGTGAGTGGTATTTGTGTACCTAGTCCTTTTGAGATTCCCAGAAGACCTTTCCTACCCGGATGTCACTTCCCTGTCATGTGAGTTTAAGAGTCTCCCTCTTTCACCAGGTGTGGTGATTCATGCATTTAATCCCAGGACAAAAAAAGATGCAGAGACAGGCAGATTTCTGAGTTACAGGACAGCCTAGTCTACAGAGTGAGTATGTGACAGCCGGGACTACATAGTGAGAGTGAGAGCCTGTCTAGAAAAATTGAAAAGAAAAAATGTTTTTTTCCTTTTCTTATCTTGAACTGGGCTAGAGAGGCAGAATTGAAACCCTGCCACCCACAAGTCAAGTGAGACTCCTTTGCTGAGACCCCTTTGCTTCTGGCACACTTTTATTTTAATTATACACACACACACACACACACACACACACACACACACACACACACTGTTGCTGTCTTTAAGACACAGTAGAAGAGGGCATCAGATCCCCATTACAGATGGTTGTGAGCCACCATGTGGTTGCTGGGAATTGAACTCCAGACCTCTGGAAGAACAGTCAGTGTTCTTAACCACTGAGCCATCTCTCCAGCCCTATGGCATGCTGTTCTTTCCAAGATTCACCCATTGTTTTTTTTCAGTGCCAGTAAGAAATCGAGTATGCCCACAGAGAACTGTGGCCATCAACTCCCACTCCCAGCTCCTGGCACCTTACTCCACACATGGGCTATAATGTTTTCTTGCTCTGAGTAACTTTAGGAGGCCTGCATAAGGCACTGTGGGGCTTTCTTTATGGTTCCTATGTGCCGGGAAGGGTCCTGAGAGAGCACTTCTATCCTTGAATTCCAACAGGAACACCCTTCCTCTTTGTATAGTCATCAGAAAGTACCGAAGAGCTGCCTGCCTTGAAACCCTTCACCTGGCTCTTTCATTCTCTCATCTCCTTCTTTTTGGTATTTTGATCTTGAGACATGTTCTTGCTGCTTAGCCCAGCCTGGTCTCAAATTTGAAGCACTCCTGCCTCACTCCTGCGAGGCTAGGATCTCTGTGCTGCCATGCCAAGCTTTCTCTTTACGAATGTTGCCCATTCCCTTCATAAGGAGTTCCGACTCTTGAACCCCCAACTTCATTCCCACATTCTTGTTTCTGGCTTGTGCTGGGAGCTCCTTTGGATGTGTGCCATTCATACACAGTCAGAAACATGAAAGCCTTGTCTCTAGAGATCCCAGGGTTCCTTCCCAGAACACAAGTCCAGAAATAGGAAGTGACTTCAGCAGCATATAACATGTCAGTGCACTTCAAAGGCTGAACTTAGCATTTGGGCCTCCTGGCCACCATAGCTCATTACCCAGGGTTGTTATGGCAAGGACAAAGGTTAAAAGATTCCTTCTGAGCTGGCAGAGCTTTCATCCCACCATTCAGGAAGCAGAGGCAGGTGGATCTCTGTGAATTTTGAGGCTATCCTTATCTACATAGTTTCAGAACAGCCAGAGCTACATAGAGGGACTCTGTCTCACAAAAAAAAAAAAAAGTCCTTCTTTTCTTGTACCATCTCCAACCTTTTCCTACCGCCCTTTTCCCCCTGCTAGCACCCTTCCTTCTCCACAGACTGGTACAGTCTCTGTTGCCAGCCTTGAACTTCCTTGGGTAAAGTTAAAGAGTATTGATCTTTGTAAATAGGTAGAATGGGTACTACAGTACTGGGTACCTAATGTGGAGAGAAAATGAGCTTGTTCTGTGACCCTCCCCAAGTTGTTCTCCAGCCCCTCAGTGCAGCCCTGTGCACTGTGCCAGCCGGAAGCCCGTTAGTATTGTACCTCACTTCAGCTTCCTCATGCAGCTGCCCGCATGCTGGTACAAAACCGTTTTGGAAATACAATTAATTAGAACTGGGCAGTGGTGGTGCATGTCTTTAATCCCATAATACCAGTACTCCAGAGGCAGAAGCAGGCACATCTCTGTGAGTTCAAGACTAGCCTGGTCTACAGATCCAGTTCCAGGACAGCCAGGGCTACACAAACTCTTGTCCTGAAAATAAATAAACAAATAAATAAAATTAGAGAATCAAGGAGGAAGCTAGAAGTATTCTTTGGGAGAAGAATGGGGAGAGTTGAGAGTAAGATTCCCTTCTCCACCTCGTCTCTTGCTTTTATTTGTCTAGTTTTTTTGCAAGTCTTGTTCTATAGCTCAGGCTGGCCAGGTCCTATGTAATCCAGGCTGACCTTGAGCTCATAATTCTGTCTCATCTTGGATGACAAGCTTGAGCCACCAAACTTAATTGCTATTTAATAATTTTTATTTATTGAGAGGGCACTCGTGGAAGTTAGAGGATAATTTGGGGGAGTCAGCTTTTTTCCTCTCCTGAGGATCTTTAAGCTTTGTCACAAGTATCTGTCTTTCTTAGGGTTTCTACTGCTGCAGTGAAACACTGACTAAAGGGTAAGCTGGGAAGGAAAGGGTTTATTCAGTTACACAACACTGTTCAGCACCAAAGGAAGTCAGGACAGGAACTCACACAAGACGAGGAGCTGATGCAGAGGCCATGGAAGGTGCTGGTTACTGGCTTGCTCCTCATGGTTTGCCCAACCTGCTTTCTTTATAGAACCCAGGTTTTGTTTTTAACAAAGTTTCAATCATTTGATTTTATCAATGAAGATTCAGGATCAAGGCAGAGAAAGCACCTAACTGACCTTTCTCCATGGCCATCAACCCAAAAGGTCTTTTTCTATATGCTGTCTCAAAAACTCTTCAAATAGAATGTCCCTCCCTTCTACTTCCTGTGCATCTCTGTTCTCCTGACTCTCTCTTATTTGCTGTGTTTTAAAAATAACCCTATGTTCACTTCTGTCAACTGGTTTCCTGCTCTGCCTCTTGACCTAAGGTGGACTTTATTTAATCCTGTTTACAATATTCAAGTGGAAAGCCCTTGGATTAAAGGTGTGTGCTAGGGCTGAGCCACACCACAACTAGAAACAGGGTTTTGTTTTTTTTTTTCCAGTAAATAACGCAATCTTGGGATTCACAATGTGATCAAATATCCTGCACCACCCATGACCACCAGCCCAGGGATGGCACCATCTGCATGTGTTGGGGTCTCCTCCATTAATCACTAATTAAGAACATGTCTTACAGGCTTATAGTTATGGAAGCATTTTCTTTTCTCTTTTCCTCCCTTCCCTCCCCTTCCTTCCTTCCTGATCTTTTTTTTTTTATTTTTATTTATTTTTATTTTTTTAATTTATTTATTATTTTTTTTGAGAAGGGGTTTCTCTGTGTAACACTGGCTATCCTGGAACTCACTCTGTAGACTCGGCTAGCTTCCAACTCAGAGATCCACCTGCTTCTGACTCCCGAGTGCCAGGATCAAAGGTGTACACCTGGCATGAGGCATTTTCTTAGTTGAGGTTTCATCCTCTCAGATGCCTTTAGCTGGTGTCAAGGTGATAGTTTTATGAAACTATATAACATAGTACCCCTACCCCCTGAGCTATCTTCACAGCCCTCCTGGAGTCTTGGGCATGTAAGAGTTGGGTGAGAAAGAGGTACAGAGGGGTTGGCAACCCTGATCCGGACACTGCAATCAGATCCCTTTATCATTTTGGACCGTGGGAAAGTTCGGAGGGCCAAGCTCTAGCTTCCTGGCACCCAGCACTAGCTCTTGGTGCAGTTAGAGACCAGCTTGGGAGAAGCTAATTTCTTCTTAGGCTGAGGTGCATCATCGTTTGGGGACTAAGTTATATTCCAATTTTCAGGCAGTGCAAACATAAGTTTTTGTGCTTATCAAAGGCAACCCTGAAGCAAAGTAAGAACAGTATGATGAAGAAAGGCAAGGACTTCTAATCCAGAATAGCTGGACAGAAATCTTGAGGAAATCCTTGAGAAGGATCAGGTCTTCACAGAGCTGGTTCCCACACATGTGAGTGATTAATAATGGGACCAGCCAGTGTGACGAGACAACAGCGGACCTGATAGGGAAGCCCTGGTCTGTAGTGTGATTCTAAGGAAAGTCATAGGATGTAGGGTAGACATTAGGGTGAAATGTTTTCAGTGTATCTCAGGTAAATAATAGAACGAATAGTTGTTTTCTAGAAGGACTTAGACCTGGAAAGAATTAGTGTGGAAAACAGCGATTGTTTTCTGTGATTTATAGAGGTACATTGCTTAGCCGGGCAGTAGTGGCTCATGCCTTTGATCCCAGGACTTGGGAGGCAGAGGCAGGCAGATTTCTAAGTTTGAGGCCAGACTGGTCTACAGAGTGACCAGCCAGGGCTACACAGAGAAACCCTGTCTCGAAAAACCAAAAAAAAAAAAAAAATTGCTGACGGGCTTTACAGCATTTCTATGACTTTGGTCACAACAGGCCTGGCACACCTGGAGTGTCTTGCACACCTGGAGTGTCTTGCATTATTGGGTACTGCAAACAGTGCACAATAGGCATGAAGTCAAATAGAGGTGTGATGTTTCCTTCACTAAATATAGGTCAGATCAGGGGCTTTGGTATGAGGAACTAGTTTTACTCAAAAACTAACTTCTCTATAACAATAAACACGCCTTTATACAGTTGTTCAAGACTCAGTTCACAGTGGCTTCCTTCATCCTTGAGTGGCCTCCTTTCTTTGGGCATTGCATGAGACTCAGAACACCGACACTAGTTGGAGCATAATCATGGGCCTCCTCATTACATCATAATAGTTAAGCTGTGATGTCATTGCAGAGCGCCACTCAGTACGTTTTGAAAGTGGTACCATATATGAAGGAAGACTCAGCATGAGGACCAGACACCCAGGGAGAGGTAGGTGGAGGCTATGCAGGGGATCTGTGGTCCTAGCCTCTTTCCCAACTTGGACATCTTAGTTTGGTGATGGGTCCGTGTGAACTCTTTCTTTCACAGAGAGCTTTAATGTAGTGTTTACTATTTCAAATCCATCCCACATTCCCAGCACTTGCACTTCTGATTATTCAGCCTTTTAGCTCCCTTGAACTCTGGCATTTCTTAGGAAAGGATACACAGAAAACTGGATGGAAACTGAACATGCTCATTTGGTTACAGAGTAGAGTTAGACTTCTGTGTCCCTGAAGTATACGACTTTTAAGAAGAAAATAAATAGAAGATGGGGCATAAAGCAAACTTTTATATAATGGGAAAGTGCAAATCAGCTCTAGTTTTTAAAAAGCTGATGAAAAATTACCTACCTGGCAAACGATTTTTTTCTATATGTTTGGATACAAAAAAATCCCATTGAACTGTTTTGTTTTGTTTTTTGTTTGACACTTGTAATCCGCGCGCGATCTTCCCGCCAGCAGGAACTCACGCGGACACAAAGGATCCTCCTACAGCAGGCTTTATTGCAGCCGAAATGGAAGGGAAGACCCCGATAACAAAGGGATAAGTCCTTAAATACCTATTAGGTCGGCGTGTTGGCGTGTACCTCTGTGATTGGCTAGCAGAGCTCAGGAGAATATGACGTCTCGGGATGCGTCACATGTAGGCTGGTTCAAGGGACTCTGAGCATGCTCTGAGCACTTGTTTACTAGTTAAGTGGGGTGAGTCCCGGCTGATGTCGGCGCCATCTTCCAATGGCGGCGGTGTGATAGTGCGTGATGACGTTGGCACACCACACCCAATGACGTTGGCGCACCACAGACACTATGTCTCACTATATATAGCCCTGGCTGTGCTGGAATTCACTATGTAGACCAGGCTGGCCCCAAACTCACAGAGATCCAATTACCTCTACCTCCTGAGCAATGGGATTAAAGGTGTGCATCACCACACCTGGCTTATTTGTGTGTGTTCAAGACCCACTCAAAGAGGCAGAGGACAACTTTTTGGAATGGCTCCCTCTTCCAGGGTGTGGTTCTATGGAGAATCAAACCTAGGTCATCAGGCTTGGCAGCAGGTGCCTGTACCCACTGAGCTGTACCCATCGTGCTGCACTGATAGCCTTTTCATAGGACAAGTAAATAATACTGTAAAGAATAAGATGCTGAACCATGGTGGCACACGCCTTTAGTCCCAGGACTGGGGAGGCAGAGGCAGTTGGATCTCTTGAGTTTGAGGCCATCCTGGTCTACAGTTAGTTCCAGCACAGCCAAGGCTACAGAAAAATCCTGTATATGGAAACATAAACAAGCAAAAAAGGATTTCTAGCGTGTTAATTTTCAGGTTATGGCAATTTTAAAACTTATCTTTACGCCTTGTAATTGTTGTGGAGTATCCGCCATAGAAGACTGCCCAGACATGGGTTTAAGCCAATAGGAAGTCTATCAGTCAGCTGGTGAGTATACTGTGTATTCAGGGTCCCAATATAGCTCTGATCCTTTCTCAGACTGAGCTTTTACACACAAAACCATGTCCTCAGTTGATGTACTTTAGTTAACAAGAACAGTTAGAAGTGGTACTAAAAAAGCTAAAAAGCAAGGTTAGTATATCTTGAGACTTTCCCACAACTATATCGACTTTGATGGATTAGGTCTTTGTTTTAGTTTTGGCAGGAGGTGCTGTCTACATGCTGAATCTTACAGCCTGAATGGCACTTTCATCATGGAGTCAGTTGTGTCAAGGTCTGGGGTCTGTGATTATGTTGTAAACATTTTTAGACCAGACATAATGGCTCACACCTGTAATTCTAGCTCTCAGGAGGCCAATAGAGAAGGATTACCCAGAGTTCAAGGCTACCCTGGCAGGTGAGCCTTGGCTACTGTTGAGAACATGTTTTAAAAGACAAACAATATTTTTGCCACACTCAGAATATGGACCATTTCCTTCATATATGGTGTAAGGTATTAGACTACAGATGCCAGGACAAAATGGCAGAAATGAAGTATCTCATACCTTTTCTTTCTTTTCTTTTTTATTTTATTGATTGATTGATTGAATTTATTTTTGTGAGTGTTCTGTTTTCTGTGCTAGGGCTCCCACCTAGAGCCTTGTGAGCTCTTCCCCCAACAACCTCCCCAGGTGTTTCTGTAAGGTGTGGATGGGGCCTCATGAGCACAAGTGGCGCTGGCTTTAATTGTGTGGATCTCCTTGCAGGTAACCACACACAGTGTGAATTCAGGAATGGACAGTTTTACCATTCACTAAGGACAGTGTTCCGTTCCACATTTCCTTGCTAAGAAACCAGATATAAAACTCTTTCATTTTCAAGGGTTCCACTCCAAAACCTAGAGCTCTTTGCAGGCTGGCAGAGATCTCAAACATCTCTGCTCTGATGCTGAGCTGTATTTTCTGTTGCTTGCCTATTGTTTGCCTCCAATCCCTTTCCTCATTGCAATAACTCAGCCTCAACACTAAAAGCCATCTATGTCCACAAGTGCCTGCCCAAAACATAGCGAGGGTAAACAAGGAAAAATAGGCTTCTTTAAAAGACCCTTTGGGGGCTGGAGAGATGGCTCAGGGGTTAAGAGCACTGTACCCTCTTCCGGAGGTCATGAGTTCAATTTCCAGCAACCACATGGTGGCTCATAACCATCTGTATATTGGATCCAATGCCCTCTTCACATAAATAAAAAATCTTAAAAAAAAAAAAAGAGAGAGAGAGAGAGACCCATTTGAACTGTCAGGTATATTTGATCACACTGGGAACCTCAAGATTGTGTTATTTACTGGAAAAGCCTGTTTTTAGTTGTGGTGTGGCTCAGTCTCAGCCCACACCTTTAATCCAAGAGCTTTCTGCTTGAATATTGTAAACAGAATTAAACAAAGTCCACCTTAGGTCAAGAGGCAGAGGGGCAGCCTGTTGACAGAAGTGAACATAGGGTTATTAAGAAAAAAAACCATAGCCAGGCGGTGGTGGCGCACGCCTTTAATCCCAGCACTTGGGAGGCAGAGGCAGGCAGATTTCAGAGTTCGAGGCCAGCCTGGTCTACAGAGTGAGTTCCAGGATAGCCAAGACTACACAGAGAAACCCTGTCTCCAAAAACAAAAAAAAAAACAAAACAAAAAAAAAACCCAAAAAACAAAACAAAACAAAGCAAAAACAAAAACAAAAACAAAAAAAACCCAAGAATCAGATTGTCTGTGCACTCTGCGTCTCGACCAATAAAATCTGTTGTGAGTAAAAAGAACACTTTCTGATCTTCCAAGGACTACTGTTTGATTCCAGCACTCACCGGATGGCTCACAACCATCTGAAACTCCAGTTGCAGATCTAACGCCCTCTTCTGGCCCCTGTGGGCACTGCATGCATGTGGTACACAGACATATGTCACAGAATATTCAAACATTTCAAAGTAAAAATAATCAAGAGAGGGGGTTGGTAGGAGGAAAGAAACCATAAAAAGAAAACCCCCACGACCTGGTCCTGGAGCAGTGAGGCCAAAAGACTTACTATGAGTTTTAACTTCCAGACTTAGCAGTTGGTGTGAAAATTACTGAGCAGTCATCCAAGCTCAATTATGAAAAAGAAACCACTTTTAGCAGGGTAAGAGCCTTTGCAACTCTTCTAGGGCTCATGACACCCTCAAGATATGTTAATGCCCCATCTTTGGTGAAATTTTTTTCTCAGGCTTGCAAGATGTCTCAGCAGTAAAGGTGCCTGCTACCAAGCCTGATGGCTGGAGTTGAATGCCATCAGTTTGGTTCCTAAATCCCACATGATGGAGAGAACTGACTCCAGAAAGTTGTCCTCTGACCAAAGTCTCACCAGTAATGCCCCCTCTCACGATGTCTTTACAAATCTTCAAACTGAACGTCCCTTCCTTCTACTTCCTCTGGGCCTCAATATCTGTCCTCTGGACTCCTTTGTACTATGGTTTTTTTTTCTTAATAACCCTGTGTTCACTTCTGTCAACTGGCTGCCCCTCTGCCTCTTGACCTAAGGTGGACTTTGTTTAATTCTGTTTACAATATTCAAGCAGAAAGCTCTTGGATTAAAGGTGTGGGCTGAGACTGAGCCACACCACAACTAAAAACAGGCTTTTCCAGTAAATAACACAATCTTGAGGTTCCCAGTGTGATCAAATATACCTGACAGTTCAAATGGGTCTCTCTCTCTCTCTCTCTCTCTCTCTCTCTCTCTCTCTCTTTTTTTTAAGATTTTTTTTTTATGTGAAGAGGGCATTGGATCCAATATACAGATGGTTATGAGCCACCATGTGGTTGCTGGGAATTGAACTCATGACCTCCGGAAGAGGGTACAGTGCTCTTAACCCCTGAGCCATCTCTCCAGCCCCCAAAGGGTCTTTTAAAGAAGCCTATTTTTCCTTGTTTACCCTCGCTATGTTTTGGGCAGGCACTTGTGGACATAGATGGCTTTTAGTGCTGAGGCTGAGTTATTGCAATGAGGAAAGGGATTGGAGGCAAACAATAGGCAAGCAACAGAAATACAGCTCAGCATCAGAGCAGAGATGTTTGAGATCTCTGCCAGCCTGCAAAGAGCTCTAGGTTTTGGAGTGGAACCCTTGAAAATGAAACGAGTTTTATATCTGGTTTCTTAGCAAGGAAATGTGGAACGGAACGATATCCTTAGTGAATGGTAAAACTGTCCATTCCTGAATTCACACTGTGTGTGGTTACCTGCAAGGAGATCCACACAATTAAAGCCAGCGCCACTTGTGCTCATGAGGCCCCATCCACACCTTACAGAAACACCTGGGGAGGTTGTTGGGGGAAGAGCTCACAAGGTTCCCTCCATTCCCTTAGGGTGTATAAGCAGTTAACAGTTGTTGGTATGAGGGAGACACTTAATTCATTAGTACAGCCACTGATAAATTGCTCATGCTTCTGTAAGTAACCCAATTAAAGTCTGATTCACTAGCTGGGCGGCGGTGGTGGTGCAAATTTATAATCCCAGATTTCAGCGGTGGTGGTGCAAATTTATAATCCCAGATTTCAGGAGGCAGAGGCAGTTGGATCTTTTGAGTTTGAGGCCAGCCTGGTCCACCACAGATCAGGTTCCAGGACAGCTGAGGCTACAGAAAGGAACACTGGAAAACACACACACACCATTCACCAAGCTATACTTGGGTGAAGTCATCTCTTTGGCCATCATAGCCATTTAGAGTTTTTTTTTGTTGTTGTTGTTGTTGTTGTTGTTTTTCGAGACAGGGTTTCTCTGTGTAGCCCTGGCTGTCTTGGAACTCACTTGGTAGACCAGGCTTGCCTCGAACTCAGAAATCCGCCTGCCTCTGCCTCCCAAGTGCTGGGATTAAACGTGTGCACCACCACTGCCCGGCTAGAGTTTTTGTTAAGATTTATTTTTTAAACTTATGGGTGTGGGGGAACCACATGGGGTGTGTGTGGTCAGTGCATGTGCTCACAGGTCTAAAAGAGGGCTTCAGAGCACCTGGAGTTACAGGTGACTGTGATGTAGGTGTTGGGAACCTAACTCAGGTCCTCTGCCAGAGCAGCATGTGCTCTTAACCTCTGAGCCATCTTTTCAGCCTCCATTTGTTCTTTTCAAGAAAAATCCATGCGACAGTAGGTAAGGAAGAGTCAACGGTGAGGTCTGAGAATACAAGCAAAGACTGATACTGCCTTTTCAAATGTCAACAACACAAGTCACTTCAGAAGTGCTGTTTCAAGTAAGAGGGGAAAACCTAAATATTCTAAATTTGGTTGAGAACTTCATACCCTGTGGGAAGTATGGTTTAGTAAACAGCACATCTTGTTACACCCAAACAGCGAAAGCCAGAGTATTTCGTCATTGAGAACACTTTCGCCCCATTGACCTCAGAAGTGGCAGAAGTCTCCAAGTACTTGAGATGCTCATCTTCCTGGGGGCTAAACATCTGATCCTCCTTGTGCACATTCTGGTTGGCTTTAAGCTGCTGGTGGCACTTGGGCTCCAGTTTAAGACTGATCCAGGTAGATGTTTTAAAAGGTCTTCCGAAGGGCTTCCTGCGGGACCAGGGGCCAGTTCAGTAAAGAACTTCGGAAGGACCATAGGGGGCGGAGGTCCACAGCAGGCGCCGAGCCCAGGAAGACTTGTTCCCAGCCCCAGGCTCCTACAGTGACCGGGTCTCCGCAGCCAATCGCGGACCTCTGCCGGGACCCACGCAGCCAATGGCCGACCCAGTACGTTGTGCTGATGCCCGCCCACCAATCCCGACCTCGGCCCCGCCCCCGCCTCCAAGCCGCACTGGTAGGGGCGGAGCGCCTCGTTCCAGGGGTGGGGGTGCAGCGGCGGTCCAGGGTTTCGCGTGGCAGGGGTGCCAGGAGTCGGACGTGCCTCCTCCCCTCTCCCTCTTGGATCCCCTGCCCTCTTCCCCCTTCCCGCCCCGGCCCGCGGTGCAAGGCTGGGAGCCGCCGCCCGGGGCCGCGCCGTGGTGAGTGACCGATCCCCCCACCCCCCAGCCCCTGGGCCTGCCTCCCGGCTGGTGCAACACCTCTGACCCTCAGAGCCCCATCCTCGCGGTGGAAGGAGAATCCTCCATTGGAAGTCGTCGGGGTCTGTCCCCCTTTCCTCCCCTGGACTTTCGAATCCGTGTTGTAATCTGAGGAGGCTAAGGAGTGTGTGTAGAGGGGGATGGGAAAGGTTGGGTCAGGACGCCCTCTGCGAGGATGCAGGTTCACCTGCCTCCTGGAGCTCACCGCCCCAAGTGCTGCAACTTTTTGTTCTCTGACTCAGTTCCGGGCCCTTCAGACTGCCTCCCAGGCTTCCTCTGTCCCCATGACTACCTCCTGGCGACCTCAACAGGCATATACAACTAGACCTCACTTCTGGGGAGCACTGCCATTTGAGAATCAAAGGTTTCAAGCAAACAACTGGCCCCCGACTCTCGTGCCCCGCCTTACTGAGAAAACCAACCGGGAAACGAAAAATCCTCACAGTTTCCTGGTTTTGAGTCCCTATCTTTGAGACTTGTCAGCTGGAAGAAAACTCAACCTTGAGACTTGTCAGAAAATCAGTGTGGGCCTAGATCGATTCGTATTAGGAGTCTTCATCATATGTTTCAAATTCATGTATTAGGCTAGGTAGATGGTAGTTGCAAAAGCCAACGTAATCGAAAAATTAAAATACATGAATTATCCTAAACCTTACAATTGAAAGTAAACTTCACCAGTCTTTGGTGTATTGTTTAACTCATCTTTTCTAGTATTAACTGCACCCTGAGAACTTTAAGACTATGAATGCCTGTGTCCCAGTCCATTAATCAGAAGGGAATGGGGAGGGGGTGGCCTTTTAAGTCTCCCAGGTAATTCTAGTATAATTCTAGGTGAGAGCTACTCACTTTGTTCATGTTCTTTCCAGTTTGGCTTTCTTTAAAGTGAGGTGAGATTGGACCTTTGGGAGCTATCAGAGTTGGAACACACTCAGTCTTCCACAGTTGCCTTGTCCACTCCTAATTAGGCAGGGTTTTAATGCATTTTCTTGAATTAGTCTCTCCAAAGCATTTAATTTTTGTGTTTATACATTTTTACTGTGTAGCTCACACTGCCTCAAGTTTGTGATCATCTTCTGCCTCAGTATGCTGAGCTGTCTGAGTTCCCGTATTTTAATAGGTCTGCATGATGTTTTAATTACATTATTATATAAATACCCCGAGATGACCCAGAAACGGGCAGTTGTGTGGGGGCATAAACAGTTGGAGAAGCACACTGTTTCAAGCATGACAACTGAATAAAGCCAGTGTGTTGCCCTACACAGTAGCAGCTAACCTTTCGTATAAAGGACACTGGGTATTGATCATGTAATCTAGTGGGTCATTTAAATCAGGCTTCTGAGCCATTTAGCACCTTTCCAACCCATCTGGTACCACAGATACCCTGTCCCTTCTAGACAGCCGTACTACTTGTCTCCTACTCTTTCCATTCATTTACATTCAGCTGCTTGTTCACTTTTAACTCAGATATCACACTGCCTTCATTAAGTTAGGAAGACGTAGAAAGCAGAGATCTGAAGCTGATGTCTGGCAGTGATGTCTGTGAGTACAAGTGTGACTTGTACTGGGCATACTTTTTTAAGTTAGAAAATTTGGAAGGTCTGGAAAAAAAATGATTTGTGTGAGTTTGTGTGCACTACATCCAATCAAGCCCATGGAAACCAGAGGGCTTTGGATCCCCTGAAACTGGGGTTACAGGTGGTTATGAGTCACCTGATATGGGTTGCTTGGAATTGAACCTGTGCTGAGCCATCTCTCCTGCCCAAAGCTCTATGATTTTTATCTGTTTCTCAAAGAAGTTGATGATCTAAAAAGTTCAAAAGCACATAAGTTAAACATCACAAAAGTCCCTATGGCCCTTAACACCATATTACCCAGACATCCCTTAGGCAGCATTTCAGGTCTTATTTGAATAAAGACTTAGGAATTGAGCAGGATCATATCCAGTTTTCTGGTTTGTCTTGTTTTAATACAAGCCTATGTTCAACTGAACATCCCAAAGTGCTTTTTCTCCTTACCAGTGAATGGACAGCATCTAAATTTCAAGTTTAGGCTGCTTGTCCTTTCTGACTATCTGGGGATGTCAGAAATCAAAGGGAAGGGTGTTACAAGTATAGTTTTTAAATTAATGACTATGCAGAATAGTACCTCGGCATTTGTAATAAGGATGCAGGTGTGATTATTCATAATAGATTTACCACCTCCATCTCTGCCCAGGTAGAAACCCTCCAGTTTAGATTCTCTCTCTCTCTGTCCAGTTCAAAATGGAGGCGCAAGAACCAGTGTTAAGAACACTGGTCTATCCTCCTTGTCACTCTTGCTTGTGAGACAGTCTCTTTACATTGTGCCATTGTGGCTGGCCCCTACTTGTCATTCTTATGAACTATCCTGGTTGTAGTGTGGTCCTAATTGAAAGATAGATTCTTCCAGAGAATTTACCAGCTACACAGAAAAGTCTTGATTCTAGTTGGGTATCGTGGCCCACACCTTCAATCTCAGTGCTTGGGAGGCATTTATGCCTCTGAGATACGTCTATAGCCCTATTTTTCTTTTTCCATTTTATTTTACACGTATGGATATTTTGTTACACTAAAGTCTGTTCAGCACATGCATGCAATGCCCAAAGAGGCCAAAAGAGGGCATCAGGTGTCCTGGAACTGGAATTACAGATGGTTGTGAGCCACCTTGTAGATGTTAGAACTGAACCTACATCCTCTGGAAGAGCAGCCAGGTACTCTTAAGCACTGAGTCTTCTCTACAGCCCGTGTGTGTGTGTGTGTGTGTGTGTGTGTGTGTGTGTGTGTGTATTAATTATATATTTCAAAGCAGCAAAATCCATTCTGAAATTGTTTTAAAACCTCAAAATACAGAATATAAAATCATGGGGCTGGAGCTGTATATAGCTCATTGTTAAACTGCCTGCCTACCAGAAGACTCTGATTTCTACCCAGTTTAGACTTCCCAGGTAGGGGTGCCCTTTTCTCTGATAAGAAACTAAGCCTTGGGTGAAATAACATGGCTAAGGACAAATTAACCTCAAGTCTGTTAGTTAACCTCAAGCCTGCTATACAACAAACCTCTATCTCCCAAAGCTGCTGTTTCTGATTTTATAATACCTGGCACACAACAAATGCTTGATGACAATATGTAACTTTTCTGTAAGTACAGCATTCTTTACAGAGGAGGGAAATAGAATGGAGAGTCATTAGGGTTTCAGTGGCTTACCCAAAGCTAGATGCTAAGTAGCAGGAGCTTAGAATTCATAAGCTGCTTCCACTTAGACCTGCCTCCACGCCTGTAAAGTACCCTTCAATTATAATGCTTTTAGGATCTGCATGGCTGCTGGTCTGTTAGACTTGTCAGAAGCTATGGCAAGCAAACACCAAAATTAATGTCCAGTTTTGTAATCATAAAGCCTCTAGGAGGTTGGCTCAATGGTTAGGAGCGCTTGTTGCTCTTGCAGAGGACCTGGGTTCAAGTCTCTCACCTACATGGCAGCTCAAAACCAACTGTAGGTCCAATTCCATTAGATCTGATGCCCTCTTCGGATCTTTGAGGGCACCAAGCATGCACAGGTGCATATGTACATGCAGATAAAACAGTTATAAAATAAAATCTAACTAAAATAACCTTTTATAAATTAAAATAAAGCCCCTAGGGCTTGACCTGTTGGAGCATTTGCCTAGGCTGGAGGTCTCCAAAGAAGTGAAAACAGTATATACTGTCTCTGTGGACTTGAAATTTGTTAATCAATAGCATTTACATGGGAATCTTACCCTATCCTGAACAGACCAGAAGTAATATAAACATCAATGGGATTCCTCCAAGAATAAGATGTGATGTGAGAAAGTATCTCTAATACCTAAGGAGGGAGCTGAGTTAGAATGTTACAGAATGGGGTGAAGATGGCTCAGCGGTTAAGAGCACTGACTGCTCTTCCAGAGATACTAAGTTCAATTCCCAGCAACCACACAGTGGCTCACAACCATCTTTAATGGGATTTGATGTCCTCTTCTGTACTCATTACAAATAAATGAATTTTAAAAAAACTAAAAAAAGAAAAAGTTACAGAATATTCAGAGAACAGATTTTGCCAAGCATTGAGGAATGACTAGGTCCCCTTGCCCACAACCCTGGGAGCTAAGCGGTACTGTTTAACAAACCTGCCCAGCTGGTTTTGAGGAGAAAGCTGGGCTGAAGAGATAAAAGCAGGACCCCTTTTGCCCTTTGTGGAGTAGGCTATTACTGAGGAAGGAGTCATCTCTCTGCTCCTTAGGCTGAGCTGTGAGAGGTGACAAAGACTCAGGGAGGGGATTAACCTTTATTAAGCTGACATGAGGGAGAAAACTGCCCTCTCCACAAGATTTAACCCAAGGGGAATAAGGTTCTTTTATACCAAAGTTTTTTCCTCTAAGTCTTCCTTCTGGGATGGGGAAGAAAATCTCTCTAGAGTTTAGGGCTTTAATGTACTATGAATACAGTCTCTTGTTCCCAGTACCCCATCACCATGAAAACAGGGGCAGGCATTAGGGCTGGGCAGGGCAACAAAACCCCGCCCTGTTTTGTTGTTGCTTGCCTTTTGTATGTTTTGAGAGAGTTTTATGTAGTTCAGGCTGTCCTTGAACTCCTGGTCCTACTATCTCCCAAGTGCTGGGATTGTAGGTTTATACTCCTGCGCCTGACTTGGTAGGTTGTTTTCCTGTCTCCATGTTCTGGAAGTAATCTGAGATTACAGCAGGAGGTCCTGCTTTTGTAGTTAAGTACAGTCTGAGTACTGTTCCAAGAACTTAAAGGTGAGAGATGAGTGATAGCTTTCTGAAGGAAACTGAAGTTGGAACAGAGAAGGCTGTGGGAGGATAAATTTTTTCCTTAGCCTCTAAAAACAGATTTTTGTCATATAGCTTAGGGTCATTTTTACCCCAGCCTCTATGGACCTTGTGTTTAATACAAAGAATACAGGAATGGCAGCAGGTTCTGATGACTTGACAAGATTGCAAAATTTGAGAAATGATTTAAGCATTTTAGGAGCAATACAACATGATTCAAATAAAAATTGTTTGGTTTCAGCAGTTTGGTAAAGATTAAATGATAGTGGAACTGTTTCTTTTCTTACAGCTGTCTCTGAAGGGTACAAACCAGAACACGACATGAGTCCTAATAAAGATGCCAGCAGTCACAACAGCTCGGCAGCAGGGCTTGTCTGTCTCCCGCCAGTCTCCGAGGAGCTACAGCTTGTGTGGACTCAAGCGGTCCAAACCAGTGAGCTGGACGGAAACGAGCACCTGCTACAAGCCTTCAGTTACTTTCCCTATCCAAGCCTGGCAGATATTGCTCTCCTCTGCCTGCGGCATGGACTGCAGATGGAGAAGGTAAAGACCTGGTTCATGGCCCAACGTCTCCGCTGTGGCATTAGCTGGTCATCTGAAGAGATAGAAGAGACTCGAGCCAGAGTGGTGTACCACCGAGATCAGCTCCTTTTCAAGTCTCTTCTCTCTTTCACACATCACGCAGTGAGGACGGCACAGGAGATGCTTCCAGTGCCCCCTCCAGAGCAGGTTGCTCTTGGACTGAGTCCTCTGGCACTTAGTGAGTCCACTCATATGAAAGGGTTGAAGGTTGAACCTGAGGAGCCCTCTCAGGTATCACAGCTGCCACTGAATCATCAGAAAGTTAAGGAGCCTTTGATGATGGGCAGCAGGACATTCTCCCACCAATCAGATTGTCAGGATCTTCAGATCAGTGGCCTCTCTAAGGAACAGGCAGGCGGGGGTCCAGACCAGTCATGTGGTGGAGGGACTGCTTCCTGGAATCACTCCACAGCTGTCAATCAGCCAGATTCGTCCCCATTGATCTCATTACTTGGTAACAGTTGTAAGGAGGAATCCGAACCTAGTGGAACGCCTCCGTCTTCCTCTACCTCTTCTCCCTCTTTCCAGGTATTGGCTAATGGAACCACTGCTACCCCTAAACCCCTCCAGCCTTTGGGTTATATCTCACAGTCATTCTCACCTAGTGAGCAGGCACTGTCTCCACAAGTAGAACCACTCTGGCCACAAAGGCTACGGAATAACTCAGTACCAAGTAGGGTTGGTCCGACAGAATACCTTTCCCCAGATATGCAACATCAGCGAAAGACTAAGCGTAAAACCAAAGAACAGTTGGCCATCCTCAAATCCTTTTTTCTACAGTGCCAATGGGCACGAAGAGAAGATTACCATAAATTAGAACAGATCACTGGTTTACCTCGCCCTGAGATCATTCAATGGTTTGGTGACACACGATATGCCTTGAAGCATGGACAGCTGAAATGGTTTCGGGACAATGCAGTACTTGGTACCCCTAGTTTTCAAGATCCAGCCATTCCCACTCCATCAACTCGTTCCTTGAAAGAATGGGCCAAGACACCACCTCTGCCAGCCCCACCGCCCCCACCAGATATACGACCTTTGGAGAGGTACTGGGCAGCCCACCAGCAGCTGCAGGAGGCTGATATCCTTAAACTGAGTCAGGCATCAAGATTAAGCACTCAGCAAGTGCTAGACTGGTTTGACTCTCGATTGCCTAAGCCAGCTGAAGTAGTAGTTTGTCTAGATGAAGAGGAAGAAGAGGAGGAGGATGAAGAACTGCCAGAAGATGGTGAGGAAGAAGAGGAGGAAGATGATGATGATGATGATGTAATCATACGGGACTGAGGGAGGCTGAGGCAAAGGGGAATCTATTACTGAAATATTAACCAACTTAGTGACTGTTCAAACCTTTTTGAAATTGCTCTTGTTATAAGTTTTGTGTTCTTGAGTAGGCAAAGCGGGTAATCTGACAGTAGACTGGAGAGGGTGACCAGGATAAACTGAAGTCTTGGATCAACACAAATCCAATTCTCCAGCCTCTATGTAGAGAGAGTTTGGGGTCTGGGCAGATGGGCTGAAAAGAGCTCTTGCTCTGCTCTTGTTCTTTAGGATGCTTATGTCACGTCTCAGCCCCAGGTGACATGAGAGAAGAATTGTGATCCAGTTGATCCCAGGGCACCCAGCATTTGTCAGAGAACCCTTTGTGCCTGTCCTGTCTTTCTGAGCACATGCAAGCACACTGCAGCTAGTGTTTGCAGTAGCCTAGTTTTGTAATAGACGTGTCCTCAGACCCCTTTGATGATGTCTCACTCGATTTGCCACTAATTCACAGCAGATTGTTCTTGCTTGTGACACTGGGACCAATCTGCTCTCTACTATTTTATTTCTATGAAATCCCACTCTTTGCTCACTATTATCTCAGGGTAAACCTTTACATATGGAGGTTGTGAAATTTTTTAATACTGAGTGTAAATATTAGTCTGTATATTTATTGGAGGCGGGAATGAGCCAGGCATAGTCCCTGTGACTACCATCCTTGGCAGGTAGAGGCAGGAAGATCAAGGAGTTCAAGGTCCGCCTTGACTACATATGAAGGGTTTTTTTTTTTTTTTTTTTGGTTTTTTGAGACAGGGTTTCTCTGTGTAGTCCTGGCTGTCCTGGAACTCACTCTGTAGACCAGGCTGACCTAGAACTCAGAAATCCACCTGCCTCCCAAGTGCTGAGATTCAAGCCGTGTGCCACCACTGCCCGGCTGACTACATATAAAGTTAAAGGCCAGCGTGGACTATGTGAAAGTCTGTTTTGAAACATAACAGTGTGACAGAGGAGAAGGGCAGTGAGGTGGTTACAGGTTTGGATTTACAAACCTGACACTACTTTCTTCCCAGAATGATAGATTGTTAGGTTGTTTTGTTTTTTTTTTTTTTTAGTTTTTTTTTTTTTTTTTTTTTTTAGTTTTTTTTTTTTTTTTCTTTTTTACTAGTGCTTTAGTTTGTATCTAACAAAAGATGTTTCCCTCTTTATAGGATCTGTCTTGTGGACAGAAGGACCATGGTCTTCTAACTCAATGATGTTCTAGAACGGGGAATCACTGGTAATAATTGGTTAGTCATCTGAAAATAGAGTACAAACCCCAAATTGCTAAAATAATAATTAAAAAGGCCAAAAATAAAATTCTTTCTTTTCTCCACTTTGCAACGCCTATGTTTAAAGATATATCTCTCCATCCACCTTCATTTATGTATGTGAGTACACTGTTACTGTCTTCAGACACACCAGAAGGGGGCATAAGATCACACTACATACAGTTGTGAGTCACCATGTGGTTGATGGGAATTGAACTCAGGACCTCTGGGAGAGCAGT
This sequence comes from Rhabdomys pumilio, assembly GCA_030674055.1. Lineage (NCBI taxonomy): Eukaryota > Metazoa > Chordata > Mammalia > Rodentia > Muridae > Rhabdomys > Rhabdomys pumilio. The sequence continues at coordinate 198,849,220 of JANHMN010000001.1, read as the reverse complement.
CGGTGCTCTTAACCTCTGAGCCATCTCTCCAGCCCCATCTTCATTTTTTAAATGCTTGCCTTGAACTCACCGTGAAGCCATGGCTGCTGTTGAACTTCTGACTTTCCTGTTTCCATCTCCTAAAAATGCTGAGTATATGTGCCATCATGCCACGTTTATGCAGTACTGGGGATCAAACTCAGGCCTTTGGGTTTGGTAGGCAGATACTCTGCCAACTGGGCTACATCTGTACCTAGCCTGTGTCTAGGGATTTAATGGCTGGCGTGTAGCTCAGTGGTAGACCTCTTACCTAGCATGTGTGACACTCTAGTTTCAAGCCCAGCACCACTTCAGAATTATTTCTGATTTAGTATATTTTTATTATTTTTTTTAAAGAGTCAGTCCAGACACTGCAGTAAATAAAAATAGAAAACTAGAAGAGTAATTCAGCATCTGTTGACACACACATGGTTTCCAGCTGTCAAATGACAAGATTTATTGGTCCTTCAGCAGTGACAGCAGGTTGTAACTTCACTTGCTCATCCCACCGTTCTAGAAACTGTTTTAGCAAGAGTTGCACTAGCCATAAAAGGGTATATCTTTAATGATATTTTCCTCTTTATTAGTCTGTATACCTTACTAACCTGGAAATCTACCTAGTGTTGTAATAGCAAAATCAAAGCTGGAAATGTATTCTACCTTTTGGTTGGACAAAGGAAAATCAAAACATTTCATAGCAGCTGGATGTAGACCAATAGGTAAAAATATAATACATTAGGGCGGGAACAGTTGTTTATTAACATTGCCACAGGATAGCAAAGTCCAGAGCTAAACAGTGAAATCCATCTGGGTGGTGGTGGCACCCGCCTTTAATCCCAGCACTTGGGAGCCAGAGGCAGGTGGATTTCTGAGTTCGAGGTTAGCCTGGTCTACAGAGTGAGTTCCAGGACAGCCAGGGCTACACAGAAACCCTGCTCGAAAAACAAAAACAAAACAAAAACAAAAACAAAAAACAGTGAAATCCAGAAACAAACCAGGATAAAAATATTATCTAGTCTCCCTATGCCAAAGCATGAGGCTAAGGGTTTTTGCAACTTTAGTTTCAAACTAGGAAATGAAAGGCCGTACATATGGGGGAGAGATTATCTTCCAGAAGCCCTGTATAAGACCTAGTCCCTTTCTTGTGTGTTAATATAAGATAGAGCCACTGAGATGGCTTAGAGAGTAAAGGCACTTGCCCCCAAGTCTAATGACTTGAGTTGGATCCCCAGGACTGACTTTGTTGGAAACAATTGACTCCTACAAGTTATACTCAAATCCCCCACAAGTACATACATAAAATAAATTAATAAAAATTCAAGGGGCTGGAGAAATGGCTCAGCAGTTTAGTATGTTTTGAGCTCTTTAAGAAGGTCCAAACCAGGTTCCCCAGCACCCATGTCAGTCAGTCCACAAGCTGCCTATAACCCTGGCTTTAGGGGACTGCACACACACTGCTGGCCTCTTAGGGCACCTGCATCACAGGCACCCATATACAAGTAGCATACCCTCATATGATACACACAAAATAATTTTTAAATTTTTTTAAATGTTTTAGAAAGACATGTAAGATAAAGTTCAAGAGAACAAGGTGCAGACTGAAACCAGGAAACAGCAGTTGCCCATATCCCTGAGAGTACTGGACACTGCAGTCCAGCCTTGAGCATCATGCACAGATCAGACCTGGAAGAGGGATTTCTATCTGGAGACGCTGCATCCGTCTCTCCCGGCTGGTCCCATCTGCCTCTGTGGGTAGAATGTCTGTAGCAGAGAACAGATTTGCATGTTATGACAACACAGGCTAGTAAGGGTAGTCTACCAAGAAAGTTGTACTGAACAAAATCAACTACTGCTGCTTCTCCATGCTTTTTCCTTCTCCATGCTTTTTCCTCATTGTATGATGACTAACTTCCTAACTAAAAGAAATTTTGTTTAAGACAGGGTCTCACTGTTCCTGTTGGCTATGTAGACCAGGCTGGCCTTGAATTCACAGAGCTCTGCCTGCTTCTGTTTCCCAAAGGGCAAGGATTAAAGGCGGTGCTAGCATGCCCAACCCAGACTAAGATCTGATGCGTCCCTGTGTGATGAGGGCTTTGTTGTTACTTAAGAAACTATATGCTTCCATGCTTTATGATGATGATGTAAACTATTTGAGAAACTTTTGGAAGATTTGGAACATTTGACCACTGTATCCAAAGACAATTACCAGGGAGGCAGAGACCCTACACCTCTAGTGATGTGGCACTTTTAGGTAACTATTTTTAACTTTATAATGTTTTGTTTTAAGAGTTTTATATTTATGGATGTTTTGCTCTATGTATTTCTGTGCTCAGATGATGACTCTGGAGATCCCTTGGGACTGGAGTTACAGAGGGTTGTGATACACCATGTGGATGCTGGGAATCGAACCCAGGTCCCCTGGAAGAGCAGCCAGTATTCTTAACTGCTGAGTCATCTCTCCAGTTTCTATAGGTTTTGTTTTAAAACAATGGTTCTTAACCTGTTGAAATGACCCTTTCAAATCAGATATCCTGCATATCAGATATTTATATTATGATTCAGAACAGTATCAGAGTTACGGTTATAAAGTAGTAACATTCTGTGATTGGGGTCACCACACATGAGGAACTGTATTAAAGGGCTGCAGCAAGAGGAAGGCTGGGAACAACTGTTTTAAAGGATAGACAAGAATAATGAACCTATTATCCAATATCAACAAAACTCATGGCCAATATTTATTACTCTTTCTATTGCTTCTTTTTAGTAATTATACTAAAGCAAAATCTAGATACCATTTAACTTCATAAAATTTATATATATACACACACACACACACACACACACACACACACACACACACTTTGTGTTTATAAATACAGAGTCATCAGACCTGAAATATTTCTCGTCTTTTTTTTTTTCCTTTCAGAGCCGAGGACTGAACCCAGCGCCTTGTACTTGCTAGGCAAGTGCTCTACCACTGAGCTAAATCCCCAACCCCTACAGTTCTTTTAATACTTCAGGAAATAGTACACACCTTTAATCCCATACTCAGGAAGCAGAGGCAGGTGGATTTGAGTTTGAGGCCAGCCTAGTCTATAGTTCTTGACCAAGCCAGGGTTACAGGTAAGAGCCTGTCCCAGATTTAAAAAAAGTCTTTAACAGTGCCCAGTAGACTAAGATTCCTCAACTGTCTCAGGGGGGTTTTGTTTGTTTTATTTTGTTTTGGAGATAGGGTTTTATATAGCTCAGGTTAGCCTCAAAATTTGCTATGTAGTCAAGACTCCTGATCCTTATACCTTGATCTCTCAGGTGCTGGGATGACCACTATATCCAGATAGAAATAACTGTTTTTTAACAAGATTCAAGTTGGGGCCATATACTTACAAATCTCCTGCATTTCCTTATAGGGTTATCTCTATATCTATGGGTTTTGGGGGAGGATGCTGTTTCTTCAGTGTTACTTCTTACAGCTTAAATCCCAGCTTTTTCTTTTGTTGGTTTTGAGACAGCTTCAGTTATCTCAGTCTGGCCCTGAGCTCCTAATCTTCCTGCTTCTACCTCCCAAAAGCTGAGATCACAGGTGTGTGTCCCTACACTGGGGTCCTGATATCTTAAAACAAAAACAAACGGCAGCAGTAGCAGCAACAAAAACGCCCTTCCCTTCTTCTCTCTATTGAGACACGGGCCTTGAACTTCATATGTAAGCAAGGATACCTTTGAACTTCTAGCCCCTCTCCTGAATTCGAGTACCTAGATTTATGAAATGTAGGGGATTGAAACCAGGATTTAACACAGGCTGGGCATGCACCCAACCAACTAAGCTACATTATTAGACCTCTTTAAAAAAAAAAAAAAAAAACTTAAAATTGTCTTAAATTTACATACAAAGAGTTTCATTATTAAACCTTAATTTCTTTTTATTCTCTTGTTTTAGGGATTGATATCATGTAGGGCCTGGTGGATGCCAGGCAAGCATACTTACTGTTGATCTATATTCCTATATAGACCTGGTTTGTCTATACTTTTACCTGAGACAAGGTCTCTAGCCAGCCTGGCTAGAATTTGCTGTGTAACTCAAGATGGACTCAAACATGTGATTATTCTACTTCATCTTCTGAAACCTTACGATTATAGGTACCCTATACCATACCTGGCTAATTTTCATTTTTCAGGCAGAGTTTTACCAAGGCATGAAACTCACACTATACCCCAGGCTGGATTTGAACTTATGTTTCTTTTTGCTTGAAGTCTCTGAGTACCATGAATTACAGGCTTTTGCCACCAGGCCCTACTTAAATTTGATTTCTTGCTGGTAAAGGGCATCTTAGATTATGGAAATAAACATATCCCAGTTTTACTACCCAGGAGCTATTCCTTGGTTCATGAGAGACTTTCAGTGAAAATAACCTCAAAAAACTGCAAAGACACAAAAGTGGAGTTAAAAGGCAAGAGTGAATTTTTCACTTACTGGATATCCTTACAGACTTCTACTATACCTTTTCTTTTTGCTCTTTGAATTAGGATTAGCCTCATAAACTCACCCCTAGAGACAAATACTTTTCATAGTTTGTGTAAAAGATACATTCCATTAAGGAGTCTTCATTGCCAGAGCTGGCCTCTGCTCACTGCTGTGTGGGAGACTGAATCAAGAAAATGCTAAGTCCACGGCCAGCCTGGGCAACTCACTAAGATGTGACTTAAAATGAAAGAGGTCTAAAGACAGGTTGCTGGGAGAGTACTAGCCTACAATGCACAAGGTACCCAATGCCCAAGACAAAACAAAAACTTTGTTATGAACTAAGAAACAAAACACCAAACCACTTGGGTAGTGGTGACTGATGCCTTTGATCCCAGCACTCAGGAGGCAGACAAATGTCTGAGTTCAAGACCAGCCAGGTCTACAGAGTGAGTTCCAGACAGAGAAACCCTGTCTTAAAAAACTAAACAAACAAAATTACATCATGCCCCCAAACCAAAAACAAACAAACAAACAGACAAAAAACAAAAACCGCAGCAAACTAATCTTACAGGAAGAATCATTGAAACTGAAACCATCTGAAAAACTGACTTCCTGCTTATCACAGTGACAGCTTATGTCACTCCATTGGTTATCTTCTACCACCTGAGTCTCAGCCTTTAGCATGAAGGCCCGACTTCCAGAGTTCTATACACTGACCTCACCTGTAGGATTGGAAGTTGGAAACCAGGAAGATTCTCTGGTGTGGCTCTGCTTTGCCTCTGACCTGAAGAGTAGGACAGAATTGTAAGAACTTACTAGTTTCTCAGCCATGTTACTGTGGATTTTAGTATCTAGGAAGCTCTAAAACAAAGAATACTACTTGGAAAGGGAAAGACAGCTTGGCAAAGTGTGTTTGCCTGTAATTACAACACCTATAAGGCAGAGGCAGAAGAATTATAAGTTTGAGACCAACCTGGCCATTGACAGTTCAAAGCCAGCCTTAGCTAAATGGAAAGACCCTTTTTAAAAAAAAAGGTACATACCTGCAAACTCGTTCTTGGAAGACTAGCCTCAGTGACAATGGGAATTCCAGGCCAGGCTGGGCTACTTGAAACCTTGTCTCAAAAAAGTTAAGCACTTTGAGAAATGGGTAACAGTGTCTGTTCTTTTTTATGATGCCAGTGTGGCTATATAGGATGGTATGGGGACAGAACAGTCTGAGGCTTAACTTAAGTTTAATTATAAGTTGAAAGAGGCAGGATAAACATTTAAGTGAGCATTGAAGGTGACAACAGGGCTGGTGACAGAGGTACTTTAAAAACATACTGGTTTTGCCGGGCAGTGGTGGCGCACGCCTTTAATCCCAGCACTTGGGAGGCAGAGGCAGGCGGATTTCTGAGTTTGAGGCCAGCCTGGTCTACAGAGTTCCAGGACAGCCAGAACTACACAGAGAAACCCTGTCTCGAAAAACCAAAAAAAAAAAAAAAAAAAAAAAAAACCATACTGGTTTTACAACCTTTGGAACTAAACACTCAGCATGTTCAGCGTGGGATCTAAAAATCCACAGCTTATTTTTTTTAACATTTATTATTTATTTGTGTGTGGGAGCATGCACACATGCCATATACACATGTGATGTCCAAGGACAACTTTCAAAAGATGCTTTTCCTTCCATTATACAATTTTCACACCCGTGAGTCCTAGGGATCAAACTATGTCATCAGGCTTGGCAGAAAGCCTTTTAACTGCTGCCCTCTTAACAAATCCCAACATGAGATGTAGAAAAAAGTCAGACCTAGTAGTATATGCTTGTAGTCAAAACACTTGGGAAGTAGACACAGGATGATCACAAGTTTGAGGTATACCTGGTCCTCATAGATGGTTGAAGACTATCTGACCTGCACAACAAGACCTGGCTCAGGAAACTTAATTTGTGCTTAGTAAACATTTTTAATAAGGTCCTGGTCCTGGGTTTGATGTCTAGCTTGTGGAGATGGGGATGGGGAGCCAACCTAATTCTACAGACCAATCTGTACATAATAGGATTCAACTGGTGACAGGTTTGTACTAGTCAGGCAAAATTCAGACCATTCCCCCCATTGTAGAGAAAACTTGAGAACATTAACTTACCAGAATTGTTGGGAGTGAGGACTCTCGTGTGGCCTGAAACCCCTCTGAATAGTGGTCTAAAGGAAACCCCCTGTCCAGAGGAGGCAGATGAAGGCCTAAGGAATGGGAATAAAAGCATCAGCAAAGCTGGAATTGCACCAACCCAACTGTAATCCCGAGGGTGGTGATCCGCAGACAGGAGGACTGAATCAAGTTCAAGTCCAGGCTGAGTTCCAAGGTAGAATTACAGACCAAGACTTGTCTCAACAACTAATTAACCAACCAACAACAACCAAGGAAAACTCAATAGAGGAAAGGGAAGATAAAGGTAAAAGTACAGGTAAAAAGTAAGCCTTTAGGCCAGAGTAGAAAGAAAATCCTGCCTACAACTGAGAAGAAAATAATCTGATTGCATATTACACATAGTACTACTCTACTCTATAAACTACAGATTATGAATGCCAGTAGTATAGGCCATTGGGCAAGGAACCCTAGGAATTCTGGCAGAAACATTGTGAACACATCTCTAGAAAAGGAAACAAGACAACTAGGCATGGTTGTGCTTACCTGTGATCCCAGAACTTGGGAGGCAGAGGCAGGAGCATCAGGAGTTCAAAGGCAGCCTCAGCTACATAGTAAATTTGAGGCCAGCCTGTGCTACTTGAGACTTTGCCTTCAAAACAAAACAGCAAACGAAGTGCAATGTTACTTACCTATAAGAGAGGCTATGAGTTGAAGCTGGTGAAGGGGTTTCTGGAAAGCATACATATGAACCAGTGAGATGATTCAGAAAGGATTCAGGGGCTAGGGCAGCATAAATGGGACCAAAGATTTTTCACATATATTTTAGGATTAAGGCTAATGGTATATGAAAAGGCTTGTAAGTTACATGGCAGTACCCCATAAAGGTGCTCTTTTCACTTTCTTGAGTTTGGAGGACAAGGCCCATCTCTGATATAATATTAATGTGGCTATGCTTTAGCTTTCTCTCTAAGATAGTACTGAAAAGTATAGCTGAAGGAGAGACATCAGTGAAGAGAGAGTGAATCAGAGCTCCAAAAATGATCCCCAGCATCCAAGGCAAGGAGAAAGCTTGCAAAAGCAGTCAGAATATCCTTTCAGGACTCCTGAAATTATAAAGATCTGGTGACAGTCTGGAGAATGTACATTAAGAAAAACAACCCCAACAATGACTGTAAGTAGAACTCATACACCTATAGCAAACACTATAACCTTTCAACTGCACTCATGTCTCCTCCAGCTTCACGGTAGCTTTGAAAACTAACTGGCCATAATCATGTATAAAACAGGTTTGATAGTCACTAGAGGGAAGGACTGGGGTTGGAGTTCTTCAAAGCTGCCACCTCTGTGTATGTGTTGTATAGGTGTGCATGTGTATGCACATATATGTGGAGGCCAGAAGTTGATTCAGGTATCTTCTATTGCTCTGTACACTTTTAAAAGCAATGTCTCACTATATGGCCCTGGCTGATCCAGAGTTCACAGAGATCCATCTACTCTGCCCCCGCCAAGTGCTTAGATTAAAGGTATGTGCCCTTACACCTAGCCAGCACCTTATTTTTTAAAAAATTATTTAAAATTATGTATACATGTGCAATATGAGGACATGTGCCCAAGTTATGGGATCCCCAGAGCTGGAGTTATAGGCAGTTGTGAGTCACTGCTGTGGGTGCTGGGAACAAGGGCATTATGAGCCCTTAACTGCCAAGCCACCTCTCCAGCCCCAAGTACCTTATTTTTTGAGACAGGCTCTTCTACAGAATTGGGAGCTCATTAGTTCTGTTCATCTAGACAGCCAATCAGCACTCCGTGGAATTCTCTTGTCTCTACCTCCCCAATGCTGACACATGCCACTGTACCTGGACTTTACATGTGTGTTGGAGAGTCAAACCAAAGTACATGCTTGGGCCTGCCCAACTTGACAGACTGAGCCATCTCCCAGGCCCTCAAAGCTGCATTTTTAGACAACTGTTATTATCTGAACTGTTTGGTTCCCTGGAAGATCTCGCACAGGACTGTTTGATGACTTAGGACTAAAGGTCACCAGGTTTTTTTATGTCAGAGTTCACCACACACCAGCCTCTTCCCCAGGAGTACTGTTGAAAACAATTATAGGCACTTGCTTTGGTTGCTTGAGAAGATGTCAGCTGAGGCAAATAACAGACTGAAAGACATAGAGGAAAACTGGGGGAGTAAGATGTGTGCAAACTCTGAGATGTCCTAACATGTTCAGGATCTAGGCCCAGGACTGTGCATAAATGCAGGAGACAGTTGAAAAGGCCTAGCTCTCACTTTGAGCTAACTCTGAGGATACAAATGAAAGGTCTCAAAGAACATTTGTCTATTAGATGACTGAGTGCCAAAAATATGCAAATTATGTGACATATAAAGAAAAGACTATGGAATGTATAAAGAAAAATAATTCAGCACTGAAATTTCTAAAGATATAATCTGAGGCAGGATTTTCCCTGTCCAGTTACATTAAAATATTAGTGCAGCAGGAGGCCTGTGATTGGACAGGGAAAAGGGAGGCGGAGCTAAGATTTGCAGAGATGGAGTGTCTCAGGAGAGAGGGGGGAGAGCAAGATGGAAGGTGGATGAACAGGGTGATGCAGAACCAGCGTGGTTTTAAATAGCCACAGGGAGATATGTTTTTAATATAGGGAATAGAATAATTGGGATAACTTGTCTAGTCTAGGTGGGCAGCTTGTATTATCATTTGGCTCTGAAATTATTGTGTGAGCATCTTGTGAATTGAGAATTTATTGTTGTACAAAGCTGACTGGTTAACTATAACTTCTAGAGTTTTGTTTTACTGGGTTACTGGAAGGTGGGACCACCAATCTCAGGGCAGTTATGGCTGTGAAGGAACTAGTGGCTCCAGAGACAAGCAAACCGGAGCTGGGACTACTGTGACCGGTCTCTGCAGGAGCTAGAGACAGAGGTGGCAGGACCACACAGGGCAGTAGCGCGGGGGAAGCCTACTTCGTTTTTATTATTTCCCGCAACGCTAATCATCCTTTTAAAGAAGGAAAGTAAATTATGTCTAAAGCACCCAAGTAGATTGGTGGGATGTTCCTCCCTTAAATATTTACTTTGCTACACAAACCAGAGGGCCTGAATGCCTGGGTCTGAGCCACAGAACCCATGAGAGAGAAAGAAAGAACTGACTCCCAAAAGTTGTCCTCTGGCTGCCACATGTGTGCTCTAGCACTAGAGTTCCTGCCTGCCTCAGCCCTCCCTTATATTAACACACTAAAAGAAAGGATGAAAACAGTGCTTTATCAAATCAAGAAGGAAAATTACACAAGAAAGAACTAGTAGTGTGGGGTGGGGGGAGGAGGGATGTCCCAGCTAGTACAGTGCTATGTAAACATGAGGACCTAGGTTTGGTACCCTGGTACCATGTAAAACTCAGGCATGGCATTGCAGTGTGAGCTTACAATCCCATCACTGGAGGGGACTAGAGATAATTGGATCCCTAGGATTCTGTACCCAGACAGTTCAGCAGAAATGGCAAGCTCAAGTGAGAGACCTTGTCTAACAAATTAAAATGGAGCTGCATGAAGTTCAGGAGACACTAAGAAAAATGAGATGAAAAATCTAAGACCCCAAGGGTGGGGAGGACATGGTGTGAGTTGCTGCATTCATCAACTCCCAACAGCTATGGTTACCTGCACAGGATAAAACCAGTAAACAGCTCTACTATGGACAGGAGAGGACTATGAAACTTCACCCCAGCTAAGAAGTTCTTGGCAGCTAGGCAGTGGTGGCACACGACCTTAATCCCAGCACTTTGGAGGCAGAGGAGGGTGAATTTCTGAGTTCAAGGCCAGCCTGGTCTACAGAATGAGTTCCAGGACAGCCAGGGCTACATAGAGAAACCCTGTCTCAAAAAACCAAAAAAAAAAAAAAAAAAGTTCTTGGCAATTGAGGGGGTGTTATTTCTCTTTGGGGATGTGGCTAGTAGGTGGCCTATGTTCATATAGGAAAGGCTAATTGGACTCAGTGAATTATATATATTTAAAAGAAGAACATGAAAGTAGGAAGGAGGAGTCGGGTGATTGAGGGTAGGTATGATCAAGATACATAAGTATGTACATAAGTAAGAAATCAAATAAATTAAAAAAAAATCTGGCCATGGTAGTGAATAGTTGGATCACAGTACTGGGGATGCAGAGGCAGGTGGATCTTTAGAGTTTTTGGCCAGCCTAGTCTACAGAGTATGTTCCAGGATGCATAGTGAAACCCTGTCTCAAAAGAAAAAGGAGGAGAAAGGGGGGGAGGGGAAGGGAAGGGAGACGAGAGGAAAGAAGAGAAGAGAGAAAGGAAGGAAGGAAGGAATCAAGGTGACTGGGCTGATGAGATGGCTCAGTGGGTAAGGCACTTGGTACCAACTCTGATGATTGAGTCGGATCCCCAGAACCCACATGGTGGAAGGAAAGAACCAGTTCTCAAAAGTTGTCCTTTGACTTCTGGACAGACACTGTGGCTCATTTGTACCCACATACATATACACACTAAATAAATTAGTAAATGTAATTAAAACATTTTCCTTGGGGGCAGGAGTTGAGACAGAATCTATTTATCTTTGGTTGTCCTGGAGCTCTATATAGATCAGGATTGTCTTGAACTCAGGGACCTGCCTTCCCTTGCCTCACAAGTATTGGGATTAAAGGTGTGTGCTAGCATACCCAGCTAATAAAGCATGCTTTAAAATGAGGTAGATAGTAATTGAGGAAGACACCAAAGTTAACCTCCGGACTAAATAAAAGACAAAAATCCATTTAAAAAAATATTCCTAGGACTGAGGGTCTTTGTATGGAAGACCCAAACATTTGAGAAATGCTGTTTTACACTTGGGTAGAGAAGGAACCAACAAAAGAGACTCTAATGTAGAAGCCAGAAAAGTCAAAGGCAAATTTAAATTTAGAATAAGAGAGAAAAAGAAGTGAGAAATTATTTTAAGAAAGGATTAAAATGATCGATGCTGGAAAATGGCTCAAGGTCTTGTGGGAGAAGACAGAAAATCTCCAGTGAATCCTGTGGTGTGGAGTGAGGTAAAGCTGAAGGATGGAGAGCAGACAGAAAAGTTAAACGGTATTGGGAAAAATTTTAAAAACAGCTAGGTATGGTGGCAAGTACCCAGAATCTTTCCCAGTACTTGGGAGGATGAGGTAGAAGAATTTTGAGTTCAAGGCCAGCCTGCTCTGAACAGTGAGATTCCATTTTAAAAAACAAAACTGGCTAGTCATGATGGAGCCCACCTTTAATCCTAGCACTAGGAAGGAAGAGACAGGTGGATTTCTGTGAGTTTGAGGCTAGCCTGGACTACAAAGCAAGTTCCAGAATGGCTAGGGCTATTACACAGAAACCTTGTCTTGGAAATTCAACACCCCCCCCAAAAAAACATAGAAAACAAACAAACAAACAAACAAAAACAAAACAAAGCTGGCAGGGTGTGTAATACCATTAACTTAAGAAAAAGGAGTGTTCTCTAAGAGCTGCCTATATTTTGCTTCTTGTCGTAGCAGTCAATGATTAATTGAGCTTGCTTTTTTGAGGCAGGGTCTCAAGTAGCCCAAGACATAGCCAAAGATGACCCTGACCTCCTGATCCTCCAGCCTCAGTCTCTCAGTGCTGTAATTATAGGTATGTACCACCATGTGCAGTTTAAGACACGCTGGGGATCAAGTCAGGGCTTCATGTAACCTACCCACTCCACCAGCTGGGCCACATGCCCTATATCTGGCAAAGAGTCTTAAAAGTAGCAAGAGAGAAGCCACTCATCAAATAATACTCAGCAAGATTAACACTGACATCAGACATAACAGAGACAAGAGAACACTCGAAGTTCCCAAAGATTATCAACCGGAAACTTATATCCAATAATACTCTTTCAAAACTGAAGGAGGAGTTAAAATATTCCTATATAAACAAAAATTTAGACAGTGAACTTATCACTCTCAAACTTGCCTTATAAGAAATACTAAATGGAGTCTTTCAGGCTGAAATGAAAGGACACTAATTAGTAACTCAAATTTGGAAAAGATAATTATATAGGTAAATACAACAAAAGACAGCGTAAGTGCATTTTTCTTGGTAGCTTCCCCACATCAGATTTAAAAGACAATTGTATTTGGCAGTAATTTAAAATTTGTGTTACTGAGTATATAACTTAACAGAACTACGAAGTTTTGGTAAGTATTGATGTTAAATGTGGTACTAACTTAAACTGGTTTAAGTTAGTAATTATTATGTAGTTATAGACAAATTATGTTAGTTGTAATCTGAAAACAGTTTTGAATATTGTAAAGGAAATAATAAGAGATCTAAAATGCTGTACTTTAGAAAACAATCAATTTAACACAAAGAAAGGCAGTAATAAAGGAATTTACGACAAAAGGATGACATTTATAAAAGAAATAGCAAAATGGCAGTTCTTTCTTATCAGCAATTATAAATGTATTAAAGTTTCCAACTAAAAAGCAGAAAATCAGGACCAATGCTGCTTAAGCCTGGAGACCTGAATTCAACCCCTAGAAACCACCTAAGGTGGAAGAAGAGAACCAACTCCACAAAGTTGTCCTCTTACGTCCACATGGATGTCATAGTTTGGTATGCATTCATGTGTATACATACTAAGTTAAAAGAAAATTTTACATAAAATCCAAACAGCCTGGGAACAGAGTGCAGTGGTAGATATTTGCCTAGTATGTATTTGATCTCCAGTACTGATTGAAAAGAAGAAAAAATGAAGGAAAGCAGAAAGCAAACAAGGAAATAAAGAAAGGAGGAAGGAAAGAAAAAAAGATTGTGTATGTACCTCAATGGGAATATGCTTGGGTCCCCAGATTCAACCCCCAGCCCATTATACACAGGACCTTCCATGAAGAAAGCCAACAAGAAAACCCAAGTGGCTGTATTAGTAACAGTCAAAACAAGACTTTAAAAAACAGTTACTACAAACAAAGCCCATGTATTACCTTTAAAGTAGAGTGAGAAAACAAACACCTTTCAGGTTACAAACTGATATTTTATGTGCTGGTGAGATGGCTGAGCAGATAAAGAATTTCCTCAAAGCTAATGACCTGAGTTTGCTCCCTGGAACTCACAAAAACTTGGACAAAGAGAACTGACTTCACACAGTTTCTCCTGACCGTCACATGTGTGTCATTGTGCAGGAAAGTAGAAATAAATTGCCATCTTTTTTTTTTTTTTTTTTTGAGACAGGGTTTCTCTGTGCAGCCCTGGCTGTCCTGGAACTCACTCTGTAGACCAGGCTGGCCTTGAACTCAGAAATCTGCCTGCCTCTGCCTCCCACATGCTGGGATTAAAGGTGTGGGCTACCACTGCCAGGCATAAATTGCCATCATTAAAAAAGAAATTCAGTTTAACTTTCCTTTTAGACTTAATTTCTACTGCCATCTTGTGGCAATTTTGAAAATTCAAATCACTTAAGTTATTCTGATCAGAGTTTTTTTAAGTAGAGGTAGAAAGAGAGAAAGAGAAAGGGAAAGGGAGAAGGAGAAGGAGGGAGAAAGGGAGGGAGGGAGGAAGGGAGGGAGGAAGGGAGGGAGGAAGGGAGGGAGG
>JANHMN010000001.1:198770437-198830810 GCA_030674055.1 Rhabdomys pumilio | reverse complement strand
ACACACACACACACACACACACACACACACACACACACACACACACAAATAATATTAAACAAACCTTTAAAAAAAGAGTTCAAAGCTGAGGGTATAGACTCAATCTCAAACAAACAAACAAACAAACCTAACAGGGAAAGGATCCTAAGACAATTTGGACTTCTTCAAGAGAAATGTTAAGTTGAAACACATTTGTTTTGTTTTGTTTTGTTTTGTTTTTCGAGACAGGGTTTCTCTGTGTAGCCCTGACTGTCCTGGAATTCACTCTGTATACTAGGCTAGCCTCAAACTCAGAAATCTGCCTTCCTCTGCCTCCCAAGTGCTGAGATCAAAGGCGTGCACCACTACCGCCCGGCTGAAACACATTTTTTTTTTTTTTTTGGTTTTTCCAGACAGGGTTTCTCTGTGTAGCCTTGGCTGTCCTGGCACTCACTCTGTAGACCAGGCTGGCCTTGAACTCAGAAATCTGCCTGCCTCTGCCTCCCAAGTGCTGGGTTTAAAGGCGTGCACCACCACCGCCTGGCAGAAACACATTTCTTAATGAGGGATTCTCATCAGTTATAGCACAACTCATTGACATTTCAGAATGGTCAAAAATGTGCTAACTATTGATGCTTTCAGCCCTCCAAAGTCTTCAGTGTGCTTATGAAATAAATATGAGTTTTCTGGGAAGCACTGTTCTGTACAGTCATCTAGAAAGATGGACAAGGTAGGAAGTAAAATAATAATAAAAAGAGTCTTCTTCAACTGAGCATGGTGGCATGGGTGGCAGTCCTGGATCACAGGAGATTGGGACAGAAGGATTCTGAGTGTGGAGCCAGCCAGAACTACACAGTAAGAACCCTGGGGATGTAGCTCAGTACCTGAGCATTTGTCTAGCACGTGAAAGACCCTGAATTTGATTTACAGAAACCCAAACCAAAACATGTAAAAACTAATATCTATTTCATTCACCTTTAGGATGGCTAGAATTTTCTTCAGTTCTCCATTCTCCTTTCTTAAGATTGATAACTCTCTAGGCAAAAGATGGAAACAATCAGGTCCAGGTCACTACGATAAAAATTATTACTATTATCAACATCTTAGTTAATGCTTCCTGAGAAGGGTCTGCAGATATACAAGGTACTTTCATCAAGGATCTGGTGATTCAGGGAGAAAATGGCAGGGTTTTGATGGTAAAAAACAAATGAACAAAATAAGCAGTTATTTGGTATGACTTCAAGGGGTGTTTGCATAGAATTCCATTTCTTCTTCATACATAGTCTTGGACTATTGATGTTCAAAAGTTTCCAACAACTGGGCCCTTGAGAAAGCTCGGTGGAGAAAGGCATTGTATCAGATCTGATGACTTGAGTTCAATTCCCTGAACCCACATAGTGAAAGGAGAAAACCAACTCCCAAGTTGTCCTCTGACCTGGCATGCATGTAGAGATCAAAGGATAACACACATCCATAAATAAACATTAAATAAACAATTTAAGTTTCCAGCAAGGATTCTAGTTTTTTCATTAGCATTTTATTTTATGTACATTGGTGTTTTTCCTGTATGTATGTCTATGTAAAGGTGCCAGATCCCCTGGACCTGGAGTCACAGGCAGTTGTGAGCCACCAAGTGGGTGCTGGGAATTGAACGTGTGTCCTCTGGAAAAGTCGTCAGTGCTTTTAACTGCTGAGCCACCTCCCAGTCTCAAAGATTCTTTTAGCTTAAGATTTCCAAAATGCACTCCTTCCACAGAAACATTTTGAATGTTATATCTCAGTGTTATCAGTATGAGTCAGCTATATGTGATTTCACTGAAGAAATGATTTTGGATATAATGAAGTAGAGGAGAAACGCTATAAAGTGAGGACACTCCATGGAGTGAAGAATGAAAAAAATAAAAAAGACCAAGAGGAACAACCAAAAATGTCATACCTGGCTTTCCTGAGACAAATATGAACACACATAGGGCAACTTTCAGTGCTTACATCTGGAAAGAGTTACAGCTTTGCTTACATCTGGAAAGGTCTACAGCTTTACTAAAAGAAGGAAAGGTGCTAGCTGGAAATTTAACTTGGTGCTTACTTGTTCTGGCTGGCTGCCGTTTCCTGGGCCTCCTTCACAGCTGCTTCTAACTTTGTAATTCTGTCCTTATAAAAGGCGATAAGAAGATCTGTTTGTTTCTTCTGGAAGCACCACACCTACTAGGGAAAAAAAGAGGTCTTTGGCATACACTTCTATTAACTCCTTCATGTTACTTTTGACTATAAAGGGAAGTCCACTAAATCATAGTTTGGAACTGTTCTTCTCCTAGACCCTTTAGTATAACTTGTAACTCCCCAAAACTATAGAGTTCAACACTAGGGAGAGCCAAAGCTTTCCATTTTAAGACATTGGCTTTTCTTACCTTAGTGAGAATATTCTGGCACTATAGAATATTATATATGTATATACTCATATATACTCATTCATTCTACATGTATATGCACACATACATATATGCATACATATACATTCATTCATCCTGAGCAAAAAACCAAACCCAAATAAGAGAATTTTCAAGCTCCTAATTGGTTCTAACTTACCTACTGATTTAATTTAGTTTCCACATTTTTAGCTATTACAATGTATTTTCTATAATACTTAGACTGTGCTATTTGAAGGTTGTTTGTGCTGTTTCACTAAAAAGTGAAGATGTGACCAGGGTGATGACACACATTCATCATCCCAGTACCCAGGAGGTTGAGACAGAAGGATGAGGAGTTCGAGGCTAGCCTTGGCTGGTCACAATGTGAATTTGAAGCTGGTATGGGCTATGAGATCCTATCTCAAGGAGGAAGGGCATAAAAGAATATTTCTGATTTTTTAAAAAAGTTTTCTGATTTATTTCTGGATACAGGCATATAATTTTATCTTTTGTGTTATTTTACCTTTTGCCACACTAATGTACCTATCACAGGATTGTTGAATCAGAGTTAATATTTACAAAGTGTTTTTGCTGTGTCAGGCTCTATTTTGAATACACAGCAGAATTTATGTCTCATCTGCTTTCTCACTGATGTGACTATAAATCCTTTATCGAGGGCCCTTCCCTGGGTATGTGTACTCTTTTTGTGAAGTTTTTTCCTCATCTGATTTGTTTATAAAAGTAAAATTTTAGAAAATTTGAACAGAGCAGAAGCAGAAACAAAAATTATTTAGGATCTTAGGAATTATCTGAAATGGTGGGCAGAGGTGATTAGAAGTAATAGTTACTATAAATAGATAACTATGTATAAGACACAGTATTCTCAACATTCTAGTTTTAGCTGTGGGATCAACATGGAATGAAATGAGTTAGTATACGGCATTTAAAATCTTAGCTGCCTTTGATAGTTCATGCCTACAATCTTAAGCCTTATAATGCTGAGGCAGGAGGATTTAAGTCTGAGGCCAGCCTGAGCTACATTAGTGGACAGCAAAGCAAGAGCCAATGATAAAAAAGGCAGGTAGGCCAGACTGGTGAGATGGCTTCAGTGGGTGCTGTCAACCTTGATGACTTGAGTTCAAACGATGGACCCACATCTTAGACAGAAAAAATAGACTCCTGCAAGTAGTCATCCGACTTCTACACGTGTGGTGTGGCATGTGCACATAAGTGTACACACACACACACACACACACACCTCACTCATACATCCCCCCTCCCTAGTTATTGTTTTATTGCTGTGAGAAGACATTATGACCAAGGTAACTCTAATAAACGAAAGTGTTAATTGGGGTTTGTTTATAGTTTCAGAGGGTTAGTACATGATCATCATGGAGGGAGCATAGCGTCACACAAGCAGGCATAATGCTGAAGAAGTAGCTGAAAGCTTTATATCTGGATCTATGGGAGGGACTACAAAAATATTAACACACTGAGCCTGGTTTTAAGGTTTCAAAAGTCAGCACTGACACACCTCCTCCAACAAGAACACATACTCCAGCAAGGCCACACTTCTTTAACCTTCTAAGAACTCACCAACTGGAGACTAACCATACAAATATATGAGTTTATGGGGGTTATTCTCATTCAAACCACCACAATATGCATTCACATAAAATTTTTAAAAATAAAATGTACAAAACTTTAAAAATTAACAAAAAGGGAGACTGATCAAACTAAATCCTACCTTAGTCTAGATACAGCTCACTTTGAGACCACCAAGGGTCACAGGTACACTGAGACTAGACCATACCTACTAAAGGAGCCAGATTAGATTATGGGAGAGCCCTTTGACTAATCCTAAACAAGCCTTCTTTGCCTTCTTATCCCCACCTCCAACTGAAACCTAAATCTCAGATGCAGCCATTGGTTATTGAGCAATTTCTTCTTCGATAAAACCTCCCATCTTGCTGGGCAGTGGTGGTGCATGCCTTTAATCCCAGCACTTGGGAGGCAGAGGCAGGCGGATTTCTGAGTTCGAGGCCAGCCTGGTCTACAGAGTGAGTTCCAGGACAGTTGTTTGAAAAACCAAAACAACAACAACAACAACAAAACCCAAAACCCTCCCATCTTTGAAAGAAGCTCGTTAAGATACAGGATGGTCTAAAGGGAGATGAAACATCTTATCCTGCCCGGAAGCTCTTTAAAATTCAGCAAATTACTCACCTTTAGGAAGTCCTTGAAACTGACCAGATTCACTAGGCCCCATCATCCCCTAAAATATGTATTAGTGAGAACTGCTGAGAGAAACTCTCAGATAGGATAAGCTACTTGGAAGATGCAGATGAGCCAAACTGCCTGGAAGAGCCTCAGACCAACTGAGCTGCCTGGAAAAGACTTCATCCTGTCAAGTACATTATTTTTTAAAATGCTTGTTTTGTTAATACAGTAATCCAGAGCAGATAATAAAAGTTGTTATACTACTGACAACATAATCTAGATAATTTGAGTGTTAAAATTATTCCTTTAACTATAACGCTATGTGAAACTACTCCAGACCCAGACAACATTCCTTCACCTCTACATCTAGGATCAGACAATAGTATCATAGCTTCATGTTATAGACTTTTGCTCATTTTAGAAATTATAAAATTGTCAGGCTGGTGGTACATGCCTTTAATTCCAGCACTCAGGGGGCATGTACATTTTTGTAAGTTTAAAGCTAGCCTGGTCTTCATAGCTAATTCCAGGCCAATCAGAGTTACATAGTGAGATTCTAAGAAAAAATGTATAAAATTTAGCTTACAGATAATAATAGGCTTTTTATAAAATTTACTGGAAGCTTCACTATAGTGACAATTTTAAAAGTTTGGTTTCTTTAAAAACAGAGACATTATAAGAATATACTTTTGTTTTCATCCTAGGTGCAGGGATATGGGGATGCTTCAGACTGTATGAAGCAGCTGACTATGATTTGTTTAGTGCTCTAACAGAGATGAGGTTTTGCCAGCTGAAGATAGTTTTTGCAACTGTGTGATGTTTTAAATTCTGGGAACTTTTTCAGAGGATATATGTTGTAGGACATTTGATAAATGTAAATCCTGAGATTGTATACTGGAAAACCTTGTCTCTAGTTGTGGTGTGGCTCAGGCTTAGCACACACCTTTAATTCAAGAGTGTTAGTAGATATTTGATCACGCTGTGAGACTGTGTACTGAAAAAAGCTGTTTCTAGTAATGGTATGGCTCAGTCCTGGCACATACCTTTAATACAAGAGCTTTCTGTTTATTGTAAAACAGATTGAATAAAATCAACCATGATCCAGAGATGATGGAGCAAGCAATCAGTTGACAGGGAGTTAACAGAAAAAAAAAAAAGTGAGAGGAAATCAGAAAGATGGAGAGATGCAAAGGAAACAGAAAGGAGGGACATTCAGTTGGGTTTTTAAGAGTATGGAGGCCGGCCGTGGTGGCGCACGCCTTTAATCCCAGCACTTGGAAGGCAGAGGCGGGCAGATTTCTGAGTTCGAGGCCAGCCTGGTCTACAGAGTGAGTTCCAGGACAGCCAGGGCTACACAGAGAAACCCTGTCTCAAAAAACAAAACAAAAAAACAAAAACAAAACAAAACAAAACAAAAAAAAAGAGTATGGAGAAGGAGAACTGTTTTTTTCTTCTGGGACATCAGATGAGGAGGAAGGTCAGTTGGGTGCTTTCTCTGCTCTCTAGGCTAGCAGGCTTTCACCACAGTGCCAACTCCTGAGTCTTCATTTGGTAAAATGCAATGTTTGGTATTTTGTTTTAAAAACAACAGGTATGGGAAGGCTGTGGCTCTGAGAGCTGAGGTAGGTGGTTGTTGGTCATTGAGGGAGGTTGGTTGCAGTTTGTTAATAGTCATGCTCAAAGAAGAAACAAAAGAAATTAGATTCAGGGCAGTCTCTCAGTCTCTCTCTCTCTCTCTCTCTCTCTCTCTCTCTCTCTCTCCCTCTCTCTCTCTCTCTCTCTCTCTCTCTCTCTCTCTCTCTCCCTCCTTCCTTCCCTCCCTCCCTCCTCTATACTTTCTCTCCTATCTAGTAAAAGTGGTGAACCGGGGATAAAGGGTGAGCCACAGAAGAACCCACACCACAGCAAACACCAGCTACACTACACTCTTCTGGGATTTCAGTTACCCAGGGTGCAGTGTGGTTTAAAGTATTTTCAAATCAATCCTTGTAGTGTTTGTGTTTGAGTAACCCTTACTGTACTTAAGGTGATGCTGGCAATTTGGAAACACCAACGAGAAGCCATGAAGTGCTTCCTTTTAAGTAAAAAGGTACAAGTTCTCAACTAAAGGGAGAAGGGAAAAATGTGTGAAAGTTGTTAAGATTTTGCTAAGAACAAGTATACCCATGTATCTTAGCGTTTCTACTGCTGTGATGAAACACCATGGCCACAAGCAACCTGGGGAGGCAAGTAATTTAGTTTACATTTCCATATCACAGCTCATCATCAAAGGTAGTTAAGGCAGGAGCAGCTGATGTAGAGGCCAAGGAGGAGTGCTGCTTAATGGCTTGTTTCAAATGGCTGCATTCTTTTAACTTTAACCTAGAGCACCACCCTAGGGGTGGCACCACTCACAGTCAACTGTGCTCTCCCAAATCCATCATCAATCAAGAAAAGTAACACAGGTCAACTGGTGAGGACACTTTCTCTAACCCTAAGAAGTTCCTTCTCCCCAAAATGACTCTGGTTTGTGTCAAGCTGACATAAAACAAGCCTGCACATCGTAAAAACTGTGCAGAAGGAAACAGAAGCTCTTCAGTTTTTGCATTGTGAATCTCTTATTGTGCCTAATTTACAAATTCAACTTTACTATAGGTTTGTGTGTACAGATGGGAACCATAGCACATACAGATTTATAGAACTATCTGGATAGTTCCAGATAGTTATTAATCCATTGGGGAGCATGGTATTCCTTATGGCTGAAGAAGGGCTGTATTGTTTATGAGTCTTAGATTAGGCATTATCTCTATAAAACAGGTGGATCTGGAGCAGAGTTGGCACTAGAGGCAGAAAAGGGCTGAAGAAGACAACAGCATAAAAAAAGCAGATTTATAATTTTTAAAAATAAAATTTTAAAATAATTTTAAAATTATTCTATGTAGCCCAGCTGACCTCAAACACATGATCTATTTCTTCACCTTTCCAAGTCCTGAAGTCATAAGCATATGCTACCATGCCACCTTCAGGCAATCACATAAACAACTTAGTTTGGACTCGGTGGCATGGAACTTTCGCATGAATGGGTCTATTTGGTTTGGTCTGGTGGACCTGCTGCAGTGGCTCAGTCTAATCCAATAGTCTCCTAGACATTTTATCTAGAAATTTTATTTAACAAACAGAACATACTTCTTTTTGTTTTGACCTAGGACTTACTACATATCCCTGTCTATCCTGGAACTTGCTATAAAATTGGCTAGCCTTTAACCCATAGAGATCTACCTGTATCTGCCTCTCCAGAGCTAGTATTTTTTTTTTAAAATAACTCTATTTTATATATGTGAGTACATCGTAGTTCTCTTCAGACACACCAGAAGAGTGCACCAGATCTCATTATAGACGGTTGTGAGCCACCATGTGGTTGCTGGGAATTGAACTCAGGACCTCTGGAAGAGCAGTCAAGTGCTCTTAACCACTGAGCCATCTCTCCAGCCCCAGAGCTGGTATTAAAGGTATAAAGGCATCACAATGCCCAACTGGAACATAACTTTTATTTCTGTGTTAGGTCTATCAAAAGACTGGAAAGAGAAAAGGAAAGACACCTGGCCAGCTTATGGCCACAGCAACAAGATACCCGCAATTATCTACGAGAAGGAAAGGTTTTTGGGCTTATTGTTCCCAAGGTTACAGTCTATGCTTACCAACTGTATTAGGTACTTTTCTGTTGCTGTGATAAAATGCTATGGCCACAGGAACAAACAGAACTTGATCTATGGTACAGTTACAGAGGGTTGAAGTCCACGATGGTAGAGCAGGAAGCCAAGGGCTTACACACAGAAGCACAGCATGATGTTGAGTCAACTGGGAACAAAAGGCTCTGACTTCTCTCTTAAAGCCTACCCCTAGTGATGGACTCCCGCCAGCAAGGTTACATTTTTTAGACCTTCCCAAACGCCACCATCAGCTGGGAACCAAGTGTTCAAAAATCTGGGCTGAGCTGGGAGGGGATTCTCATTCAAAGTACCACACCACGTACCTTGGTTTTGGATCTGTAGCAAGCACAGTGGTAGGCCCTCAACTTTAAATGGCTGGCAGGAAGAGAGATAGGAAAGGACCAGGATCTCCATGTTCCCTTCAAGGACACGTTAATTATCTAACTTTTTTCTACTAGCCTCACTTAGAGCAAACACACACACACACACACACAAAACCAGAGTCTTGAACTTTATGTAGCTGATGATGCCCTTGAACGTCTGATCCTCCTAGCTCCACTTCCTGAGAGCTGGAATATAGGCATGAATCACTGCTGTTTTATGGGGGTGCTAGGGAGTGAATCCAGGGCTTCATGCATGCTAGGCAAACAGTATCATCTAAGCTACATTACCATCCCAACTTTACCTCCTGTAGGTTCCACATACTCTAATGGTGCCATAGACAGGTGGCCAAGTGTTTAACATATGAGCCTCTGAGAGACAACGGTTTCCAAATCATAGCAGAGGCAGTTATGGAGCAAAGCTCAACAGATTCACTATGTGGTTTTGTCGTTTGTTTTTTGCTTCAGTGTTGTTTATTGATTTTTTTACACTAATTTATTTTGGGAGGAGGCACATGTGGCCACCAGAAAATAGTTTGAAGGGTTCTGTTTTCTTCTTTCACCATGTGGCTTCTGGAGACTGAATTCAAATCATTAGGCTTGGTTGTGAGCCTAGCCTTTAACAACTGAGTGGTCTTTCCGGGCCAGGTCATTCCACTTGGAAAGAAGTGCCTTATCCACTGAGAAATCTTACTGGCTCCCAATGTGGCTGATGAAAACAAAGATTTTGTCTATAAACTAATGTTTTAGAAATGAACATTACTTATAGCATTGTTGTTGTTATTATTATTATTATTAATTTTTTTCTTTTAAAACAAGGTCTTTGTAAAGTCCTTTCTGGCTTGGAACTTGTTATGTAGATCAAGCTGACCTCAAATCTGCTGTGATCCTCCTGTGCTAGAAGGTATATGCCTGACAAAAGTGGCTTTCTTTTTTTTAAAGTACCTTTATCTTTTAAAGTCTTCTTGTGTGTATGTGCATGAACATATACATAGGAGTGCATGCTTGTGGAGGCCAGAGGTTGATGGTGGGTGTCTTCTTCAACTTCCTTCACCAAACTTGGCTTTACCATTTCCACTAACATAGCTGGCCTATGGCCTCGAGGTATCCATCTGTCTCTGTTCCTCACCCTACTTTGCCCCGTGCTGATACACCTGACTTTTTATATGGGTGCTAGGGATGCAGGCTCAGGCCTATTCAGCAGCAGGCACTTTACTGATTGAGCCATCCCCAATCCCCTAATTCTAATTTCTAAGGATGAGTTTTTATCTAGTTAAATATTTATTGTCTCAAGCAGTTTTTAATGTTTTGAGTACTTGTAAGAGTTGATACGTTTTAGAGAGTTGTTTTATGGTTACAGAATTGAACCCAGGTCTTCTAGAAGAGCTGCAAGTGCTCTTAACCACTTAGTCATCTTTCCAGCCTCCCTGACCCCCACAAGTCTTACAACTACATTTATCTATTTGTGTGTGCCATGGCCTGTGTATGGAGGTTGGTTCTCTCCTCCCACTATGAGGGTCCCAAGGAGTGAATTAAGGTCCTCACGCTTGCTGGTAACTGCCTTTGTCCACTGGGCCATCTTTACAGTTCCAGGTCTTATATTTCTGAACTATATTTCAGAGTTACTAGGCTAATGAAACAGAATTTGATTTTAGAAGTATTTCAACTAAAAATAAACTGCAAAGGAAATGATGGAATTAGCATATCAACACTTTGAAACATGTAAGGGATTAACAAATATGGGCAAAGTTCATCATGGCAAAACCACACAAATCACACAAGAGCAACATGTACTTCTTGTGAAATGCAATACCACTGAAATCGCTTTGCTGCACCTCCCCCAGATTCAATGATGGTGAGCAAGCTTTACCTGCCCATTTATAGGAAACAGGCCTAAGGAGCACAGTGAATAACCCCATTAATGCAGTAAACAAAATCCATGTTATGAACAGTAAGACAAAAGACCATTTTATTCTTTATTAATAAAAAAATGAGGTGAAACTTATATTTAAAAAGAGACTTGAGAAATAATAGCCAACTGAAATAGGCATACTTTATTGAAACCTAACTCAAACAAGCTCTAAGAACAATCAGGAAAGCAGACATGGTGGTCCACACCTTTAGTCTCATCACTCAGGAAGTAGAGGCAGAGGCAGGCAGATCTCTGTGAGTTCAAGGTCAGCCTGGTCTACACATCAAATTCCAAGACAGCCAAGGAAACCCTGTCTCAAAAAATAAGACAAAATAAACAAAGCAACAAAAAAACCCCAAAGCCCCCCCACCCATCCCAATCATGAGCTGATGGAGGAAATATGAATACTGTGTAATTATTTGACAATATTGGGAAATATTTAAGAAAAGAATTCTCACCTTAAGTAACACACATGAAATATTTACATTTAACATGATAAAATGCCTGATTTTAGATAATCTGGTTGAGATTGTAGAAAATAAGGGGAAATATGGCCATCAGCTTACAATGGTGAAATAAGATGATGATTAGTAATGGAAATTCATTACATTGTACGTACCATATTTTTTTTTTAAGTTTTTCAAGACAGGGTTTCTCTGTGTAGCCCTGGCTGTCCTGGAACTCACTCTGTAGACCAGGCTGGCCTGGAACTCAGAAATCCGCCTGCCTCTGCCTCCCAAGTGCTGGGATTAAAGGCGTGCGCCACCACTGCCCGGCGATATTTTCTCTGGTTTAATATATCTGAAGTTATCTATAACAAAAATTTAAAGCTAGGCATGATGATGCATATTCATAATCTCAGGAGGATGAGGCAAGAGAATCACAAGTTTGAAGATTGCCTAAATACTTAATGAAATAGTGCCTCAAAATAAAAATGAAAAGGGCTGGGGATGTAGCTGAGAGGTAGAGACTATTTTCTATCTCCTTTGGATATTCCCAGTGATATAAAAAAGTTTCAAAACTTAAAATCAACAACAAGAACACCCGTCTTATTTGTGTTTCTGTGTATGATATGGGTTTGTGTGGGGTACCCACGGAGGCCAGAGGAAGAGCTAGAATTACGTGGGTGCTGGGAACCAAACACAGGTCTTCTGGAAGAATAATGCATGCTCTCTTAATAACAGCTATCACTGTAGCCCTTCCAAACGACTGACTGACTGTTGTACAGTGTGGTGAAGGATGTATTTTGTCCCTGTCACTGGTTTTAACATAGAGGTCCTGACATGGTTTCGATCTTAAATATGCTTCAAAGGTTCGTGTGCTGAAGATTCATCATTAGTCTGTAGCATTATTGGGAGGTAGCAGGATTCTAGAAAGTGACGCCTACCAGAAAAAGGTTTACTAAAGGTAAGTCCTTAAAAGAATATGGGGACCCTAACCTCCCTTTCCTCCCTTTCTCTTACCATAAGGTGGAACTCTGTTGCTTTGAAGCTAGCCTGGACTACTAGTGTTCCAGAAAAGCCAGGATTTCATAAAGAAATCCTGTCTCAAAAACACAACAAAAGTTATTTAAAAGAGATTTTTAAAAATGTTGCAGACCAGAACCACAATGTCTTGTGCTGTTTTTAGTTCCTTTGAAAGCCATTCATTGCCCACTTCTATGTCTGACCTGATACTATCCTTGTGACTACTAAAGCCTTTTAAAATGTATCCTTGGCAGACCTTTATCTACCATCAATTTCAAAAGCTAAGAAAGGTTGTGAGAAAGCATGTGAGACTAACAGCAGAATTTTTCTTGCTTTGCTGTAACTCACCTGTGTTTTCAACCAATGTATCGATAAGTGCCTGGCTTTATGACTTTGTCCCATAACTTATAAAACTATGCAAGCATTTTCGTATGAAACTTACCCCTCAGGGCAACCTGAACCCATCTGCCAGATTGTGGCCACCCATATTTATCTCAGAGTAAACTGTGTTTTTATACTGCCTTTGAGATGAGAGCTATGTTTTAAATTGGCACTAAGTAGATTTTCTGAAGAATACAGTGTGACAGACATGAACACAGTTCCTAAAATTTGTGGCACTGTCCTCAGTGAGAGTAGAATTCAGCTATTCACAGCCCCTATCAACTATGCCTGAACGTGTGTTAATGAAGTGATTCTTGATGAGATAGGAGTTGGTTGCTTGAGAAACCAGTACTGATTAAAGGGTTAGAACTTTCAGCCTTAATCCTTCTCCTTTCTCCGAATATCTATGGAAGGGAGAAAGGTTAAGAAGGTAAGTTCAATCACTAATGGACAATTATTTAGTCAGTCATACCCAGTGAAATAATCATCAACTAACTGAACAAGAAGGTTTGGGGTGCTTCTGAGTTGCTGAAGATTTAGAAGGTGCTAGAAAGATGGGTCTGTTGTAAGAACAATCCTCAACTTCATATGGAAAAAGCAAAACCCAGGATAGTTTAAACAATCTTGTACGATAAAAGAACATTCAGAGGTATCACAATCCCTGATCTCAAACTATTCTATGAGGCTAAAGTAATAAAAAACTGCATGGCATCAGCATAAAAAGAGACAAATTGATCAATGGAACTAAACCAAAGTCCCAGACATAAATCTACACACCTATGGATGCCTAATTTTTTGATAAAGAAACCAGAAATATAGAATGGAAAAAAGAAAGCATCTTCAGCAAACAGCCTGTTCTAACTGGATGTCATCATGTAGAAGAATACAAACAGATCCCTATCTATCATCCTGTATAAAACTCAAGTTCAAGTGGATCAAGAACTTCAACATAAAACCAGACATACTGAACCTGATAGAAGAGAAAGTGGGAAAGAGCCTTGAATGCATTGGCACAGGAGACAACTTCCTGAACAGACCACTGATAGTGTAGACACTAAGACTGACAATAAATGAGACCTCATGAAACTGAAAAGCCTCTGTAAGGCAAAAGGACAAAACAGCAGCCTACAGAATGGGAAAAGATGTTCACCAACCCTACAGCCGATAGAGGACTAATACCCAAAATATATAAAGAAGTCAAGAAATAAGACAACAACAAACCAAGTAACCCAATGTTAAAAAGGGGTATAAAGAGGAAAGAAAGCACTCAGAGAAATATAGCTATTTAAGAGATGTACAGATAAAGATGAAGCCTAAAAGGAAACAGTACAAGTTGGTCAAGATAGCCAAAGAATATTTTTAAGCAGAGAAATAAGACTTCAGATGAGGCAAAGAGATCATTTATTGTTGGTAGCCTACATTAGAAGATGGTGCCGACTGCCTGCCTGCCTCTTCAGATTTTTCTGGTAAACAGGTATTCTGCACATGCATCTGCATGATTCTGGTGTGTGCCCCTCCTGAGTGGACATATGCTAACGAGGTATTGTAGCCTTAGCCAATCCTTACATTGGCAACATCTGCTTCTCTATATAAGCAGCACCCTCCGGCTGCACGGGGTCCCCCGTAGTATTATTATTAGTTCCTGCAATAAAGGCTGATGAGAAGAATCCAACCGTGTTGTGTCTGCTTGCTGGCTGAGTTGGGCGTGACATTCTGGTGGCCCATACGGGGAACCCGAGGACATTGACCTCGTGGATTCAGAACTTATCAGTCTAGGAGCTGGGGTACCGGTAAGAGAACAAAGAAACTAAGTTCTTGAAAAAAAATAGAAAAAGAAAAAAATGCTTCCTCTTGTTGATCCACTGTGGCTTGGAGTGTTTGTTTTGCTTTTTGTTGTTGTGGTATGTGCTCTTTGTTTTTGTTTAAATTGTCACAGACAATGGCATGAATGCACCTACTGGGATTAAAATTAAGTGAGTAACAGCAGGAGCCCATTGGTCGTATATGTTGCTTTGTGTTTGCCTTTGTAAAAGATAAAAAAAAAAATCTGCAGGGAAGGTGATCCTATTTAATTGCCCACGGAGAAGCGAGGTGTGTGTGTGTGTGTGTGTGTGTGTGTGTGTGTGTGTGTGTGTTAAGGTCCGCAGGTAAAGCGGCGATTCTAAGGTCCGAGGTTTAAGCGGTGAGAAAAGGAAAACAAAATCATGGGTAATTCACAAACCTGCCTGGTTCATGAAGCACTCAGAGGCGTGCTTAAAGCGAAAGGCCTCAAGTTTAAGAAAAAAATGCTAGACACTTTTCTCCAGGAAGTGGACACTATCGCTCCCTGGTTTGCTGTATCAGGATGCCTCACAATTCAATGCTGGGAAAAATTAGGGAGTGATCTAGATTTCGCCTGGGAGCAGAGCAGTCTTAAAGGCAGAGTCCTCGCTATGTGGAAGGTCATCCGTGGGTGTTTAGAAAGTGAGGAATGTAAAACAGCAATTAGAACTACTGAGGAGGTGTTAGAAGAAGTCAAAGAGAGATCTGAGTGCTCCCAGGGAGATAAGGACAAGAAAGAAGGGAGCAAAGAGGCAAGAAAGATTTATCCCAGTCTTAAGACCAGCAAGGGGTTAAGTAAATAGTTTTGTGCTATCCTAAAAACTTCTGAGGGTAAGAGACTGCAGGCTAGGGTGATTAACACCTGCAGCCTAACTGCAGAGGATTAGGCAAAGTGGCCTTTGTTCTATCTCAGCAGGAACTGCTGGGCTCTAACTTACTGCTGGGTCGCAGGAAGAAAAGACACTTAGAAAAGTTGCTACAAAGTTTTTTTTTCCATTAATATGACCCTTGAAGGAACACAGACAGTATTGGTTTCCCCACATTCCACAGTTTTAGTTGGCTATCTGTTGAGGAAGAGACAATTTCTTCACCACTTACAAACTTGGCATAAGACACTGCTTTCTGAATGTCCTTGAGGAATAGCCCTGACTCATGAGGCGCTCAATCTCACTGGAGAGCTGTGGCGAGGGGGAGGTGGCTGCAGCGTTAGCAGTGGCACCTCCACCTTGTTGATAGCTTTTTGTTCTGAGTTGATCCTCTGAGGGAATGGTTTGGGGAACAACTTTGGATATATAATATTTCTGCAATTAGAAATGAGACTAACACCATGACTAGCCTATCTAATATCACCTATAATAATATGTTTGCCTATCATTCATTTAGCCCAGAACCTGTATGTGTACAGGCACCATTCTTCTTTTTATTAAGCAATAATGTGAGTAGTAATGTTCTAGCTTGTAACAGTAGTGACATACAATGCTATCTAGCAGAATGCTGGAATGGGTACAATGATTCGGCTCTATTGGTAAAGCTGCCCACATTTGTTCCCATGCCAGTTGAGGCAGAGCCAAATAATTTCCCACTTCTCGCTCTATTCAAGAGAAAAACGAGATTTTGGAATTACAACAGCTATTATTGGTGCCATAGTGGTTTCAGCAGCAGCCGCCACCACAGCAGCTATAGCTATGACCCAGCAAGTGCAAACTGCTGAGACTATTAATAGTGTGGTGGAACAAACAGCTACAGCTCTAGCCACTCAACAGGAGCATAATGCTCATTTAGTCTCAGGACTCCTGTTGGTAAACCAAAGAGTAGATTTAATTCAGGACCAAGTAGAAGACTTATTTAGGATTGTCCAATTGTCCTGCATTTCTCCCATGAAAGGCTTGTGTGTTACCCCTATGAAAGCTAACTTCTCTCAGTCTATCAAACAGAGTCAACTCTTATTGGACTTCCTGAAAGGCAACTGGACGGCGGAAGCGGAGCGACTATCTCGAGAATTGCTTTTTCAGATTGCCACCCTAAATGGCACCCGCTTAGATCCCATTTCCTTGGAAGATTTCACCAACTGGATTTCCCGTGCCTTCTCCTTCTTTAAGGAATGGGTGGGTGTATTCCTTTGGGGAGCTGTGGTTCTCCTTGGTTGTGCCTTCTGTCTGGCTACTTTGCAGGTTGAAACAAGATCATGCTAGACACAAGGCAGTGGTTTATCAGGCATTGTCTGCTATCGAGGATGGCGGCTTCCCGGGCATCTGGCTGACCTCTCTAAAAGAATAAGAGTGCTACTTTGGGTCTTGAGATCAACTTGCTGTCTTCCCTGTCATCTGGGTCTGCTCATATTTGAGACTTGACTAGAAATCACTTGGGCCCTGCTTGCCGTTGTGGTCAACCCTTACTCACGGACTAGGACTGGTCTACGTGTACCCACCTGCCCCTATGTTTTTCTGTACAGAGTGCACGTGTGGAGTGCAAAGGATGTTCCTAGAATACTCTGGGATAGATTCCTTGAAAATATGTCTGATTGCATAGAGGTTTTGTGTCAAACTTCCTCTCCCTGACAAAAGACACAGAGACGGGTATGTTGCACGAAGACAAGGGTGGAAATTCATTACAATGTCTCCCAATTCGCACAAGGGATCAGACCTCTGTTTTCCTGTCTCACTCTAATCGGGGCCTCTATAGTACACAAATCAGCTTGCCATGGTTCTGTGTGGGAGATTGAACTCACTTCAGTGCTGGAGCATAATGACCCTCTTGTCGGGTTTTCTTATATTGAGTATTCCCTAGAGACAGTCTCTTGATGGTTAGTGACTCAGAACTTCTTTAAATAATAAATTAGGGGGAGATGTCGGTAGCCAACATTAGAAGATGGTGCCGACTGCCTGCCTGCCTCTTCAGATTTTTCTGGTAAACAGGTATTCTGCACATGCGTCTGCATGATTCTGGTGTGTGCCCCTCCCGAGTGGACATATGCTAACGAGGTATTGTAGCCTTAGCCAATCCTTACATTGGCAACATCTGCTTCTCTATATAAGCAGCACCCTCCGGCTGCACGGGGTCCCCCGTAGTATTATTATTAGTTCCTGCAATAAAGGCTGATGAGAAGAATCCAACCGTGTTGTGTCTGCTTGCTGGCCAAGTTGGGCGCGACAATTTATAATAGAGACAAAAATTATCTATTGATTTTGATGAGGATGTTGATGCCTTTAGCAGGGGCAGTTTTTAATGCAACAGCTAGAAACTAGATCACAGAGGGCTGTAAAGAGTTCAGGAGGGACGAGCAGAGTTGGCACATGCCTGTAAGTCCCAGCATTTGGGAGGCAGAGGCAGGCAGATTTCTGAGTTCGAGGCCAGCCTGATCTGCAGAGTGCGTTCCAGGACAGCCAGGGCTACACAGAGAAACCCTGTCTCAGAAAAAAAAAAAAAAAAAAAAAAAAAAAAAAAAGAAGAAAAAATGAAAAAAAAGAAAAAAAAAAAAGAGCTCAGGAGGTAAAATAGACGAGATAATTACCCAGCAGTAAGATCCAATATAGTGTTAAGATTCTGTTGGAGATGACAATTACACCAAGGCCAGCCAACTCTGAGTTTTACTCATACGATTTTGCCTTCATCTCTGAACAGTATTTGACTCATCTGACAATATCTATCTTTGAAAACACTTTTCTTCCTTCACTTGACTTCTGGGACACCACATATTTTTGGTTTTACTTCTGACTGCAGTTTTTCTAATTTCTCTTTTTCCACTTAATTGCTTGACATTGAAGGGCCTCTACTTAGATGATCGTATTTATTCCCAAGACTTATTTTCTCTGTGGATATGTGTTGGGGATAAGGGTAGGCTATTGTACGTGGATGATGGATACATGGCTCTGGTAGTCCAACATTCAGGAAGGTATACACCCTACCACTGAGTTACCCCACATTGCTCTCCCTTCTAAGCTTTAAAAAGGATTTTCTGGCAAACTATGAACTCATAGCTCAGTCTTTTCCTATGCCCTGAGCTCCAGAATGAGCTCAGCTCTCCTGACTTTTCTCCCTGGATTTCTAAGAAACATCTAAAACCTGATGTATCCATATCTTCCTGGCAGATTCGGGAGAAAATCAACCAGGAAAAAAATGGTTGTAGATTTTTGAGGAAACAATCAAAACAAGGTAAAACCTCTTCTTGCTTTGTACCAGCAGCACTACTTCTTTACTCTTTAGAAAATAAGTCATCCAAGCATGGTGTTGCAGACCTGAGAGGCAACGGTAGGTGGAGCTCTGTGAGTTGGAGGACATCCTGGCTTACATATTAAGTTCTAGGACAGCTCTGGCTATGTAGAGACCTTGTCTCAAAACAAAATAACATACACATATACACATATACCCCCTAAACAAACAAACCCACAAAAAAAGCGTTTGGGCTCTTAACTCCCTTAGGCTAGTTCCTACTTTCCATTCCTGGAAATGCTTTTCTATTTATTTATTTAATATTTTTAAAGATTGATTTATATATGTATTTTGTGTATGAATGCACTATTTGTATGTGCACCTGATTGCCAGAAGGGGGCACTGCATCCCGTTATAGATGGCTGTGAGCCACTAGAGAGAGTGCTGAGGACTGAACTCAAGACCTCTACAAGAGCCGCTCTGAGCCACAATCATCTCGCAGTCCTTCTGTTTGTTTGTTTGTTTGTTTGTTGCTTGTTTATTTGTTGTTTGTGTATATGTATTTTCCCTGAATGTGTGTGTACTATGTTTATGCCTATGGAGGTCAGAAAAGTGGGTCTGATCCCTGGAACTACAGTTATGGATGGCAGTGAACCACCATGTGAGTTTTGGAAACTGAACATAGATCTTGCAAGAACAAGTGTTCTTAATCACTGACCCATCTCTCTAGCCCCTCCCCCTTTAAAAATAGGCTGTCTACTTCTAATGTCTAACTCAAAAGGCATTACTTTTTCTTCACTTCTGACAGCGGCTGGTATTTTCACCCTAACCTGTACTATGTTTTTTTCTTAACATTAATAAAATTGCCCTTGAGCTTTCAGAATACAAAACACAAGTAATGACCTTCTCTCCCGTGTGTGTACGTGTATGTGTGTGTGTGTCTGTCTGTCTGTCTTGAGAGTCAACCCAAGCCTTTCTACCTCCTGAGAAACGTCTCTGTCACTGAGCTATAACCTTCATGCCTTTTTCCCTTTCTGCTGCCACCACTGATTCTGTGCAAGCAGTCTGCTTAGGTTTTTTTTTTCCCCTCCTGACTGATCTCCTTGCCTGTACTCTTAACCTAGTTATGGCCTAGTCACTCAACAGCCACATTCTCTTTTAAAACTGTCTATCATACAACATCATTTCCTTGTTAAAAAAATTCCAGTAGCACAAGTTAAAATTAAATTTCCTGCCAGGATCTACAAGTACCTACTTCTCCGACCTTACCTTAAATAACCTTCCTCTTAACTGTCCTCACATTTCAGTCATTTACAAGCATTTCTAGTTTTGTTTAGTTTGTTTGTTTTTTGAGACACGATCTCTCTATGTAGTCCTGGCTGTCTTGGAATTTGCTATATAGATCAGGCTGACCTCAAAGTCACAGAAGTCCCCCTACGGCTGCTTCCCAGTGCTGGGATTAAATGGTTTTTGCCATCACACCTGGCTCTACAAAGAATTTCTTATGAACATAATTTAGATCAAACATCTAGTTAGACATTAAGTGCTACAAAGATGCATCTGCCTTTAAAAAGTGAGAAAAACAGATAAATCAGATATGTGAACAAATGAATCATTCTTGAGTTAAGTATTTTGCAGAGTTAAAAGCAATGTAGGGTACAAGAAGCAAGACAACTTTTGCTGGAAGGCTTTAGTAGAGAAGGTGCAGTACTGCATGCATTTGAAAGGTGCCTGCTTGTGAGAAAAGATGGGGTCTACGGTAGAAGAAGATAAGAAAACTAACAGGTTCTTATAGCTCTTCAATTCCCTTGTAAAGTTTAGAGTGGAGTCAAGAATTCAAAACAGGAAGCTTTTATCAAGAACTAGAACAGAGCAGAAAAAATGCCCTTGTTGAGTCATTATAGAGAACAAACATGGACATTTAGAGCAACAGTCCATTCATTCACTTAAGGGCAATGTTTTAGATGTTTATTCAGTATTAGAAACTATTTGAAGACCGGGCAGTGGTAGCGCACGCCTTTAATCCCAGCACTTGGGAGGCAGAGGCAGGCGGATTTCTGAGTTCGAGGCTAGCCTGGTCTACAAAGTGAGTTCCAGGACAGCCAGGGCTATACAGAGAAACCCTGTCTCGAAAAACAAAAAACAAACAAACAAACAAACAAAACAAAACAAAAACTATTTGAAGAGAACAGACTAAACTGACCAAATATCTGTCCTCACAGAGCTGTATTTCCATGCAGGATTCAGAGTACACAAAGTACACAAGACAACAGAAAGGAGCTGTGATAACAAGACACAAGTAATCACTAGAGCAGCTTCTGAGATGCTAGGGAAGATCCTGCTGAGGAAAGAAACTTAAGCAGAAGCCTGAATGACACAGTTTAGGGGTAGGTACCACATCAGTTATTCAACTTCACACACAGATTAGGAAAATATATTCTCAGATCGCTGACTTAACCAAACTGACCCATCACTAAAGTGATGATTACCTGGCCCTTTCTATTTGTTTTACCCTGATTATTTGACCATGTATAATTGGTCCCGTGATTAGGCAGGTTAAGATTCAGACTATACATGATTTCTTTACTGATCATTAACCATGGGGTTAAATATTAACCAAAGCTCTGCTCTTTCTCTTGTTCAAGTGACCTCTTTTACATTTCTCCTTGGGTCTCAGCTGGATTCTATCTATTCACAACATTGAATATATCTCAACATAATGGCTCATCCAAGTGACTAAGACAATTACAGCCAAAGCTTTAATTCTGCTTACTGTATTTCCAGAGCTAAGATTGGCGGCTGTGAAGACACTGATGATAATTTTCATGTTTAAAAAAGGCATACTTGGGCTGGAGAGATGGCTCAGGGGTTAAGAGCACTGACTGTTCTTCCAGAGGTCCTGAGTTCAATTCCCAGCAACCACATGGTGGCTCCCAACCATATGTAATGGGATCTGATGACCCCTTCTAGTGTGTCTGAAGACAGCTACAGTGTACTTATATATAACAAATAAATAATTGTTTAAAAAAAAAAAAAGAAAAAGAAAAGGCATACTTAAGCTGGTTGTGGTGGGACTTGCCTGTGATCCCAATTCTTGGGAAATGGAGGAGGAACAATCACAAGTTCAAGGTCATCCTTGGCTATCTAGGAAGTTCGAAGCCATCCTGGGATATAATGAGGCCTATCTCAAAAAGAAAAACATCTTCTTAAGAACAACTGATGCTGGCAGAGAACTTGCCTGCTGTGTGTGGGGCTCTGGGTTCAACTCCCAGCAACACACCACACAACAGAGTAAGGGAAAGAATATCAAAGGCAAGCATGGTTTTCAGTACATGCCTTGTACAACGTGCAGGAGATAGAGGCAAGAGGGTTGTGCATTTAAGGTTCGCCTAGCCTACAAAGTGAGGTTCTTTCTCAAAACAAAAACAAAAAACTAACCAGGTGGAGCTGGAACTCGGGTGGTTAAGTGCTAGCCCAGCATGTGTGAGACCAGGGCTCTATCCCAGCACATGTAAACCTAAAGTGGCAGGACACTCCCATATTCTCTGCATGCAAGTAGAGGAAAAAGGATCAGAAATCTAGGGTTGTCCTTAGCTACAGAGTGAGTTAGAGCATACAAGAGACCTTCCTTTGGGCTGGAGAGATAGCTCAGTGGGAAAAGGCATGAGCCATGAAATCAGATGACAGGAATTTAATCCATAGTACCCATGTGCTGGAAAAAGAGAACTGACTCCTGCAAGCTGTCCTACATTTTTGCTGTGGTGTGCAATGGCCCTTTTCTGAACACACGCACAGGCACACATACATAGCACACAGCTGTGAGTTCGAAGAGGTTGGGGTGGGGGAAGGCTCCCTTTGAGGACAACAAGCAAATAAAAAAGGACAATAGTTGGGGATTTAGCACAGTGGTAGAGCACTTGCCAAGCATGTACAGGGCCCAGAGTCTAATAACCAACACAGTAACAACAAAATGAACTGATAACATCTTTCAAAGGTATTTATCGTGTATGCCCACACATGCATGCATGCACATAGAGGTAAGGGAACAACTTTTGTGAGCAGTTCTCTCCTTCCATCATATGGTTCCAGAGATTAAACTCAGACTGTCAACTTGGCAGCAAGTGCTTTTACCCACTGAGCCATCTCTCTAGCTTGAAAAAGTCTGAAGAGAAGCATCCCATAACACTAAAAATCATCTCAGCAGAGAACTAGAGGGTAAAAACTTGAAAATCAAAGTCTTTACATCCTGGGAACTCTCTAAGATAATGATAGTACCCTTCCTCTCCCCTTTGCTATATTCTACTACTCCTGATCATGTCAATCATTCACCAGCATACTCGACATCAGGAAAGACAAATATTTTCTAACATTCAAGCAACTGGTTGTTAACGCCAAATAAAGTTGAATATTATTGCAGATTACTGAAAAAACAAAGAATAACACACACGTTCATTGATGTAGGTCTGTAAGCAAAAAGTTACAAGTTAAATTACCAAATCCATTCTTTGTAGGCCTAGACATGGAACTTTTAAGAAAATGCCTCTGTCTGCAGAGAAGGATGACAAGGTTCCTTAGAGCACTGTTGAGTCACAAGAACTGGTTACTAGAAGTAGGAACTACAAAGTAAGGCTCAATTAGATTGCAGTTTTGACTGCATACCACAGATTCTGGGTCAGTAAAAAGTTAACTGGTAGAGATTTATATCAGGCAAGAAAGCAAAGAGAGCATTTTCTCTCTACTGTGTACAAAGACCTTTTAAAGAGAAACTCCCTGCCTGTTGGTGGTGGCACAAACCTGTAATCCAGGAAGAGGCAGAAAAAGGTGGATTTCTGAGTTCTAGAGCAAGTTCCAGGACAGCCAGGGGTTCTATGTACCCAGTGGTACTCACTAATGACCCAAGGTGGCCTTGAGCTTACAGCAGTTCTCATACCTGAGAGATGTGACTAAAGCACTGCAATGCTGTCTCTACAGGGCTTTTGAAGAACTTCTTCTCTTGAGGCTTTAGCTATGAGGAGAGGAAGATACACAGTGAGAATATCCACAACAAAATGAAAGAAACTACTGACACTGGAATTAAATAAGTGCCTTTTTACAACTGCTATCTTTAAATGTGCGGATTTTTTTTATTCTTTTTATTCTGAGATGCTTATTACCCTGCTTCCTATCGGCCAGGGACTGGATGAGGCAGTTATGACAAAGGTGACCACTTACATCATCAGAAAGAGCCAGATGCTTGCAAGGACTTCCACAAACAGCACATTTTTCTGAGAGAAAAAGAAAAAAAAATGTTCTTAAGGGCAGGAGGTAAGACTTTCCTAAAGTATGTAGTAACTGTCAAGTACTAGCAAGAGAAGAGATTCTTAACTAAATTTAGATTATCACTGTGCTATAAAAATATTTTACCTTAATCTGTTCTCTAAATCAGCATTTCCAAACAAATGTGGTGAATCTTGAGGGCTTGTACCCTTTTATCTCTGTTTTCTTTCCTTTGTTTTAGAGACAAGGTTTCATAAATGTAGCCCAGACTAGCTTGAAACTTGTAGCAACCCTCCTGTCTCAGCCTCCTGAGTATTGGGACTACTGGCATTTACTGGTAGTTTCTACTGTGCCAACAAAAGTACAGGAATACATTTGCAAGTGTTCTCAGACAAATACAAAAGCACAATGATTTTCTCTTCAGGTGACTTTAAAAAAAAAAGATTTTATGAATGTTTTGCCTTTGTGTATGCCTGTGTACTATTTACATGTTTGGTGCCTAAGGAAACCAGAAGAAGAAGTCTCATTGCATCAGCAGATGACTCAAAAGGGTCATGAGACTCAGGAGGAAAGAGTTCTCCATACACTATTTTAACATAATTGTTCTTTCCTTGGGGAATAAAGTCCCAGTCTGCCCTGTATAATGATCTTGGAATCAGCCAGCAAGTGAAAAATATTCTATTTAAAAGAAAAACAAACTTTTACAGCTTTCTAGAACCAACAGGATAATAAGAGTTCAGGA
Source organism: Rhabdomys pumilio (assembly GCA_030674055.1). NCBI lineage: Eukaryota > Metazoa > Chordata > Mammalia > Rodentia > Muridae > Rhabdomys > Rhabdomys pumilio. The sequence continues at coordinate 198,806,407 of JANHMN010000001.1, read as the reverse complement.
TCCTTACCTTGGTAGACAGAAATCTCTGCCATTTTGCCATTCTCTACCTCTAGCTTCATCTTTCACCATTTTTACCTTTCTCTATACTATCTCCACTCTTACAGCATCTGCACTGCATTTTAATGATGTCATATTATTACACATGCTACTGTTCTAAAGTGTTTTAAAGGATGTGTTTTTATTTTATATACATGAGCATTTGCCTGCGTGTAAGTATCTGTACCATGTGTGGTGTGTGCCTAGTGCCTGTGGAGGCCAGAAGAGGGCATCAGAGCCCCTAGAAGTAGAGTTACAGATGGTTATGAGGCACCATGTGGGTATTGGGAACCAAACACACACATCCTCTGCAAGAGCAGCAAGTGCTCCTAACCACGGAGCCATCTGTCCAGCCCCCAGGTGTAAGTTAAAATGATCTTTGCCAAACTTGGCAAACTCCAGTTTATTGTTCAAAACCCTACTGCAGCAGATATCTTCTATGATGTTTTCCTTCATCAGAACATCCTGTCTTGAGTAGGGGAAATACCTTTTTCTGGAACTGGGATAATTTACAGGGTTGTTGTTACAGTTGTTCTCAGACAGAGTCTGTATGCTGTCCATACTGGCCTTCAGACTCCTCTGCTCCAGTAACCAACCCTCTTGACTGGGCTTCCCTAGTAGCTATAGCCATAACCACCATGTCAGCTCACCCAGCCCTAAGAATTGTCACACTAATAAAAGAAAAATAGTGATTATGGGTATAGCTCAGAGTATTTTTCAGCATCCTAGAATTCCTGGGTTCATTTCCCAATGCTTACTCCAAAACAAAACCTTAAAACTCAACTCTTTCTTGAGACAGGGTCTCACTTTGTAGCTCTGGCTGGCCTGGAACTCAGAGATCTGCTTGACTTTGCCTCTCCAGTGTTGTGACTAAAGGCATTTGTCAGCATGCTCCACCTGGCCTTCAAGTTTCCTTTCTATAACTTGATAGTTGTAAGAAGTTGGCAATTATTCATATCTCAGATAATTTCCTCATTTACAAAACAGTGCTGCCAGTAATTACTACCAAGGACTGTAGTGAAGATTACATAAGACTGGTTCTAGAGATTGGGTATGGTGGTACATATCTGTAATCCCAGCATTTGGGAGGCTGGGGCAGGAAGATTGTGAGTTCAAGTTAAAGCTATATAGTAAGATCTTGCCTCAAAAAACAACAGAAAAAGCAAAAACTATCTTTAAAAATCTGTTTCAGGCCAGTCTGGTCTACAGAGTGAGTTCCAGGACAGCTAGAGCTACACAGAGAAACCCTGTCTCAAAAAACAAAACAAAACAAAAAAAAAACAAAATCTGTTTCTTGAAAGTAAACATGATAACATTTTTTAATTGTACGGGGGCTTAGGATGCAAGCCCCTGGTAGGGCACTTACCTAGCATGCGCAAAGCCCTAGTTCTATACTTAGCACTGCCAAATAAAGAAATAGGAAATTGCTCATTAAACTTCAAGGTATCAACATAATTTTTCATCCATTATGACTTTTCCTGACACAACTCAAAACATTGAAGAGGAACACCACTGCTAAATTAGTTAGTTCCATTCTCTTATTAATGGATTCCTTTAATTTCCAAAATGAAAAGCTATATACAGTATCCATATTGTCACTGATGCCTACTAAATGACATTTATTCTACTTCACACAGAGAAATGGCTACTCATTATATCTAAGTTAAAAAAAAACATTTTGGGATAAATCTGAAAAGAAGTCACTCACCCAGAGTCATACACTTTTTACAGAAAATATGGCCACAGCTGGTTACAAAGAAATGGGCCCCATCTTTTCGGAAACACTGGTTGCAATGAAACCAATCCATTCTGGACCAGATAGAGAGAAAAAACAAGAATAATGTGGAATATAACATAATTATAGCTATTATAATAACACTGCTTAACTTTCAACAGTTTACTGGGTCTGAAAACAAATTTGTAGGCATTACATTTGTCTGTAGGGATATACATATAACATGAGAAAAAAGTCACCAAACTACCTTCACTATATGCCATAGAGTGTGTGTGTGTAAAAATTATTCTAATTTATAACTAGAAAAACAATCTTTTTAAAAAAAGAAAAAAGATGCCATCATATTTGTGAGGTGCTGTGGCTCAAATCAGAACCTCATACACATTAAACAAGTACACCATCACTGAGCCCCAGGCCCAGGCCCAGAAAGAAGCCAGCAGGCAGTGGTGGATCAGACAGACCACACATTACACACTTGGACATTTGGACATGTTTTATATATGGGAAACAGTTGAGTGACAACAGTCTCAGCTAACACATGCCTTCTAGTCCACAGAGACCCAGTCACAGATCTGGAAGGTGTTTAAAGTCATGACCAGGCTCATCCCCTACCTTCACACACACACACACACACAGACACATGATGTACATGATTATAACCACAACTACCCAACTTCTCCAGAATTCCATCTTGACTGCTAATTCTGGAATTAGACTCTAAGTCTCCTGATTCTGTAGAAAATAAATGTTCCTACATTAAACAGTCTTTCTGTTCACATGGTAATCATATGGTATGATTTTGGTTTTTTTCTAACAACAGCAATTTTTGCATAATTTAAATATATATCCAAACAAAAGTAATTTTGTGTTGCCGGTGGTGGCACACACCTTTAATCCCAGCACTTGGGCAGCAGAGGCAGGTGGATTTCTGAGTTTTAGGCCAGCCTGGTCTACAGAGTGAGTTCCAGGACAGCCAGGGCTACACAGAGAAACCCTGTCTCAAAAGACAAACAAACAAAAAAGTGATTTTGTAGGGTTTGAAAAAAAAGTTTATTTCATGGGTGGAGCAAACATGTGCCACAGCTAAGTGTTGAGGTCATAGGAAACTTTTGAGAATTGTTTGTCTCCTTCCACCATGCTGATTCTGGGGATCGTGAGTGCCACATAAATGACAACTACTTTTACCCACTGGGCCACCTTGTCAGCACACTTTGTGGGAGTTGTTTATTTATTCTGTTTTTCCAGACAGGTTTTCTTTGTGTAGGGTTTCTCTGTGTAGCCCTCCCTGGCTGTTCTGGAATTTGCTCTACAGACCAGGCTGTAGGAGTTTTTTAAATGAAGAAACTGACATTTGAAAACAGAGCACTGGGCTCTAAAAAAACACAGCAAAATATGTTGGATATGAATATGCTAGTTAATATTTATTAATTAATTAACATAACACAATTTATCAACATTTATAATATATTTATAATTTCTTAATATAACGTGAATTAATATTTAAACTGTAAAAATAAGTTACTTCTTCCCTACCACAATCCTTTTCTTTCAACAATTCTTCATTTTTAGAGTGCCAGTTTATGCAGAGGCTTACAAAGAGAATGAGGTTAGTTTGCACCACATCTTAAAAATCTCTGCCACCTAGCCAGTGAAGTGGCACACACCTTCAGTCCAAGAACTTAGGAAACAGAAGCAGGTGGACCTTTCTAAGTTCAAGGCCAGCCAGAGTTAAATAATGAGACCTTGTGTGTCAGGAAATAAAATAAAAATCTGTGGTTTAAGATTTATGATCGATGGAGCTGGCGAGATGACCCATCGGCTAAGAGAGATAATGGTGCTTTGTGTTAAGTCTGGTGACTTGAGTTTGATACCTGGGATCCACAGGTAGAACAGACTCCCACAGGCTGTCCCTTGCCTTCCCCTTGTTCACCATGGCAAGCGAGCCACCACTTGGTTACTGTTCTCATGCCCCGCACCCAACTACTCAAATAAATGTAAAATGCTCTTTAATTTACTTGATGGTAGGGTGAGGTGGCACAGGACGTCAATCCTGGCACTTGGAGGGCAGATGCAGGCAGATTCACTGTGAGGTGGAGGCAAGCCTGGTCTACACAGCTAGTTCCAGGGCAGCCAGGGGTATGTAGTGAGAATCTGTCAATGAATGAATGAGTAAATAAATAAACAAATAAATACATAAAATATCTAAATAAGTCGTCCCCACAGCGCCAACCACGCGCGGCCTCCAGCTCGACTCTTTCTAGCTTCCCTACCAGCTTGGCAACCGGGATCCAACGCTTCAGATCTCAGACCATCCGGTTCTCGGTTCTCTCACGAGGCACAGGAAACGGCGGGAAAACAAGCAGCCGCCACTCGCATGGCACGGCTCAGGTGTGAGGCTGCGCACAGCCGACTGAACCAGCGAGCAGTGTGGGCGGGGCGGGAGCGGGGCGGGGCGTTGATCCTCCTGCTCAGCCGCAGAAGCAGCCAGTCCCGGTCCTTCCACAGGTGGGCCCTACGGTGGCCCAACAGGCCCAAGAGGTGTTTGAAGCAGCCTCCTGTTACTGTAGAAGCCAAGAGGGGGAAAATGAGCCTATTAATGTTCCAACAAACGACCCCCAAAACAAAAGAAAATGGAGTCACGAAGCCATAGAAGCTTTGACATAATCTAAAATGAAATGAAAGTAATGGATGCTTTAAAAGTACAGCATAAATTAGAAATAGAAAAACTTAAGAAGTTGTTGCGTGGATAGAGGCTGATTGACTATAAACTCACAACAAACAGATTTCCAGGAAAAAAGTTTAGCTTTTTGGGGTTTTTCTGTTTGTTTGTTTTTGGTTGAATAAATGAACCCAGCTTCCTGGTGGTATGCTTGTTAGGGTGAGGCAGGAAGATAGAAGAGGTCGGCACCCTCACCCCCAGCCATAAACCTAGTTACAATCTGAGACACTCAAGGCCCTATCCCAAAAAGAAAAAGAGGACAAAGGGAAATGGGAAGACAAGAAAAAACTGATAAAAAACAAAAAAAAATAAACATTTCTACTGCACTGGTTGTCAGTGTTTCTTTTGTTTTTAGGTCAGTTTGCATAGCTAGTAAGTTCAAGCCCTGTCTCTAAAAATTAAAGAAAAAATATAAAAACCAAGCAAGACTATCCTATGGGGGGAAATTCTTTCAGTATCTGTGTATTGGGAAACAAGCTTTATTTAAATGTTAAAATATACAGCACCTGTAGAAGTTTAGGAACATGTAAGTTTAGAAATGTACCGATGGCCGGGCAGTGGTGGCGCATGCCTTTAATTCCAGCACTTGGGAGGCAGAGGCAGGCGGATTTCTGAGTTCGAGACCAGCCTGGTCTACAGAGTGAGTTCCAGGACAGCCAGGACTACACAGAGAAACCCTGTCTCAAAAAAAACAAAAAACAAAACAAAACAAAACAAAACAAAAAAAAAGAGAGAGAAATGTACCGATGAACATACAGAAACCTGTAATCCCAGCAAAGGGGGGTGGGGGGGGTGGGGGGGGCACAGGTGTGTCTCTGAATTCAAGGCTATCCTAGTCTACAGAGCAAGTTCCTGGACAACTAGGGCTACACAGAGAAACCCTGTATCTAAAATACATTAAACAAACATACATCAAATAGGCTAGGAGTATAAAACACATGCTTATGCACAGACCCTGGGTTCCGTTTTCAGTTCCCTTACACACACACACACACACACACACACACACACACACTCACACCTGGAAATCTAATCGAAAGCCATGAGTTTAAGGCTAGTCTGGGACACGTAGAAAGTAATTCCAGGTTGGCCTGAACTACAGTGTAAAACCCTGTTTCAAAAAAAAAAAAAAAAAAGTATATTTAGTATATTCCTTTCTTTCTTTTTTCTTCTTCTTTTTTTTTAATTGGGTCTTTCTATATGGTCTTGACTGTCCTAGAACTCATTTCATTATGTAGACCAAGGTAGAGATCCACTTGCCTCTGCCTCCCAAGTGCTGGAATTAAGGCTGTGCCACCACACTTAATTTAAGTATATTTTTTACATTGTTTATCAGAATAAATTTTTAAATTGTTCAGAAATACGTGTGAAAATGAAACATAATTATAGCTTAGGAAAAGAGGAAATAGTCATATAAAAATCTAAAGGAAATAAAAGATTGATGAATTTCAGTATATTAAAAATTCTTTTAGAGTTGGGGATGGAGCCGGTGGTATAGCATTTGCTTAGCAAACATGAGACCCTCAGTTCAGTATCTGATCTCCGGCAATCTACGTCTTTTTTTTTTTTATTATTATTTTATTTTATTTATTTATTTTTGGTTTTTCGAGACAGGGTTTCTCTGTGTAGTCCTGGCTGTCCTGGAACTCACTCTGTAGACCAGGCTGGCCTCGAGCTCAGAAATCCACCTGCCTCTGCCTCCCAAGTGCTGGGATTAAAGGCGTGCGATACCACTGCCTGGCTGCCTTTTAATTTTTATTTTCTTTTTTATTTGTATGTATATGTCTGTGTCTACATGTTTATAGATACCCCTGAAGGCCAGAAGAGGGTTATTGGATCCCCTGAGCTGGAATTACAAGTGGTTGTGAACTGCCATTATGTGTGGTTACTGGGAACTGAACTTTGGTCCTCTGCAAGAGCTGAGAGCACTCTTAATCACTGAGTCATCTTGTGGGGCTGGAAAGCCACGTAACTGGGGAAGCCAGTCCAGAGCAAGAGTGAGGTAACCCGGAAATCTCATCCTGCTTCCTCCTTGGTCTGGGCTGCGTGTCCCAGCACACGTAAGCCTTACCGACCCTCACCTCTGCCACCCTTGAGGAATTCACGTAGCCTGGTGGCCAAATTGCAGGTTAAACTTCCTCTCTCCCTATAAGGACATGTCCAGAAAGCATCTGGAATTTTTTCTTCATGCAAATGCAGCGTTCTTAGCACCTCAGCCCCAGCCAAAGACATACACTCACCCTGAAACCCCTACCCACTCCCCAAGGTTTGGTTAGCCCTTGTTCGCCCCCAATAAAGAGAGCTGTTTCACTGAACACCATCTCCAGAGAAGGCGGCTGTTTCTCCCACACCTAGCTGACCAAGTTCCTGTCTAAGCCACCTGCCTGGCTAAGCTTCATTCCTTCCTGTCCAGTCATGTGTAAAATGGTGCCTGGACACCCCCAGGGCAGAAGCAGACCTGAGCCAGCGTCATCTCTACAGCCTCCCTCTCAAAAAAAAAAAAAAAAAAGCCTACAAACAAGCAAAAAACATCTCTGCTTAAAGAGCACACATAAAAACCCTGGGGGTGGGGGTGGGGGGCAAACCCCACCATAGATGAAATTTGATTCTAAGTGACAAATTGTGGAATCCATTTATATAATACAAGGCTAATACCTTTAAAATACAAAGAGCTTTTAAAAATATTAACAACTTCATAAAACTTGAATCAAATTGATGAATGGTTAGTTCCTAGAAAGAAAAATAAAGATGACCTGTAAGGACTGGGAGTCTGCCTCAGTGTAAGATCATTCGCCTAGATTGCATGAGGCCCTGGGTTCAAGTCACAGTACTGCAAAAAAACACCACACCCTTTGAATGGTTTAAATGATTTTATCTATTGTGACTATTGTTAGTGTTAGTGTGTGTGCTTGTGGAGGCTGTAGGGGGTCAAAAACAACTTTTTGGAGTTGGTTCTATCCTTTCACCTTGGCCTCAGGATAGAATTTAGGCTTCTATGGTGTCTTAGGAAGGTTTTCTTTGCTGGAAAAGACACCATGACCATGGCAACTCTTACTAAGGAAAATGTTTAGTTGGGGCTTGCTTATAGCTCAGAGGTTTAGTCCATTATTATCATGACAGGAAGCATGGCAGCATGCAGGCAGACGTGGTGCTGGAGAAGGAGCTGAGAGTTGTACATCTGGATCTGCAGGCAGCCTGTCTTCCTAGGACTGTGAGCCACTCAGCCTGGGCTTGACCTTCTGAGACCTCAAATTGTATATTTTCTATTGTTCCTTGCTGTGGTTGCTCCTTTTTTTGTTTTTTTTTTTTTTTTTAAATAGATCTGTGTAAGAGTGAACACTAATAACCACACAACAGAGTCAATACTGAGCTGTTTTGAGATTTCCTCTGTCAAGGCAATTATTCCAAAACTCTTCAATTGAGCTTCAGGTAGACTTTTCAGAGAAGGGCAGAAGTCAGACAAGGGCAGAAGTCAGCCATGTTCTTTGGCAAAATATCACAAGAACCGTCTGTCAGTCACAAACTAGTATTCTCCCCTGAAACCTCTTGAGCCAGGCCTCCACAGTTCAAGTCTCTCCGAGCACCACTGTCTTCCATGTTCCTACTAGTATGGCCCACTAAGCTCCACGTAAACCATTCAACTAAATCTAATCCAAAGGTCCAAAGTCCACATTTCTCCAAACAAAAGCATGGTTGTGGTACGTCTTCAATGCACTAAAACCCTAAGTAAGGTACATGGCAAGCTCTTTTGCCCACTGAGCCATCTTACCAAGCCCCTTAAGACATTTAGAAAATCTATAACCTCACTTTTAATAAGAAACATACAAGTGAAAATGCCATCAAGTATCACTTTCATCTGTTAGGTTCAGAGACATTCTGTTTCCCAGGTATGGGAAAACAGTCTTATATATTGTAGAATGAGTATGTCAAGAAGGTGACATGAGCTTAGTGGTGGCAGCCAGGGCCTGAAAATCCTGGGTTGGAAGCAAGTGTGAAAATGGCAGTAGGCTCCCTTTTGATGGCCATTGTGGTAATTTCAGGGTCCTAGGAAGAAAATTGGTGATTGTCACAGCCCCTGGGACCAGAAGGAAGACCCAGCAGCTATAAGCTCCAACCTCCAGGCACAAAGCACAACAGACTGTTTTTGCTGAATTGCAGTAGGAGTCAGAACCTATGAAAAGACCACAGAGGTTTTTCCACCATTCTCCTCCCATTTCCTCCATCTCCACAGCAACACTGAGGGAGGAGGGCAAAAGCTATGAAGAAAGAACCCTTCGAGAATACCCTCAGGTTTCTCATTCTCTGAATTTGACAGCTCCCTCTCTGGGTTAGTCTCAGTTTACACTTTATTTGAAAACAAACACACCACACACACACACACACACACACACACACACACACCCCTCCTAGCCAATCAGCACCTACTGGGCTTTACATAATAGGATATACAAGATTTGGACAAGGAATGATCACTGGATCACTCTTTGGAGTTGGAAAGGATTACTATTTGGAATTGGAAAAAGAGAAAAACTTGCTGGGCAGTGGTGGCACATGCCTTTGATCGCAGCACTTGGGAGGCAGAGGCAGGCTGATTTCTGAGTTCGAAGCCAGCCTGGTCTACAGAGTGAGTTCCAGGACAGCCAGAGCTATACACAGAAACCCTGTCTCGAAAAACAAAGCAAAAGCAAAAACAAAACAAGAGAAAAACTTGAGAGTCCAGTCCAGGTAGAGTCTAGCTCCCAGCTGGCTCCTGGCTGTGGCTAGTTCCTAGCTCCTAGACACTTTGGAGAAGGAATACTGTTCTTGAGATTCACCACAGGTCTTACAGGAGACCTGCTACCAACAAAGAAAATTTTTCCGAGTTCCCATTTCTCTGGCTCTAAGGGATGCTGCTTTCTGTGTGGAATTTGTTGAGGGTGGTGCACGGTTGCTGCTCCAGTTCCAGTATCCATTATTCCTGCCTCGGCCTTTTAGATCTATTGCTTCAGCTCCAAGCAGAGGACTTACCCCAGATTTTCTGACTTGCCAGAAATGGGAGCCATTCTTGTTCCTGGAATCAGTGGCTTGCTCTCTGCAGACTTGCTCTGCAAGGGACTGCTCTTAGTTGGCACTCCAAGACCTCTGAGAGCTTTCAAACTGTAGCACTTGCTGCTATCTCTCAGCTGACACCCTAAAGTGAGATCACAGAAGTGTAGTATCTGTAACCTCTCTTAGCTGGCACCCCCAAATCCTTCTGAGAGGACAAGTTGTCACACAACGTTGTAAAAGTATATTTCATTCTCCTGTAGTAATTGTCATCTCAGAGGCTGACTGCCTCTGTCTGCTAACCCAGGCCTAGCCCTGGAAGCTTCTAGCCTTTGTATAATCTTATCTAGGCCTAGAGTGTTTTGAGCTGATAAGATCACTCCTTCCTAGTTCTTTCTGACCTCTGTTTGGATGATTTAACTCAGCTGCTCTGGCTCAAACTCTTCTCCAAACTGACTCATCTGGCTTCCTCTCTCAGCCTCTGACTTTCTGCTCTGGCCTCAAACTGGCTCAACTGTTTTCACCTGAGCTTGTTCGCTCTTCAACCTGTCTCTATAAAACTCTCCCAGTAAAACTGCCTCTCTCTCTCTCTCTCTCTCTCTCTCTCTCTCTCTCTCTCTCTCTCTCTCTGTCTCTCTGTCTCTCTGTCTCTCTGTCTCTCCTATGCTTTTCTCTGCCCTACTCTTTAAGTAGCTTCCCTTTTCTCTTCTCAGGAGAATTGAGCATATCCTATTCTGTCAAATCTTTCTTTGATTCGTCACTTTGTCTGCCACTCAATTGGACATCACTTTCAAACATGGGTGCTTCCTTCTATAAACTAACTTTACCTTCATTGTTTGGAGTTAAAGGCGTGTACTAAGGTTGAGTCTGTATTCCAGCCAGAGGGGTTAAAGGTGTGTGCTAAGGGATGGGCCACACCACATCTAGGAATAGGTTTTTTTTTTTTTTTCAGTAAATAACACAATCTTGGGGTTCATAGTGTAATCAAATATCCTGCAACACAATGTCTTACTGTTCTTTTGCTGTGAAGAGACCCATGACCAAGACAACTTATAGTAGAAATCATTTGATTAGGGACTTGCTTAAAGTCCATGATCATCATAGCAGAGAGCATGGTGACAGGGAGCTATGATGCTTGGGGAAGTAGTTGAGAGATTACATTTGATTCACAAGCATGAAGCACAGAGGGAGGAGGAGGAGGAGGAGGAGGAGGGGAAGGGGAAGGGGAAGGGGAAGGGGAAGGGGAAGGGGAAGGGGAAGGGGAAGAGGAAGAAGAAGATGGTCTTTTCAAACCCCATCTCCTCCAACAAACCTCCAACAATCCCACAGTTTCTAATCCTTTCCAAAACAGCCACTAACTAGGGACCGAGCATTCAAATGCATGTGGGGGGAGGGGCGGGGAAGTTTCATTTAAATCACCACATGTAATCTCTCTGTTTGGCATCTCATTGCTATGAGGAGTCTCTATTTCTGCTTTCCTGTTAGAACTGTTACTCTTGCATGGCAAATAGAAGTTTCCCTATTTTCCCATTGTTGTCTGTCCACTCTGTTCTTGGAGAGAGAGAGCAGATATTGGACAATATCTTTAGATAAGAAGTCAACCATCTCTCCCTGCAGTGAAAAAGGCCATGTTTAAGAAATATAGATGCATTTATACCAACAATTCCACTCTTAAGGTTCTGTTTCAAAGAGACTACCAAAAATAAGGCTTAACATATTAACCATGTTATTCCTTGCAGTACTGTCAGAACGAGGTCCAAGCACTGAGTCCTGTGAGGAGATTTCTGAGTGCTTGTGAGAAAACTCCAAGTAAACAAGATAAGAGTCTGGTGAGCTCAGTTTCTTATAAAAAACATAAAATTGTTCTTGGAAGGTGTTTTTGTGTAGATGTAGTGGGTAGAGGCAAGCTTACTTCAGATTATTCATTACAACTGGATATTACTATCTGTTTATGTCTTTATGAAAAGACATGTAGCTTGTCTGCCATGTGTGGCTTGCCCTTGTACTTGTATATTTTACTCACACGACTCCTCTAAACTCTCAGAATATAAATTGTCTATCCTCTGAAGTTGGCTATTACATGAGACCTTAGTCTTTCTCATTTATCATCTCCATTCTCCCAGGTCCCACCACGTCTACAGTGGCAAACACAGTACTACTTCAAACTGCAAAAGACTGACAACAGATGACAACAGCTCCAGCTCAGATTTTTATCAGTGACCAATCATAGCTGAATATTATGCAAACATATGACAAATGAAAAACTCTCTATATAAATATGAAGCAATTCCTAGAATTTCTTTTAAGTTTATGTTGTGTGAGACTTGGATAAACAAGTATTCACTCATCCTGGACAGGGAACTGATGACAAACCAAAGTAATAATTCTACCAAAGCTCTTCTTGGTGACCTTTACCTCTGGCTTATACACACACACACACACACACACACACACACACACACACACACACACACTGAGAGAGACAGACAGAAAGACAAAGATAGACAGAGAGAAACAGAAACAGAGAGAAAGAGATAGAGACACAGAGAGAAAGCAACCAAAACACAATTACTTCCTTCTCTGGACTTTTTTGTTTTAATGATTTGTTTATTTTATTTTATTTTATTTTATGTGCATTGGTGTTTTACCTGAGTTTATGTCTGTGTGAGAGTGTCAAATCCCTTGGAACTGGAGTTATAGACAGTTGTAAGCTGCCATGTGGGTGCTGGGATTTGAATTTGGGTCCCCTGGAAAAGCAGTCAGTGATCTTAACTGCTGAGCTATCTTTCCAACCCCTTTCTTTTCTTTAAAGATTAACAATCATGAATGTAAAAAAAAAAAAAAAAAAAAAAGCAACTGTGATGAGGCAGGTAGGAGATGAAGATGGGAGATGGGGAGATGACTTGCGGGGTGGGGGTGGGGTGGGGTGGGGTGTTGAAAGCATTACTCACACAAACCCAACCAAGTCTGATTCCCAGGACCTGTATCAAAGGGCAGATGTGATGGCGCAATTCCAGACTCAAATGAGGAGATGAGAAGCAAAAACAGGATAGTGGCTAAGAAGCTTGCAGGCCAACTAGCCAAGCACACAGAGGAGTGTCTACTTGAGAGACCTGCAGCAGAAAGGGGGGAAGTGACAACCAAACACTGGGACAGTCTTCTGACTTCCATATGCATGCCTGGTATGCTTGCATGTGCTGTACATTCACACACACACACACACACACACACACACACACACTCACACACACACACTCAGACAAGTAGATAAATGCATCCTAAATTATTACTAAAAATAATCAATGTTTTAACCTTGGAGAATGGGTGAGGGATGTGTTACCAGACCTTGTTTGGGGATTTTCTTTACTTTTTTATTACTTGTTATCTCAGAGACTCAAAGCAAATGATATTTTTATCATGCGTTTTTTTTTTTTTTTTCAAGCCCTGGAGTTTGAATTTCAGGAATGCTAGACTCCTCTGTCTCTACTGCTCTTTTTACATTTTTATCCTGAGACCAGGTCTTTATAAGGCTGACCTTGAACTTATTTTGTAGTGCAAGCTATCCTTGGACTTGTAATCATCCTGCTTTGGTCTTCAGAGTAGGTATAAGTATAGCCCTTTAACACCAGGCCCAGCTCTATCACTTAAAAAGGTTCTTTTTTTAGGTTTATTTTATATTATTTTATTTGTATGAGTATTTTGCCTGCATGCAGGTACAATCACCATGTGTGTACCTGGTGCTCACTGAAATCAGAATGTAGCATCAGATCTCCTGGGACTGGAGTTACAGGTAGGTAGGAACTGCCATGTGGATGCTAGGAATTGAACCCAGGCCTCTGTAAGAGCAACAAATGCTCTTAAACTTGGAGCCATTTCTCCATCCTTCTATTACTACTTTAAAAATTACTACTTTAAGAAAAGATTTATTATTTATGACTATGTCCATACATACACTTGTACACATATGTCTGGGACCAGCAGAAGTCAGATTCCCTGGAGATGGAGTTATGGGTGGCTGTGAGCTGTTTGGCATGGGTGCTGGGATCTGAACTCAGGTCTTCTGGAGCAGTAAACATTCTTTACCACTGAGCCATCTTTCCAACCCTTAAATTTGTTACTATCTTTCCATGTATATTCCTGTGTGTGTGTTGTGATGACCAAGAAGATACACCTATGGGAAGCAGCCAGGCTGTACAGCACTCAGCGTCATCAATTATTAAGGAAGCACAGATCAAAGCCACAAACCATTCCACGCTTGTAAAATATCTCATCCTTTATGTGAAGATAATGAATGTTGGTCAGGCTATAGAGAACTCCACACACTGCTGGACGAAGCATAAAGTGCTATGCCTGTTACAGAACACAGTATGGCTCCTCGTAGAGTTAAATACACATCTAACCATTCTCCCATATTATCTAGCGAGAATAGTGTCAGGATTCTATCTATGCCCAAAGAATTGAAACTCAAACAGATAATACCTACCCAAATTCAAAGCGGCAGTATTCACAGTAGCCCAAATGTAGAAAGAGCTAAAGGCCACCTAACAGCTAAATAGATGAACAGTGTGGTTGATTCATACAGTAAAGTGTCATACCACCAGAGCATCAAACAGAGCTCTGGCCGATCTTCCTGCCTTTGCCCCCTAAATTTTTACGTACAGATTATAGTGCTAAGAAATTACAGGCCATCACACTCAGCAGAAGCAAACTTCGGGTACTTGTTATCACATACATAAACCTTGAAAACATGAGGTTAATCAAAACAAGCTGAGCATGAGGGAGAAAAAAAATTATATGATTCCATTTATGTGAAATATCTATAGTATTCAAATTCATAAACCCAGAAGTGGTTTGGAGTTGGAAGGGACAGGGAGGAGATGAGAATAAGTTATTGCTTAGTGGGCATACAGTTTCTGATTGAAGTGATCAAAAAAAAATAAGAAATGAATGTGGCTAATGACACTGAATTGTATATTTGAAAGAAGGTAAGATGATAATTTTTATGTACATTTTATAAAATAAAAATCAATTGTCGCGAGGCAGTGGTGGCACACGCCTTTGATCCCAGCACTTAGGAGGCAGAGGCGATTTCTGAGTTCGAGGCCAGCCTGGTCTACAGAGTGAGTTCCAGGACATCCAGGGCTACACAGAGAAACCCTGTCTTGAAAAAACAAAACAAAACAAAAAATCAATTGTCCATACATCAGCAGGCCAGTTTGTTGGACTCTGTTTTGTCCTCCTATCCATTGGCTTGTCTGTCTGTCCTGATGACATCTCAACATTTTTAATTTACTGTCACTTTATGAGTCTTGAAATCTGGTGCTTTCTTCACATGTGAGATTTTTAAGGAACACTTTGTATCCAAATGATGTTAATAGGGTATTTGAACATTTCTTGAAAGATTCAAATATTTTAATTATTATCTTATGTGTCTGAATGTGTTGTCTACATGTATGCATGTAAACCATGTGCATGCCTGGTACCTAGGGAAGTCAAAAGAGGGCGTCAAATCCCCTGTAACTGGAGTTACAGATGTTTGGGAGTCACCCATGTGGGGACTGGGAATTTTATCTACGTCCTCTGTGGAGCAGAGAGTGCTCTTAATGGCTGAGTCACCTCTCCACGCCCCAGGACTCAACTTTTATTTAACATGATTTTCAGTGTATCTTTTTTTGTAGACCTCTTAGTTGTGGCTGTAGGTGTTATCTTTCACCTATACATGATCACATATACATAATTTAATCAGCCGGTGAGAGCTAATTAGAAAACTCAAAAAGAAGGTAGTAATTTACCTACTCGGGCATGGCTCTGACAAAATACCTGCGGGAACAACTTGAAGAAGGAAATGTTTATTTTAGCTTCCTATTTAAGCTTGGTCCTATGCAGATGGGTAGAACATTGTGGTTGGTACAATAGTTTGGATGAGAACAACCCCATAGACTCATGCTGCCGAATACTTGGTTCCCCGCCCCCCAGGGCTAGTGGAACTGTTTGGGAAGGATTAGGAGGTGTGGCATTGTTAGAGAAAGTGTGTCAGGGGCGGGCTTTGATCACCTGCCCAGGTGCTACTCTACCCATATCAATCATTAATCAAGAAAATGCTCCAAAGATTTGCCTATAAGCCAATCTGATAGAGGCATTTTCTCAATTGACTTCCTTCTTCACAGATGACTCTAACTTGTGTCAAGTAGACAAAAAAGAAAACACCAACCTGCACAGTCAAATAGAATACAAGAAGTTATTTCAATGTTCCTGTATATGTTGAAGCTTTCTTTGTGTCCCAATTATGTTGTTTTAGGAAAAGTCTACAAAGTACTGAGAAGAATGCATATTCCACAGTGTTTGGTGGAATGTTCTATGGATGTCTGTTTGATCTATGGTGTTATTAAACTTTGTCCCAATGACCTGTCTATTGCTGAGAATGGGGTCTTGAAGTCACCCACTACTACAGTACTGGGGCTAATCTATGACTTTACATCTGGGAATATTTATGATATTGGATGGAGCTATGTTTGGTAAGCTTATGTATATAATTGTAATGCCCTCTTGATTGATTGTTTCCTTAATTGATGTAAAATGCACCCCCCGTTTATATCTTCTGAATAGTTTGGTTGGAAGTCTAAAAGAGTCATTTGGGAACATTGTCTCTTTATTCAGTTTTATGAGAGTCTGTGTTAAAGAACTGGCATGCAGTCTTTCCAAAGGCTGGGAAAAGCTTCTCTGTGAAGCTGTCTATGTCTGTGAGAAGCTGGTTAGCTACAAATTCAGCTACTTTGATAAATGTAGGGACAGTAGGGCTATCTTTTCATCTTACATGAATTTTGATAGTTTTTGTTTTTCAAGGTATCTGTCCATTTTTATCTATGTCCATGCCATTCATATAAGATTCCTTTGTCTTTTTTAAGTAAAAATTTAAATTTGAATGTTAGACTTAAAGCTGTAAGTAGCACAGAAATGCCACCATCTGTAGTATGTTTGTTAGGACCAAGAACAAGCTCTGGTTTGCTGCTCTGAACTAAATGTCAGACTCTGTTTAGATTCCATTGCTATTTCTGCACACTCACTTTCTGTTGATCTAGCTCAGACACCACACTGTGTCTTATTGGAGTGACCCATCTTGAACATCCTGAGATTGCTCAGAGCCAGGGCTTTCAGGCATCTGGGCAGTGTGTTTGGTGCAAAGCCTAGGCAAAATCCTGCTGCTGCAGACCACCCTGATTGTGGGACTGTGAAAGGATAGCTTGGTTCCTGATTGGACACAGGCCTCGAACCCTGGACCCTAATGGGACAATGGCAGGTGTTCAGCCATGCCCGCAGAACCCAGGGTCCCAACACACGGTCTAAGATCTCCATTGACCTGCACCTTCCAGTCACATAGGGCAACACCCTACCAGCCCCTCCACAGATAGAGGACATGACTACAGGTCTCAGGGCCTCTAGAGATTTCCATATTAATGAGATACCTAAAGGCCAGAGGGTGTAGCCAATTAAGTATTCTTTCTCCTCCATCCCTATTTAAGATTCAAGGGGGTGCACCCAGATCCATCCACTTCCCACCATGACAATAAACCCTTTTGGAACCATGGACTTCCTCGTGTCTTTGGGGTCCACCATGGGGAACCGTGGAGAAGGCCTTTAATAAGCTGTTGCCACTGCTGCCACAGTGCCTAATCTCCCGCCTGAGGACCTCTCTACATTCCCACCATGGAGGCCGCTGATTCAACCAAGCTAGCCGACCCTGCCAAGCAAGTGACAAACCAAGAGTCTCATCCTGCCGGGGGCTGACAGGGCTCCCCTCTGCCTCGTTTCTCTTGGCTTTGGGCCAGCGCTGTACACCCCTAGACTCCGTTCTGTTCTTCCACAGCACCCCAACAGTGTCTGGGGGCTCGAGAATAGAGAGCACCGGCCTCCAAGCCCACTCAAAAGAGCCCTGTGCCCCTGCAGGACTTCAGACTGAGTGAGACTCCCCGCGCCTGGGTATGAGCCCTGCAGCATCTGCCCCGTGCTGCTCGGAATGAACTCAGTCAAAATTCCTGTGCTCCAGTCTCTTTAGAGCCGTGGAAACCACAACCGCCCAACAGGAACCCACTCCTGCGACCACGCGCAAGCTAATCATACCTGCACCTGATGGACCTATTCAACAAAGACATGCTTCCTGGTATACCTTGCTCCCATACCTGTACTGCTAGAGTCCTTCAACCATAGCCCAGAAAATGTGGAGCTGGGTTATCCCAGTGTGGGGGCTTGAATGAAAATGGTTCCCCATAGGCTTGGTCTTCAGTTAGTGGAATTGTTTGAATAGATTAAGAGGTGTGGCCTTGGAGTAAGTGTAACCTTACTGGGGGTTGTGTGTCATTAGAGGTGAGCTTTGAGGTTTCAAAATCCCATACCATGCTCTACCCACCACCCACCACCCACATCTGCCTGTTAGCAGATCAGAATGTAAAGCTCTCAGGTACTGCTCCAGCGCCATGTCTGTCTGTTTTCCCGCCATGATCATGGACTAACACTCTGAAACTGTAAGCAATAGCCAATTAAATGCTTCATTTTATAAGTTGCCTTGGTCATGTTCTCTTCATAGCAGCAAAACAGTAACTAAGACACCCAGCTCCCATGTTCCCATGTGGAAGAGTTTTTGTGAGGTTTTGTAGCTGCACAACAAAGAAAGTTGTACGTCAGAAGCCATCTAGGAAAAGCTATGGTAAGCAAGTGAGTTTTCTGGAGCTGGCCTGCCATATTGCATGCTGCCATGGGTGAGCTCTGAGAAGCAGGGTCCTCAAGAGACTTCATTCCAGGATTGCCTCTCACCACTGATATGCCTTTCCTGTCACTACTACATAACCTAACGATTCCTGGGCATCAGCCCACCCTATTAGGCAGATTTTCTGCAAAATCAATATGAAGATGTACTTTCATATAATAATGTTATGTAGACAAATTGATGATTTCATAATTCCTGATAATGATTTTATAGAATTCCTAAATTAATATAAGTAATTTCAAGGCCCCTATAGAATAAAAGCTGCAAATCAAGCTTGAAAACATTCATGTCATGGGCTAATTGCAGGAGGAAAAGAAAGCAGGCTTAGAACAAGTTTATGATCAAGAAAAACATCCCTTCTGCATTAAGAGCGAGGCCACGATCTGGTAACTAAAGGTCAAAAACTGTGAGTGGTGCAAGGACAGAAAATAAGTGGTGTGCTCATCTATCTCCACAAGACTTTAAAATAATGAGACACAGGCAGATGACTTGCCTCTGGACAAAACCGTGCTAACTTATGACAAGAAAATTACTGCTTTAAATTTAGAATAAACTTATGGACCTAGTAACAGATAATGTTTAGTCAGGCACTAGTCTTAAAGGAAAGACATGTAAGCAATTCTTCTGTAACTACTTATGGATCTGTGACATGAACTATTGCCTTAAAGTTACGATGAACTTGAGGAGTGTAAAAATGCTTAGAAAGCCATGTGATCAATTATTCTGAGAAAGTATAAATACTAAGTGTTGTTGGCATTTCATCTAAGCTCCGCCCCCCACAGTTGCCTGGCAACAGCCAGATGTGCCCGACTCACTATAAAAGGGGCTGCTTGCCCCTCCTCTCGTTCTTGCTATCACTCATTTTCCTCTCTGTCCCTTCTCTCCCTCTCCCCATTCCCCTCCCTATTTTTCTCTACAAGTTCACTAGCCTCCAACTCTCTCTCTCTCTCTCTCTCTCTCTTTCTCTGTCTCCACTACCCCCTCAACTCCCTTCCCCATGCTCTGAGTAAACTCTATTCTATGTGCCTGGTATCTCAGCATGTCCCAGCAATAAAGAGGTGATTTAGCCATTCTTCACTTAATCCAATGTGTGTGTGTGTGTGTGTGTGTGTGTGTCTTTCTTTCCTTCCTTTTCTCTTCTCTTCTTTTCTTTCTGACTCACAAAGAGTTAAGGAACTCCAAGCCTCTCACCTGGCCAGTGAGGCCTGAGTCAAAGAGAAAGGAACCAAAGTAATTAAGTTTTTCCCCCACTGTTGCTAGCAGCAGGAGTTAAATCACCAGAAGCCAGCTCAGCTTCTGGCCCCAGAACAGTCAGAGAGTTATAAGACCAAAGGTCATCAGCCTTTGGACTTCATCCAATGCTGTGTCCCACCTCCGTACCTGAACGCCAGGACTGACCCCCCAGCAGTTATAATTCAAATCCATTTTAAAATACATTTGTGAGTACATCAGAGAGGCAATGACAACAGGCAGGGGAATCTCTCCTGTAGGTCTCAGATGCTATCTGATGATTTTCCTAGCTCTTCTGTTGGTGGAGAACTGGGTTTTGTGAAGATTCCAAGTTTTTTTTTTTAATATAAAACTATTTATTGACCACTGTTCATCATTATTTACAATAAAGTAAATATACAGTTGGATGACATTCTGATACTAGAAAGTTACTTTTCTGGCTCATTGAACCAGAAGGCAGATACTGAAAAGATTGATCCTACCAGTGAGGAATGAGTCAGGGTAAAGAAAAAGCATGCAAGTCATTAATTGGTATTAGCAAATTTTGTTCACCCACTTAGTCAGTAGGTCTTAAATTGCCAACATTAGCTCCAACCATGATTCTATTTCCACATCAAACAGATTCCACGAATAATAACCTTTTAGTACAGACTTTAACTTTCTACAAAGGAATGGTTCACCAGAGGAACCTTGAGGCAGACTGGCTGACCTGAACCTGCCCTAGAGCGCTGGGACTAAAGGCGTGTGCCACCACACTCGGCCCTATTAACTCACACTTCTACTTTGTTTAATTCCATTTTCTGAAGATGGAGTTGGTATGGACAACATTCTGTAAATAAACTACTGTATTTATGTGATAATACATCAATTCTGATGTGGTTGCTTTTAAACTATCCAATAAATTATAGAATCTGCTTAATCTGAAAGATTATGGTTTCAGAAAAATGTTCACTATAAGGGAATCTCATCAACTTGTGTTTTCATCTTCAGTTCTTTTAAGTATTAAAAACAAGACAAAACAAACAAGTCATGTGTTTTATGCATACACTGCATACAAACAAAAAACCCCAGAATGGTCCTTCTGTGTCTCTGTTAAAAATAAATTCAGACTGAGTAATGACTGTAAAATCTCCCCAGCATTTAAGAAAAGCTGTTCTTCAAAGTTGAGGAAATACAACATGGTATCAAATATTCTATTGTCAAAGGAAGCAACTACAGAAAGCTCTTACTTGCTCAAAGCAATCAGTGCCTTTTGATGCAGAACAAAAACCAAAACTATCCCAACTACTGTCCATACTTTCTTTTTTTTTCTTTTTTTTTTTTTGGTTTTTTCGAGACAGGGTTTCTCTGTATAGCCCTGGCTGTCCTGGAACTCACTCTGTAGACCAGGCTGGCCTCAAACTCAGAAATCTGCCTGCCTCTGCCTCCCAAGTGCTGGGATTAAAGGCGTGCACCACCACTGCCCGGCTATCCATACTTTCAAAACCAGCATATCAAACTTGATTTTCATTAGAATGCTATTTTTTTCCACACAAGATCATATATATATATGCTTGCATAAAGGAGCAGGGATGGGTATTCATGTTATGGAGGTTAGAAGATACCTTTGTGAAGCCAGCATTCCACCTTTATACAGGAGAGGGGTAGTAAACTAAGGTTACCTGGCTTGCACAGAGATTGCTTTTAGCAGTTGAGCAAACTCTCTGGCCTCTTGTTTATTTATTCTGAGACAAGATCTTGTTCTGTAACCCAGGTTGGCCTGAAACTTGCAAACCTCCTGTCTCTACTTCCCAAGTTCTGGGATTCAAGCATGTTTCACCATGCCCAGTTTCAAAGGGGTATTTGAACGGGACTTAAATAAGACAAAAGTTTATACAGCAGCAGTAGGGAGAGGCACATGTCAGACAGAAGAGAAACACCAATATTGTCTGTAACCTGGGAAAATTTAGGTTGGTCCAGGGTTGCTGAAGGGACTCAAAGGCAGGGATAGCAAGAAGGGCGATGGGAAAAACAGTGCTACAGCTTTAGAGAGTGAGCCCCCTGTCTCTGTGTGGAAGTTTGGATTTTATTTTCTAAGCTGGTGGTTTCCTCAAGCAGTAGGTGGGTCCACTGAAATAACACATCTTGGGGAATGTTGTGATGAAATGAAGGTTAGCTGTGGCCGGAAGTTACCAGCAGAGGGCGCTGTAGGAGAGGGTGTGCCTCAGCCTTTCCTGGGCTAAGTCTAGTTTGCTTTTTGTTTCTTAATTCCATTTATTTTCAATAGGCTTGTTTAAAAAAAAAAAAAAAAAAAACCTGTGCCTGTTAGTGGAGTGTCATGCGATGCCTCGGTTCATGCCTACAATACTAACGTTTAACTCGGGTCAACCTGTGTCTCTTCAAATATCTCTTGTTTTTCTTGGTTTGGGCACGGAAAGGGGTTGGGGGCGGGGCGGGTAGGGATTGTTCTTTTTGTTTTTTGAGACAGAGTCTCATACAGTCCAGGCTGGCCTCAAACTCATATGTAACTGAAGTTAGCCTTGAAACTGGCCTTCCTGCCTCTAACTCTCGAGGGCTGAGATTCAGGCACTTACCCAGCTTTTATAACTTCTTTATTGTGGAAACTTTAAATTCTTTCATCTTTTACAGACAATCACCCACCCGCCTCATACCTAAGCTAGATTATGCTCAGGATAGATCTTACTGTATCGTCCGTTTCAGTCTTGAGATGCCCAGCACATCCTGTCCGCTGTGGTCACTTTAGTCAGGTGCTCACAGAGCGCCTTATTCCCATCCGCTGCGATGTACCCCTCATCAGTCCAGCGGCAGCTCTAGTGTTTATGTCTGCATCTTTTGTCCCTTCCAGTTCTAGTCTGTTTTATTTTTATCATTTCTGGTGAATAAGTATCTAGCGTTAAATCACCCCAGTGATTGTGGTGCTCGCCCCACCAGCCTAGAGGAGCACTGCTTTGCTCAGTGGGGAGCCAACAAAGGCTTTGGAGCAGGATAGAGGCTCGATTGACCCCATGATTCATAAAACGTTAGTCTGAAAACTGAATGAAGGCTTCAGGTTACTGAGATAGATGGCAGGTTCCTGAAGGGCAGGAGACAGTTCTTAGACTTAAGGCAGCTTTGGGACAGGGAGAAAATGGCTACAGGACAATTCTCAGAGGTAGAATCAGCAAGGTGTGGTCGTGATAAGACATGGTACTAAAAGGGACTCTCTGCGTGTGTGTGTGTGTGTGTGTGTGTGTGTGTGTGTGTGTGTGTGCTTGAGGAGGCCAGGGGACAATCTCAGCTGTTATTCTACCCACCTTGTCTGTTTTCTTCTTGTAAAGGAGGTCTCTCACTAGCTTGGGTTTTGCCAATTCTGCTAGGCTGACTGACCAGTATGCCCCAGGCACTCTCTGGTCTCTGTCTTGCCAATGCTGTGATTCCGAGTGTAGGCTACCATGCTTGGCTCTGTGTTCAGGTCCTCATGCTTGCATATTTTCCCATATTTGTTTGTTTGTTTGTTTGTTTGTTTGAAACAGAGTCTTGTCTTGTAGTCCAGATTGGGCTTGAACTCATGATCTTCTTGCTTCGGCCTCTTAAGTACTGAAATTACAGGTTTGTTCCACCACACCCACCAGGGATGTGGTTGGTTCTTGACTCAATGATTGAGACTATACATTTGATCTTGATTGGACCCTACAAGCCCATGTTTTTTAAGTTATTCCTAGCCTGTGGCACTATTGGTAGGGGATATCCTTTTAGGAGATAGAGCCTAGTGAAAGGAAGTTAGACCCCTAGGCAGGGGTAGAGGCTGCCAATAAAGGGAATGTTGGAACCCTGGCCTCCATCCCTTCCCAGATACCACAAAGTAGGAAGCTTCGCTCCACCACCACTTGCCACGATGGTGTATTGTCTCAGCACGGGACAAAGACAACAGAGCCAAGGAACCATGGGGCGAAGCCTCTGAAACACAGTCTGGCTCTTTTCATTAGCTCTTATGGGTATTCTATTTATAGTAACAGACACCCTACTGACACAACTTGAGTACCTGGGCTCTGTGCTGGGTCCTGTGTTTTCACTCTAAGCCCATTTTCTGGGTGATAATGTCTACTACCACTTGTGTGCTAATAACTGTCAAAGCAGCCCATATTTTTCTTTTAGGCTATGGATATTCATATATCCAAATGTCTAGCAAGCATTATAGCACTTACAGAACCCGTGTTTATTCATCCAGCAACTTTGCTTTTAGATTTATTTTTACTTTGTGCAGATGAGTGTTTGCACACCTATACATGTGTGCACCACGTGCACCATGCTCACAGAGGCCGGATGAGGGCATCTGATCCTCGGGAACGGGAGTCAGGATAGTTGTGAGCCACCATGTAGGTCCTGGAACTGAACCCAGGTCCTCTGCAAGAACATCGAGTACTCTTAACCACTGAGCCGCCCAGCTCTCATTCAGGAACATTTAGTTGCATGTCACGTTTGTCCCAATTACTGTGGGATCATGGGGACATAAGTGAGCAAAATGGACCATCATCCTTGCATTCGTGCCTTCTAATGAGGCCACTGATAGTCACACAGTCACTGTAGTTAGTGAGATGGTGGGTACATAGTGTATAATATATTTGCAATATATAGAATATAAATATTACATAATTACTGTATGCTTGCAGGTGACTGTCCTGAAGCAAAGAATACAACCCAGGGCTGGAATGGGGGAGGGGCAAGGTTCTCTGAGGAGGTAACAAGAAGCACTTGCATCATATCTGAAAGATGAACAGCAGAGAAATAGGCTAAAAGGAAAGAGAAACCTTCAGACAGAGGGAAAAGAACAGACTACAGTCCTTGGCTGGTGCATTTAAAGAAGGCAAGGAGGCTGGAATGGCCTTGTCGTGGAGACCTGTGCTATGATAGCGGTTTAACGGATGACCTTGGTGATCAGCGATGCTTGAGCCTTTTGACATTGACATTCATGACCGAGAGAGAGTCAAGAATGAGAAGAGGGATCTGGAGAGGGACCGCATGGGATGGCAATAAACGGGAGGTTTTCACAAAGGAGAAAGTGGGTCGGGTGACTGGCAGCTCTAGCCCGAAAGACAGTTTGCAGAAGCCAAGAATAGAACTCACTGGGGAAACATTTGCCTAGATGGACAGGTCTGTAGGCTCAGTAACTAGCACTGTGGGAAGAGAAGGGAAAAGAAGGAGAGGAGACAGAAAAAGGAGGGGAGGAGGAGACGAAGAAAAGGGAGGGGAGGGGAGAGGAGAGAAGGGGAGGGACATTAGTGACTTTCCTGTTGCTGTGATAAAACACAGTGACCAAAGACACTTATAAAGAAAGAGTTTATCTGGGCTTATGGTTCCCGAGGGTGAGGGTCTACAATGGCAAGACATCTCTTACATTTATCTCAGGGACTGATTGGCTGATCAGGTTTTATATGCAGTGTTTTCATTGTCTGTCAACTTTTAGACATTTCACTACCGGCTCAACCGTTACTTAGTTTGGTTCTCAGATTTCCAAATGTGTCTTAGAATCTTTTAAAGAAGATTTTCATCTCTAGCATAACTGTGATCCAAAAACCTGTGGTTAGCTTGTGTTCTCAAGTCTTGAAATGTCCAAGGACTGTGTCACAGTGATAGAACACAGGCTTAGCAGACACAGTCATCAAGTGGCAGATGGAACAGAGATATGGAACATCCTGTCATGTGGCCCAGTGGCCAGAATTACTCATAATTTTTCTATGCATACTTAGAAACAATGTATAGTCTCTCTCTTTTACCTGTATTCATTCTCTGGGGAGAGCCATCATGACTCTTGTGTGGAGGACCAGGGACAGCTTTCAGGAGTCGGTTCTCCTTCCAGCCTGGGTTTCAGGGATGCAACTCAGGTCACCAGGCTTGTGCGAAAATTGCTTTCATCCACTTAACGATCCTGTTGAGCCCAGCCAGCTACGTATAGTTTTCTAAATTGAAGGCTATTTTTCTAACTGGACATGGCTGCACACATTGTAAACCCAGAAGTCAGGCGCCTGAAACACAGGGATCAGGCAAGTTTGAGGCCAGCTTGTCTCTAGAAAACAAACTTATCTTCCTTCATAATCTTGGAGTCATTGCTCTGTTCAAATATTTAGTTTTCTATGGAGAAGGGCATTATCAGTCTACCCATGATTCTTTCAGTATACAGTTGTTTCTCCTTATCTGCAAGGGATGCATCTTCAGATATCCCCATGGATGTCTGAAATCACAGACAACACTGGACCCAAGACATACTGTGATTTCCTACACAGTCATCCCTCCATTTTCTCTGTTTCCTGGGTTTTGCTCTTTTCAGTCAGATATTCACAAATGAGCCCTCTGACTTTCATTTCTTTTCTGCCTTCCTTCTGTGTTTTTAGACTGGATATTGAACCCAGAATCTCTCTAACTCTAGGCAAGCTTTCTACTGCTGAGGAATTTTCTCAATCGAAGATCCCTCATAGTCAGAGAAGAACTTGTGGGGGCTGGTTTGTTTGGGGTTTTGCTGGATGCTTTGTTTTTAGGTGGAAGATGGGTTTTTCAGTATACTGCGAAGAATGGAGGAGTGGACGGTAACTGGAGCACTGCTCTCAGCCCCCATTTTTGTTTCCTGGTAGCCACGTGTCTGGCCTCTGGGAACGAAGTGCATCAGTTGTAATTTCGGGAACTTTTCTTCAGTCCCTTGCATCATCTGCTTGTCATGGTCTGTGGCTTTCATGTGAGGGTGTCCTCAAAGCCTGTGTGGATCCTTTGGTGGGGAGACAAAGCAAGAGACAAAGCTGTCCAGAGACCCCAGGAGAAAAGAAAAAGATCTGAAGTGTTTGCTGTTACGTCCCATCGGGTCAGCAAAGGCAGCAGGTCTTTGCTCGCCATAGATCTACCCCTCACATCCAGCAGCCAGGCAGTACTGATCGAGCACTAATCAAGCACTGCCTTGTACCTGTAATCCAGCTTGTTTGTACTGGGATGTTTTGTTCTACTAGTCTGATAAACTGGCTACTATTGGGCGGCTTCTAAAGGGCCACATGGCCTTGCCGTGGATTTTATATTCTACATCAGAAGATGGTTTGGCAAAGGTTCTACGTGATGACTCCACACATTTTCACCTACTGAGGGATCTGTATTTTCTTCCCAACTTTGCTACATGTTTCTGTTAGACAAGGTGACTGTTAATTATTGTGATTTGGTAAAAAGGAAAAAAAAAAACCAAGCAAGATTAAATAAAGTTATGTTTTGTTTGAGTTTTAAAGGCTTGTTGGTTTGTTTGGGTTTTTTTTTTTTTTTTTTTTTTTTTTGTTTTTTTTTTTGTTTTTGTTTAGCTTGGTTGGATTGCATTTCTGTCGTTGTTTTGTTTTTGGTTTTGTTTTGGTTTTTTTTGAGACAAGGTTTCTCTCTGTACTCCTGGCTGTCCTGGAATGTACTCTTTAGACCAGGCTGGCCTCGAACTCAGAGATCTGCCTGCCTTTGCATTTTAAGTGTTGGGATTAAAGATGTGTGCCACTACTGCCTCCCCTAAAGTTCTGTTTTTAAAAGCAGGCCAGCCCATACCTGTAGTCCCAGCTAAAGTAAGCAGTTGAGGCAGGAGAATCACCTTAATCTGAGACAAGCTGGTCATCTGGCCACTAGAATTTAGACTACCAATAACTGGCAATAGCTGATTGAAATCTATCTTGAAAATATACCTCTAGTCTTCCAATTGAATGCATAGGCAGTGAATTTTTTGGTTGGCTGTTTGTGGATCTGTTTGTTCTTCTTTGCTAGACAAGCTCTCTATAGCCAAGGTATACTCCACGCCCTACAATAAATACAGAATAACCGTGTGTAGCCCAGCAGCCTGGGCCAGAGTCAGACCCTGCATGAACCAAACAGAGAAGTCAACATAGTGACCCCTGCTGTCTGTCATCCAGCTTAAAGATGGAGATGCAGTCTTCCACTAGTGAGTTCACCCTCCATAGTATTTACAAGCAAATCTAGGACAGCCTTAATGTATCAGTATTCATCTAAAACAGATATTGTCCAACAATAATCACATTATCGTGGCCCCACCTGGACAGTAGCAACTTTTCTATCTGGGTCTGACAGGCTGTTAAATAAAAACTACATTGTTTGGCACTGAGTGCCCGCACTGAGCCCCAGCAGGCCAGGCTAAAATTCAAAATGAAGTAACTCATCACTATCCCACCAAAATTACAGTGTTTATCGGGCTGTCTGGGAAAGCAAGATTAGGGAGATAGAGGCTGCCGGACCCAGTGTTGTGATCATAAAGTCCCCTCTGCTCTAATCTCACTCAAAGAAGTCACTTGAAATCTGCTGGTGTTCGCTGACAGGTTCCTTTCCTGTTACTCCACCCCCACCCCATCTCCTCCTTACTGGAAAGAAAATCACTTTGAAATGGCTGGCTTTATTTGTGTTTCTGATCTCATTGACCCTTTCTTGTCTGCAAAACCAGCATCCTTAGGCTGGGCTGGGTGCTGCTCAGCGGGGGAGTGCTTGCCTAACACCCACAAGGGCCCGAGTTTGATCGTCAGCTCAACACGAAGAAAAGCAAAGGAAAACAAACAAATCTAAAACAAAAATCATTCAAAACCATCTCTGTCTTATTCCATGAAGCGTTGTTGTATTTTAGAACTGAGCATAAAGCAAACTATGATGTCAAACTTAATTATTTTGTTCTCTAGCAGTTCCAGTAAGGACTAATAATGAACAGAGAATCGGGCAATAAAGTAGTGTTATGTAATGATTGTAAAAATAGGGTGTAGCCAGGCATGGTGGCTTATTTCAGTAATCCCAACACTCTTCTCGGGAAGCTGAGGCAGGAGGATCATGAGTTTAAGACCCACCTGGCTTACATAGTAAAACCCAGTCTCAAAAGAAGAAAGTAAAATGCCAAGATCCAGGTGACAGACTAGAGTGACTTTGTCGTGGGGTATGTAGGTCTCAGGGCAGCGGGACATTCCTTCAGTGGCAGTACAGGAAGGATGTTCCCACCTTGTTCCCCACTAGGCATAAGCCAAGCCCATCTTAGTGCTCAAGAAATTCTATGTAAGGAGAGCTGAGAGATAGAAAGACCAACTGAACAGAAGAGAAGTTTCTGGAAGCCATGGTAAGATTTGATTCTAGACAATAGTAGACAGAAGGAGACAGAAGCAGAAGGTTCTCTGTGAGTTCGAGGCCAGCCTGGTCTACTTGGTACATTCTAGGACAGCCAGGGCTATTACACAGAGAAACCCTGTTGGGGGGTGGAGAGAGCAGGCTGAGCAGGCCATGAGGAATGAGGCAGTAAGCAGTGTTCTTCTGTGGTCTCTGCTTCAGTTCCTGCTCCAAGTTCCTGCCTTGAGTTCCTGCCCTGACTTCCCTCTGTGATAAGCTGAAATGAACACTTTCCTCTCCAAGTTTCTTTTGGTCATGACATTTATCATAAAACTATAAAGCAAAGTAGGACATCTAGGTTGGACCATGTGCTGACCATTGGTGACCTTCACAGGAATGGTTTCTGCTAGATGCTGGGGACAAATGCTTTGGTGTTATGGACTTAAGCACGAATAGAGATAAGGAAGGGAAGGCAAAGGAGTAGAGAAGTTGGGTGATACACAGAAAGGGACGAAGACTCGAGGGAAGGTCTTCTTGTCTGTCTGTGAATGACAAGGTCTCTTGATGTAACCTAGGTGTCTGGAACCCATGATCCACCACCTTAGCCTCCAGAGTGCTGGATTACACGTGTGGTGCTTCACCAGCTGCTTTTTGGTTTGCTTATTTGGTTGGTTGGTTGGTTGGTTGGTTGGTTCATTCTTTTTGTTGTCCCTGCCATGTGTGTGGGGGGTTGGGGTGGGGAGAGAGAATGCAAGTATGTGTATACCACAGAGCTCATGTGGAGGTTCAGAGAACATCACTCATGAACGGGTTCTCTCCTGCCACCTTGTGGGATCTAGGGATTGAACTTAGGTCTTGGGGATTGAGTACAAACACCTCTACCCATTGAGCCATCTCACCTGCCCCTTATTTTGTTTATTTTACTGGAAGATATGATGGCGCATTGGGGCGCTGATAATAACGGTTCAGCATGGGAAACAGACGGTGTAAAAGAGGAGTAATGCAAAGGCAGAGACCTTGAAGGGGACACTAGGGCAGGAAGCTAGGACACACTTGGTTGGGTACACGGGAGTTCGTCCACCTCACTGGGAGGGAGGGTTGAGCGTCTGGGCAAAGCTGTTGCGAATTGACAGACTTAGACTTAGCAGAGACTTTGCTTCTTTCTATTTTCTGTAGTCAGTAGAAGAGATTTGGGGGAGAAGGTGTTAATTTGAAGAGTGGACACTGTGATGTTGGGGAGACGGCTGGGCAATATCCAGAGACCCCTTGAGATCCGAGCTCCACAAGAGGCATCAGTAAATCAGAGGTGGACTGTATCATCTCCTCTCTCCACAGTCCAGGCTCTAACCACACTAGATCACGTGCCAAGTGGTAATTGTTTTATTCCTTTATTGTGTCTCAATGCATACGACCGTTTATCAACTCGCTCAGTCATACTTCTTGAAAGTCAAACACCCTTTTTCAGTAGCTCAATTGCAACAGAGAAGAAGGCTAGCCTCTTGTCGTGAGGAAATTACCTTAAAACCCAAGTCTTGGCCTGGAGAGATGTTCAGAGGTTAAGGGCATTTATTGACCTTCCAGAGGGCCTGAGTTAGAATCCGAGCTCTGACAGACTGCAGCTCGGTTCCCAACTCTCCTGTGGCAACTCACAACCACCTGTAACTCCACTTCCAGGGGATGCATCACCCTCTTCTGGCTTCCATGGGTACTGCATGCATGTGGTACCCAGACTATGTGCAGGCAAAACACTCAAGAGCATAAAAAAAAAAAAATCTCTTAAAATATCTCCTAAAATATTTATTTCTTAATAAATAAATTGAGTCAATGAGATGATTCAGCCAGTAAAGGGATTTTTGACAAGTTAGATACAACCTGAGTTTGATCCTTGGAACCCACAAAGTAGAAAACTAGGGCAGGAAGCTAGGACACACTTGGTTGGGTACACAGGAGTTCGTCCACCTCATTGGGAGGGAGGGTTGAGCGTCTGGGCAAAGCTGCTGCGAATTGACAGACTTAGACTTAGCAGAGACTTTGCTTCTTTCTATTTTCTGTAGTCAGTAGAAGAGATTTGGGGGAGAAGGTGTTAATTTGAAGAGTGGACACTATGATGTTGAAAACATAGAAAAGAGACTCTAGCGAGCTGTCCTCTGACCCCTACACATGTGCTACAGCAACGCCCTACCCCACACAGCATGAATCAGTACACCTTAAAAAGAAGTTTAAAGCCCCCAAAGAAATTAATTAATTAAAAAATACGATTTACAGTCTACAGCTGGTAACTTTCCGAAGCAGTAGTTCTAGGCACTTCACGTTACATACTGAGGGAAAACAGATAAAAATTATAGGGAAAAAATTAAAAAGGAAAGGCAAATGCCAGTCAGAAAGATGAAATGAAGAAGTTCTTTCAGTTGGGTAGGCCCTTTACAGTCACCCTCTGCCTCGACATGGCATGGGCATGACACCATGTCCAAAGGAAGTTGTGTCTTCCGAAGCTTATATGGGCCTGAGAATGTGGATGGAGAAGCCTTTGTGTTGTTATGATGGGTGATTAATTCACGCTCTTGTGGAGAAGATGAACCCTTGCCCTGACACCAGAGACAAAAAATTCCAGAAAATTATCCCTCTGTCTGCTGCACTTGGCTGGATTCCAAAAATCCAGCCCAGTTCCAGTGGGAAAGAAACACAGACTGACTCCCTGCTGTGTGTCATGTGTCCTTGACTCCTGTCCCTGCCCAGTCTGTCATGGGGCCCTAATATCTTCTAAGGCTTTAGGTGACTCTAGTTCTGAGTCCTTAAATAAATATAGAAACTTCTCCCACAATTGGTTTTTATTATGTTTGCCCAAGATAAAGAGTCATGTCTTTGCAATTATTTTGTTTTGTTTTGTGGTTCTAGAGGTCAAATTCAGAGCTTTACCAACATGCCGGAGCTCTGAATTACACATAGAGTTCTTGGTTTTTTGAACAGCGTCCCCATGGAGCCCACTCTGGCCTGGAGACCCCACTCCTCCTGCCAAATCTACCCAGGGTTGTACACCACATTGGGGAGATTCATATGCTTTAAAAAAGTTTGTTTTTATTTTATGTGTGCAGTGTTCTGCTGCAAGCATGCCTGTGCACCACATGCATGCAGTGCCCATGGAGACCAGAAGAGGGCGACGTATCCTCTGGAAATGGAGTTGCACGTGCTTGTGCACTACCCCACTATAGCAAGGATGTCAAGTGCTGTTCATTGTTGAGTTCTCTTGCCAGTCTCATGGTTTGGTTGTTTGTTTTGTTGGGTTTTTTTTGCTTGTTTGATTGATTTTTACAGACAGGGTTTTGATGTGTATCCCAGGCTTGACTTAACACATTATGTAGCCTAGGCTACCTCAAGATCCCCCAGCCTTAGCATCTCTAGTACTGAGACACCCACACTCCACCATATCTAGTCATTGTTTTAATTTTATTTATATATATAACCATTTATGTATTTTGAGAAAGTTTCACACTATACCCCAGATCGTCCTGAACTGAAATTAGTTCTCTGATTTTGGCCTCCCATGTGTCAGGATTACAGACCTGAGCTTTCATGCCCAGCCTGTGGGCTTTGCTTTGAAGAAAGGTTCTTTCTGGCTTTGGACAGCCCTGTATAAGAAGGGCGCACAGCAAGGGCTGTGGAATGGCTCAAAGGAGGCGGTCAGGCCCTCATTAGTGACCTGACTGCACAGCTCCATCACAAAGACCAAGAATAGAGAGCTGTTAGGTCCCGAAACAAACAAAGCCAGAAATAGAGCAGCATGGGTGCATGCTCTGTTCTTCTGTGCTAACACATTTTACCAGTCCTTTCCCAAAGGGACAAGCAGCACGCGCAAGTATCTAACTATTGTGTCTAACTATTGCAGCGGCATGCCCCTCCCACCCTCTCCTTTTTCAAGCAGTAGGTGTCAGCCACACACAACCTTTCTCTTTCTAAGATCATGAGTATTTGTAAAGGAAATGATCCTTCCAGCGAACGTCTTTCCTTGTTAAAGGGGCCAGTTTCTTATTTTCAGCAATATGAGAACAGTCTCCAAGATACTGGGAATAGGACCGTACTAAAAGTAAATGCTTGAGAAATGTCCAGGAAAGAGGTGTATATAAATACAGTGGCAAATGTCAGGAGTCTAGGTTAAGGCCCACGCATCTCCCTGAACAGCAGTGCTGACATCGAAAATGTCTTGAACCATTTTTAAATGTTTTAAGCTAAAACAGTTAGGACATTAACTCAAAACACACGGGGCCCTGAGGCCAGATGACCCTGAGGCTAGCCTGGGCTACAGAATGTGACCCTATTTCAAACCACCAGCAACAAACAGGAGAAGACCTTGATCATAAGTCTTAGTTTTTCTCCCAGTGAAAGAGGTTATTGACAAGTAGTTACAGTGTCTTGAGTGAGCTCGGTGTGAACCAGTGACAACCTGCTTTGCCCATGACCAAATTCAGTGTTTGCTGTTTGACCTCTAATAAGACACTTCTTTCAGTCTTAGCCTAATATTTTAAAATCCTTAAAATACAAGTTATGGGAGGGGTTAGCTCAGTGGGAGAGCCTTGACTAGCAAGGCTCTCTGTTTCATCTTCAGCAACATAAAAATAAAAAGTAGACATTTAAGAATAACTGGGTCTATCTGGGCTTGGTGGCACATTCCTTCAACCCCAACAGAGCTCTGTGAGTATCAGGCCAGTTTGCTCTACACGGCCAGTCCCCAACCAGCCAGGGTTATTTAGTGAGACCCTGTCTAAAACAAACCAGACCAAACAAAAATTGGCTTTGTTAGCCAGACTCGGGGCTGCGCACCGTGAATCCCAGCACTCGGGAGCCAGAGGTGGGCAGATCACTATGAGTTCAAGGCCAGCCTTATGTAGGCCAGACCCTGGCTCAAAACTGATGGAGGGGGAATGAGGCATCACCCAGGGGCTTAAAGCAGTGTTTAATGCAAAGAGTGAAGGGAAATCAAAGGTGAGTGAGGCCCGGAGCTGTAGGTCAAGCGACCAAAGTGTAAGGAACACTCATTAGCTATTTCACAAACTTTTTCGACATATTACACCAAGACTTCGTTCTTTTTTGCGTTCAGTATTAGTTGTATAGATTTTTGACACATGCAGCATTTATGCCATGAAAATGTCACCAGCCTAGAGACATAATAAGAATATTAAAGGTCCCTTTGAAGGAGGAAGGTCCCTTTTCTAGATTTCATATTTCAGCATCAATAAGTAGCTGTAAGCCAGTCATAAATTCTGAGTACTAAAGAAAGGGCAATATTGGTTTTTAGCAAACCTCCCTTTCCCCTTGGGTGACACACCGTACCCCTAAATCTGTTTGATTCAAGATTTATAGAACTTGTAATTGTATTTCTCTTCCAGCTTTGCAGATCTGGAGAGGTGCTGAGGCTCACACACAGGCTCACACACAGCTCCTTGTTTGCACTCCTTTCTGGCGAGATCTCAAAACCATCACACACTTGCTCCTGGTCCCACACTAAGCCTGCACCATTTAAACGGAAACTACAAAGTATTATTGGAAGAACTCTCATCTGAGAAGCAGAAAGGTTTTATCCCTTGATGTTAAGATCTGAGCAGAAGTCTTCAAATTGGATTGCTTAATAATGAATCAATCAAATTTCCCCTTGTGCCAAGGCAATTCACATTTTCCCATGTTCCCCTGACTCGTTCCTCACCTCCTCCCCTGGAGTCTTGTGCTATATTCCAACCTGGCCTGCTCTCTTTGTTGAAAATGATTTACATGCTCCCCCCACCTTCTTCTGTTTTCTTGCTGAGGCTTCCAATCTGCTGTATCTTAAACCAACAGAAGGAGAAGGGGTAGAGATCTCAACCTTTGAAACTTCTTGATACTTGCTGAGTAGAGTGATCAAGGGGCAGACGGGAAGGGAGACTGTTGATTGGACTTTACCCTACCCGGAAGAGCTGTTCTAGATAGCGTAGCCAACCCCATTTCTAAAGGGCTTAACTTTTTATCTTTTAAAAAAGCCCAAGTGTTTTAGAGCATTTAAAAAAAAAAAAGTGAAGCCAAATTTGTGTAGTTAGTGGTCAGGTTGGGTCAGGTTGGTGAATTTAATTTGTCTTATTGAGACAGAACCTCATTTTGTACCTCTGGCTAGCCTTAAACTCAGAGATCTGCCCGCCTCTGCATCCTAAGTGCTCAGATTAAAGATGTGTGCCACCAGGCCCTTTGGGATTTTATTTTATTTTATTTTATTTTATTTATTTTTGTGGATTTTTTTTTTCGGAGACAGGGTTTCTCTGTATGGCTCTGACTGTCCTGGAACTCTCATTCTGTAGACCAGACTGGCCTCGAACTCAGAAATCCACCTGTCTTTGCCTCCCAAGTGCTAGGATTAAAGGCGTGCCACCACTGCCCAGCAGAATTTTTGTTTTGTTTTTTGTTTTTTTGTTTTTTGTTTTTTGTTTTTTTTGTTTTTTGAGACAGGGTTTCCTCTGTGTAACCCTGGCTGTTCTGGAACTCACTCACCAGGCTGGCCTCGAACTCAGAAATCCGCCTGCCTCTGCCTCCCAAGTGCTGGGATTAAAGGTGTGCGCCACCACTGCCTGGCTTGCCATCGGAATTTTATTTTTTAGACTTATTTTTAAATCAAATTATTTTGCATAGTCTATGTAAAGAAAAAACCTTTAGATTTTCAGCATGGTCTATAATATTGTTTCATGGTGGTTTTTTTTTTTTTCAAAGTACTTTACAGTTAGAAATAGACACAGTTCTCGAGGTAAAGCAACAGTTTTGAATTAAATTCTTCACGGAATTGAGTGTGCAATGTCAACATACGTAACGGTTACCATTCTTAGCATCAACACATCTGCTTCATGATCAGTGAGGGGCTCACAATCCTCCCACTCGAAGTTCAAATAATTTGTGATAAAATATTAGCAGTCATGGGGCAAGTCAGAATTCTCCTTATCCTACTTTTGACGAACGTTGCAACTACCCCATATTCTTACTAATTTTATTTAACTTTCATGACAGTTCCTAAGAGAAACTCCAGCCTAAAGTTCTTCTACATCGCCCCCCTAGCCCCCACCAAAACCACCCCTTATTTCAGGAACCAGCTTGATGACGGTATCCCTGCAGCTTTCTCGACCTTGTCCTCAAATGATCCATACCTAAGCATCTTAGTACACTGGCCGGTGTATTTTTGAAGGCATTGAAAACCTGCAGAACTGTGTGCCCTTATAGAGCTCACAAATGCTGTGCAACCTGAGAGGCAGCCTTGGCTAGTGACTTCCTGTGGCCGACCCTTCCCTTGTTTCCACTAATGAAAAAAAAAAGAAAGAAAGAAAGAAAGAGAGAGAGAGAGAGAGAGAGAGAGAGAGAGAGAGAGAGAGAGAGAGAGAGAGA
>JANHMN010000001.1:198748575-198768393 GCA_030674055.1 Rhabdomys pumilio | reverse complement strand
TCTCTCTCTCTCTCTCTCTCTCTCTCTCTCTCTCTCTCTCTCTCTCTTTGGAGTTCCTTGGTAAAGGTGTACTGTTTCTTGCTGCCCATAAACTAGTTTCTGTCGATGGAACAGTGTTCTGTGAACAGCTCAGGGACTTTTGGCACCAGAGCAAGAGTGACACTGGAGAACATCGTTGAAGTCAAATAAAATCAGTACAGCATTCAGATAATCCTCTTCACCTCTCCACCCCAGCTTCAGTGACCATGTTCTTTCCAGCCCCTTTTCAGAACGGAATGTTATCTAATTACACCAAATATTTACAGTCATAAAGAAACAATGTGCCAGGCAGTGGTGGCGCATGCCTTTAATCCCAGCACTTGGGCAGCAGAGGCAGGTGGATTTCTGAGTTCGAGGCCAGCCTGGTCTACAGAGTGAGTTCCAGGACAGCCAGGGCTACACAGAGAAACCCTGTCTTGAAAAAAACAAAACAAACAAACAAACAAACAAAAAAACCAGTGTTGTGAGGGAACAGATCCACAAAACAGTAGTCTTAGTCTGAAGCTCACATTACCCAGTCTTACTATAGTTTTTTAATTCAATGCAACCTGTAGAACACATGCCAACATAAGATCTATAAATAGACCAGAGCCTGTTATGTCTTTCATCAATTTGACTGATAGGATTAGCATCCCCCACCCCACCTTGGGGAACTATCTGATTCATACACAGATGTGCACATATATACACACACAAACATACACACATACACACATATTCACATACACAAACACCATCTACATATATACATATACATATACACATATACATACACTCACATACACATACTCACACATACACACATACTCATACACACAT
Source organism: Rhabdomys pumilio (assembly GCA_030674055.1). NCBI lineage: Eukaryota > Metazoa > Chordata > Mammalia > Rodentia > Muridae > Rhabdomys > Rhabdomys pumilio. Next base: position 198,767,535 of record JANHMN010000001.1, on the reverse strand, counting down.
ACACACACACACACTCACACACACTCACACACACACACTCAAACCTTTTTCTTCCAGACTCTGCTTTGCTCACCCATCCTCCAATGCATGTGGGTTTTCATGGATAGAGGATATTCTCCTATATACTAAGGATTTTTTTTTTAATATTCATTCTAAGTCTATGAAGAAATGGGGATGTTCAGACATAATAATTACAGTTCCAGGGTAAATGTCACTACTGATCTGTCCACAGCCTCATGGGCAACACTTCAGGGAAAGAGAGAAAGAGCTCCTCGTGGTGACATCACAGCAAGAATGACAAATCTGGTGGGATACTCTGAGTGGTTTTAGGGAAATCAGAATATTTTTCCAGAGTGTTACAATCATGTTACATTCACTTCAGCTGAGCTGAAAAAGAACTTTCTTTGTAAGGATGATGTGGAGAAAAATCTTTTCTACCTTCCCTCCTGCATGACCATGAAGATGACAAAGTGAAGACATGGTGCCCTGCCCTCTTCTGGGGGTTCTAAGTGGGTGATGACAAGACCAAGTGCAAACTTTCCATTCTATGTAGAGTCCAGTGATCTGGTGCTCTTTATTAACACTGTAGAATAAAGGTAATTAAAGTCACTTGAAAAGACACAGGAAGGGCTGGGGAGATGGCTCAGTGGTTAAGAGCACTTGTTCTTCTTCCAGAGGACCCAGGTTCGGTTCCCAGTACCCATTGGCGGCTTACAACTGTCTATAACTCTAGCTTCAAGATATCTGACACCGATTTCAGACCCCTCCCCCCATAGGCATCATGAATGTAGGCAAAGCTTATTCACATAAAAATAAATAAAAAAGCTTTAAAAAATAAAAGTACATACTATCCTTGCAGAGGACTCAAGTTTTTTCCCCTGCACCCACATTGGGCATCTCATAACCACCTCTGACCCCAGTTCTAAGAGATTCAACATCCTCTTCTGGCATCCCAGGGCACCAGGTATGCATGAAGTGGACATATATTGGTCATGCAGTCATCCACATAAAATAAGTCTTTTTTAGAAAAACTAATTCAAATGAATCAGATTCTGCATGGGAAAGTAGCATTTACCCTGGATCTATGTGTTTCATGCCCTGCTGGTTTAAAGGAATAAGTTAAAATATGTTTCATATAAGCTCATAAAATTTTATCCACAGCCATCATAGACAGTTAGAAGTAAAGATGACAATTATTATGGGACTGTAAGCTGGACCAGTGAACTCACACTCTAAAGTTATCTATGGCTGGATCAGGGTGCTGAGATTCATGTGCATCAAACAGGGACCACTGATAATTAACAATGTGGTTTGGTTGGCAGCAGCTGGGGTCAAGATCAGGGAACAGTGGGAGGCACAAGAGGAGAGAGGGTGTCAGCAACAACCAGTTGTAAGTGGCCTTTTGGAGGATGTGGGGGAAGATGGAGTAGTGAAGATAATTCTTAGAGGTATTGATAATTCTTAAGAATTTTGACAAGTTGTTGTCTCCTTGAGCAACAGTTTTGACTTAGAGGTGCAGCTTGGCTATAGACCATATGCTTAGTGTGTTCCCAGACTCTGGAGTCAGTTGGAAGAAGGACAGAAGGGAGGGAGGGAGACAGATTTTGTGTAATGGCTTAGCCTGTGACCCCAGTACTTGGGAGGCTGAGGTAGGATCATTGAGAGTTTGAGGCGCAGCTACAAAGTGAAGGCCAGAGAGCAGGGGAAGAGAGGAGAGAACAAACTTATCCTACACATCTCTGAGTCCTCAGTGCATCCTAGCACCTAGTATGGAACTGCCACTCTTGTTATTGTTGACAATTGACTCAGGTAAAGGAAAGGAAACACCAGGATGTCTCAGTGGTAGAGCATTTGCCTACTGTACACAAGGTCCTGGCTTCAGTCTCCAGTCCCCCCAACCAGAAAGTATGTCTCTAAACCAAACACAGTAGCAGATGACAGCAATCTCAGCCCTCCAGAGGTTAAGGCAAAAGAATCTTGAGTTTAAGGGTGGTCTAGCTACACATCAAGAATTTATCTTAAAAGTGAGCAGTAAGCATTCATCTAAAAGACTGTTGGGAGCCTAGCTTGGAAAATTGTTATGATAGGGTTAATTGGATCAACCTGGATAAATGCTATTTTTTTTTTCAAATTTTCTTGGTGGTGGTGGTTCTAGAGACTCAGTAATGGCAAGATTTCTAACACTGAGCTACACATGCTCCCTCCTGTTTTAACAGTACCCTGGCCTGAACCACCAGGCTATTGCCTTCAGGTATACAGCTGGTCAAGGAGCACTCTTGGAGGCAGATGAATTGTGAAGGTAAACTCTCCATAAACCCCAAAAGGTGTGAGAACAAAAAACCTCATTCACCGATGATACCAAAGTTCTTGTCGATAGCTGCCATTATTAAATAAATTTTCTGTGCCAGGCACTCATTATCTCTTTGTCCCTCACAGTAATCTCGATGTGCCTAGCACATATTATCTTTTTCCTACAGATAAGGGAATGGAGGTTCTGCGGAATAAGCAATTTGCCAAAGGTCATACAATGAAAATTTTTGGAGCTAAGTCTTTAGCATTATTATCTACTCTATCTATGTATCTACATGTTACTCAGTGTATGTTTGTGTATTGTGTTTGTGTGTGTATGTGTGTTTGTGTGTATGTGTGTTTGTGTGTGTATGTGAGTGTTTGTGTGTATGTATACTTGTGTTTGTGTGTGTGTATGTGTGTATATGTTTGTGTATATGTGTATGTGTTTGTGTGTTTGTGTGTGTTTGTGTGTATGTGTATTTGTGTTTGTGTGTGTTTGTATGTATGTGTGTATCTGATTGTATATGTGTATGTGTTTGTTTGTTTGTGTGTATGTGTGTACTATTCATGTGTGTGCAGGTTGGGAACAAGTTGCGAAGTCGATTCTCTCTCATTCCACTCTGGACCCTCTGGATTGAACTCAGGTCATCAGGTTTGGTGACAAGCACAGGTCACACACAGATACGTCTCGCCATCCCTATTTCTATGTATTATACACTAAATGGGAATTTCCTTGAAAATCTCAGCAGTAGTTCTTACTTTTCTAGATGAAGCAATGATTACTGTGTTCCTATTGGGGAAGGTTCTAGTTCGAGGGGCAGCTGGGGTGGCAGCTGAGGTTGGACGGAGGGAAGCAACTGGCGCAGTCTCAGAACACTGAGGTACTCAGTCTGAAGCAGCTGACCAACACAGGCCATGCTCTCTTTAGCTCTTTTGTAAATTATAGCTTTCTAGCCATGTGAGAGACAGATCTACAGAGTTTCTGAATAGAAGTCTAGGTAGCTTATACCAGTATTCATGTACTTAGCTGGAAGTGCCAGAAGTTAGGCTTAAAATCAAAGAAGCCAGCAACAGAGCATAATGAAAAGTGTGCTTGTAATGTTTCCAGTGCAGGTTATGCTTGTCAGGGAGATTCGCCACTCAGCAGTACTGGATTCCGTCTGCCTCACTGACTCAACACAATGTAAAAAAAACAGGCTTTTTTTTTTTCTTTTCCTTTTTTATCCACAGATTCTTAGGATGCAGCTGAGACTATCTTTAAATTTGTCATATAGCCCAGGCTGATCTAACTCAAACAATCCTTCTGCCATAGCCTGCCAAGTCCTGGGCTTACAGGCATGTGCTACCAAACCAGCTGGTGCTTGTTTGCTTGCTTGCTTGCTTATTTGTGTTTGGTGGTAACGGGAAGGTTGTTTCTTATTGATTGGTTGGTTGATTTGTTTTATATGTTTCTTATTATGTATTATCTGTGTGTGTGTGTGTCCATGTGAGTACCAGTGCTTGTAGAGCCAGAAGAGGGCATCAGACACACCCCCATCCCTGGAGCTGGAGTCACAGGCAGTTTTGGACCACTCAACATGGATGCTAGGAACGGAATCCTAGTCCTTTGAAAGAATATTCTTCACTTACTAACCACTGGGCCAATGCTCCAGCCTCTTCTTTGTTGGTGGGGGGCAAAGTTTTGCTATGCATGTCTGGCTGACTTAGACCTCACTAGTGGCCTTAAATTTTAGGTATATGCCAAACATGCCAAGAATTTGTTGAGACAGTGTCTCACTCTAAGGGAGGATGGCCTGTAATTCTCTATGTAGCCCAGGCTGACCTCAAACTTGTGGCAGGCCTACTTTTTCAGCCTCCCAAGTGCTGGGACTACAGTTGCAAAGCACACATCTGAGGTTTGTTTGTTTGTTTGTTTGTTTGTTTGTTTTTGAGGCAGGACCTTGTTATGTAGTGCAGGCTGGCCTAGAGTTCAGTTTCCTTTCACAGCCTGCTCAAGGCTGGGATGAAAGTCATGTGCTACCACATCCAGCTAGAACAAAATGGTATTTATTGAGCTCTTACTAAATGTCAATTTCTGTACACTAAGGTCTCTGCAGATATTATTTTATTTAATCCTGTCAACAATCTTATGGACGTATATAGTATAGCTATTTTAAATACAGGAAAATCACATCATGGAGTTAGTAGCTAATTTACTGAGGCCTGTACAGCTGGTAACTGAATGGTCTAAGTCCATAGCCTTTTCTAGTAGCAATGCAGAGAGAGGGAGGAGAGCTGGTCCATGTTCAGGTGGTAATGGAGTGGGTCCTGGGGGAGGGTACCACTAGGAATGGGGTATGGAGACACCATGAGTGTGTAACATTACAAACTTTCCAAAAAAGGGGCCAGAGTCACACCTGTAATCTCAATTCTTGAAAGGCCAGAGCAAGAGGATCCCAAATTCAAGGCCGGTTGAACTACATCTGTGAAACTGGACAGGTGTGTGTGTGTGTGTGTGTGTGTGTGTGTGTGTGTGTGTGTGCGCGCGCGCGCGCACGTGCACGTGCATTGGGGGTACACTAGATGGGTATGTGTATGTATGCACAATTTCAGGTCTAAAGATTTCAGACCTTTTTGGACTACACTTCTTTGGAAGATTCTACATCTTAGCCTCTAACATCATGCGCGGATTGCCTGATCCCAGAACCATTTGTTGAATGTTGCCTGCCTAGAGGAAGGGAGTCTGAAACTGTGTTCATGCGTTTCATGTTCCACTTTTTAAAAGCCATGGGAATATTAGGAGCTGGTTCATTCAGGATGAAAATATATTAAAACTCCCATTGTTTTCAAAGGGAATCTGGGACAGAAGCCAGAAGCTCAAAAACGTTTCAAAACAAACACATCTTAGTAAGAGGGAAAGGTATAGCCGACAATATAAAAATAAGGATCTGTATCGTTCCGTGTGTGCTTACTGCTTCCCAGACACAGAGTGTCTGGTAGGAACTTCAAGCAGTCCTGCACAACTGGTTCCAGTGTAGAAGTAAAAGTTTCAAGCAGGCAAAAAACCAGCTGACAGCAGACATGCATTCCCACCTGAGTCCCTGAGCACAGCTCACACGCTCCCCAGCATGGCGTACAAGGTGGCTGGGACCAGGCATCCTGTTGCAAGCTTCCTGCCTCCAGGAACCAGAGCGCTCAAGGGCAATCCGTTTGAACTTGCAACTCTCTGACTCAAATATGTTCCCTCAAAGGACAGAGCTATGCAGAAAGAGTGACCAGCAGGAAATACTTAGTCTAGGAAAGAAAATCAGTTCCCAGGAAAAATTTTAAGAAATACCTAAGCCAGGATCGGTGGTGCACACTTGTAATGCCAGCACTTGAAAGTAGAAGCAGGAGGATTGTCACACTTCAGAGACAGCCTGGTTCACATTTAGAGTTAAACTTCGGAGCAGTCAGGATTGTTTAGCAAGACCGTGTGTGTGTGTGTGTGTGTGTGTGTGTGTGTGTGTGTGTGTATCATATATATCGCTGGGCAGTGGTGGCGCATGCCTTTAATCCCAGCACTTGGGAGGCAGAGGCAGGCGGATTTCTGAGTTCGAGGCCAGCCTGGTCTACAGAGTGAGTTCCAGGACAGCCAGAGATACATAGAGAAACCTGTCTCGGAAAAACCAAAAATAAATAAATAAATAAATAATAAATAAATAAATATCTAAGTAGCAGACTCAGAGCCCTTTTCATTTCAGCATTAGTGACGGAACAGAAGCAAAACAGAACAGAACAAAACAAAAACAAAAAACAAACAAGCAAAAAAAAAAAAAAAAAAGCCAAAGAAACCAACCAAAAAACCTGCTGTCCACCACACACAGACCTGCTCTGAGTTAAGTCAGTCAGTTTATGAAATGGAGTGGAGGAATGGAATCTAGAATTGGGCCCCTCAAGTTGCCAGGCTACTGAGGGAGAGCTAAGCCAGGAGTCTGCTCCCAACCTGACCAAAAACAAAACAAAACAAAAGCTTCAGGAATTTCTGTTGTTGTTTTTTATGTTTTCTTGTTGTTACTGAGGGATGATGGGCAAGATTTCAAAATGCAGCCGGGGGCAGTCTGTTCCAGGAAAGACTCTGATCTCCAGAAAACAAGGACCATTCGGAGCTCGGGGAGGGGAGGTGGGGGGGAGGAGGGGTGGGGGGGGAGGGGAGGTGGGGGGAGGGGGTGTCAGAAACTGCTCTTGTTGAATTTCCCCACAATTCCAGGGCTTGAACCCAGGATCTGCTCTGCCTTAGGCAAGTGCTCTCCCACTGAGCTGTATCCACTGGCTCCTTTCTCTAATTTTTAATTCCCTGTTGAGCGTTTGGAGCAGGAAGAGCCAGACTCTTTTGGCCTCCCAGAACATGCCAACAGACAACTGTCTTCACCACACCCATCTCCCTGGACACCTGGGAATGGCAGCATGCAGGCCGTAGCCTCGGGCTCTTAGACATTGATGGGGGCCGCTTGGCGTTTTAACATTGATTGAACATATTAGGCCTTGTGCTGAGCACGGGTGAATTTCATTTCTAAGAAGCAAAATAATCCCACAAGTCTATTCTGAGCTGTGCTATTTATAGAACGAATAAAGCTCGAGTTGAAAAGCTTTATCGATCATCTCATCCCTCATTCTTTGTCATGCTCACAGGTTCTCCCATTGGCTTGCTTTAAATATCCTCCGCATCGGTGGTGACGTCACTGCTGGGGCGTCGGTCTCATAGTGTGCCTGAAGACGTAGCAGATCTCAGGCTGAGTTGCACACTGTCCAAGCCAGGGCTGCATTTCTCATGTGCATTTCTCGTCTGTACCTTGAAAGGTGCTGGCTTGCACGGGGGTAGCGGGCATCAGCCCTTCAGGTGCTCCTTTAGAGTGCAACTCTAGGGGTATGGTTAGCTCGCACGAAACAATACAGGAACTTCAGGCTGCTTTAAGGAGGCATTTAGGAATTTAGGAGCCAATGAGGTGATACATACTTGTAATCCTAGCACCTGGGAAGCTGGGCAGCAAGATTGCCACCGTGTGAGTCCAGCCTGGACTATATATAGCAAGATCCTGTCTCAAAATTAATTTTTTTGTCTGAAAGTTTTAAAAGATTTTGGTCCCCGGCCCTGGGAATAAGACTTAACATAAAAAAAGTCATGATTTGGATGGATATATTGTAGAGATCAAAGAATTTTAGAGATACAGCAGAAAAGGGCAGGTGTGCAGATAGTCTTGAGTTTGCAAATGCTTTCCTCTGCATGATCTGTGTGTGTGTGTGTGTGTGTGTGTGTGTGAGAGAGAGAGAGAGAGAGAGAGAGAGAGAGAGAGAGAGAGAGAGAGAGAGAGAGAGAGAGATCCCATGTGGACATGTGCATTTGTGAGTGGGACTGTGGGCACATGCCTGCCACAATACTTGTGTGGTGGTCAGAGGACAGCCTTGGACATCAATCTTTGCTTTTTATCTTCCTTGATAGCACTACTCTGTAGTTTGACACTGTGTTAGCAGTCTAGCTGGCCCTTCATACTCCTGAGGATTTCCTTCTCTTCTTCACCTCCACCTTCCATCTCAGGTAGAAGCACCCAGATTACTGCAGATATGTGGCTTTACAGAGGTTCTGTAGATTCGAACTCAGGTCTTCATGGTATTGTGGCAAGTATTTTACTCACCAAGCCATCTCTTCCACCCCTTATGCACAATCTTTTTAACCTTTTTTTTTTTATGCCTAGGTGGTGGGGGCCATGAAACAGGGCCTGGTATAAGCCTGGCATAGTGGAGGGTCCTTGGTGAGCTTTTACACAAACCTGGTCTCTGGTCTGTGTTCAGCGGAAGGCTTTCCTCTCTCTTTGGCCTCATCTTCTACTACCCTGCTTTGGCTCTCACTCCCAAGCCTGTACTCCGTTCACTGATGCTGGTTCAGAGATGTGGGTGTCACCAGTACAGTGATATGAAGTGCTGACCCGTTCTGCTCAGGTGTGAGCTGCTTAGTAGCCAGCCAGTTGCCTTCCTGCTGTCTTCCTGGTTCGAATGGCTCCCACAGAGGCATGGGTGTTGGCCTCTTTTCTTCATGAAGCTTCTCTTTTGATTCACTTCTTCTTTCCTTTACTTTTTAAAACCACTTAAAAAAAAAAAAAAGCTTCATGTTTGTAGTGTGTATTGCCTACATGGTGCTGAGACTTTGGGATCTGGGTCCATTGCAAGAACTAGTGCTTCTAACCAGAGTCATCTCTCCAGCCCCATGCTTCTAGACGGTTTTTGGTTTTTGGTTTTTGAGTTTCTCTTTATGCTATGAAGACTGGTCTGGAACTTGAGATCCTCCTGCCTCAGCATTTCCTGGATAGCCATCCATTAAAATATATCATGTTTCATAGTATTATAATCATGCTAAGATGACTTCTGTCCAGACTGACGTGGTCAGCTGTGCTTTCACCTGAATGTCTACATTCAATCATTTTGTTTTGAGACAGTGTTTTACTATATAATCTTGGCTAGCCTGGAACTCACTGTGTTGACCAGGCTAGCCTCAAACTCATAGAAGTCCACCTGCCTTTGCCTCCCTAGTGCTGAGATTATAGGTATGGGCCACCATTCATTCAATTCTTGAGAGTAGAAGTTGAATCTCACTTTCATATTCCCGTAGGTTCAGCAAGTCATATGAGCTTACTGTGTTTGCTGACTAATAGCTGTCAGTCAAAAAAAAAAAAAAAATCAACCGGGAATTGAGAACTCTTTGGTAGAGCCCTTGCCCAACATGCACAAAGCCCGATTTGGCCTTCACCACTGGGAAGAAGTTACTTGATTCTACTGATGTGTAGTGGTGTTTCCTGTGATACTAGGTGTGTTTAAAAGTGGAGACAGAGCCGGGCATGGTGGCACACATTTGATCCTAGCACTCCAGAGCCAGAGGCAGGTGGATTTCTGTGAGTTTGAGGCCAGCCTGGTCTACAGAATGAGTTCTGGGACAGCCAGGGCTACATACTGAGACCCTGTCTCAAAGCAAACAAACAAGAAGTGGAGACAGGAGATGAGAGCCTAAGACCATCCTTGGCCACAGATCGAGTTCAAGGCTTCGGCTATGTGGCTATGTAAGACTGTCTCAAAAGAATTGTTAAGATAAGGCTGGCAAGACATCCCAGTGAATAAAGGCACCTGCTCCTGAGTCTGACAACCTGAGTTCAATCCCCAATTCACATGTTGGAAGGAAAGATCGAACCCCTGAAATTTGTCCTCTACATGTCACCATAGAAAATGCACAACTAAGCCGGGGACAGTGGTGGCGCACGCCTTTAATCTCAGCACTTGGGAGGCAGAGGCAGGCGGATTTCTGAGTTTGAGGCCAGCCTGGTCTACAGAGTGAGTTCCAGGACAGCCAGGACTACACAGAGAAACCCTGTCTCGAAAAACCAAAAAAAAAAAAGAAAAGAAAATGCACAACTATATACATGCGCACAGAGGAAAAGGTAAACAAATCAATACCGTTTAAAATACTTAAATCATCACGATAATACATTTTGTTATATTTTTACTCTAACTTTTTAATTTAAAGATTAGTTATTACCATAGATAATATATTTTTGTGTGTAGCTAAGTAAGACAAAACGCAGCTTTGAATCTGAAAGGACGTTTGGGATTAGTCGACCTAGACATTGACATTTCAAGGAAGACGAGAGTTTTTCTACCTTGATGCTGTTGCCTCTTGGGCCAGATCCTTCTTTGTTATGGGGCGTTTTTTGGCCACTGTTGGATTCTTAGCAGTATCCTTGGTCTTGATACTCTAAGTCCCAGGGATACCCCTACTCCAGTATGAAGACTAGAAGCATCTCTACACATTACCAGTTGTCCCCCGGAGGCAGGAGCAAAACTATTCCTGGTTGAAACCCACTGTGAAAGATGGAGACGCTGGAGGTTGTGTGTGAGTCCTGGGTAGGAACCAGTCAGGGCTCAGCTCTGTAGCCCCTGAGGCCACAAGGCTTGTCTTTCAGTGACTGGTGGGTGGTGATTCGCTCCATCTATTTCTCTAAAGGACCATGTATGAACAAGTACTTCCCAATTACCTTTCAAAGCAGGCATGTGGAGAGTGGGCGATCAATAAATACTTCTTGGGATGCAATTACCTGCTCCCCCCCCACCCCGCATCATCTAAAATGTATACCTAGACAAGCAGACAAATGAATCAGAAGATGCCTCATGGTCTTGGCTGTACAGTGCTGTGTGGTAGCCAATCCTCCGAGGCCAGTCTGATGCATTCATCTCTGGCTGGACTCAGTCTCTACTGCTACTAATGCTGGTAATTATCTTCTCTTTGTTTTAAGTATTTCATGCGTTATAGAGTGTCCTACATAGGTATAAGTTGCCTTGATCCCCACAGCAAAGTAGGTGGGGTAAGAGCCATTACTTCCATTGTAAACATGAAGGAAATGAGTCTCAGAAAAACTGGAGTCTCGTGGCTTATGAGTGGTGAGGGCTCTGGCTCCTCTGAGTCTAGTTGTCCACTGCAGTAAGGAATCCATCACAGCAGAGTCATGTGGTACCATCTGCATCTCTAGTCTGCAGGATATGCAACCAAACAGGCCGTGTGTCAGCATCTTAGCCTACTCCCACCTCCAAAGAAACTGTTTGTACAGTCCTGGTGGGAAAGTGTGTACAGAAGAAGGTACCTGGGGACCTCACAGTTTGGGAGTAAGAAGTAAAGCCTGATCTCAGGCTTCTGTTTTCACATGGTTCCTCAGGTCTGAAGGCATTGATATTCTCCTACTTGCTTGCCCACTGGAGAAGTACAAATCACATTCTCTTCAGCCTTCTCTGCACATGAGGGAGGTGGCCTCTGCCTCTAATACCCAGCAGGAAGCTGTGGCTAGACATGAAGTCTTGCATGAGCAAGGAAAGCCAAGGTCTTTTGGATCTAAGTCTGCTGGGCATTACAAGTCTGTAATTTCTCTCCTTAGGAAATTCTTTGAGGGCTACAGCATTCGAGTGTGAACAAGCCTGAGTGTGAGTAATGCCGGAATAGGGGTCACATGGATGAGGAAGTCAGTGATTACACACAGCAAATGAGCATTTTCTCCGTTCTGGCCGTTTGCCTATGAAGACTTGCCCACTGATACAACTTGGCCTCTTTTTTATTGAAATGGTTTACATGGCTTTTCTCTGACAGAACAAGTTTAGCTTAGCCTCATTGTCCAGGCATCCTAAAATCCAGCTTTCACTAAAGACCTAACGATGACTGCAATGTTAACCAGTGTGGGTGGAAGCAGGGTTAAGACCCTGATCTCAGGCACCTTGGCACTAGCAGGCAGATGTACATCACGTACATTTTGGTTTGTTTTGGCTTTTGAGACAGGGTTTGCAGGGTTTCTCTATGTAGCTCTGGCTGTCCCTAGAACTTGCTTTGTAGACTAGGCTGGCCTTGAACTCAGAGTTCCATCTGCCCTTGCTTCCTCAGTGCTGGGATTAAAGGAGTGCACCACCAGGCCCAGCATGCACCACAGTTTTAAATGACCTTCTAGACCAGTGGTTCTCAACTTGTGGGCTGAGATCTCTCTAGTGGTCCAAGGACCTTTTCACAGTAGTTGTATCAAGTTGTATCAGTGTCCATTAGAAAATACAGGTATTTACATTATGATTCATAATGGTAGCAAAATTACAGTTATGAAGTAGCACTAAAAGTAATTTTATGGTTGGGGGGGTCACCACTACATAAGCTGTATTAAAGTGTCACAGCATTAGGAAGGTTGAGAACCACTGCTCTGGACAACAGGTCTAAGAGTCAAACAAGGGGAAAAAAATCACCAGAGACATCAACTTCTTTCCTCTATATCAAGAAAGACTCCAATCAAATTTGAAAGGCTTCTTCCTAGTTCTCCTGTTTCATGGCTTCCTTTGGACAATATACACATTTAAAAGCCCTGCAGCTGCAACGTGTGGAGGAGAAGCCTCGTGGAGTCTGGAGGATATCCTGGGCCTGGAGTCTGAGAACTCCATCTCTCCACCAGACTGAGTTGCTTACACAGCATGTGACTTTGACCAAGTCTCTTTCCGTCTCTGACCCTCAGTTTTCACAGAAGTAAATAAGAATGACTATGCAGGGCAAACCAGATTATTAGCATTTTTCAGAAAACAGTTCTGAGAATCAAGGCACTGAGCAGGGTGCTTACAGTCACCACTGCAGACAGGACTGCCCCAAGGAGAGGATGTTGAGCTCTCTACAAAACCACCCCACTCCCACAGCTGCACAGTGGATCGTGGAAGGATAGAGCACATATGTGGGAAGGTCTTTTATTTGCACAACAGTCTTGAAGCAGGCATGCAGGACTCCAATCCCGATGCTGCTAAGACAGCTGTGATACTCTTGGGAGTCTCGGTTTCTTCAACGGTAAAATGGGGAGAATGATACCCCCCTTGTCTCCTCCAAGGAATAATTGGGCCACAGACTCCCTCAAAGATCAGCTAGCGCTGCCTCGTCTCCCAGGGGACCCTGTGACGTGCGTACTCTGACAGTGTCCCAAAGGCGGCCAATGTACTCACGTAGTGGTTGATTCCTACAGCTGTTTGTTTGCCCAGAACCCTTAGTGGAACTTTGACTCCTCATCCCTGAGGGGCAGAGCCTTTAACAGTACACTCCACCTTCCTGCTGGAACTGCCATTCCCAGCTCCAAGAAATGCCTGGCCATTCCCACAGCCATTTTTACTACCTTAAGACCAAAGTCAACCTTGGTTTTTGTACTGGCTTTGACTTATTCTAACCCTGGAGCTGATTTCATAGGCTGCGTGCCATTCCTCTCTTCTTGGATGGCCATGAAATGCCCTCTAGATCACTCTTTTGATAATTCCCAGATAGGCAAGAAATTTACTCGAACTCTGGTGCTCGCATTTCCCGGAGCTTCCTGCCTTCCAGGGAACAGCAGCACACTGTTTGCCCGGTGACTGCTGACTGTTTTACTTCGTTTTATTTTGGAACAGAGTTGAACGCTATGGTTCAAACCAAAAACTAGCCTCAGACTCAAGCCAGTTCTCCTGCCTCAGCCTGCTGAGTGCTAGGATTATACGTGTGAGCCACACTGGCCAGCTTGAAGGGTCAGATGACCATGTCCTAGGCCCTAGGTTACTGTGTAACCGTCTTTTAGTCTTCGTAAGAGAGCAGGTCATAGAGAGTATATGCAGACAAATATGTCTTCTCCTATGAAAGGACTCATATGAGCACATACAGAGGAAGAGGAGGAAAGAAATGTCCATAAGGGCTGCGCCCTCTTGTCTGCTTCTTTTCCAACTGATATTTACATTTGAGTTTGATGTTGAGGAGCTATTTCTCCCTTGATTTTATTTCTGTATTTATTTCTGAAGGAAAACGTGTTTGAAAGAAGAATGGGTAGAATATGGGTGTATGTGTGCGTGTGTCTGTGTGTGTATCTGTGTGTGTATGTGTCCTGCCTCAGCATCCTGAGTACTTGACATTACATTTCTTTTTTTTAGTTTGAAAACTAATGGCAAATTTTATATCTGAGAGGAATAGCAGGTTACAATGTGAGTTCTTCTCCCCCTTTACTTCATAACCATATGCCTGGCCCTCCATTGCAAATTAGACTTTGAGACCAGGCATAGTGTTACAAACCTGGGATCCAGGCACTCAGAAAGCAGAGATAGTTGGATTGATGCAAGTCCAAGGACAGCCTACTAGTCTATATATCAAGTTTTAGGCTAGCCAACTAACTTATTATTCAACCTCATCTTAAAAATTTTTTAACTAAAAAAAATTAAAAATAAAATTAAAAACTGTTGAATTTGGGCTTGGAAGTGAGTGTTTTAGAAGTGAGTTGAGGTGGAGTTCTGGCTGGACTTGGAAAGTGGAACATAGAACTTTACACTTTGAAAGGGTTATTTTTTAAGATCTATTTTGTTATTTTGTGTGAATTAGTGTTTTGCCAGCATGTACGTATGTGCACCACATGTGTGCCTAGTGCCCTCAAAGGTCAGAAGAAGGCTTCTGATTCCCTGGGACTGGAGTTCTAGATGGTTGCAAGTTCCATGTAGGTGCTTGGAATCTCATGAGCCACTGTCTTCAGCAAGAGCAGTAAATGCTCTAACCACTGAGCTAACTCTCCAGCCCAGACTTAACACTTCTTAATCTCACTGATTCCAAACTACCAAGAAAGGTGAATTCCTGGACCGTTGACAAGCCCATGGGCTGAGGGAAGCTCTCTGGTTTTGCATTCTCACCTAGATCTGGCTAGTTTCTGCTTCTTCCTTCAGGCATTGAGTAGGGAACAGCAGGAGGGAACCCTCAAAGCGCCTGTGAACCTCATTTCCACCCTCAGTATAGAAAAAAAATGAAGCCAGTTTAGGAAGATGTGTGTCAGAAGCTGTCCCTACTCTTCTCCTGCCCTGTCCAATGCACATGACCCAGGAGCCCCCTTTCTGTGCTGGCTGTTGACCTCTCTCTGAGAGGACTCCAGCCCCTGAGCATGCAGAGATGGATTAGTGGAAAGAACACCAGATTAAGCATCAGGAGACAACTTTCAAGATCCAATTTTACCCATCAGTAGCTGAGGAATTTAGAGAAAGCCACTTAACCCCAGTCTCTTGGTCAGTAAAGTGGAGAGAGGAATCCCATTCTTCTCCCTCCTCCCTGAATTCTACAAGGTGATTCTGAGGGTCATCTGACACCACAGAGAGGGAGGCCTCAGGAACATAGCGCTGAGGCTTTGCACGTAGTGTACTCTCACAAGCTATGTCTAGACAACTGTGACCGTTTTATAGGTTTGTTTCATGTTCTCCAACAAGGGTGGAGCTGTTTTGTCCACGTAGAAATCAGTTTCCAGGGCTGTTGTCTCCACTCATAAGTATTTTCTTTTGTCTTAAGTCAGGGTCTCACTGTATACCCCAGGTTAGCCTGGAGTTCCTGGTCCTCCTGCCTCAGCTTCCCAAGTGTTGGGATTTCAAGTATGTGTCACTAGACCCAGCCCATAGTCCCAAGTCATCACAGTGTGTGGCCACAGTCTGTCCAAAAGAATTTGCCCTTTGGCTCCTTTTTGGAGCGTTCTAGTTGACAGGTAGGTCTGGGAATCTGAGTGCATTTCCAGTCCTATCTTTTTAGCCAATTCTAAGAGCCCGTCTCCTTAGCTAGAACATGTGTGCCCAGTCAGAGTGCCCTGAGATTCAGTATTTGCTTCAACAGTCGTTACTGCCTAGCCTCACACAATCCATTTGCTTCCCTGAGACTTGTTTTCCGCTGCTGATGTTATCTGACCCTAGATGACTTTTCTAAGGAGTAAACTAGACTCCTTGTCAGTTCTCTGCCCTTTACCCTGCTCTATGGTAGAGTTATTACTGGACACACCCACCTAGAGATCGCGGAGACATTCTAGAACCAGATCAGAGAAGAAACCCGAGTGAGAATCATTGCTGGACACACCCACCTTCTCAAAGACGCTTTGGGCAACCAGACCAGAGATGAACGAGCTGTGCATGTGAGCCGCCCTGACCTCACCGTGTCTTTGTGTCTTTGTGCCTTTGTGTAGGAAACATCATCGGCTCTGGAATCTTTGTCTCACCAAAGGGTGTGCTGGAGAATGCCGGCTCTGTGGGCCTTGCTCTCATTGTCTGGATCGTGACAGGTGTCATCACAGCCGTAGGAGCCCTCTGCTATGCTGAGCTAGGTGTCACCATCCCTAAATCTGGAGGCGATTACTCCTATGTCAAGGACATCTTCGGAGGACTGGCTGGGTGAGCAAATCTGGAGGCCTGAATGGTCTAACATGGATGTCCAACCTTGTGACATACCAATATGACATTGTTGTCTGAAAAATGTACTGTGTTGTACTCATAGCTATCCTGGGAAACATGTGGCCCATAGGTTGGTGCCACTGTAAAGGAAAAGGAAAAATCTGGGACGGAAGGGTCAGATCCAAGAAGCCCAAGGACAGGAGTTTCTAGTGTCTAGTGTGTCGCCCCTCAGAATCAGTAGATACTCCAGGTTACAATCTTATTGCTATATTGAACCTGATGGATAAGATCCTATAAGCAAAGTAGATGACAACATGGACCACAGAGTTCTAGGAAAAGCAGTTACAAAAAGCCCTGTTCTGTGACACACAAGAGTGAGTTCCTAGAGATGAAACATCCACACTCTTTACATTGCCATATGTGGCCTTCTCCAGAGTCAAGCCCTTGAGTTTTCTTGGCTTCCCTCACCCTGACTGAGGAATGCATCCATCACTAAAGAACCAAGAGTTGTGCAAGGCACTTCTCCTGCAAACTCCTATGTGATTCCTTTCTGTCAATTATGCATGTGGCCACAGCCTTAGCATGTTCTTGCTGCCAGAATTCTGGGGTTGCATATTTAATTTTTCCACCCTTGGATATAGGGGGTTAAAGTTGCAGAAAAGATTAAAGGAGAAAGGAGAGAGCCCAAACACCAGAACTTGTGTCATTAGGAGCCTGAAATGTATGTAGGTCTCTGCTGTGACACCATGTCACGAGCATTATAGGGGGCTTAGGGTCTCATTTGGGGTAGGGCAGGCCTCTTCAGTATCTCTGAAAACAAAAGGGGAAGCGTACCTTTAACCCACTGATGTTTGCTCCTTTGCTCAAGACTTCCCCCCATCCCTGCCCCTTGCCTGGATTTTCTGCTGATATTTCTGGCTCTCCACCATGCCAGCCAATGATTTTCCTGTTCTTCTTGCAGGTTCCTGCGGCTATGGATTGCTGTGCTAGTGATCTACCCTACCAACCAAGCTGTCATCGCCCTCACCTTCTCCAACTATGTGCTGCAGCCGCTCTTCCCTACCTGCTTCCCCCCTGAGTCTGGCCTGCGACTCCTGGCCGCCATCTGCTTGTGTAAGTGACTCACTTCAGCCTCTTTCAGTCTTCCTGGTGACCTTCACGTCTTGGCTTATCTTTCCTTTTCTCCTTTCCCCCACCTCTTGCCTGTAATCCCAGAACTTGGGAGGCAAAGAGTGGGAGGATCTTGAGCTAGAGGCCAGCCTAGGCACATAGTAAAATTCCTATCACATACAAACAAGACTCATAAGGAACTCCTTGGAGACGCAGTAGCTTTCGATGCCAGAGTTCTTTATGTTCACACTTTCACCTTTGCTATCTGATTTCTGATTTGAGCCTCATGATGAATCCATGAGGTAAGCTGGGCCATTTTCATCTTTTCCTAAGCTAGATCAGACCAAGTGCCAAGGGCAAGTGACTTCCCTAAGAGGTAGACCCTGTATGGAGTCCAGGGCTTCTAAGTCCCTGATAACCTCATGGCAGGCAGTTATAGTGACAACTTAGAAATCGCTACCTTACACACATTTTAAACTGGGTTGGGGGACAGTTTGTCTCTTGTCCATGGCCTGGGTGGGTAATATTTGTTTTGTTTGTTTGTTTGAGACAGGATTTCTCTATGTAGCCATGGCTTTCCTAGAGTTCAATATGTAGACCAGGCTGGCCTCAGACTGACAGAGATTTGCCTGCCTCTGCCTCCTGAGTACCAGGATTAAAGGTGTGTGCCACCATGCCTGGCTTGGGTAGGTTGTTTTGTTTTGTTGTTTGCTTTAAGCAGAGGAAAGCTGTGGGGACAAGGTTAGGATTTAATTGGCTGCAGTGAAAACTCAGGATGGGAAGATGGCTGTTGGGTGAAATCAGGTGATCCTTGAGAGAGAGGTTCCTCAGAGTGTTCTAGGCATTCCCAGCAGTGGGTTCTGATAACACTGATCTCCATGGGCTGGGCTACTCCAGGTCTTTACTCAAACACCCATTCCTCCAGCATCTGTTTGTGTTAGAGGCTGCATTTACAGAGCTGGCTCAGGGCGTGACTTCCCACAGCTTCT
The DNA here is from genome assembly GCA_030674055.1 of Rhabdomys pumilio. NCBI lineage: Eukaryota > Metazoa > Chordata > Mammalia > Rodentia > Muridae > Rhabdomys > Rhabdomys pumilio. The sequence goes on along the minus strand of JANHMN010000001.1, from coordinate 198,749,443 downwards.
GACAGTGTAGGGACAGATCTTGCTGTTCATTTCCAGGTCCAGATATTGTCCTTCTGTCTTGCTAATGTGACAGGGGAGGGAGGACACACCACTCTAGACAGTCTTCCAGGACAGGCACCTGAGACCTTAGCAAGAGCATCTTGCTTAGCAGTGGAGGTTGGCCCTGGCCCTGATCTCGACCCATACCTAGGCAAGGTGAAGCATAAAGCTAAAACCCTTGTTTGGGGCAGTAATCACATGTTTGGGCTATCCTGCTTACAGACTCAGAGGTAAAGGAGCATGTGCCCCAAATTCAGTCTCCTAGCACCCTATTCCACACATTCTGGCTGCTTAGTAGAGTTGCTGTCTGCCTCCTTGTGGGATTGCGATCCTAAGTTGTAATGCTGTGTGCCCCTCAGGAGGGTGTTTGTTAGGAGCACAGAGCTTTTGACCCCAGGGTCCTCCTGAAAAGGAGTTAAGGTATATGGGCCCCTTGACCTTGCTTCATAGCAGGATCTGGAGCTGGGATAGCGTGGGAATGTAGGAAAAGTTGCTGTTTCTGTCATCAGACTCGCTAACGGGGAGGAAGAAGGAAGTGCTGGCGGCTGCTGTTTCGGGGTCTTACACACACAGGCAGCTTCCTCCTTTTTGCTGATGCTGCTAAAGTCTCAGACAAGAGGACTCCTCTGAGCTTCTGCTAGAAATCCAGAGCCCCACAGCTCTGTGGTCCTCCCCTAGGAGAGGAGCCAGGCCACAGTATGCCGTTCCTTTACAACTGATGGACCACGGGTTTAACACTTTGCACAAAGACGCTGGAGTAGAGAATTCTACACACACACACACACACACACACACACACACACACACACACACACACACCACAGAGTCA
>JANHMN010000001.1:198711787-198747484 GCA_030674055.1 Rhabdomys pumilio | reverse complement strand
TTGGTTTGGTTTGGTTTGGTTTGGTTTGGTTTGGTTTGGTTTGGTTTGATTTTCAAGACAGGGTTTCTCTGTGAAGCCCTGGCTGTCCTAGAACTCACTCTGTAGACCAGGCTAGATTCCAGCTCAGAGATCTACCTGCCTCTGCCTCCTGAAGACAAGGTTTTTCTATGTAGCCTTGGCTGGCCTGAAATGCAATATGTAGAACAGGCAATCCTGAAACTCACTGTATTGACCAGGCTGGCCTCGTTACCTTGAATGTGTAGCTTTCCCCGTCTTAGGCTCCACATGCTGAGATCACAGGCATGGATCATCACATCTGATCAGCTCCACCCTCTGCCTTGTACCCAAACCACTCCTGAATTAACTGTGTAACCTAGCTTTGATCCTGTCATTCTCCTGCCTCGGGTTCTTAAAGGCAGAGTTCACCTTGAGTGAGATGCCACGACAGGCAGCTATTATGACTTTTATACCAGCACTCCCTTGTCTCACCTCTCCCCCACCATCCAGTGTACCTCATCCTCTTAGTAGGTGCCTGGTGAGCCAGCTGTGTCAAATAGTCTCTGCCTACATGGAGATGGAGGCAGGAAGTTACCCACCTTCAACATGCTTTGGGGAGAAGCAGCAGCAGCAGGACATTTACACAGGAAGCTCTACTTTCCACTCTCTCATTTGGCTGGTGACTGACTGGTCCTACTGACTCATGAGAGGTCTGAAGAAAGGCCACCCTCTGTGCAGCAATCTGTAATGCAGGGTCCAGGAAGGAGAGTGGGCATGCGTGGTAAAGCCCAAGGCTAGTGTTTACTGGGGGAAGGAGAAGACGTCGGGTCTGGTTCTGTAGTGGGACCATTTTTGGAAGATCTCTGAAGAGAAATGAAGTTGGGACAAGCCAGATGGGAGTGGAGAGGCAGTAAGAACCTGATGTAACTCGCTTGCCTGCCCAGAGCCTGGAGGGGGCTGGGGAGAGGACAAGGGGAAAGAAGGAACTGCAGATTTGGGCCTGCTTGTGCAACCAGAGTGCTGTGAGTTATTTTATTATTTAGGTCAAAGCTGATTATTCACTGCTTAGTCAGCAGAATATCCTCGGTCACCAGGCAGTAAAAAAAGAAAGCATTTTACATTTTAATTTGATGAAAAGCCTTTCTCTCTGGTCTCCCGAGCAAGCACATTGAGGGGGTTCGGGGAAGGGGGAGTAGACAGGGGACTGGGAAGTGTTAAGACTCAGTTTTGGCACGCCTGCCCTTGTGGTTTGTTTCTTTTGATTATATCTGGGAGCAAATGGCTGAGTCTCTAGGAGAACAATGAAATAAAACGTAAAAGAGGCACAGTGAACTGCCCTCGCCTTTGCCCTCATCCTGCCCCTGCATGGTGGTTCTGGTATGGTGGACCAAAACTCTTACAGTTCCAATCTGTCTATTGAGGTATGAGTGAGGGATACAGATGTAGGTGCAGACTGTGCCTCTATGGCTTGCCATATGGTTCCATCTTCTCGCTATTACATGACTTTCTAGAGTTAAAGGACAGAATAGACCCAGAAACAAAAGCCAACAGAGCAGATCAGTAATTTCAAAGCTACTACCCTTGTAGAGCAGTGATTCTCGGCCCTCCTAACACTGTGACCCTTTAATACCGTTCTTCGTGTCCTGGTGACCCCCAGCCATAAAATCATTTTCATTGCTCTTTCATAACCGTTAAAGTTGCTGCTGTTATTAATCTTAATGTAGACATCTGTGTTTTCCGATGGTCTTAGGCAACCCTCGTGAAAGGGCCATTTGACCCTCCTCCCAAAGGTTCTCATCTTGCGACCCACAAGTTGAGAACCACTGCTGTAAAGTCAGTCAAGGGAGGCAAAAGAACAAGAGAGTAATTATTAGCTTCACACCAAATCATTTCAGGTTATTCCTTTGTATTAGGATTAGAGCAGAAGGAATCTGTCATACTGATTGAATGTGACATCTGTCATACTGATTGAATGTGACATCTGACATACTGATCAAATGTGACATCTATGGAAATTGTGGCCGTTATCTCTCTAATCCTGAGCCTTAGAAGGTCAGGTAAAGTTTGCTAATGACTTGGTAGCACAGATGACTTCATTTTGAGGTTCAGCCCGGTGTGTTGGGGCCCCAGTTCAGGGGCTTAGTGCAAACATGACCTCCTGTAACGTCTGTTATAAACAGATCTACTGGAATGACACAGTGGGTGCTAGGTGCAAGGGGTGCCCTTTCACCATCTCCCATCTGTGTCTGGGCCAGAGGTTAGAGATGTGCTGGGGATGAACCTAAGGTCTTAATCGCGTGTTAGGCAAGTTTTCTACCTTGGAGACACACCCTAGCCCTCCTCTAAGATTCATGTTTCCCAACTGTTTGACTTCTGCCTCTCTTTCTCTTGGAGACCGGTATGTATTTAAGATAATCCCTGGCTCCATTCATTTCTTTGGGGACTAAAGTCACTGCCCAGCATTTTAATGACAGTGTTGTCACATAGACTTCTTGTAGATCTCACCGTAAAGAAATTCCTTCTTCCTTATCCTATGGAGAAAGGAGCACATAGCACTCTGTCTGCATAGCAGAAGGGAAATGCTTCTTATTGTGGGCTCTATCTCGCCTTGGAGATTCCAGAGAGATTACTGTTCCAAGGCTGCACATTTCTCCCCATTCCTTGAGCTATCTGGAAGAGAAAGAACTTCAGGCATTTCTTTTAACCCTGGGTCACTCACACTCAGTCCCTGTGCAGAGGCTCCGGCTGCCTGGATGCTGCTCTGTTTTGCAAGTCTCCATGACACAATAGGACTCTGCACCCAAATCCCTTGAGCTCAGTTCATCTTCTCTCGAGCCTTTATATTCTCTAGATTCAAACTTCTCAGCTGAAAACATCAAGCATTGCCCAGACACCTGGGTGGCACTTCTCTCTTGTCTTTCTCTTGTCCCAGAAGAGTTCTCAGGCCAGTAGGTAATAGCAGAACTTGAAAGATATCTTATACTAGGCAAAGAACAACAACAACAATATATATATATATATATATATATATATATATATATATATATATGTGTGTGTGTGTGTGTGTGTATGTCTATGTTTACATATATATTTGCTATACTACATATACATGATATATACAATATATAATATATAGTATCATAAATATACATATAGCTGTCTGTATGGAAGGGGGACTACGAGGCATTTGAGCAGTAACACATGATTTGTTGAAGAATAGCATGTGCTAATGTTGACACTGAGTGAAAGACGACGGTGAAGCTTAAAACATGAAGAAAAACAGGCTAAGCATTTGTCCAGGCTAGAAAGGAGGTGGAGGCCTGAATTAAAACTGGTCTCACAAAGTCGCTATGCTATGAGAAGCATGAAATTTTAGTGGTGGAAGCAACTAGCTTGTTGGACCTTTTTACCACCAAGAAATAAGAATCTAGTGAGCCTCATAAGTCAGAATGAAGTATGAAAGGCAGCCATGCCCCATGCTGGCAATGAACAGTTATTCCAACTGTATTCCCTGTCTCTACCTTCCAGATCTTCCCAGAGTCCTGCTGTGTGCTGAGCAGGTTTCTGCTTAGAAGTCTTCCTTGGGATGGCCATCCCAGGATTCTGCTAAAATGGAAACAAGGGAGGGGTGTGGCTCAGTGGTAGAACATTTGCCCAGTGGGCACAAAGCCCTTGGTTTGATCCCCAGCACTAGGTCAAAGAGAAGAAAGAAAGAAAACAATAGTAACTCAGAAACATCTGGCACCTCTTGGAAAGTACCATTGAAATGAGAATTGCAAGACTGTCCAAAAGTTAAGTACCATGACACACCAGATAAACTGTTCTCAATAGACAGGATATAGAAACAGACCAAAGAAAAATCCATTCTGCCAAGCATTGTAATATACACATGCAATCACAGCATTTAGAGGCTAAGACAGGAGAAGTTTCACAAGTTTGAGACCAGCCTGGACTACATAGTAAGCTCCAGGCTAACCTAGGATACAGAGACTGTAAAACAGAACATTTGCAGATAACCAGGCAATGTTCAACATAGATCAGAAAACCATGTTGGCTAAGGCAGGAAAATGTTCTCATGGTCCTTCTGATAGGAGTATAGGTTAATATAGCCACAGTATAGAATAAGCAGGAAGAAATACAACAGAAAACCAAGCCTGGTGGCGCACACCTCTAGTCCCAGCACTCAAGAGGCAGAGAGGCAGGAGATCTCTGAGTTCAAGGCCAGCCTGGTCTACATAAAAATTTCCAGGATATCCAGGGCTACCTAGAGAGACTCTGTATAAAAAACAAACAAACAAAAACAAAACAAAAAAAGAAACAGGATGGCAACGTGAATCCCTTCATGAAGGGATCAGCTCCACCCCCAAGGTAGTGGGAAGGCACTCAAGGGTTAAGCAGAGGAGTGACATTATCAGAGCTGCATTTAAAGGAATCAGCTGCAAATGGGTGGTCCTTGGGAGATAAGCCAGGGGCAAGGAAACTGATTCTATCGTAGTTACAGGAATCTCAGTTAGAAATGTCTAAAAGTGACTCAGTGATGGGTGTAGAGAGAAGTTACTGTATTTGGTGTTTAGGAAATAAATTGGCAGCACCGCTAAGCATGGTGACACAGGTCTTTGAAATCAGCATTCAGGAGGCAGGGGTGGGCTGATCTTTGTGAGTTCAAGGTTCATCAGGTTTACATCGATAGTTCCAGGTCAGGCAGGACTAGATAGTGAGACCCTGTCTAAGAAAATGCAAAGAGGATTGCCAGGCCTGGGTGAAAGAGTCAATGAGGGCACCTTTTTATTTTAATTGGGATATATGTAAATATATCAAGGATGACACTAGATCTTATTTTAATGTCTTCACGCTGCTGTGGGTAGTTGGATGCTATCCCTGTCACCCTTCCACTGTCAAGAGCCATTTCCAGGGCTTGAAGAAGACATCCCCTGTGCCTTTGGACTTTGCGACTCCAGGGCCAGAATAAATGCTTAGTGCCACTTCCCTTTCCCATCAGGCCTCAGAGTGTTGCTTTTTCCTGTTGCACTAGAATTGAGGGCATCTTGGTCACATTTGCCATATGTGTCTAGCAGGGACTCAGTCTTGATCGCCAATAAAAAGAACAACTACTGGCACAAGCTTTATATTTGAAATATCATTGTAAGCAATTACATATATCACAGAGAGCTTGGTAGACATGTTCCCTAGGGACTTCTTGGAGCCACTGGTTTAGGTCCTGCCAATCCTCCTGCCAGGCTGTGGCTCTCTGAGAAGTAAGTCTTTCTAGTTTCACTGTGCTTGGGTTCTGCCTCCGTTAGCATCTCTTGTAGTCTCCTCCAGCATTCTTAGCACTCTCAGACTGGAGTTTTGCTAAAGCTCCCATCCTGAAAACTGTGGAGTGAAGATACCCCTTACTCACTTGTGCCAGCATAGAAGCTTGGGCTCTTCTACCTTCCTATTCCCACTCTCAGGGATCACTGTTTTTCCCAGGGGAATCCATAGATGTAGTTCATGAAATCATCTGCTAGTCTGCTGAACTCTGAAGGATTAACACTATATGCCACATTTACATCACATGCCAGAGAGCATGAACTCAGAGGGCTCACAGGATTATGAGGGTGAGGCCTTACTGGTACTGAATGAAAGAAGGCACCAGATTAGTTCCTTTGACAAATATGAGTAATAGCTGCCCTCACAGTTGGGTTATAACTGAACCATGTGGGGAACTTACTGCAAGTTTACAGATCTTGGTGAACACCAAGTCCATGAACCTCTAATCTGAGAACCTACCAGCCCTCCTAGGATGCACACCTGCTCCCCCAAGACTGAATATGATACAGAGTCAGTCAAACTCTGCTGGGCAGACCTAACAGAAGCAGCCAGTTTATCTGCTTCTGTTTATCTCTTCTCTGAGCTTCTTCAGTTTATCTCTTCTCTATTACCCAGCCCAGCTCAGAGCCATGTTTAGCCAGTACTGAAGAAAGAAAGTACTCAGCTCTTGGAAAACGCTGAGCGAGGTGTTCAGACTTCTTGGCTAAACTAAGTACTAAGTGGTGATTCAGCAGGAACTGCAGGTCCAGCATCTGGCCCTGGAGAGAAAGGGATATGAAGGAAGGGGAAGGGAGGAGGAGGTGGCACAGCAGGAGCTCAAAGTGTCCAGGAGAAGCTGTGCCAGGCATGACCTCCAGAAACGCTGGCCGGCCAGCTAACTGCCCTCCTCTGAGGGCTTGTCCTTGAAACAGAGAGGAAACGCTCAAAGAACCTCTCTCTTCCTTATAAAAGGGAGTTCTGAGGTTTCAAAATTATCATCAAGATGAAAGGGACCGAGGAAGGAACATATACTCGGCTATGGTGGGCAAGATCTATTTCAAAACCAAACCACCACTGTATACTTCATAGCAGTTCTCAGGATCAAAGCGTCGTTTATGAAGAAAGGCCTCTTTGATTGTTGGTTGCTGTCGCTCTGGTTTGATGCTTTGTTTTCTGAAGTCAGGTTATTTACATCTATAGCTTCCTGCAGTCATGTTCCATCACATGTTCAACAATGCCAACGTTTGTTGTAGGTAGGCAGGGTGCCTGAGGACTTCATAATGTGACTCCTCACCCCCGTGTGAGAACTGTCTCTGGGTGATGGTGCATACTTGTATTCCCAGCACTGGGGAGGCAGATGAAGGAGGATCAGGAGTTCCCAGCCAGGCTTAGCCACACAGTGAGTTAAGGCCTGCTTCAGCTCCATAGATCCTGAACAATTTCACCAGAGACTGTTCTGGGCTGGTTCTTGGGAGCTGATTCGGCTTTTTACTCCTACCCTGTACTCACCCATCCACCTAAACCTCTTTGAGGAGGAGCAGATGGTCAGGCCTACAGCTTTCTGGGCAGAACTGGACCTTATCTCAGCCTCAGGTTGTGTGCCTTAGAACTCAAAGCACTATTTTCTCTGCCTATCAGTGCTATTGGCAGCCAGCAGCAGCTACCTCCTAGATCTGGAAAGGGATGAGGTTAGACATGCCCCGTGTTTCCATGATTAGAAACTCGTGCCCAGTTCCTCCTCTGAGTAGTAGAGGTGGCCAAGGGACCCAGTCCAGCCTATCAGAGTGCTGAGTGTGGCCACACCCTCTCCGGCCACTGGGCCAGTGCCCCAGGAGCCTCACAGGCACCCTGTGGGGCTGTGCACACGGGCATCACCTTGGCCTTCTGCTGTGGCTCCAGAGCCACAGAAGCAGGGGACATTGGCCAGAGCATAGCAAAGAAGTGCGTGCCCCAGCCTAAGGTGAGAGCATGACCCCGCCTTTCTGGCAAGCCACTCACCCTGGCCAGGTGGAAGCTACAGCTGGTTTGGAGGGCTGGGTGCTCCATCCCAGAGAGGTGCTTGTTTTGAAGTTCTGGAGTGGAACAGGGTGTTCTGGTTTCCAGAGTGGCGTCACGGCTTCCCCATTTCAGCAGCTGTCTGCTTATTGCTTTTCATCTTTCTTTTCTCTGTCCTGGCCTCCCTCCCCCCTCCCAGCTCCTTCTCTCTCTCTCTTTGTATCTCTCCCCTTTGCCTCCTACACTGTTGCCCATACTCTTTCTTCCTTCCTCTCCATCTGTCTTTATTGACTCTGGTACGCCCACACATCATCCACCACCTTTCCCTCCCTCCCTCCCTTCCTTCCTTCCTTCCTTCCTTCCTTCCTTCCTTCCTTCCTTTAAGACAAGGTCTCTTTATATAACTTTAGCTAGCCTGGAACTCAGTGTGTAAATCCACCTAGCCTCAGATTTGCCTCCATCCTCCTGCCTCTGCCTCCTAAGTGCTGGGATTGCAGGTGTGTGTCACTCTACCCAGCCACACCCTCCCCTGCTTTCTCTGTCCTGTTTTCACTTCCTTATAAAGGTAAGGAGGAGAAGCCTACTTCTGGCAATGTTAAACGTAAATAAGGTTTTCCAAGATGCCTCCAGACCAGTCCTGACCAAGAAAATCAAATGGAGCCAGGGATGATGGCACAGAACTGTAGCAATGGAACTCTTAAGACTGAAGTGAGTTTGAAGCCAACCCAGACTACACAGTAAGACCCTACTTAAAAACAGATGTCTCACTGAGTGAAGTGCTGGCTGCATAAACTGAAGACCCGAGTTCCCATCAGCACAGCACTCGCTTAAAAAGCCAGAGGTAGATAGCACACACCTATATCCCCAGCACTGGAGACAAAGACAGGAGCATCCAGGGGCCTGCTGGCTGGCTACTCTAGCCAATTGGTGAGAGATTCTATATGACAAAACAGATAGGAAGCAATAAAGACATCTACCTGATGTTGGCTTCCAGCCTTCACTTGCATGGAATGTTTTTACACATGTATGCATATGCATGGTCTCACCTCTCTCTCTCTCTCTCTCTCTCTCTCTCTCTCTCTCTCTCTCTCTGTGTGTGTGTGTGTGTGTGTGTGTGTGTGTGTGTGTGTAGAGAGAGCGACCAGCTGTGATAGGGCACACCTGTTATCTCTGCACTTAGGAGATGCAGGAAACCCTGTCTCAGAACACATACATTCACACAAAAATGCAAATGGGCTTTCCCAAGCTCAGAGGGAACATGAGTCTGTGACATGAGGAAGGGCTGCTGAGGAGCAGCTTTGTGGGCCTCTGCTTTGCCACACTGGCCGTCAGCATGCTAATTCCTGCTGCTTGGAGTGCTACCTGGACTAGGGCCAGGCCAGTGTCTTCGGGTGACAGACTCAGTTCCAAGTGGTGCTACAGCAGACACATGATGAGCACCTCCAGCCAGGGCTGAGGAGGTGAGTGACCCGAAAGGAGTGGTTAATTTATGATGTAATGCCAAGGCGGGCCTTTGGCCAAGGGGGGCCTAGAATGAGGGAGGGGCATCCTATCTGTGCTTTTGCCACTAAATAGCTGGGACCTTATTTACATATATAAATGGGGTTCTTGGTCTCTTAAGGCCATTCTCAGGAGGCTAAAAATATGCATCTGAGAAGTAGGGCACAGGCCTATATATCTTTCTCCGGAGTAAAGCACTGCCTATACATATGGCTCATTTATCTTAAAACAAGCAATCTAGCCTAGCCCCCTCTCCAAATAGCCTTATTCCCATTTACACCTGTCAGGCCAGAATGGAGAGGTTCATGATGGTTTGGCAGGATGAAGATGGCTTGAGGAAAAAGTTCATGACCTTCTGTGAATGGTGCAGAATGACTTTTTCCTCAACAAGAAGCCAGAATCCCATATGCAGAGGCATGCATGCTTGAAAATCGTTTCCTAGTTCTGGGAAGGAAGAGAGGCCACCCTAGACACACCCGGATCTGCCCAGCATTGCAGGCACTCACCTGCCCTTTGTTCCCCCTTACAGAAAACAGGTGCTCCCTGGGGCAGCACAGTGGAGCCTGTGAAAAGCTCCCGACCATTCTCTGTGCAGATTTCTCTCTCCTCCATTCAGTGAGCTAGCACCAATTGTGTGCCTCCGTTTTTTGAAGGAAGCCACCAGTGATCACTAAGTATAAAAAAAAACAAAAACAAAAACAAAACAAGCAAACAAACAAACAAAAACACTTCACATACAATGTGCCCCAGGATCTCAGTAGCTACTGCCTAGCAGGGTCGTTAATGGCTGTGGATCAACTCATGGCTTCTCTACTGGCCCTGAAGAGGTCAGCTTTCTGTGAGGGCATTCCCTCCTAACAGCTGGAAGCACCTGGCTCATAAGAACTAGTCATTTGTTTTGTTGTTTTTCCATTTCTGGAGGCTGGGGCACAGTTGACCATCCTGGCTCCAGGCCCAGTCATGCTCAGTAGCTCATAGTTCCTGCTCCATCCCAAGTCTCTGATCCCACATTTCTAGACAGCTTGGATTTCAGAATCCCAGAGTTGGGGATTTGTAGAGGACTGTCATGAAAAAGATGCTATCAATTGGAAATTGAGAAGAAACAGGAATAAAGGGAGAAGAGTTGGGAATACAGGAAGTATCAGAGGTCCGTCAAATAAGGCAACTGTGCATAGTGTGGCCTGGTGTATGATAGGACCTCTTTAAAAAAAAAATGAGTGTACTACGCATGTGTACATTTATTCATTGATCCATCTCACTGACCTGATACAACCTCTTTAAAACCCATCACTTGGGGCTGGAGAGATGGCACCTGGGTTAGATTCCTAGTAAAGCAGCCCAGAGCTTCTTGTACCAGCCCCTTTCCCAGATGCATAGGTTGGCTTCTAGTTGCTCTGCCAGCATGATCCTGAGAAAAATCATGCCCCACCAGGTTTCATTTTCAGTGGAGATTAAACACAGGATTTTGTATATGGGGGGGTAAGTGCTCTGCCATGAGCTACAGTCTCAGCTTTCTTTAATTTTTGAGATAGTATCTTACTAAGTTGCCCAAGCTGGCCTTGAAGCCATACTCATAGTACACACAGGCTTTGAACTTGCATCTTCCTGCCTCTGTTTCCTAAGAAGCTGGAATTACAGACCTGTACCACGGAGTCTGCCTCATGTTCTCTTTTTGAGTTTATGTTTATAAACTCAGGAATATTTATAATCATGTATTTAATTAACCACCTAAAGTTTTAGTCAGCAACAAACAGATTACAAGATACTTTCCTAGGATGAAATGGCCTGTTTCTAGACACAGAGATGGAGGAGTAGAGAGGTTGACTGATGTGCCTGGGTGTCCTGCTAGCAGTGACTAAGGGAGGGATACTGTACTGTGAGTACTTCAGGTTTCAAAGTCCTATCAGAGTTAAACCTGCCAAGTCCCTCTGAGGAAACATTCCCATCTCCTTCCCTCCAAGTTACTAACACCCACCCCTTAATACTACATCACTCCATACACCAGCCATTTTGAGTTCTGCTCACTAGGTGTCCCCTCAACTGACACCCAAAACTCACCTCTGACCAGGGGTAAGAGTAGCAGACATAGCCCTGACTGTGTGTTCTGAGAACTCCCTAATCCATACTTAAAACATTCTAAATGAAGATTTGTTTAAACTACTGACCATTGGTGTTTTATTTCATTCAGTATGGATTTTTAAATCGCCCCTTATATGTATAGTTTCTAGTCTATAAATGACCCGTTTACTACCATGATCCTTGTCTGCCCTTTTTTTTTTTTTTTTTTTTTTTTTTTTTGGTTTTTCAAGACAGGGTTTTTCTGTGTAGCCCTGGCTGTTCTGGAACTCACTCTGTAGACCAGGCTGGCCTCGAACTCAGAAATCTGCCTGCCTCTGCCTCCCAAGTGCTGAGATTAAAGGCATGAGCCACCACCACCCAGCGCTTGTCTGCCCTTAAGCTCATGTGTCTTTCCACCTACTGTATTTAGCCTAGAGAAATCACAGAATGGCTTCCATCAGAGTATGTCTAGTGTCTATGACAACACAGTAGTATGCTGTATGACCTCTCTCTAACTCTGGCTTGAGGAATGATTGAGGAACTCAGCCACAGTCTCTTGAGATCCTCTCTTGAGTCTTTGTTTGCTTGTTATTTTCCTCAGAACTAGAGATTGAGCCCAGAGGCTCACACAGGCAAAGCAGCACTCTACTCTTAAGTCCCATCCCCATCCCCATCCCCATCCCCATCCCCATCCCCATCCCCATCCCCATCCCCATCCCCAGCCCCAGCCCCAGCCCCAGCCCCAGCCCCAGCCCCAGCCCCAGCCCCAGCCCCAGCCCCAGCCCCAGCCCCAGCCCCAGCCTTTTGGCTTCCAGTTTTAACTTCTTTTATGACCCTTGATTATAGCTTCAGGTTCATAAAATAAGGAGACCAACAAAACAATGGAGGTAAGCCAGGCCTGGAGGTACACACAGGTAACCCAGCACTTGGGAGATGTAGGCAAGGTGAATCGGGAGTTCAAATTCACCCTCAGCTACATAGCAAGTTGGAGGCCAGCCAAGGATATATGAAATCCTGTCTCCAAAACAGACAAGCAAGGGGACAAAGAACAAAGGAATCATGGCTGTGGACATCCTGGCATCCAGCACCCATTTGCCTTGATAGAAGTTGGACCTGGGTTTTTGGTTTGGGTTTTGTTGTTTTGTTTTGAGGGCAGGGTTGTACATGTGGACATGAAGCTGATTGGGAATATGGAGAGAATTTTGAGGAGTCAAAACTGAGATTAAATCAGTGGTTCTCAACGTGTGAGTCATAACCTCTTTGGGCGTCAAAAATGCCCCTTTCACAAGGGTCACCTAAGACCACCAGAAAACACAGATATTTACATTACAACTCATAACAGTAGCACAATTACAGTTATGAAGTAGCCACAAAAATAATTTTGTGGTTGGGGGAAGTGGGGCTCACCACTATAGGAGGAACTGGACTAAAGGATCACAGCATTAGGAAAGTTGAGAACCACTTTCTTAGATAGAGAAGGAACATTGTCTCCTTTGCTTTGGGTTTCTTTAAAGAAGAGAGAAGCTTCTGTTGTTCACATCAGGACAGTTGCTCAGGGAGGAAGAACAGGGGTGATGCTTTGGGGGGCGGGGTCCCAGCTAGGTTGGGCAACCAGAAATGTTGATATGTCATCTTGCAGTATAGAAGAAGTAGGCCACCTATACTGGCACGCTGGTGACCTCACCTTCACTTCTAGAGGGCTGAGCTCCTCCTGCTGGACCCTGGCGTCCTGGCATGTCACCCCACTGCTCTTCTTAGTGTTGGTGTTTTGGTGCTGATGATTGCCCTGGGGCACATGATGGGTGCATACTCCACTGATGAGACCCACTCCAGCTCCACCCAGTCGCTGTTTAAATGCTTTTCTCTTTGAAGACAGGTCCTCCTTTCTGCTCTTTCTGCACAGTGTCTGTCCCTGTATTCCATTTTTACTGCTGCTGTGTCAAATTACCACAATTTTAGTGGCTTATAACTCACAGCTTGTCCTCTTGGAGGTCAGAGGTCCTAAACTTAAGTGTCGGCAAGGCTGTGTGTCTCCAGAGACTGCACAGAGTTGTTTATTTGCCTTTTCTGGTTTCTAGGGTCCTCCTGCATTCCTTGGCTCATGGACCCTATATCTTCAGAGTCAGCCACAACATCTTCAACTCCTTCTCCTACCCTTCCTTCCTTTTTTCCTTCTCTCCCTATTCCCATCTCTCTTCCATTTCCATCCCCAATCCTCTTGTGTAGCTCTTGTCTCCCTCTTATTAGGACTCTTATGATTACATGTGGGCATATTCAGACCATCCAGAATAAAATAAATATAAGCTCCATCTCTCCAGATCCTGGACTGAATCACATTGACAAAGTTCCTTTTCAGGATTTACAAATCCTAAGGCTCAGAATGTTGGCACCTTTTGGACAGCCATCATTCTGACTCCCTATGAAGAGCCTGATGATGCCTCTTCAATGCAGAGGAAGTGAAGGGGAGGCTTCTGTGCTACCTAAGGATCAGAATTTGAGGGTCAAGTTTGAGGTGAGGCTCAGCACGTGTTCTCTTTGGGGAACAAGAATTTCCGAGCTCCCTCCATCATGGGCATGCAGATTGGCAGGTGGAGTCAGGAACACTGAATCTTTCCACACATAGATGTTGGAAAATTAAGTACCAGCCCCTAACATCTGTGTATGTGTGAGTGTGCGTGTGGGGGAAGGAGACATATACTAGGTTGCATATGAAGGAGCTCAGAGGATAACTTAGAGCAACTGATTCTCCCTTTCTACCATGTGGGTCCTAGGGTTGGAACTCGGGTCATCAGAATCCACAGCAAGCACCTTTATCCCCGGAGCCATCTTGTTGGCCATGATTGCTTTCTAGTTTTGGTTTGTTTATCTTACCAGCACTAGGAATTGAACTTAGGACCTCATGAACGCTAGTCAAGCACTCTTCTGCTGAGCTATATCTCCTCTCACACACTCTGTCTCACACTCTCCCTCCCTCCCTCCCTCCCTCTGTCCCTATCAAACAGGATTTTGATATGTGGCCCAAGCTGGCCATTCAAGACTCACCAACTCAGAAGGTCTTCTTGATTGTGGTCTTTTCATAATTTTCTTTTTCTAATTTTTAACTGAGGAAACAAAACAAGAAAGAGAGAGAGAGAGAGAGAGAGAGAGAGAGAGAGAGAGAGAGAGAAAGGGAGAGGGAGAGGGAGAGGGAAAGGGAGGGAGAGGGAGGCAGAGAAAGAGAGAGAGAGAAGCCCAAGAGAATCAGATAAGTTTGGAGTTCCACAGAGCTTTAGAAACCAGTGACACTAGGACTAGGTTACTATGGGCAAGAACTAGAGTTTTTCATTACTTTCTCTAGCTAGACCAAAGCTATAAAGTTCACTTGATGAGGCCCCTTCCACAAGATGCCCTGAGCTGGCCTGGGCCCAATATGCACTCTCTAACACCCATGCTAGCTCTGCTCTCAACACATCATTTTGTGCTCACCATTTTTGTTCCTTTTGGGTTTGGAGGAGAGGTGTTGAGGGGGGAGTTAAACAGAGTCTCTGTAGCTCAGGCTAGCCTGGAATTCATTAAGCAACCAAGGATGACCTCAAAGTCATATCTGCCTCCTAGCCTCAGCCTCCTGAGTGCTGGGATTACAGGCATGTACCACTATGCCTAGCTTCCAATTGTCTCTCAACTCACTCTCATACCAGAGATCCTGGCCTCGGTAGAGTCTGTGTAGATGGGTAATGGGTGGATAGAAACCTTTATGTTTTAAGTTATAGTGCCAGTGGTCCCTGCTGAGTTGGTGAGTCTTGAGTGGTCAGCTTGAGCCACTTATCAAGGTTCTGTTTGAGAGGAACAGAGGGAAGGAGGAAGTTAGGGACAGTGTGGCTTTCCTAAGTCACTAGATTCCAGGCATGCAGAAGTCAGGGTCTGGCTGTGAAGAGAGGCAGAGAGAGAGCATAGTCATTGGCCGCAGAAAGGGGTGCTGGGTGTTGGATGGGCAGAAGCAGGCTTCCTGCATTCAGAAGGCCTTGGCAAACACCCAGCAAGTATTGCCTTCACTCTCTGACCTTTCCTCTCTGCTTGGAGGCTCAAGTTTCAGCTGCTGTGAGGGAAGCTGTTCTGCTGTACCAGGACACTCAAAGTACCCTCTCTTCTCTCAGTCACATGCTGTGATGGCCCAACAGAAGGGTGAAGGGTAAGACTTGGGCATGTAGCATTGTTCTGCTGAGACTGGGGCGGGGTGGGGGTGGGGGGCACAGGTCATCTGCTCAGCCCTAGCTCCCTCTCAGCTTGTCTCGATCCTGAAAAATCTCTCTGACAATGAAAGGTTAAATATTAGTCAGGGTCTGAGATCTCATGAAGTTTGGAGGTAACAGAAGACATCAACAAGACTACATGATACAACACCTGTCCTGTGGTCACCTCAGTCACACTGAGTTTTGTAAAGAGGAGTTGATGTTTTCTAGCCCAGCACACAGGGTAGGAGCTAGGTTCTCCCTCTTGTGGCTTTGTCCCACTCTGCCTTTGGTTTCCTCAAGTGCTTTCTTGTCATCTCTCCATCCTGCCCTCACCTCCCCTTGGTGGAGATGGTTTTGTTCGTGGGAGTAGGGTTGGGGGGTCGAGACCCAAGCCCTTGCTTTCTAATCCTTACCCATGCCTGAGCCATGTGGGTTTGTCATGTGAGTTCTGTTTTTCTAGTCTTCTTTTTATAATTCACCCTTTAGTCATCGCTGCCATTTCTGCCTGGATCTCTGGGTATAGGACACCTGGCCCTGTACCCAGCGTGTGTCTCAGGGCCCTGGGGAGAAGACGAGGTCACTGCCAAGTTGTTTAGTGACTTGGGTTGGATTATCACCAGGCACGTGACCCTGAAGTCCTTATTGAATTGAGTAAGATAACTAAATGCGTATTTATCAAGATCTCTGTCCATCTGGAACATTCTAGTATTTACAAAATGTTCTCCCTGTTCAGGCACTTGAAATCCCTCGTCCAGCAACATGTTTTGATTCCTCTGCTAGGATAGTGGTTTGGCTAATCACTCTTGCATGGGGAATCAGGAATTACTCTGAGAATTACTGAGAATTACTCTCAAAAGTCAAACTTCCCGTTACTCTTTCCACTCCATGAAAACAACTAGGGATTGTCTCCACAGTTAAGGAAATTCTAAGGGAACAGGGGAGAGTGGTGTGCACTATGGAATGCAGACTGAAACTGCAGAACTAATGGATTATGGCATTTTCTTGCATTATTAAATATTTGCTGTGCTTCTGACGTTAGTAGGCACTGATGATATGGTTGGGAGCTAAAGGCATGAAAAAGAAGAAAGAAAGAGGAAAAATTTAATATATATATATATATATATATATATATATATATATATATATTTTTTTTTTTTTTAAAGACTGAACTTTAATGTGCAGCTCTGGCTAACCCAGTACTTGATGTATGTAGTCTAGGGTGGTCCTGATCTCAGAGCAGTCCACCTGCCTTAAGTAACTTGAATGTGAACAGGTATCACAATGAGGTATAAGTAAAATGGTCTGAGACTGTGCCAAGGACAAACTTTGTACCTGGTCTTTAAAATGTGACTGAAATAGCTTCCCTGATATAACAGGCAAATTTCTGGGAATCAATAAAATGACAAAGCTTCGTGGAACAGGTAGGTCTGGAAAGGTGGGAAGAGTTTGCCAGTGCAGAGCAATTCAGGGAAGAAGATCACAGACAGCCGGTAATGCAAGACCTTCCTGCCCTGAAGACATGTCCTCAGGGTCCAGTGAGGTTGGGAAACACTTGGAAAATAGGAGTCCATTTAAGGATAAGGTGTTGCTGTAACTTAGCCATTCAAGTGGAGTCAGAGTCCATGGGAGGCGTGAAAGACAGAGGCAGTCAGTGCTTTTACGGTGTTGTGTGTCCCCTTTGAGCACTAGAGAGTATCCTGATCACTGTTTCAGGAAAAGGAAAGCCAGGCAAAAATTCCCCCTTTGTTCTCAAGTATTTCATAAGATTCATGTTTTTAAAATTCATGCTTTTGCCAGGCGTGGTTGTGCACACTTTTAATCCCAGCACTCTGGAGGCAGAGGCAGGCAGGTATCTGTAAATTCAAGGCTAGCCTGATCTACATAGTGAATTCTAGTCTAAAAACAAGAACAAACAAAAATTAAATAATGCAAAAAAGAAAGAGAGAGAGAAAGGAAGAAAGAGGGAGGGGGAGAGGGAGGGAGGGAGGAGAGGAGGGAGAGAAAGAGAAGGAGGGAAAGAGAGAGAGAGAGAGAGAGAGAGAGAGAGAGAGAGAGAGATAAAAAGCTCTTGCAAGCCATAGCTCCCGAGAGTTGTCTAGACAGTGGTGCAGCTGTGAAGCCCACCTAGCATTAGATCTCTGCATACTTGGCCAGCCAGGCAGATTCCACATTGTTGAAAGTGCTGTGACTCCCAGGTAAGGGAGCAGAGCTGAAGGCACCCCCACCCGGTGCCACCAAGAACATAGACAAGTAGCTGGCGAGCAGGCAGGCACCTGAGAACTTACTGTCCTTCATCACTGAAAAACATACAACACTTCCTGCTAAAACTAAATGTGTGTTTGTGTGTGCATATCATCAGAATCCTATCCCTGGTTATTTACTCACAAGAAATAAAAACCTCTACTCAAAGACTTGGAGGGATGCTGAGGTTACTCAAGACATGGCTCAGCAGGTCCAGCTCTTGCCACACAAACTGGATGACTGGAGTTCAGTCTTCAGAGCTGGAAGGGGACACCCAATCCTCAGAGCTGTCCTCTGACCTCTGCACATGGCACCATGACATGTGACCACATCCCACACATAGAATAGTAATAAAATAAAGGGTTTTTTCATTTTGGTTTTTTTAAGAAAAAATCGAACAGGCTATTCAGACCGGGGTGGCCTTGAATTCAAAGAGATCTCCTCTGCCTCTGATTCCTAAATTCTGGGATTAAAGGGGTGCACCACCACACCTGGCTAAAATAAAGTTTTTTTTTTTTTTTAATTAATAAGATATAGGGCCTGAAGAAATGGCTCAGCAGTTAGCATTTGCTTCTTTTCCAGAGGACCCAGGTTTGGTTCCTGACCACCTCCGGGTAGTTCGAAACCACCTTGAAATCATTCCGGGAGACCTAGTGGCTTTATCTGGTCTCCAGGGATATCCACACACCAGTAGCATAGACACACATAGATACACATGGACACATACACATAAACTTAAATAAAAACAATGAAAAGGATTTAGAGGCAAATATCTTGTTGTTGTTGTTGTTGTTGTTGTGATGAGCTTACAATGCCACCTCTGACTCTCAGCTGTTCTTACTAAGGAGGCTCGCCACCTGAGCCTGAAAAGATGGTTGACTTTCCTGAGGCCTCTCTTCCAAGTGTGAGGGACATGAATGAGGGAACTCAGGGAAACCATTCCCTACTCCCTCTCTCCGAATGATGAACACGTCTCCCACCCCCACCAGACCAGGTCTCCAGATAAGTTTGATCATCTTTTTCATGAGAAGAAGTTCTTCATGAGAAGCCAGGGCCGGAAGTGCATTATCTTCCCTTATCTAAAAATGATAGAGAAACTACACGGAAAAACTTGAATCTTCTGGAAACTTTAAAGCCTTTTTACCCCATGACACACTGTCTTATTTAAGGGCATCACTGCAGAAGAGGAAAGCTGCATTTTATAAATATTGTCCTAATAGTTTTTAAGCCCTTTAACTGTGATTACTGGTGCTACTTTGAGGAAAGACACATTGTATACAAGTCTTACAGCTCTCAGACTTCTATTTCCATGTGTAACATTTTCATCACAGTATGGGGAAATGTCTCAACCATTTGTCTCTACTGCTTTCTAATTTTTAGTCAGAAAGATGATAGATGCTTAAAATTTGCCTTTCTGATTGGTTAAAATTCTATTCTTCTACATATATTTTAAATATGACTATTTTCCAGCTCTTTGAAAGTTTAGGGGTGTTGGAGGGGTTGTTCATTGATAGAGTTTGGGTTTTTGAGGCAGGGTGTTATACCATAGTCTAGGCTAGACCAGAATTCATTGTGTGACCCATGCTGCCCTTGAAGTCTCAGCAATTCTTATACATCATCTCCTGTTGGGATTGCAGGCTTGGCCCCCATACTGGGATTCTTTGTATGTAGCTTTAGATGTATAATAACCCCAAACTGGCAGGACCTGCATATCCATCAGAATGGAAAAGGAAGACTTGTATCTATATAATGGAATGATTAGTATCTAACCATGAAACCCAACTGTTAATATGTAACAAAATATATAGATCTTAAAGCATTATGTTTGATGGTAGAAGACAGATCCAAACACCTGTAATTCTACTTGAGTGACATTTTGAAAAAGACACAACTTATAAGAACAAAAAGCAAATTAGTGGTTCCCAGTAACAGGGGTAGAGGATGCGTGAGTACAAAGGAGCAGAACACAGAGGCATGTTTTCTAGAATGTCAGGAATATCAAGTATGGTGACGATTAACAGTTTATCTGCCAAATCTCATCAAAATGTGCTCTTTTAAAAGGTGAGCTTTGACGTGGATGGGGTGGCACTAGCCTGTAATTCAGACCCTTCAAGAGGAGGCTGAGGCAGGGAGACAAAGGGTTTTGTTGTTGTTCCTTATTGCTTTAAGGTGAATTTTATACTTTAATAAACCTAAGTAATAAGAGAACCTAACCCTCTGTTGCCGAAGAACCAGGCTCAGAAAGGCAATATCCAAGATTATACTCGCAGCCCAGAGCTCACCATGAGAGATAATAACTGGAATCCTAAGTCCATTCTGTACCCTGATCACAAATAAGCCTCCTGAGTCAGTGCCCACACTTCCCTGCCTAGTCCTGGCCTCCAGCCCTGGACAGGGAATGAGTGCTCTGATCAAGCTCTAATTTGGGGCATGTAATCCCCATTGTAACCTATTAACCGAGCCAAAGTTTCTGGTCACTGGAGCTGCCTGTGTGAGGTTGGGAAGCCGGAACAGTGTGCTCTGGGCAGCAGGTGTCCTGCAGCGTCTGAGAGCCTCTCTGGTACTGTCATTTCAGTGCTGCTCACATGGGTCAACTGCTCCAGTGTTCGATGGGCCACCCGGGTTCAAGATATCTTCACAGCTGGCAAGCTCCTGGCCCTGGCTCTGATCATCATCATGGGTGTTGTGCAGATATGCAAAGGTAAATGTGGGAACCACAGGGCTCCACACAACTCTCTGTCCCTTGCACGGTCTCATCCTGAGATCCTTGAGATTCTTGACTTTGATTGGCTTCTGTTGTTCACTTGTTTGACAAAGGTGATGAAATGATGTTTTTCTCAAGATTAGGGATGCCCACCTCCATTCCCATAGAGCACTCTGCAAACATCCATCTCTCTATACTTTCTTCAGGTCTAAGACAGCTAAGCAAGGACCCCAGATATCTATACTCAGTTGCTATTTTGCCACAACCCCAGGGAAGACATTTCTTGCATTTTCTGTTTGTACTTGATTAATATCTTAAAAGGAAGAACAGAAGAGAATTTCATATATTTCAATATTGCTCATAATCTCTGGGGGGAAGAGCTCTACATTCTTGAGGCCTCTGCCAACATTCCCCATTGGATTTGATCTGTATTCGGTTTCCATGGGACCCGCAGCACTGCTGGGCTCTGCACAGCGTTGCTGCCTCTTGGAGAAAATGAGATGACAAACAGGAACACCTCCTGCCTGCCCACAAGCTCTGTGCTAGATACTCCTCTTGATCATGTTAATCAGCAGAATTAAGCCCTGGGGAGGGGGTGGGGATGGATGGACGGACTTATTGTTTCCAGGAATTTAGGCTTAAGAAACATTATGCTATCTTTTCAAAGATAATGAATCCTTCCTAACCTGTTCTCAGTTCCTTCCCCTGATGACACAAACCTCTTTATTTCTTATCCTAATGCTAGGTTGTGGTTGTCTAAATAGCATAGCCAATTACTCTGTCTTATCCCCGGCCTGGCCTTATTTAGTCAGCAGCTGTGGGTATATGTGGTGTGGGTGTACGTACTCAAATCAAACCCAGGGTTTTGTACATGCTGAGCAAGCCCTCTAATATAAAACTACATCTTTAGCCCAGAAACTTGAAAAAAAGGTTTATTCTATTTCATATATATTATATGTATTTTATATTTTATGTGTGTGTTTTGCCTGCACGTATATGTGTGTCATGTGCATGCCTAGTGCCCGTAAAGTCAGAAGGGAGCATTGGATCATCTGGTTGTGAGCCACCTACTATGTGGGTGCAGAGAATAGAACCTGGATACTCTGCAAGTATGGCACGTGCTCCGAACTGCAGAGCCATCTCTCCAGCCCAACCCCAGCATCTTTTTTAACAAAGGACCCAAAAGAAGATCAAATATCCCTTAGGAAGTGATGGGGTATAAGCAAAGCAAACAAGATAGATTTGAACTGACAGAATGCTAGAAGTCTGTGAGAACTTAGGTTTGAGTGTTGGTTGTTCTTGATGCTTTCTTCATGAAACACAAATAATACATCAAGAAAAGTAGTCCAGAGACTGCCATTGATCCTAGCTTCCCTGTTTACATGAATTTCCCTTCTAAATAATGTTGCCTTTTTGAAAAGGACATTCTGAACTATGCTTTGAGCCTGAGCCCCTGTTTGGACTCATGGTTCTGAGGTCCCAGGTTCTGGGAGGTTCTGAACCTGAATGTCCTCCTACTCTCCTTCTCACACACAGTAGGTTTACTGAAGAACAGACAAGGAGCTAGCATATCACTGCAGGGGGACGGGGGTCAAGACAATGCATGGGGATGGCCATGGGCTCCTGGGTCTGGGCTCTTCTCTCTGAGCAGCCTCCTGCCTATTGTATCCACAGGAGAATTCTTTTGGCTGGAGCCAAAGAATGCATTTGAGAATTTCCAAGAACCTGACATCGGCCTCGTCGCTCTGGCATTCCTTCAGGGTTCCTTTGCTTATGGAGGCTGGAACTTCCTTAATTATGTGACTGAGGAGCTTGTGGATCCTTACAAGTGAGTCAAATGAGTCTAGCTCCTCAGTTCACCCTTAGACCACACGATACCCACCTCTGGAAAAAGGGTCACTTCTTGTCCCTATCTAGAACGTGTCCTGGTCTACCATGAAGTGACAGTTGGTATCCCAGGAATTTGAACCATTTACCATCCACCTTGTTAAGAGAAGGGGAAGGATCCTATGACTGTCCCAGGGCAAGTGAATAATGAAGAGCTGTGCAGGACAGTATGACTGTATCGAAGGAGCTGTCCTGAGAAGTCTCGGCATTTTATCTGTTTGGGGCCAAGCCCAGCCTTATATCTTAAAACAGCAGAAAGGGTGCATGGTCCAGATCTGAGTCAGGAGATGATAATCAGGTGAAACATATTTCCAGGCCTAAACTGTTCTATTTCCTCTAAAGTATCCTGCCCCACCTGAGTCAAAACCTACCTCCCAAATAGAGGAACAGTTCAGAAACCGAAAGTCTAGGCTCCTGAAATTCCCCTGCCGAACATCCCTGGTACAGGCTTCCCTCTGACCTCCTCTCCCTCTACAGGAACCTTCCTAGAGCCATCTTCATCTCCATCCCACTGGTTACATTTGTGTACGTCTTTGCTAATGTTGCATATGTCACCGCAATGTCCCCCCAGGAGCTGCTGGCCTCAAATGCAGTCGCTGTGGTAAGAATCCGCTCAGGGTCCCTGACCCAGATTAGCAGTGGATCTGATTAGCCCACTTGCTTTTCCCTGATCCAAGGCCTCATGGAATGGGAAGTCATCCCACCTCCTCAGGCTGAAATCTACATGTGTCCTCTGCAGGTTATCTTCCAAGTACCCAGGAACAAACTAATGGCTGGATTAGTTCCAAACCAGCTACCATGGCTGCCTGAGAGTTGCCACAGAATCTATATAGCCTTTGGTATTGAAATATCTAATGTTTTATAGGACGAGTTCACTGTCTTGTGTAAGCTTGCAGATTATGTAAGACAGACTGGTCCACGCGGAAACGTGTGCTGTTCGAGACACACTAATTCTCTCTGTTCTTCTTTTCTTTCTCTGGGAATTGTGCAAACTCAGGCAAACTGATTGCTCTCATCAGGGAAAGTTGGGTATTGAAGGGCCAAGGATGTGATTCTGTAATATAGAAGCCCTGTGTTCCATCCACATATACATATGCACACATAGACACCACACACACACACACATGCACACGCACACACATAGACACACACCTACACATGCATATGAATACACATAGATACAGAGAGAGAGAGAGAGAGAGAGAGAGAGAGAGAGAGAGAGAGGCAGGCCAGTAAATAGTTTAGAAATCAGAGTGATTCATGCCCTTTGGACAAGGAGATTGCAGAACACCTGCTACCTGAGGGAGGCCAGGGAGCCATACTGTATCTTCACCTTGCTTCAGACCAAACATCATCATGACATGTCTCATCTTTGAAAATAAATATGCCCTGCCATGTCCTGTGGCCACCTCCTCCTGCAACCTCTAGACACAGCAAGACATCTATTCTACACATCACCTCCCCAGGCTCGTGCTATAAGCATGACTCAGAGACCCTAGAAAGGGCTTGTCCCTAAACTATGTATACACATATATATGCATGTGAAGTCTCATCCATAAATTCACAACCACTTCTTTCTCAGCTAGAGAAAGAGCCAGTTGTGCCGGGCTGTGGTGGCACATGCCTTTCATCCCAGCACTCAGGAGACAGAGGCAGGCAGATGCAGATCTCTGAGTTGGAGGCCAGCCTGGTCTAAAGAGTGAGTTCCAGGATAGCCAGGGCTACACAGAGAAGACCTGTGTCAAAAGCAAAAGAAAAAGAAATAGCCGGTCCTTATTTCCCTACCATCATAATCTGCTTCTGTGAATTTAGAAAATCTGACTAGGGTTCATTTCTATTTTATACATGGGAAACTAAAGCCTGACAATAACAAACCCAGAACTGAGACAATAACTCAGTAGCAGAGCATGTGCCTCAGGCAAGCAAGACCCAGGGCTTGATCCTAGCACTGAAAAAAATAAATAAGTAAGCCTTGTTGATAAGCCTTATTGAAGGAGGGAGTAGTATCTGAATCTGACTACAAGTCTGTGAATCTCCCTGTGTAGAGACATCTGTAGTGTGCACAGGGTGGACTTACAGCACCTGGCTTCCATTCCCGACCCCTCCATTTCCCCTAGTGTACGGTCTGAGGTAAGCTATAGGTCACTAAGTGCCTCAGTTTCTTCATTCATAAGCAAGGGTAACTGTTAGCTCATTACTGTTACCACCACCATACACTGCCCTCTCAGCTAGTTAACCCACAGAATGTGTGTTCGACGTGTAGCTGTCCCTGTGGCATAGTATTCTAGGCCCAGGCTCTTAAGATTAGCCAGAGAGAGTCGGCAGGGGAGATGGGAGACAGGCACCCCGAAAGTGAAGAACAGACTGGAATGGGGGTTTTACCTCTTTGTCTCCACTCATTTCTTGTTTTCTCTCCCAGACTTTTGGAGAGAAGCTCCTCGGGGTCATGGCCTGGATCATGCCCATTTCTGTTGCCCTGTCCACATTTGGTGGGGTCAATGGCTCCCTCTTCACCTCCTCTCGGTGAGTGCTTGCCTTCTGGGCCACTTTTCTGTCCACATTGTTCTGTATGTATCTGATGGACTTGTCTGTCAGCAGGGTTCTGTGCAACTTCCTGAGTGGTGGCTTTGTGGGCATATGCATGTTATTGTGGGTGCTAAGGGGAATCTTGCTGCTTTTAGGGTGACCTATGATACCGGGTGTGCAAGGAAGCCACCTTGCTTTGGAAGAAACAGAGCTATGGTTGGCAGTAGGATAGTATCTTGGCTACATTCCTAAAGTCCCCTCTCCCCCTTGTGTGGACATGGGCTACTATCAGCCAGAGAGAGACCCTACTTTGAAAGAAACCAGGAAGGATTTTTGTGCCTGAAACCTCTAGCTGTGGCCTCTCATGAATGTCTGGAGCCAGACTCTACCTGGGAGAGATCCCTCTGAGTGTCTTGAGAAGGCAGGACTACTCCCTACTCAAGAGGCAGCTAAGACCAGGCAGTGGTGGCACATGCCTTTAATCCCAGCACTTGGGAAGCAGAGGCAGGCAGATTTCTGGAACAGAGTGAGTTCCAGGACAGCCAGGGCTACACAGAGAAACCCTGTCTCGAAAAACAAACAAACAAACAAACAAACAAACAAACAAAGAGGCAGCTACTGTGGGAGGCCACAGGCGTGAGGAGGGAGGAATAGAATGGAAACTTTTGTCAGTGTGAGAGCCAGTAGCCACAATCCCTTGGGAAGCCAGAAGCATGAGTTGGCCCTGGAGCCTTGTCCCATCTACCCAGAGATCAGGCCCCTTTATGTCCCTTCCTGCCATCTCTAGAATGGACTTCTAGATGTATGGGTGTGGAAGGGTTATCATTTGTGTGACCCATAGGGTTTCTGTGCCCTAGAAGCCCAGTCCTATTCAAAGGATGAGTCTGGGCTCAGCTATTTTCCTATGCGACCGGACACATCACAGAGAAATTCCAGTGAGATGACAGAGACTGCCATGTTCCCAGGATCCAGAGCAGTCAAGAGGGAGTGTGGGTGTCACCTGTGACAGAGGAGAACACACACTCACCCATAGCAACCTCGTGTGCGTGTTACACAGGAGCCGTGGCCACCTGGAGGCCCTAGCAGAGGGCGAGCAGTGGAAGAGCCCTGACCCATGAGACTCCCTGAGATCTGTTGGAGGAGAGTGGCTGGCTACAGTCGCTTTAGTTTGGGGTTTGTCCCTCAGGCAGGCCACACAGTGGTCTGCATGCATGCAGCATAATCATGTGTGCATGCAGGAGATGCCAGGAGTGTGGCCTCCCCTCCCAAGCCACCTCAACTCACCTACTGCTCTCTTCCGTTCTTCCTTTCTTTCATTATTTTTTGTCCCCAAATTTGAATCAGATTGTCCTTGCTGAGCAGGCTGGGTGTGTGTGTGTGTGTGTGTGTGTGTGTGTGTGTGTGTTACTTAGCACCATCATATTGTCCATTGTCCCCTAGTTGGGATTGTTTCTTGTGACATGGGGCTGTTTGACCTGGACAGCTATACTTGGTCCTGGGTGTATGTGGAGGATATGCATGAGAGCCTGACTATGTGCATGAAGAAACCCACAGAGCCCCCCAGGCTCTAGCGCATGAGGCTGTGCTGGCTGGAAAGGACCTTGGCATGAAGAAGAAAGGGGCTGCATGTGTCTGCATGAAACTAGGGAGGCTGGCCTAAGTAGCTCATGGTGACACTGCTTATGGGTACTTGGAGTCACAACCACCTCCCACACTTCTGAGCTGCTGCCATTACCACATTCCCGTATATACAAAGCATGTTCTCTTAGGCCAGGTGTGGGAACATACACCTCCCATCTCAGTCCTCAGAAGGCTAGACCAAGAAGGCCGAGACTTCCAGGACAGCCTGGGCTACAGATAGCAAAAGCCTGTGCACTGTCACACTGTCACTTTCCTCTCATCCATTAGGTGGCTCAGCAGGTAAAGATGATCTGCGTTTGACCCCAGGAACCCAAATCACATGGTGGCAGAAGGGAACTGGCTCACACGAGTTGTCTTTTGACATCCACAAGTGTGACTCAGATAGCACACACACACACACACAAACAAATATGTAAATACACAAATGAAGTTAAACTTTTTAAAGAAAACAGATTGTTAACACTAATATGTAATAACTACTGGCAGTTACGAATTATTTTTGTTGGTGGTGGATTTTTTTGGATTTTGTTTTGTTTTGTTTTGTTTTGTTTTGTTTGAAAGAGGCATAAAGAGAAAAGAAGGAAGGGGCTGCTTTCAATGTTGCTCTTTCTGTGAGTCTGGGTCTCTCACTGTCTTCCCCGATATCTCCTTCTCTCCTAAGGGTGTACACTACCCCCATTTTTTTAGACTTTTAAAAATCACTTTTTAATGTGTATGAATTTACCTCCATGTATGTCTATGAATCATGTGTGTGCTTGGCACCCACAGAGTGGGAAGAGGGTGTCAGGTCTCCCTTCAACTGGAATTGCAAATAGTTATGAGCCACCATGTGGGTGCTGGGAATTGAACCCAGTTCCTCTGCAAGAGCAACAAGTACTCTGAACCACTGAGCCAGGCCTCCTGCCCTCTCCCCATTTGTGAACTGGGGTCTCATATAAGGCTGGCCTCACATGGGAAATCCCCTCCCTCAGGCTTTGAGTCCTGGGTTCTCAGGCGTGTGCCACCATGCCCAGCTTAGGATCCAGCTTAGTTTATAGTCTGCATTTTTGTTTGATGTTGTATTGTGAGCATGTTCTCACATAATCATTTTCTTCAGAAACATGATTTTGAGGGCTGGAGAGATGGCCCAGATTCAACTCCCAGCACCCACACGGCGGCTCAACCATCTGTAACGATCTGTCTCTTCTGGCCTTCACAACACTGCTCACACATGGTACGCAGACATACATCCAGACAAATACCCATACACATGACATAAAAAGTCTAAAAACCATGATTTTTTTTTTACTTCAGCATTTTCCATCTTGTAGATATATCCTAACTTCTCTAACCAATGTCATCATTTTAAGCATCCAGACCACTTGCAGCCCCACTCCTGCCAGAGCCTTTCTGTCTGTGTGTGTACCTTTCAGCACCTCTCTATTAAGGTTTTTGTTTTCTTAAGAAGGCTTCTTGGGGATAGAATAAGTATTTCTAAGGGTATAAATTTTAGGCGCAGTGTATATATAGTAAAATGCTGTGACAGTTATGGACACCCAAGAAGCTACCACCCAGAACTTCTCAGTGTCCCTCAAAGATTCCCACCTGTTTTTCCAGCCCATGCCCTCTCTCCGTTCTCCCAGAAGCAGCTAGTCTCCAGATATGATAAGAATGCCCTTACAGCATTGCACAGGTGGCTCAGAGCTGTGTGCCAGGGAATCAATAACCCTTAAGGACAAGAAGTTTCTTATGTAAGGGAGAAACGCAGCCAGGCAGTGGGGTGGATATAACTCCAGTTAAGGAAGTAGAGGCAGGAGGAATTCAAGGCTCATCTTGGCCACAGAGAAGTTCAAGGCCACATGGGCTGCAGGAGAATGTGTCTCAAAGAACCAAAAACAAAAAAATAAAGGCAGAGAAACTGTTCCTGTAGCTTTGTGGACATGGGGGGTGGGGGCGTGATTCAAAGTGACAGTGCCCTGAGCCAGCTACAGCATACTGGCAGTCTCCATGCGCCCCGGATCTGTGCACCTATCTATCCATTGGCTGCCTCTGGTTTGCCTGTGCCTGCATTTGTGAATGTAGGGCTAGAAAGCGTATACACAAAGGCAGGTTCCTAACCGGTGGAGGGGGCTGCTCTGTGGGCCAAAGGAGGGCACGGTGAGGGACACTCGGCTTAGTGGTTCACAGGCTATCCCAGTTTGACCAACTTTTCTCCCTGCCAGGCTGTTCTTTGCTGGAGCCAGAGAAGGCCACCTTCCCAGCGTGTTGGCCATGATCCACGTGAAGCGCTGCACCCCAATCCCAGCCCTGCTCTTCACAGTAAGGGATCCCCCCCCAACCCCCACTGCTGCCAGCCTTGCGCAGATCCTTCCTTCGCTTTGTGTCTAGTCTCGGTCGGGAGTCACACTGTCTGCACACACATATCTGCACCTTTCCCATCTAGTTCTGCATTTCATCAGGCCCTAGCTAAGTTAGCGCATGTGGCCACTAGCTTTATGAATGTCGAGGGATATAATTAGGAAAGATCCTGAGTCTCAAACACCTATGACACTCAGGCTGACTCATTCTTCTCCTCCTATCCTGTTGGCTCAGACTGAAAAGACTTGGAAAGTCAAGCTCTGCCCCCGGGTTTACTGGCACCTGCTACCACGGGCACAGTCCTGCAACTCTGCCTGTCACTGCACAGCTCACTCTTCCCCCGACCCCACCACCTTCCTGCCCAGGGTACTCTGTCAGCCTCTTGGAAAATGCCATCAGAATAATTCTAGTTCAGGGTACACCTGATAAGAAACACAGACAGGGGAAAAGTCATAAACTGAAGGTGGAGAAAAGGCAGCTTTGAACACGGAAGGACTGGGGATTTTAAAAAAAGGGCAGAATCTTTTAGAATAATGGTTCTCAACCTGTGGGTCGTGCCCCCCCAAAGGGGTGTCGTATCAGATATCCTGAAGAGCAGATATTTGCATTACTGCTCACAACAGTAGCAAACTACAGTTGTGAAGTGGCAACAAATTATTATTTTTTAATAATTTGTTCATTTTTATTTCCTGTGCATTTGATGTTTTACCTGCGTGTATGCCAGTGTGAGGATGTTAGGGCCGCTGGAACCAGAGTTACAGACAGTTGTTAGCTGCCATGTAGGTGCTGGAAATTGAACTCAGGTCCTCTGGAAGAGCAGTCTTAACTACTGAGCCATCTCCACAGCCTACAACAAAATAATTTTATGGTTAGGATCACTACAACATGAGGAACTGTATTAAAGGGTTGTGAGATTGAGAATCACTGACTTAGAGAGTTAAAAAGAAGGAGCACAGACTTGTCCTCATTAATTTTTTTTGAATTAATTTTATTTTCTTTCTGAATCTTGAATAAAACACTAAAAATTACGTTGAACCAGAAATGGTGGCACACACTTTTCATCCCAGCACTCAGGAGGCAGAGGCAGGCAGATCTCTGAGTCTGAGCAGCCAGCTACTTAGTAAGTCCCAGGCCAGCCTGGGCTAAGTAGAGCGGCCCTGTCTCAAAACATTGATGATGACAACAAAAATTACTTTGATCCCCCAAGAGAGGCAATCAGAAGTCAAGGCAACAGAGCTCGCTGGGAGAATTCCAGAGTGTTCAGGTGCAGCATGAAGGTCATCTTGATTGGGTAGTTGCAGAAGCAATAGAAGGAGATAGTGTTTTCCATGAGTCACCTGGCTTTTCTCAGCTCAGAGTTGCGATACTACCACTGCAAGGCAAATACGGGGAGAGTCTGACCTGGTCGCCATCAGATCTCCTGGGAAACTAAGCCTTGCATTCACTGATCTCCACAGACTATCAGAATGGAAGGGGTAGTTCATCCCGAGCAAGCCACAGAGATGATTTTGAAGTTGGAAAGTGACTTCCATTGAGAAAAACCTCATAGTGATGTTACAGGTTTAAATGAGTTTGTATTTGTAGAATGTTAAAAAAAAAAAAAAAAAAAAAAAAAAAAAACTGCCTATGTTAGTGTTTAATCATTTTTTAAAGGGAAAAATAAAGTAGATCACTCAGCCAAGAGAAAACGATGAAGAAAAGAACGAGGTTTTCCTTATCAGTTAGCAATCTCCCTAAGGGGTCAAAAGGATGAAAAGAAATAAATTAGCTTGAGCCATAATCAAAAGTGAAATATAGCGAGATGAGAGATGCCCAGAACCAGCTAATACCGGCATGGCCAACCCAGGTATCCACTCTGAACAATTACTTCCACACCAGAAGAGTGGTTACATACCCACATTTTATCCCCATAATAAGAAAGCAGTTCTAGCCAGATGTGGTAAAACAGGCCTTTAATCCCTGTACCCGTGAAGCAGAGGGAGCTGGATCTCTGTGAATTTGAGGCCTGCTTTATATAGCAGGTTCCAGGACAGCCAGAGCTACATAGAGAGACCTTGTCTCCAAAAAGTCAGAAAGAAGTTCCTGGCAGTAAAGGTATAACGCATCCTGGTCTGCTGATGAGGGTGGCTGAGAGTCCTCCTCTGGAGATGTCCACTATAAAATAGCACACCTGGCCTGGAGGGAAAGAATAGCCCCTAACCTGTGAACATTTCCTCCAGTCTCCCAATGCTTTCCTTCTCCTTCACCTCAACAGTGCCTCTCCACCCTGCTGATGCTGGTCACCAGTGACATGTACACACTCATCAACTATGTGGGCTTCATCAACTACCTCTTCTACGGGGTTACAGTTGCAGGGCAGATAGTCCTTCGCTGGAAGAAGCCTGACATTCCCCGCCCCATCAAGGTGAGAGGATCTGTCTTGGAGACCCTTCCTTTTCTCTATCACATCTAGCTGTGGGACAGATTGAACCACCATGGCTCTTGGCCATGTGTGCAGGGACAATTACTTCCTTTCTTCACTCCTAAATTGTGCGCTATAGGTGGTTTTCAGGATTCTCTTACCTGCCCCATTCCTCCAGCATCTGCGGGTTCACTATACTATGCCTCTATCCAAAAGTGAGTCTCCTGTCTGCTCGAAGGAATTCTAGTCACTGGCCAGATGGGTATCAAGTACCTCCTCAGCTGGTAGAGCGTGAGACTCTTAATGTCAGGGTGGTCGGTTTGATCCCCGCGTTGGGTACCAATATGTAGTCGTAAATATTTAATCTCAATCAGGGATTAATCATTCAATTCTCAGATAAAAGACACCTAACTTTTATATTTATGATAAGCATTTAATGCACTAGAGCTAGGCAGGTATCTACCCTCTAAGCTGTTAGTACCTACTTTCCTATAAATAACCCCAAGTTATAACTTGTCATGTTTCATTTGGGCCTCTCTTAACTCCAATTGCCCAGCCCTCATGGCTATGTTTTCATGACTCACCTACCGCAAGGCATCTTCTCCTCTCTCCACCTTCTCTCTCTTCTTCCTTATGGTCTTGCCTTAGAACCAGGAACCAAAACCATTCCTACCTCTCTTCTGCTCAGCTATAGGCTCTAGGCATCTTTATTCAACCAATAGTTTTAAATTAAGGAGGAAAGTGATACACATAGTATCACTTGATGTGTGTGAAGACTTCCTCATCCATGGGGGCAACCAGACCTTAGGGGCCAGTGTGTATTTAGAATTATAGCAACAGACTTCCTCAACATCCTTCTTGAAGCTTTCCAGCCTATTCCTACAGTCCTTCTCTTCAAAGTCCCAAGTCTAAACACAGGTTCAATGAACAAACGAAAAACTGATATTGTTGGTGCTTCGCTTGCTCAGAACAGGATATATGGATATATATGTCTCCGATCTCTCAGTTCCCCCCTGACATTATCACTGTCACTTTCACCCACTCCTAAAATACCTCCTAGAGGGAAGGAGAGCTAGATAAACTCATCTCCTTCTGAGGTAGGAAGGGAGGTAGGCAGCTGAAGCAGCTGCCACTACATCAGGAAGCATCTAAGGTACCCAACACATGCTGTCAGCAAGAAGCCAAGCCTGTATAGCTGATGTTTCCTTCTGAACAAAATGCAGCCCGGGCCCTAGCCTGCCTTATTCCCTTTTGGCTTTCCTGGTCTCCTGAGACCAAGCAGTTTTCCCTTCTCCAATTGAAATAAATTGAGGCTGATCCTAGTGTGGAGGCTGAGAATCGCTGTGGTATATTCAGATGCAGCCTGGCCCAGGCATGGGTGTGAAGACAGAGATCCAACCAGATCCAGGTCATTTCCTTCCTTCCTCTCCTCCCCACAAGGACCCCTGCAAGTATGCTATAATATCCTAACCAGATACCCAGCCCCTGGCCTTCTCTGCTGCCATAGGCACTTACGTGAGTC
Organism: Rhabdomys pumilio; assembly: GCA_030674055.1. Lineage (NCBI taxonomy): Eukaryota > Metazoa > Chordata > Mammalia > Rodentia > Muridae > Rhabdomys > Rhabdomys pumilio. The sequence continues at coordinate 198,715,172 of JANHMN010000001.1, read as the reverse complement.
ATGAGGTCTTATCTGACCTCACCTGGGAAGGGTATGAACAATAAAGATCCTTACTTCCCTTTCCCACTGCCTAATTTCACCAACATCTGCTGATGCAGCACCTATAGGGGCCTAAAGTGGCAGACACAGAGCTGGATGCAGCTCAGCCATTTCTCTCAAGGATGAGGATGAAGAAGAGGGAACCCTCCTCCTGCTGGACACTAAGAGCCACATAACTCACAGTGCTCCTGTGCTCCACAGGTCAGCCTGCTGTTTCCCATTATCTACTTGCTGTTCTGGGCCTTCCTGCTGATCTTCAGCCTGTGGTCAGAGCCTGTAGTGTGTGGCATTGGCCTGGCCATCATGCTGACAGGAGTTCCTGTCTACTTCCTGGGAGTCTACTGGCAACACAAACCCAAGTGTTTCAATGACTTCATTGGTAAGTAGTGACCAATAAGAAGTCCGCTTGGGAAGGTACATGTAGCAGTCTGACTGAGGAGCCATACCAGACTCAGGAAGCCAAGGTTCCCCCTTACTTGAGTCCACAGGGCTCAGGATTCAAGGCCAGGAATGACAGATGTCTTCCAAAGACCTCTGGGGAGAGAAGACCAGCTGGCCTCTCTACACAGACCTCAGGCAACCTACCAGCTAGCCATCAGGAACCACTCTAGATTAGCTAGAGACCAGTATAGATCCTGGAAATGGGGGCAGGCAGGCAGTGGGCACAGAGAAAGTGCAAGGCTAGTGTCTGGGTGAGCAAGAGGCTAATCTGAGGTAAAAGCTGAGCCAGAAAAGCGGGCCAAAGTAGGGCCCACTTGGTGGGGCTGGCAGTACACTATCACTGACCCAGCGTCTGTATTGTTTCCTTCCACAGAGTCCCTAACCCTAGTGAGTCAGAAGATGTGTGTGGTCGTGTATCCCCAGGAGGGGGACTCGGGGACTGAGGAAACAGTTGATGATGTAGAGGAACAGCACAAGCCCATCTTCCAGCCTGCTCCTGTCAAGGACCCAGACTCGGAGGAGCAGTCCTGAAGACTGCCAGCCTTTAACTGGCCACTCCTCCCTTCATCCTTTCTGCCCTGTATCCCTGCCTAGGTCCCCCCAACACACACACACACACACACACACACACACACACACACACTTCTGTAAGGCAGGGGCCAGACCTGGGTGTCCACAGTGAGACATTCTAAACAAAGACCCTGACCTTTGTACCCAAAGAACCTGCTTCCGGCACCAAGGCCCACAGTCAAGGTCAGCGCACCGGGGCCTGCACACACCCTAAGGTTTAGAGTGGAGGTGCCATCGGTACCCTACAGGGCCTTTCTTCCTGGGCCCATGCCCCTTAGGTGCCTCTAAGAAACCTGGGTTCACTACTATTTCTTCTCCCTAACTCTAAGCCCAGGTGAAACTTCCATTGGAAAAAAGGTAGCAGCCTCAGCAAATTAGCTGGGGAAGACAATTCAGATTGTCACCATTAACAGTCAGCTGGAGAGACTCAGATGTGGCTTCATTTAGCAGGGAACCAAAAGGCAGAGGGTTCACTTCTCTCTGCCTTCTCCACTCTGTACTACCGACTCCACTGCCCAGCCTCCACCCACTACCCAGAAAGTCCCACTTCAAGATGCCTCCTCCCCACTGAGCTAAGGACCAAGAAGAAGGACTGCCCCACCCCCCCAGCTCTAAGCCAGGCTTATGGAATATGTAGGGGAAGGCTCAGACTGCAGAAGCCAAGCCCTGTCCCACCCCTGCCCCTGCCTCCTGTCCCCTTGTGGTGCCAAAGCTCCTTGAAGCCAGAAAGACTTCTTATATTCAGTCTAATAGACATATCTCTCTCTTAAGGGCAAAGTGACTCAGCTCCTCCCTGTGCCCCTGTGTGAAAGAGTAGTAACCCTCTTACCCCGGCAGCTCTTCCCACCCACAGCTGTGCCTGCCTCTCTCATCCCTTTCCTCCCCTGGACCTTTGTATGAAGGATCCCCAAGTCCTTCAGGCCTGAAATTAGAGTCAAACCTTAGCCTTAAGTTATCTCCCATCCAAGAACTGGGCCTAAAATGCTCCCTGTTTCTAACCTTCAGGACAGACCTGATGTTAAATCCTTCCCTGGAAGGAAGGGTGCTTTCTCCCTTCCCAGAGGTGCTCATCTCTCACCCTGGGGAGACCATGTTATTGGTGGAGTGGGGAGAATGTTTTCTGAAGGCCAGTTCCTCTCCCCTCCCCCAATTCAAACAACCCCACCACCATTCTGCCATCCTACCTGGGACAAAAGGACAGAATGGCACTCACTTTGGAAACCCCAGAAAAGTCCCTTCTCCAGGAGAGCTGCTGGCCTGTGCTCTAGAGAAAGGTGACAGTGTTTGCCTTCTCCTGGCAGCCTCTACACCTGCTGTGCTTAGGGCAGTATCCTTCGATCATAAGGCAGAAACCTGGCCTCAGTTCCATCTACCCAAACTGGAATACCCAGGGACCTTTTCCTGGCCCCTGCCAGCAGGTCTCCCAACTTCCCACCTAGCTCACCCTACCCCTAACTGGTGAGAGGCTGGGTTTGGGCTGAATTATGGCCCTTCAGAATACAGTCCAGGCAGGCTGTGGGGCCTCTGGGGGGCCAGGGACCACCCCATTACCCCTTTCCTCTCATTCCTTCAGCCTGTACCTGCTCCCTCCTTGAATTATTGTCTCTCTCTTTTTTTAAGTGGATGCCTTACTTTTTGGATAACTATTTTTGAAGCTGGTATTTCTATTTCTTTTGGATTTTTTAATGTATGGTGGTTTGGGGCAGAGCTAGAACCTTAATAATCTGTCACTGAGTTCGTTTCAGTTTTAAATGGTTTTATTGGTTTGTTTTATGGAGTATTTTCTTTTCATGTAATAAAACTTTAAATGGAAATGAAATGAGTTAATAACCATAATCAGTCTGAATCGGAGTCCATGGGCATTTTTATTTAGTCCAGAATCCTTTCAGGACTGCATTCCTGAAAGCCTTGATCGTCACCTTCCAGCTGGCCTAGGGTACCGAGCCTATAGTTTCTAAAGACTACCACTTGTCCCTTCTGTCAATCCTGAAAGGTTGCTGAGTTCCCTCTCTCTGTCATCCAGAAATCCTGCAAACAGAGTAGGAAGTAAAACTCATCACTCTCCAACTGTGAGGCATGGGCCAGGGATCAGCACCAAGCTGAGTCCAGGGAGGCAAAGATGAGGGTGATAATCCTAACACCTGACAGGAAAAGCATTGCGGTGGAGAGAGCCCCTGAGGGTCCAAAGAGCCTGTTCACCCAGCTAAGCAGAAGCAGTAGAGAGGATAATTGCTGGGAAGAAGATAAAGATGAGTAGGACTGGAAGAAAAAAGGAGTTGAGGTCACTGTGTGTGTGTGTGTGTGTGTGTGTGTGTGTGTGTGTGTGTGTGTGTGT
>JANHMN010000001.1:198698878-198711777 GCA_030674055.1 Rhabdomys pumilio | reverse complement strand
TGTGTGTGTGTGTGTGTGTGTGTGTGTGTGTGTGTGTGTGTGTGTGTACATGCATACACACAAGCACCACAGCACTTACATAAATGTCAGAAAACACCTTGTAAGAGTTGATTCTCTCTTTCCATCGTGTGGGTCTCAGGGATAGAATTTGGGTTAAGGTTGGCAACAAGTGCTGTTTTGCTGGACCCTAGAAACAAACAAAAATTTTTTGGATTAGTTATAAGAAACACATTGGCTGGTTGTGGTGGCATGTGCCTTTAATCAAAAGCAGAGACCAGTAGATCTCTGTAGGTTCTAGGCCAGCCTGGTTAACGGCAAGTTCCAGGACAGTCAGGGGACCTGATGGTCTTTTGGAAAGTCAATAGGACTTGCTTCTGCCCCTTCTTTTCTGGGCTGCCCTCCAAGAACTTCTCCTGGGTCACCATCATTCCAGAGCCAGCTCTGCTGACAGACCTGAGACCTGTGTGGAAGAGGTGGGTAGGCAGCAAGACACTACCCTCCGCCTGAGACACCAAGGCTCAGGCACCTCAGCTCCAAGTCCTGGCATTAATGCTTGTGCTTGTGGCTGTCCTTACTCCAGACAGGCTGGAAGTCTGTCATCCTCAGAGGCACTGTGCCAAGAGCTGAGCACCGAGGCAGTGCTCTGGCAGCCACTGAGCTGAGGGCAGTCAGCCACAGGGCAGCTGCGTACCTCAGACAAGTCGCTTCACCTCTCTAACCTTTCTGGGTTGCTACTTGGGTAGGATTGGACTTCATCTCGATTTCTCCATCTTCTAACTAACCCATGGTTATCCCAAAAGCAGAGGGTGGCAGTCCTCTAATGGATGGCTGCCCTGCAAACCTCACACCACCTTTTTAAACCCCCATTTTCTCTCTCTTACCTCACCGCATCTCCTCCTTGTTGCCCCCATTCTGGTGCAACCAGGCCTCTCAATTCCCTCTTATGTAATGGAGACACTTTTCTCCAGGATTCCCTCTCCCCATATAAGGTGGCACCTGCTGGTCTTTCAGCCTGCTCAGATGGCAGCTATGGGTCTCTTTATGAATGGCATGCAGTGCTTCCTAGCCTGGGTCTTTTCTCTGTCTTAGTCCAGGCAGTGACTGCAGTGCTAGGAATTTCAGATGTCTTGAGTTTGAACAATATCTCTTCTTTAGACACGTTGGGAACCTTTTAGAAGTCATTAAGTCATGGCTGCTTATGTGTTTATTTTTTGCTTATGCTTTTATTCTGTGTATGTGCATACATGTATGGAGGTCAGAAGCCTTTTCTCACCTTTCATAGCACATTTGTCCTGGGGCCCAAACTCCAGTCAACAGCTTGGTGGTGGCCATCTTACAGCTCACATTCATTCTTTAATATACTCATACAACATGTCTTTCTGATTATGGCGTTCAAGGACTTCACCATATTTTACGGAAATATCAAAAATATTACTGAATTTTGCAAGTCATCACAGATTCCAGATTATCTTTGTCTCGTGTAGAGTATTTACATATGTAGTGTCACATGCCTCCAGCATACCTTTAGTCCAAGAACTCGGGAGACAGAGTGTTGGAGATTGGTTCTAATGCTTTGATTCAATCAGGAATCCACGTGTCCAAATGCTAAAGGTCCTTGTCCCCAATTGAATTTGGATCGAGCAATAAAGATGCCAATGGCCAATGGCTGGGCTCAGGGCGGGACCCTTAGAGTTGCACATTGAGGGTGCAGAGAGGAACGGGACAGAATCACCATGACTCGAGGAGAAGGATGGGATGCAGGAGTGACACGAGAGAAAGCCGCCCAGCCATGTGAGAATTCGGGTGGGTGGCCACTGGCCACTTCCCCAACTGGGCCTAGGGAAAAAGGGGAAGGTTTAGGAGTGCCCAGCCTTTGAGGTAGCCAAGGCATTTTAAAACTAAGCTAATGCGTGTGTGTCTTTCATTCACGGATCCAAAGACCGCTCCTGGGCAAGTGCACATGCGCAATCTGCAAGGCGTGCAAAGAGGTGTAACACAAACTCACTGCTACAGCAGAAGCACTCAGGTCTCTGAATTTAAGACCAGCCTGGTCTACATAGTGAAACCCTGTCTCAAAAAAATAAATAAATAAAATAATGTTCAGATAAGTCAATCTACCCATCTTTTTATTGTTTTGTTCTGTTTAGGTTGTTTTTTGCTGTTGTTTTAGGTTTTTAGATGTATTTATTTTGTGTGTGTATTTTGTCTGCATGTATATCTGTGTACTGTGTATGTTCTTGGTGGCCACAGAATTCAAAAAAGTGCATTGAGTCCCCTGGAACTGGAGTTACAGATGGTTGTAAGACACCATGGGTGGGCTAGGAACCAAACCCACGTCTTCTACAAGAACAGCAAATACATCTCTCCAGCCCCTTTTTGTTTTTGATACAGGATCACATTGTGTAGCCAAGGTCAACCTATAATTTCTAGAGACCAGAGTAGCCTCAGATGCACAGAGATCTTCCTGCCTCTACCTCCCAAGTCCTGGAATAAAGGGACACACCACTATGAACAGCTTATCTGTTCTTTTAGAGAAAGGGTCCCACTCTGTAACCTAGGCTGACTTCAAACTCATAGTAATTCTTCTGCTTCAACTTTTCGTATCCTGGGATTTGTGAGACAACATGCTCATCCTTAATTTTAATTGAGGAAATGTGGTCACTGTGCTTAGTAGTTTTCTGTCAACTTGATACAAACTAACCTGAGAGGAAGGAACCTCAATTAAGAAAATGTGTCCATAAGATGAGGCTGTAGGCAAGCCTGTAGGGCATTTTCTTAATTAGTGATTGATGGGAAAGAACCCAGCCCATCATGAGTTGTGCCAGCCATGGGCTGGTGGTCCTGGGTTCTATAAGAAAGCAGGCTGGGCAAGCAGTGTGGAGCAAGCCAGTAAGCAGCACTCCTTCATAGCCTCTGCTTCAGCTCCTGACTCCAGGTTCCTCCCCTGTTTGAGTTCCTGTCCTGGCCTCCTTCAATGAAAAACAGTGATGTGAAAGTGTAAGCCAAATGAACCTTTTCCTCCTTAACTGCTTTTAGTCATGGTATTTCACCATCACAGCAATAGAAACCCTAATAAGACAGAGGCCATTATTGAAAAGATTACAAATAAAAACCTCAGTCTATTCTCAAAGAGCAAAATGTAGCCCACCTGGTAAACACTTATAAGCATGAATGATGTCCTGGACTCAGTCCCCAGCACCACTAAAAAGACAAACAGACAGGCAGGCAGGCAGACAAGCAGACAGGAAGAGAGAGAGATGATATAGTGGTTGGATCCCAGCATTTTGGAAGGTGATCAAAGATTTAAAGTCCAGGCTAAAGAGATGGCTCAGCCGTTAAGACTGCTCTTCCAGAGGTCCTGAGTTCAATTCCCAGCAGCCACGTGGTGGCTCACAACCATCTGTAATGGGTTCTGATGCCTTCTTCTGGTGTGTCTGAAGAGAGTGACAGTTTACTCACATACATAAAATAAATAAATAAATCTTAAAAAAAAATTACAAGAACGCCAACTGCTCTTTTAGAAGACATAAGTTCAATTCCCAGCTCACACATGGCAAGTGGCAACTATCAATAACTCCAGTTCTAAGGGATCTAGCACCTTCTTTTGGCCTCTAAGTATAGCAGACATGAACATGTCACACAAACATAAATGTAGACAAGACATCATACACATATAATAATATTAAATCTTACCAGACATGGTGGTACCAGCACACCTTTAATCCCAGCATTTGGGAGGCAGAGGCCAGCCAGGGTTACACAGAAAAACCTTGTCTTAAAAAAACAAACAAAATCTTTAAAAAAAAAAACAAAAAAACAAAAAAAAAAAACTTCAAGGTCATTCTTTGTTTCTAATGAATCGGAGGTCATTGTGGGATTCGTGAGACTGTCACAAAAAAAGAAAAACATGGACAAGAAGTCGCAGCCGCAAGGGTGCCTGGGCTGCCTGCCGTTGAGCCTGACCACCTGGGACTCACATGGTAGAAAGAGAAAATTAACCCCTGAATGTTATCTTTGACCCCCACAATGCTCTGCAGCACATACACAACCAAATACAATGTGATTTTTTAATAATTAAAAAGGTAGCCTGAGGCTGGGACAATGGCTTAACAATGTACAGTTCACACTGCTCTTGCAGAGGACCAGAGTTCAGTTCCCACCGCCCACATCAGACAGCTCAGGATTGTCTATAATTCCAGCTCCAGGATCAATGAGAATACTTGTGCTCATGTGCACATCACACACACACACACACACACACACACACACACACACACACACACACGGAGCTAAAAGAATAAGTAAACAAAATAAATCTTTTAAAAAGTTGCATCCCTTGGGGGCTGTAGACATGATTTGGTAGTTAAAAGCACAGCTGCTCTTCCAGAGGTCATAAATTCAGACCTCAGGACTCACATGGTGGCTCATAACCATCTATAACTGTATGTCCAATAGGACCTCATATCGTCTTCTGGTGTGCAGATCTACACTGGGGCAAAAACAACCAGCATACATAAATAAACATATCTTTTTTAAAAAGCTGCATCCCAGGACAAAGAAACCAAGAAATAAGAGAAGGAGGAAGAAGAAGAAAAAAACAAGAGCCAGAGACCACAGCACCGATATAGGTGCTTACCACTAAACCTGACAATTAGAGTTTAGTCTCTGAGATCCACAGGGCAGAAGTCGAGAACTGACTCACACAGAATTGTCCTCTGAAATACCTAAATGTGGGACAGGAGACGCCTCCGTGGTTAAGAGCACTTGCTCTCGAAGAGAACCCAGGTTCAGTTCCCAGCACCCACACAGTGGCTCAAACATCTCTAACTCAGTTCTAGGGAACCAGACCTCCTCTTCTGACCTTCCTGGGTACCAGGCACACTCATGTTACACATACATACATGGCAGACAAAACACCTACACATATAAGATCAAATTTAAAAATCTAAAAAGAAAAAAAAAATGCCAGTCAACAAGACAGAAGCCTGGGATTAGAAGCCTAGCCAACTACCCCGGGGCAAGTGGAGTCATGGATCTTGAAGCAGAACCTGTAACTACACCGTCAGAAGAATCCTTAACTACATCCTAAATATGTGTCTTCCTGTACCTCACCCTCATCAGGAAACACCTCCTCATAAGACAGAGACCATTACAGAAAACCACAACCAAACGATACGAGGATTTGTAGATCCCTCCTAAACTCCCAACTGATACATCTACAACATAATTCCTACACTAAGATTCAGGAAACGTTGTGGAAGAGGGAGGCAGAAGAGATTGTAAGAGCCAGAGAAACAAGAAGCTTGCTGTGAGATTGTGTCTCCTAGAAATGTCGGAGAGGCTGTACCCATGAAGTCTCACCAAAATGGCTGTTGTCTTAGGGTTGTATTGCTGTGAAGAGACACCATGGCAAAGGCAAACATTTAGCTGGGGCTGACTTACAGTCTCAGAGGTTCAGTCCATTACCATCATGGTGGGAAGCATGGCATTGGTACTGGAGGAGCTGAGAGTTCTACATCTTGATATGTAGGCAGTCAGGAGGAGGCTCTGATTCCACACTGAGTAAAGCTTGAGCATAGGAGACCTCAAAGCCTCAAAGCCCACCACCACAGTGACACACTTCCTCCAACAAGGCCACACTTTCAATAAGGCCACACCTCCTAATAGTGCCACTCGCTATGGCCAAACATTGAAATACATGAATCTATAGAAGGCCAAATACTCAGACCCTGAATAGTCAGACCACCATAATTGCCTAACCATGACCTGAACAAGGATGAACCCAACAGACATGTTAACATGGGAAGGAGAAAGCTCACAAAGATTCAACCCTAGACAAAGAACTACGGGCACCTAAGGAATGTTGAGAGCTGGAGAAACAGTCTTCCCCAGGGAAAAGTGCACCAGCTGGTTTGTGGATGACCTGAAAATACATATATACAAGTAACATTACACAGACTAAGTAGGCTGTATTCATGTATTTAAGAATATATAGATCAGCAACTAAGGAAAGAGAGGCCAGGGCTACACAGAGAAACCTTGTCTCAAAAAAAAAAAAATAATAATATCAAAAATAAATAAACAAATATGCAAAAAAATGTAAAAATACAAATTTACTTGTTGTTCCTGTTTTTGTTTTTGTTGGATGGTTGGTTGGTTGGTTGGTTGGTTGGTAGGTTGTTTGGTTTTTAAGATGATTTTCTCTCTGTGTAGCCCTGACTAGCCGGAAACTTACTATGTAAACTAGACTGGCCTCAAATTCATGGAGATTCACCTGCTTCTGCCTCTCCAGCGTTAGAATTAGAAGCATGCACCATCACACCCGCATGGGTTTTCTGTTATTTAAAACCTGGATTTTTAAAATGCTTGTCAATGTAACCTCCAAGGCAGCAGGAGTGCTTTGGGGACAGCAGTAACAGCAGTGGGGAGGTCAGGAAAGAAGGGGAGGAGACTTAGCCTACGCTGAGTCAGTTGCTTTACACACACTATCATTTTCAAAGTTTAAACAACCTCATGAGACAGCCATTACTACTGCCATTTTACAGTATGATCAGATAGCTTGACCAGGGTCAGAGAGCTGGTGAGTGACAGGAACCAGATTTGAGTCTAGTTCCCTCTCAGACTTCACAGTCTTTCTTAGCTTCTGCCCTATGGGGAAGCCTTTGAGGCAGTCCTGGAGAGAAGCCTGTCACAAGCCACTGAGATAATATTCACCCATTGTTTTAGTTAATGCAAACAGGTAGCAACTGCAGCGGCAACAGGAAACTGGTCCTGCTGAGCAAGGAAGGCTTCTTTCCCCTCCTGAGTAAGAACCTCCCAGTCTTTAGGTGGCTTTGCCTTCCCACCTTGCTTCCTCCTTTCCCAACCCCTTCTCCTGCTTCCCTATAAACACCTATCTACTTATGCCTCAGTTACTAGGTAACGTTAACGTCAGCCTGCAGGCAGCGCCAGCACCGCCGGTCCAGACACCTGCATCACTTATTTCACTGGGACACAGCTGCTATGTCCTTCTCATTTCCTGCTGGCTTTATCTGCACACCTCCCGCGGGGAATTTAGCGATACCCTGAAACTCTCCCCTTACTCAAGGCAGCCAGCGAGGCGGAAGGAGAATCCCTGAGTCATACAGCCACACCTAATGCAGCCCTCCATCCCCAGGGCCATTTCAAGAACAAGCCATCAGCCCTTTCAGAGATCACTAAGACATCCATTCCCTGGTGCAGTTGTGCAGCTCAGCCTCTCCTCCTTATTTTCCAAGTCGATAAAATTAGGATAAAACATACTGCTTTACGTATCCCCTCCTTAGCTCACAGCAAAACGGTCAGCATGAAAAAGTGCACGCATCATCGATTGAAAAAAGCTTTACTTTATCAGATGACACAAGGTCCACCCATTATCGTTATTCCACAGTCAACGAGGGGACAGAATTTTTCTTTGAAACTGGTCCTGGCACCAACCCTCCTAGCTTTCCCACACTACCGGCAATCTGACTGAGAATCCCCAACCTTGACTATGCTCCTTCCTGCTTCTCAGAACTGAGCGGCCAGAGGTGGTATCAGAATTGAGAAAGGCTGCCCCCTGCTGTCCACCTGATTCAAAACCATCGCGGACCCGAAAGTATAGGATTTGGGAACCAATATCGCCACCTAGTGGCCAATAGCGTCAGGTCATCAAACTGAAATCTCTCAGCTTTGGTACCTATTTGACAAAGGACATGTGGACCAAAGAGCAGAAATCTCCCCGCTATTTCCGGTGTTCTGTGTCTAGTATACGGCTGGCTCTCCCCTGATTGGCCAGGGCTTTTGGGGGAAGCATATTTTGGACATACTTCAGCCTGTGCTCAGAGTATATGGGGTGGACTGTGGCGTTAGAGGGGATGGGACGGAGGATTCATCAACGGGCCCTCCTCTAACTTGTGGGCAAGTCACATTTACATTTAATTTTAGTGTTCAATGATATATGTGTCCTATTGAAGCTTACCTCTGTGACCTCTCGCAGTTACCTGGTCCTTGAAACACTCATCTTAGAAAATGTTCTGATTCTTAGGTCTGGAGAGATAGCTCAAGGGTTCAGAGCACTTACTGCTCTTCCAGAGGTCCTGAGTTTGGCTCCAAGCATCCACAATGGGTGTCTCACAACTGCCTGTAACTCCAGCTCCAGGAGATCTGGTATCTTTGGGTATCTAGAAGTGTGCACATACCCCCCCACACACAACACACACACACACACACACACACAACACACACTTTAGAATAATGAATTCATTTAAATTCATTTTTAAAAATCTTGTCCCTTCCCCTAGAACATTTGTTTGTAATAAAAGAACCAGGAGGGTATGGCAGCACACCTGTCAGCTCAGCTCCATGGAGGCTGAAGCAGAAAGATGAGAGTTCAAGGCCAGCCTAGGCTAACAGGGATACTCAACCTAAAAATAAATAAATTAATTAAATTAAATTAAAGTAACACACTTCTCATGTCTCTGTGTTCTTTTCTTGCCACTGAATCCAGAGCCCTGCCTGAAGCAGAGCCACAATTAACTAGAGGGAGTGGGGAGTTCCCAATAGAAAAAGAAAAATGAACTTTGAGGGTTAGTAGAAGATCAAGAAGGGTGGGCAGGCAGCTACTAGCTTCTCCTCTGGACCCTGAAACAGTCCCAGGAAGAGGTGAGGACAAGCGAGAAGGCTTCTCAAGCCTACAAGAGGAAGTGGACCCAAGAGACACACACTAGAGGTCAGAAAACAGTCACGTAGAAGGAGCCCGGCAAAGCTGCACTGAGCTCCAGGGCCTGCATGCAGCCCAGAGCACAGGAAGTAAGAGGCAAGCCTCCAGCCAGTGCGGGTGGGGTCAGCCTGAGCCTCTTTCAGGGTGGAGCAACTGGGGCCTCCAGCAGATCCTGTCTGTTGGTTCTGGGGCAGCAGCCTGTCTGGGCCTGAGGTACCAGGACCATGTCTTGACCAGAAACCTCAGCTATGTCCAGGCAGTCCAGGACTGTGCCAGGCTGCCAGCCATAGCCAGGACTGAAAACATGTGCACAAGCCCTGTGCAAAGACCTAGCCAAAGTACTAGCAGCACTCTGGAGGCAAAAGCAGGCAGAACTCTGTGAGTTCAAGGCCAGCCTGAGCTACATCATGAGACCCTGTCTCAAAACTAGCAAATGGGCATACCTGTACTAGCGCCAGGGATAGCTTGGTCTTAGAATCTATTACTACTTCCCAAACCCTTCAAATAATGATGGTCTACACAGAGAAGAATGTCATGGGAGGTGGGGCTACAGAAGGAACTGGCTTACCCCAGGGTAGGTGGAGTTCAGAACTTGGGGGTAACAGGGAGGAAGATGTATCAAGGGAGGAGTTTAGACCAAGTTGGCACTGGAAGAGTACTTTGTCTGTTGGCTCTGGCTTGGCACCTCACTCTGCACAAATCTCTTTGGAAGTCGGAGGAAGACAGACATTCAGAGAAGCTACTCTGGGCAAGGGATTAGAATCCCTTTGAGCTCACAGGGCAAGAAGGGCCACTTTTCCAAACAGCAACTTCTGGACTGTGGCTAGGGCCTCAGCAAAGAGCACCCTAACTGCTAAGCACCCCTCCCTCTGGGGTGTGCCCTGCCCCTCCCTGAGTCACACCAAGGAGAGAGAGGAAAAGGGAAGAAAGGAAGAGGCACTGACTACAGAAGGAAAGGGAAGCAGAGGAGGAGAGAAGCCACGTAGGAGTTGGTGACAGAAGACCAGAGAGGGCAGACCTAGGGCATCTCTAGGACGGGGAGATCAAGAGAGGGCAGGCTGAGCATCCCAACGAGCGCCCCCCAGCACAGAACCCAGGGGCGGGGAGCCAAGGGGGCGGGCCGGCCATGTCCCACGGGACCTACTATGAGTGTGAGCCTCGGGGTGGCCAGCAGCCACTTGAGTTCTCAGGGGGTCGAGCTGGACCCGGGGAGCTGGGGGACATGTGTGAGCATGAGGCCTCCATCGACCTCTCTGCCTACATCGAGTCTGGGGAAGAACAGCTACTTTCTGACCTCTTTGCCATGAAGCCAACGCCTGAAGCCCGAAGCCTTAAGGGCCCAGGAACCCCTTCGTTTCCTCACTACCTGCCGGCTGACCCTCGGCCATTTGCCTACCCCTCACACACATTTGGCCCAGATAGGAAGGCTGTGGGACCTGGCATCTACAGCAATCCAGGGAGCTACGACCCCAGGGCTGTGGCAGTGAAGGAGGAGCCTCGCGGGCCAGAGGGCAACCGAGGCACAAGCCGAGGCAGCTACAATCCCCTGCAGTACCAAGTGGCACACTGTGGGCAGACTGCAGTGCATCTCCCCCCGACCCTGGCAGCACCTGGCCAGCCCCTGCGTGTCCTTAAGGTAAGATCAAGGTAGCTCTCCCATTTTCCTCCCCGGGGTGGAGCAAGATGGTTGGATGAGGGAATTCTTGACTTCTGGGCTTCCCTAACAAGTCTGCTGCTCCTCTGTGAACATGGCCTACCCCAAGGCCTGTTTCCTGACTCTGGATTCATTTCTCAGAACTCTACTGTGTCCTGAAGACACTTGTAGTAGCTGCTCTGCCCTGATCTCGGGCGGACCAGCTTTCCTGCTGTCCACTATACCCCATCTCTTATTTCTCTTGTGCCTGCTTCTGAATGAGGAAATGCGGCTGACTAGAATTTTAGAACAGGAGACAAACTGTTCTATAGACAAATCAAAGGAAAGGGTCCCCGGAGAATATGAGAGCATGAAAGAAAGCTTTGCTCTCAGACCAAGGACCATATGCTTCTGGGTTACAGTCCTTCACAGAGACAGGGGGATGTCTGGCAGATGGCGAGCTGCTTGGTAACCTTTGAAGCCTCACATATGCTCTCGGTTCTGGGATTCCTGCTTAGTCTTCACTCTGCCTCCTGGTGGACCCTCAACTCTCTATCCCCTTACCCTCCAGGCCCCTGTGGCTGCTGCTGCTCCTCCCTGCAGCCCCCTTCTCAAGGCACCCTCCCCTGCTGGCCCTTCACATAAGGGCAAGAAGGCAGTGAACAAAGACAGCTTGGAGTACCGGCTGCGACGCGAACGCAACAACATTGCGGTGCGTAAGAGCCGGGACAAGGCCAAGAGGCGCATTATGGAGACACAACAGAAGGTGCTAGAGTACATGGCCGAAAATGAGCGTCTGCGCAGCCGTGTGGACCAGCTCACCCAGGAGTTAGACACTCTGCGCAACCTCTTCCGCCAGATCCCCGAGGCTGCCAGCCTCATCAAGGGTGTCGGGGGCTGCAGCTGAGCCTGCCTGGCAGACTGTGAGCTCCAGACCCTAAGGACCCTGCCCACCCTCCTAGGTCCCCAGAGTCCTGAATAGGCCAAGCCTGAGACAGAGATCATGGACAATGGCAGCCAGTAACTGGGAAGGTCGGGACCAAAACGATTCTGTGGCTGAATAAACTGCACTGTGACTTGATGCTGGAGCTGTTCACTGGGTCTTGGGCCTGGGCCTGGTGGGAGTGCTCTGTGTGTACTCATGGAAGACCCCAAAGGCAGGGAATACATGTGGCTAGTCTCCATGTCCAAATGAATGCCTAGAAGTACTAACATGCTGCTCACGGCTGGCTCTGCCCATCTTCACGACTCCCAGCCAAGCCTCAGCCTGTCCCTCTGCTTCTCTGTCACTTCACCTCCATGGCCACCCACCTACCCACTTGGTCCTTTGTACATTGAGTGCTTGCTTGATTCCACCACAGTGCATACCACTGTCTGGAGCAGCCTCTGCATCCTGCCCTGAGAATATCCTGGGGCACAGATGATGTCAGTACCGCACAGCTCCAGTGCCAGGCCCACCGGCCTTTGTCCTGCTCTCTGACTTTAGGTCTGGGAGCTCATTTCCCAGGTGACCAGGGAAAATTTTCTGACGGCTCTGCCGTGGTCCCTTAGCTATTGACCTGGCATTCTGTCTTTTTTCTTGTTCTACATCCTCACTTCCCCAAGAGTTCTTTATCCTTCATCCCCCAAGCCACTGGAGAAGGTAAGCCCCCAAGAAATCAGTTAGGATCTGATGTGTATGTGCAAATACTGACCACGAGGAAACCTTGCCTGCGAAACCCCACACTCCAGGTGTTTTCTTTCCCATAGAACTGCAGCCTGGGAAGCAAAACTGTACAGTAGTTGAGGGCATCAGCTTACTGTCTCACCTTGAACCAGTTACTTCTCCTTTCCATGCCTCAGTTTCCCCATCTGTACAGGATGAATCTGAGTACCTAGCTCATGCCGTTATTTTCATAGGAAAAAAATGGAATTTGACATGTGGTGAGCATGGTATTTGTTCCAGTTCCATTTTGCTAAAAGCAAAAATACATCAGGTCTCTAGACTTCTCATTCTGCAGATGAGGAGTCTGGGGATTCAGAGAGAGAGGGGAGAGTGAGAAAGAGAGAGAGAGAGAGAGAGAGAGAGAGAGAGACCACCTAGAATCAACAACTATTTAGAGGCAGAATCAAAATTGACTCCATGAAATCACAGATCTCAAGAGGTCCTAGGAGAGACCTCAAGAGATCATCTGGGTGAGCTTTGCCCTCAGACAAGCAAGATAGTGCGAGCCACATCTTGTAGATAAAGTAGGGAGGGCCAAGCGGATAAGCACTCGCTCAGTCCCTCGCTGCCTCAGCACTACACCTTTCTTCTACTCTTGCCTCAGTGAAGAACAGCACAGATGTGGTCCATGAGCCACCGTCACAGGATAATTATGAGCTGGGGATCTGACTGAGTTAGCAGAGTGCTTACCCAGTGTTCACAAGACTCTGGGTATCAGCACTAGCACACAGAACAACAGAAAAATCCCGGGAATTGCCCCCATGATGTTAGAGACTGGACAGGACAAGAGCTACAGTGTGTGTGTGTGTGTGTGTGTGTGTGTGTGTGTGTGTGTGTGTGTG
>JANHMN010000001.1:198673342-198688917 GCA_030674055.1 Rhabdomys pumilio | reverse complement strand
GAGAGAGAGAGAGAGAGAGAGAGAGAGAGAGAGAGAGAGGAAATGAGTGAGATTGCCACAGCAGACTGGACCCAGGAAGGCTGAGGAGACATTGAAGATGTGGCAGCTACTCCTCCTTGGGGTGGCCACAAGCAGATGTCTGCATGAGGAGACCCAGAAGTCTGTGCGCCTTCTTAGGCCTTCTTTCTCCCAAATGCCCACACACTTCCGCTCCTCAATCCTTCCTCTCCCTGGCTCCTATGAGCCTCAACCCCTTAGAATCCAAACCTACTATACAAGAGATCCTGTACCCAGTGAGGCTTGGGATCCTGAGGGGGAAGCCCGAGCCCTGGCTGCGGTGACGGAGACCACTCGAAGGATTCGAGGCATCCTAGCAGGTAAGTGAGGAGACCGGAAGTATCAGGGAGGGCTGAGGGGCAGAGGGGTCTAAAAAGAGTCCTTTGCAGCAAAGGACTTGAACTCAGAGGATGAGGTGAAGAACCTACCGCCTCTTATCTTAAGTTCTCCCAGTACAAGGACCTCTGCTTCTGAGTCGAGACCCTGAACAATACTGCCATGCCGTCTGGGGAGACCCAGATACCCCAAACTACCACAGGTGAGTTTGTCACTGTTAATTGCTTGGTTTTGGATCCCAGATAAGGAGCTAAGGTACATATTTTACATACCAAAGCAGACCTGGCTTTCAGGTTCTCCCAGCATCCCTCAGTCCTTACCTGTCACACCCCGCCCTCAACCCTGAACTTTCCACCACAAGGGATGAGCAGCCTTTCCCTGAGAGGTTCCCCCCTATATCATCCAGACATTTTGCGCTCTCGTGCTGTGCTCCCTCTCCCTCTCTTTCTCTCTCTTCCCACGTGTCCCTTTCTCTCTCTCCCTCCCTTACCCTTACCTTTTCCCGTGGGGACTTTGGTCCTTGGGGCCAGTGAACTCACCTGAGTGCAGCTTCCCAATAAATCTGCCTTTAATATAAGCTAATCTGGCTCAAATTGGCTCATTTCACCGGTGGCGGACAAATAACCTATCATTAATGTTGTGTTTTATAAAAAGCCAAGTATATGTTTTATAGAGCACAGTATGGTGAGGTGGGAGGGGTGCCTCTGCAGGCCCATGCTGAAGCATCCCTTCCCCCTGAGGTATCACCATATGACGGGTATAGTGTAAAATAGAGTTTATTTAAGGTATGAAAAGGGGAGTTGAGAAGGGAGTATAGACACAGAGTGGGGAAGGAGCAGGAACATGTAGAGAGTGGGGAGGGGAAGGGGAGAGAGGGAGAAAGGGGTCTGGAAGAGAAGAGAGAGAGAGAGAGAAGGGACAGAGAGAGAATGGAGGTGCCAAACAGCTCCTTTTATAGCAAGGCCAGACCTACCTGGCTGTTGCTAGGTGACTGTTGGGAGGTGTCTAGAAGGAACTCCAACAATTAATGTCTTCTTCAAAGACATCTATGTCTTCAGCTCACTTCTATAACGTTTTGACAGGTGCAGCCTCCTGAACCCAGGGTACAAAGGAGAGAGTTGCCTTGGGGTAAAGGTGAGATGAACTCTCCAGTCTCAGGGATCTGAAGGGCTCTAACCTACTTAGACCTCCCCAATACCTCAACATATAAAAGGAAGACTCTCAGATGTGTGGAACTGTCCTCCTGTCCTGCTCTTCAGAGTGATGCACTCTATAGTCCTTTCCAGTCATGCTCCTCAGAATACAATAAGGCAGAGATCTGGAGGGAGGCTAGAGGCATAACTCTGCATTTCAGGTTTTTTAAACTCAGGTTTGAACCTTGCACTTGCTATGAAGGGCTCTTGAGTTATAACTACTCAGCTAGAAATTCGATTCCAATTGGCTACCTGGATGGTACTGAGGTAGATATCTCCTTCCTCTTAGTATCTAGTTTCTATCCATCAGCTAAGCTTATACTAGATTTCATTTCCTGACAGATGCCTGATGCCCACCTGCGTGGTTATTCCTTGTGGCCAGAGCATGGTCTGCCCCATCTAATCCAACCAGATGGCCCTGGAGTCCAAAACAGTGATTTTCTCCTGTATGTACGGGTTGCCCACACTTCCAAGTGTCACAAAGAGGTGAGGTTCAAAGCCGATCTTTTCCCCTGTTCCACCGCTCTGAATGTTAAGCTTTGTTAAGGAGGGATATGGGAACAGCAGTTTGACTGAATTGCACTTCTCGGGAGCAGTTTGGAGTACTCTGATAAAGCTTGATTTGTGTGGTGGCTAAGAATCTTATAGGCTACCCATGGGTGCCACCCCTGTGAACTGTACAGAGCCCCTGCTTCCTTCCCCCACCCCCCAGGAAGATTCCATCTACCTGTTTTATCTCACTTTCCTTCCTGCTATATCTTCTCCTGGTCTGTCTGCAGCCCTCTGTCATAGCCTATGCTGCCTGCTGCCAGCTGGACTCAGAAGACAGGCCCCTCGCGGGTACCATTGTCTACTGTGCCCAACATCTCAGCAGCCCGAGACTCAGCCGTGATGATATTGTCATGGTGACTGCTGCATGCTAAATGGGGGATGGGGTCAGGGGTGGAGGGCTCACATGAACTCAGAGAACCTACTGAGGATGGAACAGGTGTCTTCAGCTCTATGAAGAACTGGTTATGTGGAATGGCTCTGGAGTTCTGCTACAGAACCAGGCTCTCGCTCAGCAGCCATTTTTCTTAGGCTACACTACATGAACTGCTGCATGCCCTGGGTTTTTCTGGACAGCTCTTCAAGATGTGGCGAGATTGTCCCTCAGGACTCAGTGGTAAATGAAAGGAATGGGGGAATGGCCACCCTATGATATCAACCAGAGGGAGTTCATGACCTTCTGGTTCCATTTTATCCTTCCTAAGTTCTCCTCTCCTCATGTTGCCTTCTTCCCTTTTTGAAGCCAGCTAGAGAGAATTGTTCCACGAGGAAACAGGTGACTAGACGAGACAAACAGGGACAGCTGCTTCTCGCCACTCCAGCTGTCAGCCACAGCCTAGCCAAACACTTGGGGGTGCCAGGGACTTTGCTGGGAGTTCCTTTGGAAGAAGAGGTGAGAGAGAATAACACCTTGGGATGATGGGAGAAAGAAGAGTAGCCCAATAGCAACCAGCCATTTGCTACCTCATCCACCAGGGCTCTTTGTCTTCACACTGGGAGTCTAGATTACTCCAGGGCTCTATAATGACCGCTACCTTCAATGGTGCCCAGCACACTCGACTTGACCCAATAACCCTTGCTGCCTTCGAAGATTCAGGCTGGTATCAGGTCAACCACAGTGCCGCAGAAGAACTTTTGTGGGGCCAGGGTAAGGAATAAGAAAGCCGCAAGGCCACGTGGAACTCAAGTCAGCTTTGTAGGAAATGAGATAGTCTGAGTTATTTGCTACTAAGGTATAATTCAAACTGTGAGCAGAGCTGGTACAGAGGGATCTCTGCACTTTTGTCTTTTTTTGAGGCTCTGCTGTCCTGGAACTCACTTTGTAGACCAGACTGGCCTGAAACTCACAGAGCTCCTCCTGGCTCTTACTCCCAAGTGCTAAGATTCTCTGCCCAGCCTGAGCTTTTATCTCTGAGTGCTTTCTTGTCTTATTGTACAAGCAGGCTCTGGCCCAAACTTTGGCCTGGTGAGCACATGCAGGAATGGATCCTCAGACTTCTTCTGCACTGGCAGGTATGTGCTGAGTGGGCAGAAGACAATACAACTGTCAGTGAACCGAGTATCATCTCTCTATTATTCCTTCCACACAGTGAGCTGGGCTGTCACTACCTGCACCTGGACAAGGGAAGCTGTTCCTCAGACCCAACACTAGAAGGCTGCCGCATGTACAAACCCTTAGCCAATGGGGTGAGTGCACCACAAAAGAGACTGAGCAGGCCCAGGAGGTGTCAACCTCTATGGCTATCACACCATTCTATCCTTTTCACTGAACCAGAGTGAATGCTGGAAGGAGGAGAATGGACCCCACACCAGAGCGGAGAACCCCCACGGGGAGATCTACCATATGCACAGTCGTTGCTTCCTTGCCAACCTTACCTCCCAAGTGCTCTCCAAAGACACCACCAGCCAGCCCTTAACAACTGCACATCCCACAGGCTGTTGCTATTTACATCAGTGCACCCACAAGGGAGCCTACGAGGTGCAAGTGGAGGGATCACCGTGGATTCCCTGCCTTCCAGGAAAGGCTGTTCAGGTGAGAATTTTATGAGTAGTCAGAGCACACTGGCAGAAAAGTTGGCAATTACAGTTTAGCTTCTTTAGTCTTACTCTGTAGTCCAGGCTGGCCCAGAATTAGCTATGTAGTCCAGGTTAACTTCAAATTTGTGACAATCCTCCTGCCTTAGCCTCTCATACTGGGATTACAGACACAAACCACCAAGCCTAATATACAACTTTCTTTTTGAAATATCTTATTTTTCATCCTATTTATGCATTTATTCAGCAGTACTGGGGATCAACTCTGGGGCATTCACTGAGCTGCACCCTCAGCCCCTGGCCAACCTGTTTTCTTTTACTCAGTATCTCCTTAGTGACTGATCAAGCACATGCCATTTTCCTTAGACAGTAGCCCTGAGCAAGTAACTGAAGCTATTCCCTTGCAGATACCTGGGTACTATGGTCTTCTCTACTGTCCCCAAGGCCGGTTGTGTCTGAGTGATGAAGGTACCAGTGCTGCCACTTCTCAACCAATGAGCTTTACAACCCAAGCCCTGCTATTCCAGCTGTCTTTAAGATTAACGGGGATCCAAGGCTACTCTCTGGGGAAAGGACAGAGAGAGGAGCTTGCCGAAGTAGTGCTGCAGGCTCTGGTGACAAGAGCTGGCACTAGCAGGTAAGGAACAGTCCCACCTAGACAGCGGGCCAGAGTACTCAAGTGCTTTCTCTTACACCTTCCTCTGCACTCTGTCCGACTCTGGAAACTACACTTACCTCTTTAGATGATCTCTCCCAAGCACTCCTCCATTATGAGATGCCAATGTCTGCTCAGGTGTTATTTCCACAGCCCATCCATCACCACAAGCTTGGTGTTCACTGTGAGAATGTGGAAGTCTCCTGGCTGCCGAGGGCCTTCCACTGCTATGCTACATACAACCCTGACCCTGATTCTTCAGAAGAAACCCCTCCAAGTACACTATGGAGAAGCCATCTTTACCACACAATACAGCAAGTAAGATGGCATACCAAATAGTAAACTTTGTCATTTGAATCCCTGCTGTGCAAACAACTGAAATCATATTTGGGAGGCATGCATTTGTCAATACCTTATTCTAGACAAGATGGTGTGTATCAGTAAACAGATCCCAATATCACCTTAGGTCCATCGAACAGTACTAGGGCCCCAACTCTTCCCATTATCTGGTCCTCACTACCATGAGGTCTTTCAGTACCTGAAGCTGCTGGAGACTTAGATCTTAGTCCTATCCCTACATTTTGAGTATTACCTTCCCTTTCACTGATCTGTCTGCTCTAGTGCTTGATTCAAACAGGTCTCAGTTCCATAATGCCGAGCACCACTACAGGACAAACAGCACCTTCTATGTTCCTAGGCTGCGGATGCCCTTGGACCACAACCCCTCTTTGACTGAGCCACTTCTGTCCACTGGATTCTGCCTACTGCTGCTAATTCTGGTGGGTGCACTGGGAACTTTGGCTTGTCAGAAGCGAGCTACGCTCCAAGTGGCACCATCTACTACTTAACCATCACAAGAGCAACACTGGCACAAGAGATCAGGTTAAAATAAAGCAGGCATGATGCCACTCAGAATGTTACTGCCAGATGCCAGACAGCAAGATGGCTTACTGGGTAAAGTCCTTTACCTGAGTTGATTCCTAAGGAGCCACAATGTGGAAAAAAGCAGCTCTGCAGATGTCCTCCCTTGTCCACGTGCACTGTGGTCATGAGTACTCATGCACAGATGCACATGCACATATTCTGAGCTGCTCTTATAGAGAGCCAAGCACCAACACTGGGTGGCTCACAACCTTCCATAACTGTTGTTCCAGGGGATCCGACATCCTATTCTGACCTCTGTGGGCACTAGCATGCACATGGTACATACACATAACATGCAGGCCCTCACACATACAGGTAGATATAAATAAGACTTGTGGATGGGAAAACCTACTTATTTTAAACCCTGTTCTACTTTCTTCAGAATTCGTCTTTGCTAGGTTATCAACTCTATAATAGCTTTGCCATGTATAAAATGTGGAGTCTCATGGTGAAGATCCAGTCTTTATTTTGATACTCTCTCCTCCAAATCAACAGTTTAATTTGTGAAGATGGCAGCAGACCAACAGACCAGGAACATTTGCCACTAGCCCCAAGGCTGCCGCCTATGCTGTAGAAAAGGCTCCTTTTATTTAATACTTTCCTGATTTTCATTGCTGCTTGGAGTCAAACAATGTGAATAATCAGTAATTATTTCTTTCTCTCAATTTTCCTTAATTTTATTAAATCATCGCTGGGAAATTCAGCAGTTGGGAAATCACATAATTATGCTCACTTTGGGTAAATGTGGCAAAACCAGTCATATCTGAGTCAGCTGTAGACTTTGAGTTACAAGATACTGGTTCCTTTTAGTTATAGTAACAAAAGCAGTCATTAAATTGAGATTTAGACATCTATAAATAATCAGATTTGCTAAAAGTGGGAGCGAGTCCAGGTGACATACTGGTAGGGTAAAGACAGTGCTAGCATACAACAGGAGGTTCATGCAGAAAAAAATTTTTTAAAGGAAAGGTCTCACTTTGTAGTGCTGGCTGGCCAGGAATTTGCTATGTAGACCAGGCTGCCTCCTGAGTGCTGGAATAAAAGGAAGACCACTACCCTGGCAGTTCAGGTGAATCTTTAAGTGACACACTTGCACTGATTCATCACTACAGTCATGGCCTTGGCTTGATCACATGTCATTCTCTTCTTGATCTGAATGCCTGTCAGTCCTTACCAGCAGTAGCAGCCACTGCTTGGTAAAACTTTGCCACAAAATCTGGCTCACTGACCTCCAGCTGCCTGACAAATTCATTGCGCTCCTGTTCAGCCCAACCTCGAAACCACTGATCCCAAAGACGTAGCTGACACTCAAAGATACAAGGCGGTCGATTTGCTGCAGACACACTGAGCTGTTCCAGACCATCCAGCAGTGGCTGTAGCTTTCCCGGCACTGCCTTAGCTACCAGATCTTGTAGAAAACGTTCCCGCTGGGGACCTGACCAACTGGCAAACCAGTGAAGAATACACTTCATCTCCTGGGAAGTGATGTAAGACATTGGAGGAGGAGAAGAGCTGGCAATGTCATCAGGCACTGAAGGTAACACAGAAGGGAAGCAGAGTGGCACTGATGTGGAAGACGATTCCAATGACATCCTGAAACAAACAAAGCTCTGTTAATACACTCTCTGGCAGAGCACAACCAAACATAACCTTACAAGCAATGAACCCTACTGCACCCAATCAGCATGCACCAATTCAATCTATAGGAAAACAACAGGACCCTTTCTTGTGGTAGGACTTCACTATAGATGTGTAGCCCCAGACTGGCTGAGAATTTGGTCCTCCTGCTTCAGCTTCTTGAATATTGGGTTACAAATGCCATAACCACACGAAAGAAGATCCTTTATTTTTATTTCTACACAATATTACCTTAGGGAAGCTACCCAAGAATAACTTCACTTGGTATTTGCCAGCCTTATTTCCTTTCCAACAGCACTGACCTAAGTCAGGTGTGGTGGCTCAGATCTGTAATCCCAGCATGTAGAAAGCTAAGATGAGGGACTGCCAAGAATTAAAGGCCGGCTTGGACTACAAAGTAAGTTCCAGGCCAGTCTAACCTACAGGCCCTATCTCAAAACAACAAAAGAACAAAAATACAAGCCAGGCATGGTAGCACATATGGCAGACCTGATGGAGCATAAGTATCGAGTTAGAAGGTCCGCCTCAGTTCCAATCTTGTTCCAGGTCAGTCTGAGACTCTGGGTCAAAAAACAAACAAAACCCCTACCTGACCACTGCTCCTTCCTGCCTTTGTTCCAGCACATTAACTTTTATTTGCATTTATTTGATGCTAAATTTATTCACGTGCTGGAAGTTTTTGTTGCATCAGTCTCTTCTGGGATCTTTTCTTTTCTGTAGCCTCCTCTTCTGGCTTAGGAACAGCTCCTTTTCAGTGAGGGTCATTTCAATGTGGCAGACAAGCTTACATGAGTTTAACTGACTCTCATTTTGGGTGTTTTGCTTTGGCTATTGTCAGTGACCACAGAATCTATATCAAAACCTGTAAGTTCAGCATTTTCAAGCATGTGTATCAAAACTTCAGCACTCTTCTGGGGCTACCAATCACGTCTAGACTTACTACTTGTTGTCGGCACTCTTACCAACTCTGTTATACTGCCTACAAATCACACACTGCTTCTTTAAAGGGACACCTTTTAGATACTGGGTGGCTCTTTAGGTACACACAGCCTTGATGGCCTTGGCAATGTCATAAGTGACAGACACCCGAATGTTAAATAAATGATCTGGGAGCAGAGGTTTCTGTATCAAGAGAAGAGTAACTATTTTCACAGGTTACATGAGTCTTAGTGAAAAATCTCACAGGCCTCAAATTCAAGATCCTCCTGCCACAGCCTTGAAATGCTGCTGTTACAGATTACAGGCATACCACCTACCCATAGCCTCTCCCCACATTCCTTCTGATTTTATAGTCAGCCTCCTATACCTCCTGTACCCTAGGCTATACTAGTTTCATGAACGGTGAAATGCCACCATACCATTTCTGTGATGCTAGAGACAGAACCTAGGGCTTCTGGCACGCTAAACGAGCACTCTACCAAATGAACTATATCCCCCACCTACTTCTTATAAATGATCTTAAAAACAACCAATTGAGGGGCTAGGAAGATCATTGTTCAGCATTTAAGTTCATTTTCCGCTCTCTAGAGCACTCACATCAAGTGACTTGAAAGCACTTGTAGCTTCAGCTCCCGAGCTTAACTATGAACTCCGTGAGACAAGCACATACCCATAAACCGACACACATATACACAAAATAATTAAACAAGCCAGATGGTGGTAGACAATGCCCTTAATATCAGCACTCGGGAGGCACTCATAGGCAGATCTCTAGTTCATAGCCAGCCTGCTCTACAGAAGTAGTTTAGGATAGACAGGACTACACAGAGAAACCTGTCTTGAAAAACCAAACCAAACCAATAATAAGGAAAAACAAGCAATTGAGGCCAGCCTGGGTAACACAGTAAGAACCGATCACAAACCTAAACAGAAAACATATTTCTTGCTTGTTCTATCTCTCTAAAATTAAAGTGTACAGTTTTTTAAACTTTGGTACAAGCAACTGGTCCCAACCGAAATGCTAATTGTTCCACACACTCTGTGTGTGTGTGACATGATGCAAGAACTTTCTGTGTAATGTGTGCACAGCCTCCGAACTCTGTCAAAAAATTTTTATGTTTTATGACCCCCTATTAAATTCTGTATCACATCATACTATCAAGGTTCTGAAAAAAGTGCCTTTGCTTTCTTGACTTAGGTAGCCTAAAAAGTGTGATATTGATGCACATGGGTCTCTGAACAGTTTTCCTTAATGGTTTATACCTACAAGTGTCACTGATTTTGCATTATGGATGCAAGTGTAAGCCAACTTATCCCAAAATGCTTTAGTCCTACAGTTTGTATCTCTTAACAACGAAAACCTTCAACTCTCTATGATCTAAATTACTACTTCTGTTCTTCGCCAAGTTGGAAGATTTGTACTGACAAAGAATCTCTAAACGTCCGTTCTATGTCCCGGTTCAGGGTGACTGCCAGTTTCAAAGTGGCCCTACAGGGAGAAGTTTCTCATAAAACTTCTCTTTTTCAGAGAAAGGGAATTTTTAACTCAGGGTCTTGCTACATGGTTTCCATGGTAAACTTAAGTTCAATATCACTAATAAATTCACTGTCGGGGATCAAAGACACGATGCTACTTCTTCCCACGTTTGGAAGCCGCAGGTCTCTTACTCCTTAGCTCCACAGGACAAAGCATTCCTTAGACCGAGTGACCGGGATATAGACCACAGAGACTTCGCCAGGGAGGAGGGTTCCCCAAAAGAAAACCTGCAGACACCAAGTCTTATCTGGCCTAGGAGAAATTTCTTTTGCTCTTACCTCCCTTTTTCCCTCGGAGGGCGCCCAGAAATCACAAGAATCCTTCAGATCCTGCTCCAACTCCCCAAGTCTCTTCCATGTTTCCTGAAAACCGTAAGCAGAGTCAGCCCCAGTAACCCACGCACTTCCGGTCCGGGACCAGCCCCAAATACCCAAGTGCCCCAGCGCCTCAGCCCCCAAGTCCGGAGACAGCCGAATATCTCCGATTATGGGTATGCCAGATTCGAGGGCTTCCGAATAGATTCGATTCAAAGCTTCGGCAAGACGAAAACAAACGAGCCTGAAAGCAAAATGGGAGGGGCCAGCAGCTAGGCAGATGGAAAAAGCCGATTGGTACCGATGTGGAGACGGAAACGACCGAACAGTTCCGGAGGAACCCGGAGAATTCTGAGCAGTAATAGAGGGGTAGACTATGGCAGTGGGCGGGGCCAATTCGGTCCGTTCGAAGGGCGTTGGCGGAAATTACCGAAGATGCCCGAAGCCGTCGGGACGGACCCGAGTACCTCACGCAAGATGGCGGAGCTGGAGGAGGTGACTCTGGACGGGAAGCCTCTTCAGGCTCTGCGGGTGACCGACCTGAAGGCCGCACTGGAGCAGCGAGGCCTAGCCAAGAGCGGGCAGAAGAGTGCCCTGGTCAAGCGGCTCAAAGGGGTGAGAAGTCAGCGTTGCCGAGGTGTCGGAGGGGAGCGGACCCGGTAGAGACGAGTCTCCGCCGCGGCGCAGGCGCAGTGTCCGGGCTCGGCGCGAGCTCTCTCAGGCCGCCAGCGCGAGCCTGCAGATCCACGCGCACGGTGGTTGGTGTGGCTGGCGCTGGAATAGAGATAACGCCGGTTCCCGCCTTAACGGCAGCGGCGCGAGCCCAAAATGGGAGGGTGCGCGCTACTCTCCCGGAGTGTCTTAAGCTCCTTCCTTCTTCCCCCACCCCCTCCTTGTTTGTGTCTGTGTTTTCGGCGCATGCGCTGCAGAAGGAGTTAAATCCCTCTACAACCACCGGTGTGGCTGGCCTTAAGGGGGCGAGCAGGGCTGGGTCCGAGTTAGGGATACAGTTGGGCGGATGGGGTTGGTGTTTGTGTCTGCAATAGTACATTTGGGATAGGGTAAAAATGTCCGCTTGACTAAATTAAGACCTTAAATGAAGGGAAACCTTGATAGAAGGACTTGGTCAGAGACGGGTGTCTAATTTATAGGGAATCGAGAAGCAGTCTGGATAAGAATTTGGTGAATATTGGTGCGAGAGGTGAGACAGATTAGGCTGGGGATTTTGTATCGGTTTGAGTAGTGAGAATGAGATTGTCGTGAGGTGTACACACTGTGTATCGGTTTGGTGTAAATGGAGGGAAGGAAGGGGAGATGGGCTAGTGTAAATTAGAGTTCCTTAGAGTATGTGGCTCATAATACAATACAGATGGAGACTCGGTCAGTTCACGGTTTGAGTTGACAGACCGTTGCTTATCCCGAAGCTGACAGTTTGTGGGTGGGTGTGGATTAGGTCAGACCACAGGTTACAAGGTTTGTGGTTAGTTTCTCTGTGAAATTTCTAATACATTTGATTTGTCTGGGTGTCACACTGCTGGAAATTGTGTAAGTTCACTTAAGTAGTTTTAGTTCTGAAAAAACTAATCAAATAATAGTCAAATTCAAATTAACAGCCTTGTGTTGGTTTCATGTGATTTGAAACTTGTTTTGAGTACTTAGAGTATTTTTTGCCTGTATCACCAGATTTAGAAGTGCCTCCTAGTCAAAATTGTAGACAATAATAGGGATTCTAGTTCTGATTCTGTCACTTTTGCTGATTTTTGTGACATAGCCAGGTCACTGATTCTTTGTGTGCCTGTATTTTACATTTGGGAGCAGTAACCATGGCTACCTTTAAGAGATTTATGAAGATGAAAGAGAACAGTATTAATAATGGCTTTCAGGCTTGGTGAAAGGAATATAGCATAAGTGTATATTTAAGTAATTTAGTGAAAAGGTTGTGGGAGAGGTAGAGACCTGGGCTGGTTTTTTTTTTTTGTTCCCCTTCCTGGTTTCTGATTTTTGCTCTTCTCTATGCCAGGCTCTAATGCTAGAAAATTTACAAAAACACTCAACACCCCATGCTGCATTCCAGCCAAATTCACAGGTAAGAAAAAGGTTTGTTTAGATAGAATGGGCTATTTGGAGAAAATAGTAAATGGGAATGCTTGGTGTTGTCTTTCATGTGCATCAGAAGAGTATTTTCTTAAATTATTTTTATTGCAAGTGATCTCATACTAGAAAGTTGCTGTCCTTTTTTTTTTTTTTTTTTTTTTTTTTTTAAAGGTTTGCTTTTATGTGTATGGGTGATTTGCCTCCCAATGGGTGCCCACAGAGGCTAGAAGAGGATGTCAAATCCTCTGGAACTGGAGTTACAAACAGCTGTGAGTCACCATATGGGTGCCGAATGGAACCTGGGTCCTCTATAAAAGCAGCCAGTGCTCATCATTATTGAGCTCTCTCTCCAGCCCTCAGACAGTTGAATTCTAATCAGCCTCAGTTTTGCATAAAGACCTGGAATTTAAAAAAAGAGAGAGAAAAAGAAAAAACTATATATTTCAAAGGAGCTCTGGGTGAATTTTGAATTCTTGGAGTGAAGTGTATCAAAGTTATGACTCTGATTAAATGTGCCACAAGAATCTGAAGTCACTTGCCGTGGGTGTGGGGGAAAGTTGTCTTTGAATATAGATGTAACAAAAATACTTTTTCATCAAGAATTTTTTTGATACAGATTTATTTTAAAGAATTTGATACCCTATTAGTAACCCCTATTTCTAGGACTTAACTGCTTAACTATCTGTAGTTACTCTTAAACATTCTTAAAACTTTGATTACTTAGGACAAAGGTACTTAAACACTTGGAGGTCTTTGTTTCTTTACCTGTAGCAGGAAAAGTATTTTGGCTTAGTTCATGGTTTTATAACTACTCTGCAGGGGTATCTTAGGAAAAAAACTTTCTTCTAAGAGTTTCTGCATAAATGTTTTTGTTGTCATCTTTGTTGTTGTAGAGTTGAAACAGAGTATCTTTATATAGCCATGATGGCTTAGCACTTACAGTTTAAGCTATGCTGCCTTCAGACTCAGGGCAGTCCCCCTGCCCAGTTTCTCTCATGCTGGTATAATGTTTTATTTTGAAGACATTGTTGTATAGTTAAAATACAAGTTTCTAGACTACCATCCTGTAGGACACCTTTCAGCTTTTAAACCCTTGATTTAATGTGTCATACACTTAAAAGAAAATGCATTGGTGTATAGGCCCAGGACACTGGAAAGTATGCTTTCCTGTTCCCGTGCTAATACCTCATTAAACTCTAAGGCCTATCATCTAGTCACCTTTGGGAAGTTATACAGCATTAAAAAGCTACCTAAGGGGCTGGAGAGATAGCTCAGTAGTCAAGAGTGCTTGTTGCTCAGTGATTCAAACCAGAGCTCAAGATCTCAGCACCTGTATCAGCTGGCTCACAAACATCTGGTAGCTCCAGTTCCAAGGGATTCAGTGCCCCCTCCTGGTTTCCAAGAACATGGCTGAACACACAAACATATGCGTGCACTCACAGATACATGTACATACACACACAAATGAAGCTGAGAAGACGACTCAGTAGTTAAGAATACATGTTGTTTTTATAGAGGTTGCTCTTTATAGAGGACCCAGGTTTCGTTCCCAGCACCCACATGGTGTCTCACAGACATCCATAACTCCAGTTCCAGGGGATCCTATATCCTCTTCTGTAAGCACACACATATCCATGCACTTAAAACATTCATGCATGTAAAATAAGAATCTTTAAAAGCCAATTAAAAAAACTACTTAAAACACTCACTTCACAATTGTATTTTGGATTGTATTTTAGACTTTGAAGTTTTACTTGTATTACAAAGGTTTTGCAGCAAATACACTTGTGTTCTCATACTTACAATCCACATTTCATCTGTGGCCATTGGGTACTAAGAGACTTATTGTAAGTGAAGTAAGTATTTCCTGTTAGAGACATGACAGAAAACACAGGAAGTATTGGATTGGCTTCATTTCTGGAGGTCTATAGGTATGGAAGGACTCGAGGAGGAGAGTTTGTGAAGAGGAAGCTGAAGGACAAAGAATGATATGTGCACCCTGCAGAAAGGGAGACAGGATTAACCCTGGGCTGGGTGCTGACTGGCTGGCTTGCTTTTTAAAGATTTTTTTGGTTATTTTTGAAATAGAATCTCTCTGCATAGCTTTGGCTGCCCTGGAATTCCTGCCTCTGCCTATCTAGTGCTAGGATTAAAGGCATGGGCCATAACATCTGGCATGCCGGAGGTTTCTTTTTACTCAAAAAACAAAATGGTTGATTGGTTGATTGGTTTGGAGTTTTTGAGGCAGGAACATAACGTGCAGCCCATGCTGGACTCAGACTTATGGCAGTTTTCTAGCCTCAGCCTCTCTGATGGTGTGATTGCAGGCATAAGCCATATGCACTCCTTCTGTGGTTTGTTTTGTTTATTTTTCTAATGGAAGTTGAGTTACAAGTTTCTCAAATATTAATGTATATTCCTTTCCTTTGTCTCTTGATTTCATGTATTTAAATACTTTTTTATATTTATATTTTATGCATATAAATGTTATGCCTGCAATTGTGTATATGCACCATGTTTATGCCTGGTCCCCTTGGGTCAGAAACGGATATTGAATACCTGGAACTGTAGTTAACATGATTGTGAGCCACTGCGTACTGGGACTCAAACCTAGGTCCTCTGTAAGAGCGAGCGGCCGGTGCTCTTAACCACTGAGCCATCTCGCTATTCCTGCACTTGAACTTCTGAGATACATGACAAAATGTTTTCCTAGATTGGAGGAGCTTGATCTTTTGAAGAAACTAGTACTTTTTTCTTCTCATATGTACTTATTTTATTTTTTAAATTTGTTTCAGATTTATTTATTGTTTGTATGAGTGTTTTACCTGCATGTATGCATGTGCACTGTGTCAGTGCCTGGTGCCCACAACGGTCAGAAGAGAGTGTCAGACACCCTGGAACTAGAGTTACAGATGGTTGTGAGCTACTGTGTGGATTCTGGGAACCAAATCTGGGTCTTCTGCAAGGGCAAGAGTTGTTTCTATCTGCTGATTCATCTCCCTAGCATTTATCTGTTTTTGAGACAGGAACTCACTGTGTAACTTTGGATAGTCTGGAACTCAACTATCCAGAACTAACTGTGCACTGTGTTGACCCTTCTCAATTTTGAGAAAAATAGTACATTATTTTTAGATAAATAATAATAAAACATTTAAATGAAAAGACATAATTCAGCCTGAAGATATAGCATACTGGTACAGGGCTAGATATGACCCCTAGCTTGTGCTTGTGCGCATGCACCCAAAAGCGTACACACAGACACACACACACACACACACACACACACACACACACACACACACACA
>JANHMN010000001.1:198648859-198673332 GCA_030674055.1 Rhabdomys pumilio | reverse complement strand
CACACACACACACACACACACACACACACACACACACACACACACACGGAGGTCGGGGGGCGGGGGTGATGGTATGGCATGAGACCATTGTGGTAACATACCTATACTACTCAAACTAGGGTGCTGGTGCCAAAAGAGGGCAAGTCTGAAGCTAGCCTGGACTGTGTCGCCAGCCTGAACTGTGTAGGGATACCTTTTCCAAAAGACACATAATCCCTAAAATTCTTAATTCCTTGGGTTACTTGTGTATTAACATCAATCTTTGGACTGAATATTTTGAATAAAATATTAATATAGTTCCTCTTTTCGCCACAGTGCTGTTGATTCTGATCTTTAATATAGGAACAACTTAGAAAAAGCCTTTAGCTGACCAGTGGTGGTGCGTGTCTTTATTCCCGGCACTCAAGATCCAGATGCAGGTTGGTCTCTGAGTTTGAGGCCAGTCCAGCCTACAGAGCTAGTTTCAGGACAGCCAGGGCTACACAGAGAAACTATCTTGAAAAGTCTTAAAAAACAAAGACAGACAGACAGACCCGTTCAAGAATTGTATTTCTTGGGTTGAGATACATGGAGTAGACTTGCTCTGTGGAATTTCTCTCTTTACTTAATATACTATTTTAGATGGTTTTCTTTTTATAATCTCTAACTAAAGAATAAAGTCTTATATATTTAGAAACTATCAGATTTTATTGTTTATAGAAATTGTTTATGTTTCTTTATAAGGTAATTTGTCTTCGTTGCTTTTATTAAAATGTTTTATAGTTATTTTTTATTTTATCTTATTCTATTTTTGGGTTTTTCAAGACAAGGTTTCTTTGTGTAGCCTTGGCTGTCCTTGAATCATTCTGTGTAGACCAGACTGGACTCAAACTCACAGAGATCTGCCTGCCTCTACCTCCTGAGTGCTAGGATTAAAGGTGTGTGCCATCACATAGCTTCATTTTAAGTTTTTTAAAGTAGTAAAATTATTTTTTTAAATATTTATTTATTTTATGTATATGAGTACACTGTTGCTCTTTTTAGACAAGACAGAAGAGAGTATTGGATCCCATTACAGATGGTTGTGAGCCACCATGTGGTTGCTGGGAATTGAACTCAGGACCTCTGGAAAAGCATTCAGTGCTCTTAACCTCTGAGCCATCTCTCCAGCCCAGGAATAAAATTATACTTTTATGTGCATTGATGTTTTGCCTGCATGTGTGTCTGTGTGAGGCTATTGGATCCCCTGGGACCTGAGGAATTACAGACCTTTGTGAGCTGACATGGGTGCTGAGAATTGAACCCAGGTCCTATAGAAGAGCAGCTGGGGCTCTTAACCACTGAACCATCTCTCCAGCCCTCATGATTATTTTTAAAACATTTTAACATATCAAACTTAAATTTGTGATAGGCATTTCTAAAGCATTCTTTTTCTTTTAAAAGGGGTTGGCTGGAGCAATGGCTCAGTAATTAAAGAATACTGGCTGCTCTTCCAGAAGACCCAGGTTTGATTCTCAGTACCAAATACTTTACATAGGTGATACATAGACACACATGCAGCCAAAACACCTGATACATATAAATAAAAAAGAAAGCTTTTATTAATTAAAAAAAAAAAACTTCACTATAAAGAACTTTTTTGGTTTTTCGAGACAGGGTTTCACTGTGTGGCCCTGGCTGTCCTGGAATTCACTCTGTAGACCAGGCTGGCCTCAAACTCAGAAATCCACCTGCCTCTGCCTCCCAAGTGCTAAAATTAAAGGCATGCACACTGCCTGGCAGAACTTTCAAATAAAAACATTATGTGGCTAAATTAACCAGACCCAAAGTATGTTCACCGTGAGCTTCTCTATGGTTAGAATAGCCGTTCTGTCCGTCACCGTGAGCTTCTCTATGGTTAGAATAGCCGTTCTGATGCTGTGAAGCTTCACATTGGATTTTATACTTGGACTGTGTAAGTATATTTTTATGCATGTATCGATGACAAAAACAAAATATAAAACTAAAAATCTATGGCAGGGATAAAACTTAAAAAAAAAAAAAAAAGCTTTACATCTTATTTCATGACTCAAGTATCCATTACCTTCATTCAGACCTTCCTAATCACCTAGTGGTCACCCTTCCTTAGCCTCTGTCATCCCATTCCCTCTATACAGATTGGGGAGGAAATGAGCCAGAACAGTTTCATAAAGCAGTATCTGGAAAAGCAGCAGGAGCTACTTAGACAGCGTCTGGAACGGGAAGCTCGGGAGGCTGCAGAACTTGAAGGTAAGCCCGAAGTGTCACTTCTAACAAGGTCTTTGTTTTAATTTCTGTCACCAAGTAGCTGAGTCTTAACTAATTCCAGGAAGAGGTCAGGTGAGACTGCTGCTCATTTGCTTTCCGTGTTTTGTGAAGCCAGATGAGTTACAGTTTAACTTTGTCAGGGAGAGAGAGAAGCAGTTTGAGTCTGAGAAGAGGAGGAGTTAGAAGTAAGTTATGGCACCCTATAGATGAGGGAGAGCTTAGCTCCAGGGAGGCTTTCTTTTTCATAGTATATATCTCTGTGTCTATAACTGCCTGCCATCCTTTACTCCTGTGGAATTCCCACATGCTGAGCCCTTCACTCCCTCCCTGCCCCGACCCAATGTGTACTTTGCAGAAGCTTCAGCTGAGTCGGAGGACGAGATGACCCATCCTGAGGGAGTGGCTTCCCTGCTGCCTCCTGACTTTCAGAGCAGCCTGGACAGACCAGAGCTGGAGCTCAGCACACATTCACCCCGTACGTATCTCCCTCCCCACTGCGCTGTTTGTCAAGCCTGCGTAGTTGGTGGGGGAGGTAGTGATGCCTCCTTTCATGCTAAGTCTCCATGAAAGTCTGAGGAGAATTCTCTAAAACTGATATTTGGTGTCTGATTTTAGAGAAAGTATGTCCTCTTTGAAATGTGGTTTTGCTAACATGTGCATTGCTCAGTGTCTTACAAGCAGTATGATTTCTCTATACCTCTTCAGCCTCTGTACCTCTGAATTTAGCAACAGTCATGATTTATTTCATCTACTTGTTGTATGTATACATCTAGTCACCACCTCTCCCATATTTGACACCTGTTTTATTTTTCAATTATTTTTAACATGTTTTATGTATATGAGTGCTCTGTTTGCATGTATGGCTGCATGCCAAGAGAGTATCAGACAGAAGAGGGCATAAGATCCCACTATAGATGGTTGTGAGCCACCATGTGGGTCCTGGAAAGTGAACTCAGGACCTCTGCAATAGCAGTCAGTGCTCTTAACTGCTAAGCCATTTCTCCATCCCTCAACAAATTTTTACTACATGCCTGGTGTCTACCAGGTATGTGCTAGACCCCAGGATATACTATTGAAAAAGATGTCTGTCATAAGGAAATTGACAGTTTAATAAGTAAGTGAACACTTGATAAAATGATTACATGATTACAGTTAAGCTAAGTACTGTTAAAGACAATGAAGAATTTTGTAGGGCTGGAGAGATGGGTCAGTGGTTAAGAGCACTGACTGTTCTTCCAGAGGTCCTGAGTTCAATTCCCAGCAACCACATGGTGGCTCACAGCCATCTGTAATGGGATCTGATACGCTCTTCTGGTGTGTCTGAAGATACCTACAGTGTACTCAGATACATGGAATAAATAAATTTAAAAAAAAAAAGAATTTTGTAAACATAAAGAGCTCTATATAATTGGTTCAATCAAGATTAAATTTTTCATATTATTATAGAAACATTAGGTATCTAATTTTCCATAGTATCTCATGTAAAAGGTCATAAATATAGCCTTTGTCGTTTGGAAAGACTAATTTTGTTTTGCTTGTTTGTCACAAGGTCTAGATATATAGCCCTGGCTATCTTGAAACACGCTAATGTAGAGTAGGCTGTCCTTAAACACAGTTAAAGCATGTGCCACTCACCAGCCAAAGTGAAGGCTGTCAAGGCATTGTGTGTGATGGCGATGCTAGGTCAGTGTCGTAAGGCAGTGTGGGAGTGAGCAGGTATTTCCAGTTGTTAATACTGTTAGTGGTTATCAGAGACAACAGTCCCTCCATAGCTGATACTTTAGAATATATGTGTTTTTAGTTCATTTGATTAGCATAGAATTCCTAGAAAAGGTTAATTTTTTTGGAGATATTTATTGGAAAGAGAAATTTTATGTGAGGTTAAAAGAAAATGAAGGACTTTTGATGCTAATTTTAAAATCATAGTTAATGTCTGTATTTCTTGATCCTAGTCTGAGTCTCTGAGGGAAATTTTTGAAAATCATTTTATTATTTATTTTTATTTGTTTGTATGAGTAGTGTTCGCCTTTGTATATAGATATGCATTACATATATGTCCAGTGCCTACGGGGGCTTACAAGAGGATACTAGATGCTCTGGAATTGGAGTTCTAGGTGTGTGAGAGCTGACATGTGACATGTGGGTGTTAGGAACGGAATCTGGTCCTCTGCAAGAGCAGTGAGTGACCACTGAGCTGTCACCACCTCTTTCTGAGACAAAGAGTCTCATGTAGTCTATCTAGTCTAGTTTCCAGTTCACTAAGTAACCAGAAATTGCCTTAAACTACTGGTCTTCCTGCCTCAGCTCAGCTTCCCAATTTGTAAATTGTGGCATGCTCCATCACATCCTACTTTATTCAGTGATAGAGATCAAACCCAAGGCTCACTGCATGATGGGTAAGCACTCCGGCCCTAACTGAAAATTCTGTTGATAATAAGTGTGTTTTCCCCTTTGTATATGGGTCAAACCCAGAGCCTTGCACATGCTAGGCAGGTGCTCTGTCCCTTTGGAATTTTATATGTCTGGGTGTTTTGCCTTTGTGTGTGTGTGTGTGTGTGTGTGTGTGTGTGTGTGTGTGTAATACCTTGTGTGCCTTGTGTCCATAAGGCCAAAAGTTGTCTGATCCCCTCAAACTGAAGTTACAGTTTTGAGCCACCATATGGGTGCCAGGAATTGAGCTCACTTCCTCTGGAAGAACAGCCAGTGCTTCTAACAACTGAGCCATCTCTCCAGCACACCTCCCCTTACTACATTTGGTTTTTTTCAGGGGCGGGCAGGAGGGGGTTGTAGAGAGAGGACATGCATGCCACAGAACATGTATGGCTATCAGGACAGTTCTCTCCTTCCACCGTGTGGTTCCTAAAAATTGAGCTCAGGTTGTCACACTTAGTCTTTTTTTTTTTTTTTTTTTTTTTTTGGTTTTTCGAAACAGGGTTTCTCTGTGTAGCCCTGGCTGTCCTGGAACTCACTCTGTAGACCAGGCTGGCCTCGAACTCAGAAATCCGCCTGCCTCTGCCTCCCAAGTGCTGGGATTAAAGGCACGCGCCACCACCACCCAGCTGTCACACTTTGTCTTAAGTGCCTTTCTTTATCTTCTTCAGCCATCTAGCTGGCTACAGACAATTCTTTTTATGGGGTGTGTGTGTTGCCAGCCCCCCTGGATTTAGAAGTTTACACTGACAGCTCTGGAATGATTGAGGAGCTCTTCAGAGACCATTCTTTTCTCCAGATAGGGAAAGAGTGGGACACTCCCTTGGCCCACTCTGCCCTACTGCTCTGCTATCCCAGATCAGAAAGCCAGGAGGAAAGAGGGTGCTCTACTAGAAATGAATTATCATCATTCTCAAGAAAGTGCCATGAGAATATGTATTCAACTTCTGCTATAGACATATCTTGTTATGTCTGTTGGTGAAAAGAATAAATAAAAGTTTAAAAATGGTAGATAGTAAGTATGTGACACAAGTGATGGCACATACTGTAGGATTGTTTTAAGATTTTTATTTTTTATTTTTAATTGTGTGTATCTGTGTGGGTCTGTTCACAGGAGTGCATTGGATCCCTGGAGCTGGAATTACAGGTGTTTGAGCCACCTAACATGGATGCTGGGAACCAAACTAGGGTCCTCAGGAAGTGTGGCACATGCTCTTGACCATTGAGCCATCTCTTTAGCCTTCTACCATAGGATTTTTAAAATTGCATTCATTTATTTATTGTGTGTGTGTGTGTGTGTGTGTGTGTGTGTGTGTGTGTGTGTGTTTTTGGATGCACCAATGCCAAGACTTACATGTGGAGGTCAGACAGCAACTTAAGTTTGCTCTCCTATCACATGGGTCCCAGGGATTGAATTCAGCTTGACAAGTTGGTGTGTTTACCCACTGAGCGATGCGAGCAATGTTGTCTGCCCTTTGTTTTATTTCGTTTGTTTTTTTTGGTTGGTTGGTTGGTTGGTTGGGTTTTTTTTGGGGTTTTTTTTTTTTTTTGGTTTTTTTTTTGGTTTTTTTGAGACAAGGTCTCTCTGTAGTCCTAGAACTTGCTGTGTACCGGCTGGGTTCACAGTCACAGAGAACCACCTGCCTCTGCCTTCTGAGTGCTAAGATTAAAGACATTCATCACCATGCTAGGCTAATTTGCTCTGTAGCCCCAGGTTAACCTCAGTCTTGATTCCCAAGTGCTAGTATTTTAGTTATACACTATTATATCATCAGAGTGAGAGACCAGAGAATGTGGCTTTGATTCCCAACATCCACAAGGCAATTAACAACCATATGTATCTCTAGTTCCAAAGGATCTGATGCCCTCTCAGGCTTCCACAGGCATTAGGCACAGAAATAGTACATAGACACATATGCAGACAAAAATATTTATGTACATAAAGTTAAATTTTTTTAAAAAGTGAGCTATCTCACAACTGCAGTTATTAGAGAAAGCTTCTTGGCAGAGGTATAGATTTGAGATGATCATTAGAAATCAGTAGAAGCCAGAGGAGGGGGTCATTCTGGAACTTGAAGGTATGTGAGCCTCCCAGCATGCATGCTGGGAGCCAAACTCAGGTCCTCTGGAAAAGCAGTAAGTACTCTTCACAGCTGAGCCATGTCTACAGCCCCTGTAATATTTTAAAGGAGGCATAGTAGACTTAGACTAATATCTACAGAGTAGTTATTAATTTTCAAGAATACTTAGGAAACAATTTAAAAGGTAGATTGAAATAATACTAGAGAAAGCTTCAAGTGCCAAACCAGTAAATAAGAATTGTAAACATTTTCAAGGTAAGTAGGGAACTCTTGAAAGTTTTTATAGGGTAAAGACTTGTGGTTTTTGAGGAAGTTCTTCTGGGGACTAGGAGGCAGTAGTCAATAAAGTGCTTTTGAGAACCCGAGTGTGGGCCCCAGAACTCATGCCAAAAAGAAAAGAAAGAAAAGCTGGATGCAATGGTGTATTTGTGATCCCAGCACTATGGACTGGTATCCCTGAGGCTTGCCGGCCAACCAGACTAGCCTGCTTAGCAAGCTCCTGGCTAGTTAGTGATCCTTACTTGAAAATCAAGGTGAATGGCACTCAAACACCCAAAGTTTGTCCTCTGGCGCACACAAACACACGCCTTCTCCATTCTAAATGTAATTTGAAATGAAAATGAACAGTGTATCCTTAAATAGAATAGGTTTCAAAAACAAAAGTTTTGAAAAAGTAGTGAGTTCTGGTGTTTTAGATCCTCAGCAGGACTTAATCTGTGATCACAATTGATAGAGAAAGAGATGAGAAGTCAGTGAGAGCAGGAGTTGAGGAAGTTGTGTAGCGCTGCATGTGTTCAATTCCAGCTACTCAGGAGGGTGAGGCAGGGGATTCTGACTTGTGGACAACTTGGCAATTTGTTGAGACCCAATAGTAAAAAAATAAAGCTTGAGTGACGGCTTGCACCTTTACTGCCAGTACTTGGGAGGCAGAGGGAGGATGGTTTAAGGCCAGCATGATCTGCATTGTGAGTTCCAGAACAGCCAGGACCTGTAGCGAGACCCTGTCTCAATGATGGTGATGAGGTGAGTGAGGGGTGGGTAGGCTCAGTGGGTAAAGATAGGTCTTACCAAACTTGAAGGAAAGAACCTTCAAAGGTTGTCCTTTGACCTCCACACATGTAGTGGCATATGCATTCCCACATACTTAAACAAACATACACACGATAAATAAAACATAATTTCTAGCTGACATGGAACTTGTTCTCTAGACTAGACTGGCCATAAAATCTAATTTTCAACAATTAAAAAAAAGATAAAGAGGTGGAACAGGGCTGGTGATATAGCTTAGTGCAGAGCTAAACACTGAGAAAAAAAAGAAAAAAAGGTATGAGAGTGAGGTTTGCTGCCAAGCCTGACAACTTGAATTCAGTCTCCAGAACTCAAATGATGGAAGGAGAGAGTCAACTCCTAACTCCTACAAGATGTCTTCTGACCTCTGCACACTTGCAGTGTATGCATATGCTCACCTACACACATTAAATACTTGAAAAAGTGAGTAAGAAGCCAACATAGTGGTGAAGCCATATGCACCCAGGCTAGGAAGACTGGGCAGAGGAGAGCCCCAAGTTCCAGGCCAGCCTGCACTATTAAGTAGCAGGACAGCAGGGTCTGGTTGGCAAGAGTCTCAAAAACGAAAAGAAAAACCCAAAGCAATAAGCTGTCATTGTTCCAGTTTACTGACCTATGATAGATCGCCATTCTCCATCCTTGAAGCAGAGTGAACACCAGGAATTAGGACTGCTGGAGCTCAGCCCTGCTGGAACTCCACACCACCCCTCCATTTAGGTACTAGGAAAATGCCACCTTGCCTTTTAACGTCTGCTTTATTCTTTAGTAGTAAGATTCTGGTTGAAGTAAGTTTTCTGGTAACATATTTGCTAATCACTAGTGACACCTAAGGTGTTTTTGTAGAATTTAAACATTCTAGACCATGAGTTCCTGGGTCCTCTGTAAGTCTTGGGGCTGTGAGTCCTGAGATTGCACATTTTAATCTGCCAGTTAGTTTTCTCAAATAATTTGATGTATGAATGACTAACTATAGAATAGTTCTTCATGGTTGTATTTTATTAGGATCTTTCGCTTATATCTTAGCAAACTCTCACTTATATGCTATAAAGAAAACCCCTACAGGAAGATAGTTGTTAGTTTTTTTCAGATTTATTTTATGAGGGTGAATGTTTTTGTCTGCATGTATGTATTTGTACATTGTGAGCCACAGTGTGGGGGCAGGGAACTGAACCTTGGTCCTCTGTAAGGTTGAAGTTTTCCTCACCAATCAGCCAGCCATCTCTCCAGGCCCATTAGATGTTTATTTTGTTTTTAAGAACTCAGTCTAGGAAGACTAGAGAAACATCTTCAAGTGTATGCTGAGAATATCAGATGCGTCCCTTCTCTTCCTTTGCTTCCCATCATGCATCTGACAGAGCCCACGGTGGCCTTACTCACTTCTCATCCCACAGCACTGTACTCCTGCTCTCTCATGCGCATGTCCTCCTCAGTCAGGTTGCTGAGAATTTAAGGCAAACACATTCCTTAGAAGGCTGAGAACTTTAGGTTTGGCATCATTTCTAGGTCTGTTTATTTTTGCTGCTTCTGTATATTTAAGAGTACGTTGTTAATAGTCTTTGTTGTGATTCATATTTGCCTAATTTGGGTCCTATGAATCCTGTCTACAGATTTGTCTTCTGAGATAAGTAAACTACTTTGCAGCTAATAGTGGTGGCACATTCCCATAATCGCAGCACTCAAGAGGCTAAAACAGGAATAAGCTGAGTTTGAAGTCAGCCTGAGCTACATAGCCATTTTCTGTCTCAAAAAAAAAAACAATCCAAAACTACTTCTAAATGCCCTTCTACATTCTCCATACCAATGCACCTTCTTCTGTCTATCAGCCTACTTTTCCTTTCTCCTGATGGCTTCTGGCTTTGGATTTTTTAGAAATAAAGCTTTCCAAGATTTATCTTGTTTATCATTAGCCCGTTGCTAGCATTGGATTCACCTTTAGGTAAAGTGCTCAATGTTAATAATATCTGACTTCAAACATTCATGTGATCATGTGCTGTCCCAAGCATGGGTCCCATGGTGTCACCTTCTAATTAAAAAGCTATCCTCACCTCCTCGAGTTCTGTATGTCAGTGATTCCTTGCTTCGTTCTGAGAGTCCCCTCCAGGTTCCATAACTCTTACAAACCAGTGATGGCAGAGCTCTTGACCAGCTTACCTATCTCTCAGATCTTTTTGATGGTCTCCTACTTAGTGCTTTCAAAGAAATAATCATCCAGAAACCTACTGAGGTTTCATGGTATAATGTCCAAAATAATGGACAGTAGACCAACCTACAGTTTACTATGGGTGGGAATGAATCTGTTAAACTTGAGTATATTTAATTTTTAAATTACAACTTAATAAAACTTGCCTCTGACCACCTTCATATACAACTTTTTTATTACCATTTTGTTGTTGTTGTTGTTGTTGTTTTATTTGTTAGTAGTGGTTTGCTTTGCGTTGTTTTGTATTTTGACAGGGAGTGAACCGAGAGCCATACCATTTTTGTGTGAGTGCTGTGGTGGTGAGCTATAGCTCTCACCTTTGTGTTTTTGAGACATCTTACTCTCTCAGATTTACTTTGAAGTCAGTAGGAAGCCTGGGGTAGTCTTGAATTCTTTATCTTCCTATTTCTCACCAATGGGATAATAGGTGTGTGTTACCAGACATGGCCTTGTTTTTGCATGTTTGTTTGTTTGTTTGTTTGTTTGTTTGTTTGTTTGTTTTGAGGCAGGGTCTCTTTGTTAAGTGACTCTGGCTGTCCTGGAACTCACTATGTAGACGGGCCTCAAATTCACAGAAATCTGCTTGTCACTGCCTTAGTACTGGGATTGAAGGTATGGCTACCACATCCAGCAAGTGCTTTGCTTTTAAATTTATGGAGAATTGCATCTCTTCCTTTAGCTTTAAGCTTTATTTACCCTGTAATGTAACCTAATTCAGGTCAGTGAATTATGAGAGTGTATCATTCAGCCAGTAGTTTTGTTTGGGGAAAGAGGTTGTTTGTTTTTTGTTTTCTCAAGATAGGGTTTCCTGGATATCCTGGAACTCAATTAGTAGTCCAAGCTGGCCTCAAACTCACAGACATCCTCCTGCCTCTGCTTCCTGAGTGCTGGATTAAAGGTATGTGCCACCCAACCAGCCAGTAGTATCTTAGGATGCCTCCTATGTTTGTGAGAGTGTAGATTGTCACTGTATGTCCCATAGATGCTGTATAAACAATCTTTTTTTTTTTTTTTTTTTTTTTTTTTTTTTTTTTTTTTTTTTTTTTTGGTTTTTTGAGACAGGGTTTCTCTGTGTAGCCCTGGCTGTCCTGGAACTCACTTGGTAGACCAGGCTGGCCTCGAAATCAGAAATCCACCTGCCTCTGCCTCCCAAGTGCTGGGAATAAACAATCTTAATGCAAGTGATGCAAATGTTTATTTACTCAGATATGAAAAGTATATCATTTCAGAGATTCTATTAATCAAGTTACCATGGAATTAAAAATTTATAAAACATTTGTAGTTGGTTTTATTAGTTTTAGTTTGGTTTTATTACAAAAGAAAGCCTAGTTTATTTTAAATTATTGGTATATGGAGAACAGCAGCAGATCCTGGGTGAGCTTAAACAAGCAGGATTGTGTACACTGGTTTAAATACTACTCATATAGGTCATGACTTGTGTGTGCTTTAGACTTTCTGGGTGGTGTCTCTGATCAGGACTGAAGCAGGGGGCCTTGTGCCTGCTAAATGTCCGAGCTCCATCTCCAGTCCAAATCGACCCTTTCTGAGCTGTATTAAAGTTATATCTTAGCTAATTAAGTATTTGGAATAGAATTACTTTTATTGCTCTCCTTCCCCTTGGACATTGAACTGAAGCTTTGTGCAATATTAGACAAATACTTTCCTCAAAAACCACCCACTCTTCTAATGACCGCCTCCTGTTCTTATGCCAGTTTTTAAATTTTACTTTGTATGGATGTTTTTTCTATATATTTGTCTTCACACCACACTGCAGTGCCTGTGAAGGCCAGAAGAGGGCATCAAATCCCCTGGAACTGGAGGTACAGCTGGTTGTAAACTACCATTTGACAGCTGGAAGTGGAACCCAGGTCCTTTGGAAGAGTAGCCAGTACTTCTTAGCGACTGAGCCATCTGTCTCTCCATTCCCCTGCTGTTTCCTAAACTAATTCTTATTCATATATTGCCATTCTGTATGACTTCTGTACACATTGGAGGTTAAATGTAGTACGACATGTATGCGAATAAGCTTGTGCTGCACCACTGAGCTGTGCTCAGATCTTCTATATAATACTGTAACGTTCTAGTGAAACATTCTAGACTTGAATGGTCTAGACTGATAATTTTCAAGCTTGCTTTTCCTTGAAGGGAAGAAAAAACTTGCCATCTTGAACACTAGTGTATAAAACATAGTTAGGAGGACCCTGTTCTAAAGCCCTGTTCATTTAGCATGAATTAATTTGTCTGTGTACTCTTTTGTTTTGTTTTGTTTCTACATAGCCCTGCTGGTCCTGGAACTCACTCTGTAGACCAGGCTGGCCTCCAACAGAGATCTGTCTGCGTCTGCCTCCCAAGTGTTTGATTAAAGGCGTGTTCCACCACCACTCAGCCTTTTCCCTTTTTATCCCTGGGAGTTTTGGCCCAGGTCTTTGCCACTTGCTTAAGTTAGCACTGCATGCTATTGAGCTATATTCATAACTTCATTTAAAAAAACAAAACTTTTTTTTACTCATTTCTTGAGTTTATGATTGTACAGATTGACTGGTATATTTAATCATAATATTTTGGTCAAACCTAGCCAGTAGAGAGTCAGCATGGCTTACACATATAAATTCTAGTACTCTGGAATCAAAGGC
The DNA here is from genome assembly GCA_030674055.1 of Rhabdomys pumilio. Taxonomy (NCBI): domain Eukaryota; kingdom Metazoa; phylum Chordata; class Mammalia; order Rodentia; family Muridae; genus Rhabdomys; species Rhabdomys pumilio. The sequence continues at coordinate 198,660,655 of JANHMN010000001.1, read as the reverse complement.
AGGAGGATTCAGGATAGCAATACCTCATCTCAAGCCAAAACAAGAGATTGACGGTATACTTTAATAGTAGCGTGGTTTTTGTTTTAAAAAAATTTTAATGTATGGGTATTTTTCTACCTGTGTGTCTGTGCACCTTGTATATGCCTGGAATCCAGGAAGGCCAGAAGAGGGTATCAGACCTCCTGAAACTGGAGTTAGAGATGCTTGTGAGCTACCGTGTGTGTGCAGGAAACCAAACCTAGGTCCTCTGAAAGAGCAGCCAATGCTCTTAACTTCTGAACAGTCTCTCCAGCTCCCTAGAGTGCTTGTTGAGCATGTATAAGGACATGAGTCTTAATTCCTGGTGTTGGTAAGAAGGACTAACAAATAATAGTACTGGACACATTTTTTCAGACATGATACAAGAACTAGAGAAGGGCCTCCACAATTGGGAGCACTGTCTGCTCTTCCAGAGGACCTGGGTTTGATTCCTACACTCATATGATGGGTTATAACTATGTGTAGCTCCAACTCCAGGGGATCTGATACCTCCTTATGGCCTCTGAAGGGACAAAATAAAAATCATGCATACACACAGATGCAGGCAAAACACCCATACATATAGAATAACTTTGGTAAGGGTACAAATGTTGTTTTTATGTTTGTGAGGCAAAGTCTCACATTGTAGTCCAGGCTGGCTTGGAACTCAACACTTAGCAGCTCGTGTTGGCCTTGAGTTCATGGCAGGCCTGCTGCCTCAACCTCTGGAAGGCTGACCTTGTCCATGGAAGTGACATGGCTTCAGAATGGTAAAGTTTCAAATTCTGCTTCAGAATATGAAAAGACATAGAACTAGGTATGCTTTGTATTTCTGTACCCCTGCTGGGCAGTTTGAAGTTTCTGGAAGTTACTTTTAAGTTATTTGAGGTATTAAAATATTCCTCAAAATGCATAGCAAGAGTTTTTTTGTTTTTAAGATTTATTTATTTTATGTATGTGACAATACTGTAGCTATCTGAGAACACACCAGAAGAGGGTATCAGGAGGCTGGAGAGGTGGCTCAGTGGTTAAGAGCACTGACTGCTCTTCCAGTCATGAGTCATGACTTCAATTCCCAACAACCATCCGTAATGAGATCTGATGCTCTCTTATGGGTGTCTGAAGATAACTATACTGTACTTTGGGCAGGAGCGAGTGAGGCGGGGCCAGAGCAGGAGAAGGGAAGAGTAGGGGAAAAAACTGGGTAGTGGTGGCACATGCCTTTAATCCCAACACTTGGGAGGGAGAGGCAGGTGAATTTCTGAGTTCAAGGCCAGCCTGGTCTACAGAGTGAGTTCCAGGACAACCAGGGCTATATAGAGAAACCCTGTCTGGGGGAGGGGGGGTGGACAGAAGAGGGCATCAGATCCCATCACAGATGGTTGTGAGCGTGGTTGCTGTGAATTGAACTCAGGACCCCTGGAAGAGCAGTCAGTGCCCTAAACCGATGAGCCATCTCTTCAGCCTCATAGCAAGAGTTATTAAAAAGAACCTTTGTGTAGCCTTGAGCATATATGTGAAAAAATGTAGAACTAGTTTGCTCAACTTTGCAGGCAATGGTTGGTTGGATTTTAGGAAGTCTTGAGTCAAGACTTCCATGTCACGAGTTTGACTTGATTTTCTTTGGTTTAACAGGAAAGAGCTCCTCTTTTTCTGAAGAAAAAGGTGAATCTGATGATGAGAAACCGAGGAAAGGAGAAAGACGATCATCCAGGGTTAGACAGGTAACACAGCTCCTCCGAGCAGCTATTGATCTCTGCATCTCAGACTGTTCTAGAGCTGGCATCTCTGTCTGTGTGGCCGTCTTCTCATGTTAGTCACTGTTTTTGTTTTGTGGTTTAGATCTGCTCTGACCTTCAGGCTTCTGATTAACTTTTTTTTTTTTTTTTGAGACAGCCTTACTGGATCCTGTTGTCTGATTTTCCCATATGCTGGAGTTACCAACATATGCTGCTATGGCTGACATGAACATATATGTGGGTTTTTAAAACTTAATTGTGAGGGCTGAGTGAGTATAGGCCTGATGACCTAGTTTCAGGCCTGAGACCCTCACAGCAGAAGGGGAATAGCAGCTCCCATAAAGTTGTCTTCTTGAGTTATACACACACACACACACACACACAAAATGCATCTTTTAAATATTGAAATAATTAAGTATGAAAGTCTAGACTGGACTATATTCTTAACTGTATAATAAGACAAGATGTGACATGTGACACAGTTAGTCAATTAAAACTATGAGCCAATGCTAAGGAAGAACAGTGTAGAAGTATAGCCTCGGGGTAATCGACTGCAAAGCTATGACAGCACTGGCTGTGATCCACTTGATTCTCAGCACTCGGGAACAGAGACATTTGCTCACTGTGTTTGAGGCCACCCTGGGCTACATGAGACCCTGTTTCAAAGAGAGAGAAAAAAGGAGAAGGAAGATGAGAAGCAGGGTGTGGTGTTGCATCTCAAAGAGAAAAGAGGGAAAAGACTAGAGTGATAAAGAAATGCTAAGTAACAATAGGTTAGTTCTCCCTTCTACCTTGTAGATATTCTGTCTGTATTAATGTTAAAAGTTTAAAATTGCTGGGCGGTGGTGTCGCATGCTTTTAATCGCAGCACTTGGGAGGCAGAGGCAGGCAGATTTCTGAGTTCGAGGCCAGCCTGGTCTACAGAGTGAGTTCCAGGACAGCCAGGGCTACACAGAGAAACCCTGTTTCGAAAAACCAAAAAAAAAAAAAAAAAAAAAAGTTTAAAATTAAGTCAGGGTCTGGAGAGAAGTGGCTCAGAGGTGAAGATCTCTTCTGACCTCCTCAGGTACTGGGCACACACGTGATGTACCTGTACACATGTGAGCAAAGTATTTATCCACATGAAATAAACCTTAAAAAACATTAGAGCCAGGGCTGGAGAGATGACTTAGCAGTTCAGAACCCTGGCTGCTCTTCCAGAAGACTCGAGTTGTAGTCTCAGCACCCACATGGCAGCTCATAGCAACCGTGACTTCAGTTCCCAGGAATCTGGTGCCCTCTCTGGCCTCTGCTGGCACTTGTGCTCACAAGGATAACGTGTACATAAATAAATAATTAAATAAATCTTTTTTAAAATGCATAAGAGATTGAAGCTAAACCACCAATGAGAAGCAGCTTCACTGCCATGTTCCTTGTGTTCTCAGCCTTGGTTTTGTTGAGGAGTCCTCTCAGTTACTGTGGTAACAGTGGTTACTGTCTCACCCGCTTCCCGTGTGCTGGATTTCTTCTTCCCAAGAGTGCCTTGAGAGATGCTGCTTCTCTGTTCACTTCAAACGATGTATCTGAAACCATTGTATGTCTTTTCTTTCAGGCAAGAGCTAAGCTCCCTGAGTACAGTCAGGCTGCTGAGGAGGAAGAGGATCAAGAGACACCATCTAGAAACCTGAGAGTCAGAGCAGATCGAAATTTAAAAATGGAGGAGGAAGAAGATGAAGAAGAAGATGATGATGAAGAAGAAGAGGAAGAGGAGGTAGATGAGGGACAGAAATCTAGAGCGGCTGAGGCACCAATCCTGAAACAGTTTGAGGATGAAGAGAGGGAAGAAATGACCAGAGCAAAACCAGAAAATGTAGTGGATGAAAAACCCCCAATCATAAGATCCCAGGAAAAGGATGAGTTAGAGAAAGGAGGGCGAGTCACAAGATCCCAGGAAGAAGCTAGAAGAAGTCATCTGTCCAGACAGCAACAGGAGAAAGAGACACAGATTATTTCTCTCCCACAAGAAGAAAATGAAGTAAAATCTTCACAAGGTTTGGAGGAAAAATCCCAGTCTCCTTCCCCTCCTCCACTTCCTGAAGACCTAGAGAAGGCCCCTGTTGTGCTGCAGCCAGAACAAATAGTCAGTGAAGAGGAAACACCCCCACCTTTACTTACTAAGGAAGCGTCATCTCCACCAACTCATATACAAGTCCAGGAAGAGGAAGAAATAGAGCCAGTGGAAGGCCCAGCACCCCCTGTCCTCATTCAGTTATCTCCTCCTAATACAGATGCTGGAACCAGGGAGCCAATAGTGTCTCCTCATACCATGCAGCTGGTAAGAAGCCTGTCTCCTTTGTCAAGTACTACAGATACCAAAGCAGAGTCTCCAGCAGAGAGTGTGTCAGATGAGAGTGTCCTGCCTCTCGCTCAGAAAAGTATACTGCCTGAATACTCAGCCCAGAAGGGTGTTGAAACTGAGCATGAAAAGTCTGCTCCCCTCCTCCCTCTAACTGTAGAGGAGTTAGCACCCACCAAAGGGATCACTGAGGAACCTATGAAGAAACAATCTTTGGAACAAAAGGAGGGCAGAAGAGCATCCCACACGCTCTTCCCAGACCACAGTTTGAAACAGTTAGCTGATTCCTCCTCGAGCCGATCATCCTCACCTTCATCCTCCAGCTCTAGATCCAGATCTCGATCTCCTGACAGTTCAGCTTCCCGCCCACAGTCATCGCCAAGATCTAAACAGAGAGATGGAGCCCAAGCACGAGTTCATGCCAACCCTCATGATAGACCCAAGGTGGGCTCCAGGTCAGCATCAGAGTCCAGGTCACGTTCCCGATCTCGTTCCCGGTCTGCATCAAGCAGCAGCAGAAAAGTGAGTATGGAGAATCCTGTCTCTAGTCATTTTGAAACTCAGAATAAGCTGTAGTGATTTCTAGCAGGAATAGAAGAGTCTTGTAGTCTCCACTGTTGACTTTTCCTTCATTACGGAGTCAGTGCAGTGATCATTGGGACCTCTGCCCATTCTGAACCCCTTTGATTACAAAGCATATTGAATAAGCCTCTCTCATTAATACAAGCTTCTTGAGAGTGTAAGCCGCTGGGTGAAACTTAGTAAATTTGTTGAATATGTAGTTGGAGATTGTTCACTTAAATGGGAGTACACACATGAGACAAAAAAATCTAGAGCAAGGCCAGATACTCGTAACTCAGCCTGTACTTCCAACACTTGGGAGGTAAAGGCTAAAGGATCAGTTGGAGGGCATCCTGGATTGGGTCATCAAGGCTGGGAAAAGTCTGGTAGTCTCCTATATATACAGCATCTATTCATACTCATCTCTCCAAAATATTTAGAATATAAAACAATTTCTTTTTTGTGTTTTCTTTTGTTTTTTTAGTCTCTGAGCCCTGGAATCTCCAGAGACAGCAACACCAGCTACACTGAAACCAAAGATCCCTCCTGTGGTCAGGAGACTGCAGCTCCATCTGGGCCACAGCTGCAGGTCCTTGAACCAAAGGAGAAGGCTCCCACGTTCTCAGCCTCTGTCCGGGGGAGGCATCTGAGCCAGCCTGAGCCGGAGCAAAAGCATGTGATCCAGAGGTTACAACCAGAGCAGGTAGGCCTGATTTTCCCATTGTTTTCGTGTTTTGAGACAGGGTCCTGCTATATATAGCTCAGGCCAACTTCAAACTAATGGTTCTGGCTTGACCTTCCACTTGGTAGGATTACAGGTATGTGCAGTGCACCAGCATGTATCTTCACTATAAAATTCAAAAATCTGTCTGGACGGGAGTCAAGAAATGCAGACGGTTGAGAACACCTCTTAATTATTCTTTTTTTAAACCAACAACCATTCATTTGTCTGTCTATTTGTTGGAAGTTGGTGTGTTCCATGCCATGCATGTGGGTCAGAGGCCAAGTCTTGGTTCTTTCACCATGTGGTTTTCAGGGATAGAACTCAGGTCATCGGCTACTGAGCCATTGTCCTGACCTCTTTTTTTTTTTATTTATTTATAAAGATTTATTTTATGTGTGTGAGTATTTGCCTGCATGAATATATGTGAACTGTGTGAGTGTAGAAGACAGTTGAAGGCATTGACTCTCTGGAACTGCAGTTAACTTTGCTTGTGAGCTGCTGTGTGGGTGCTGGGAACTGAATGTGAGTCCTCTGCGAGAGCAGTCAGAGCTTTCAACCCCAGAGTTGTATCTCTCAAGCTCCCCCTCCCTGCCTTGCCTTTTCTTTTTTAACATACTAACATGTATGCAGGTGCATACCCCATAGTATGTGTATAAACCTTAACACCCTAGATAGTCAAAGCTTTGTATAAAGTTGAACAGCAATGTTCTCATCTCTAGGTAGCTTAAGTTATGTTCTTCCTCAGAGCCCTTCCACTTACCTGCCCCCACAGGGAAGCCTTTTCTCCGTTATTTCAAAAAGAATTCTAAGCTGGACATGGTGGCATACACCTTTAATCCCAGCACTGAGAAGCAGGCAGATCTCTGAGATTCAAGGCCAGTCTGGTCTACAGTAGTGAGTTAAGGACAGCCAGATCTGTATTATAGAGAGACCCTGTTTCTTGTGGCTTTTTTATTTGGTTTGGTTTGGTTTGGTTTGGTTTGGTTTGGTTTGGTTTGGTTTGGTTTGGTTTGGGTTTTGAGACAAGGTTTCTCTTTGTAGCTCTGGCCATCCTGGAACTGTAGACCGGGCTGGCCTCAAACTCAGAGATCTGTCTCTTCTGCTTCCCAAGTGCTGAGATTTAAGGCATGTACCACCCCACCCCTCAAATTCTAGAGCCAGGCACAATAGAACAGGCTTATATTAGTATTAAGGAGGATTGCTGAGTTCAGAGCCAGTCTCAGCTACATAGCAAGACCCTGTCTCAAAAAAGGTTACGGGAGCTGGTTGTGGTGGCCCACACTTTCAATCCCATCACTCAGGAGGCAGAGGCAGGCAGATCTCCAAGTTCAAGGCCAGCTTGGTCTACAGAGTGATTTTCTGGACGGCCAGAGCCACTCAGAGAATCCCTATCTTGTTTTGTTGTTGTTGTTGTTGTTGTTGTTGTTTTGAGACAGGGTTTCTCTGTGTGACTCTGGCTGTCCTGGAACTCACTCCGTAGACCAGGCTAGCCTCGATAATCCCTATCTTGAGAAAAACAAAAACAAAACCAGGACTTGCTCCTACCTTGCAAGTCCTCATGCCTTAGCCTCCAGAGTGCTGAGATTACAGGCCTTGGCCTAGAGCGTCAAGTACCTTTAGCCAGGCTTGGTAGCTTACATCTGCAATCTCAGCATGCAGGAGACAGAAGTAAGTGGGCATCAGTAAGTTGCAAGGCTATCTTGATCTGTATAGTAAGTTCTAAGCCAGCCAGAGCTACAAAATGAGAACCTACATGAAAAAAAAATTTATATAGGAACAATCCTAAGCCACACCCCATTCCACACTCTAAGATAACGAAGACAGCCTTGTATGAAACTGCTACTATGTATGTCCTGCTCTGTCTTTTACTAGCTTCAAGTTAAAGAAAATTAATCTAACAGAATTAAATCCTTTGTTTTGTTTGTTTTTTGCTCTCAATATTAACAGGGGAGCCCAAAGAAGTGTGAAGCTGAAGAGGCAGAGCCACCAGCTGCCACACAGCCTCAAACCTCAGAGACTCAGATCTCTCATCTACCAGAATCAGAAAGGATTCCTCACACCATGTAAGTAAGGAGAGAACAAGAAACGGCAAGTGTGGGATCAGTCTTTGCTCCATAGGGTTTCTTTTATTCAGCAGTCCTGATTTCCTTTTAAAACATGAAGGAAGTATTTTATATGGACAAAGGCCAGACTTTAATGTCACTATAGTAGGGCCTCAACTCCCAGGTGGTTTGGAAAGTAGTGATGGGGCATAAGAAAATACATATGGAATCTTTGAGCTGAAATAGACAACTGCTTTAAACAGTAAACACCTGAGTGTAACCCTGCTGCTTAAAACAGAATCCTAACTCAGTGTTCTGATCACATCTGATCCCAAGAGCTCAGTTTAATAAAGAATGGTCTGCAAGCTAGGCATGGTGTTTTGTGGCTGTAATACATTTGTGAGGGGGTGCCAGAGGATTAAACTCCAGCAGGCACATGGCAGATTGACAGCAGCTACATGAAATCTATTGCAAAATCAATCAATAGGCACACAAGAATGCTCAGGAAGACAGAGACAAGAGAATTGCCACAGATTTGAAGTCAGACCTGTTGAGAGTTCCACACCAGTGCTGCATATCGAGTCCTTGAATAGGCTTGGCTTAGTGACACATACCTGTAATCTCAGGACTTGGGAGGCAGAGATAGGCAGATCACTGAGTTGGAGGCAAGTCTGTATAACAATTATAGAACAGCTAGGGCTACAGAGACACACTGTCTCTTAAAAAACAAAACAAAAAGGAGTATCACAGGGCTGGAGAAATGGCTCAGTGATTAGGAGCACTGACTGCTCTGCCAGAAGTCCTGAGTTCAATTCCCAGCACCCACATGGTGGCTCACAACCATCTGTAATAAGATCTGATGCCCTCTTCTAGTGTGTGTCTGAAGACAGCTGCAGTGTACTCAGATAGGTAGGGAGGGAGGAAGGTAGGGAGGGAGGGAGGGAGGGAGGGAGAGAGGGGGGAATATCACAAACCTAAGCATGGTGGCACTGCATTAGAGCCTAGAGCAGGCAGATTATGAGTTGAGGGCCAGCCTGGACTACATAGCAATACCCTGACTCAAAACAAAAGAGAAGACTAATTCTAATTGCATAGGAGCTTGCCTCTCCCTGATTGCTGCCTGTCACCTCATAAAGTAGTTTGTACCAGTTAAGAGCAAGCACAGTACAGCATATGGGAGGTCCTGGAATCAGAAGTAATTTCCTAAGACACTGTTCTTACAGTTAATGTGAGTTTTTTAGTACTTAATTTGTAAAGGGAATATTCATATCTAATTAATTTTGTAGTTAGATACTCCTTATTCTGAGCTTTGTATTATAAATTAAGTTACTGAAGTAATACAGGTGTCACAAACACCCACCCAAAACCCCAGTACTCTTCTGCAATCCCAGTGTTGGGGAGGAAGAACAGTTGACCGCTCAAGGCTAGCCTGGGATGAGTACCAAGACTCTGCCTCACAAAAGAAAAGACTAAGGGCATGGTGGTGCACACTCAAGGTGGAGGCAGGAGGATCAGATGTCATTCTTGGCTTCATAGTAAGCGTCAAGGCCCGACCTGCTACAGTGAGAAACCCTGTCTTTAAACATTTATTTAATTATTTACTCTGAATCCCTGGCTTCAAAGTCTGAAACTCATGAAAAAACTTCTAAGTATTGAAAGAGTGAGATTGCTTACCTTTTAAACAGCAGGAATTCTGGCTTGTATTGGAAAATGTCCTATTGCTCTGCATTTGTGTGTTTTTAAATTCTGCTACCAGTATTATCTCCTTCTGTGTAATAGTCTGATCATTTACACACTTTATGAGAGGTCTGTCTTTTAAGTCAAATTTGGAGGATGGTGGGCAAATGGCATGGTCTCATTTTCTTGTGACTAATGATGGTTTAGTGCTCTGCTGTGGTAGTTTTGCTAGTCTCATATTCTTGCCTCTGCTGCCATCTTGTGGCCATTATATTTTTTGATGCACAAACCAGAAGCTTGCTCCCTTTGAAAAGATTATTTAGCTTTCCTATTGTGAAACAAGTTCATTATCGTTTGAGAGAGGGTTTTTCTTCTAAGACCATGAAATGAAATTTCAGGGACTCTGGAAGATGTTGAGAGTTCCCAGCTCTCACCATCTATGATGAAGGGTGACAGCTCTTTTTATGTCATTCAGAATAATATTTCATATTCCTGGGTCCATGAAGGTATAGCATGGCCTTGTACACTGAAAGTTTTAGAGTGGTTGTTCATGGCTGGTGTTGTGGGGCACAGAGACAGGGGGATCTCTGAGTTCGAGGCCAGCCTGGTCTATAGAGTGAGTTCCAGAACAGCCAGGGCTGCAGAGAGAAACCCTGTCTCAGAAACCAGAAAAAGAAAGGAAAAGAATTAAAGTTGTTGACACCTTGGAGAACTGCTCCTGTCCAGCTAAGCAGTAGTAGTGTTTCCAGTGTTCCCTAGCAAGAGAAGGGCTTAGCTTACTGTTTTTCCTTTTTGGAAAGGTTTTTATTTCTGAATTTGTCCATTCAAATGTGGGATATATGAAGCTTAGGGTTTTATACAGAGGGTTTTTTTTTTTTTTTCTCCCCTGCTAGAGGTGATTTTGACCTTCACTTTATGGCTAAGATAATCAGTCATATTGATTCTGACAAGGTAAAAAAGCTTAGGCAAATACTAAAATTGTCCATGATTTATGGTAGACAATCTGCTCAGCAACCTAACCAAAATGTGTTCAAAGGCCTAAGCCTATACATCTGTTCTCACAAGAAAGTAAGAGCATTTTAAAATACTAAATAAGAAGAATATTGGTGGCTTAAATCTTGTTTTTCCTATCTATCTCAATATCATATAACTATAAACCAACTGTAAAATATTGCTAACAGGAAAAGAATTTCCTGTTATTACAGGAAAAAGTTAGAATTTACTTCAGTATTATTTTTACTTCGGTTGGTTAAACCTATTTTGATTCTGATTCTATCTGAGGTGCTCTAAATGTAAGAAATAAGACAGTTATGGCATACCCCTTTAATCCAAGCACACAGGCAGAGGTGCTGATAATGGTGAGGGTTCTGTGAATGTGAAGACAGCCTGATCTATACTGGTCTACACAGAGAGTTCCAGAACAGGTGGGGCTCTACAGTGAGACTGTCTCAAAAAAAAAGAAAAAATAGTAGCAGTGAAAGTTTGGAATTTTTTGTTGTTGTTTGTTTGTTTTTTGGTTTTGGTTTTTTTGTTTGTTTGTTTTATAGGTGCAGTTGCTCATGGGCAGCAGTTAATTCTTATACCCAACCTTTTCTAAACACAGCCTTTTGTGTGCACAACCTAGTAGCCAACAGCAGCTTCAGACTCTTGATGCTAGCTTACTTGTCTATATGCCTTGAGAAAAAGAATAAAATACTTCTTTAAACCAGTATGGCAATCTGATACTCCTCAGGAGACTTAATGCCAGTATTCCAAATGGTACATTATTTTAAACAAACAGAAAACATAGTTTGTTATATCAGAGTTTGCTTACTCTAAGTAATTTGTATATAAGGATAAACTGATAAACTACCCATGTTTTGTCTTGTAACTAATAAGCTCATGGGGTATCAGGTTTCAGTGTTTCTTAATAAGTTTTCATAAGGGATCCTTAACATCTTAGGACTTTGAATACTAACTAAAGTTTAAACTTATATGCCTATAGAAGTTTCCTTTTCCATTAAGTGTCGCTTAAATCATTCATACTATAATGTAATGTTAATATTTAAGTAATTCTGTCCTTTCCTTCTGAGCAATGCTGCTTTGTGTGGAGGGGCTTATATGGGGATCCCTGTCTCTTGTTCCCAATACAACTTGACAGGTCAGAGATACTTGCTCAAGAGCTAATGAAATGGAGAAATGTGCCTTGTCTAAAAAAGATGGGACAGTTTCAAAGATTCTTTATTATCTTCTGCAAATAGCATCTAAATAGCATCTTAGGAATTCTTGAGTCCTGTAAAATTCATCAAAGGGAAATAGAAGGAGCTGGAGAGATGACTCAGAGGAGTGCTGGTTCCTCTTGCAGAGGACCTGGATCTTTTTCCCTGCATTCACATGGTGACTCATAACCTGTAACTCCAGTTCCAGGGTTGTCAGTGGTCTTTTGACCTCTGTGGACACCAGGCACACATGTTGCACATATGTGCATTCAAGCAAAACACTCATGCACATAAAATAATGAATCTATTTTATTCTTTTCTTTTTTTTTTTTTGAGATAATTACATCATTTTCCCCTTCCCTTTTCCTCCTGTGAAACCTCTCCCACATACCCTTCCTTGTGCTCTTTCAAATTCATAGCCTCTTATTTCATAAATTGTTGTTATGTACACGTACGTGTGTGTGTGTGTGTGTGTGTGTGTGTGTGTGTGTGTGTGTGTGTG
>JANHMN010000001.1:198632131-198648849 GCA_030674055.1 Rhabdomys pumilio | reverse complement strand
TGTGTGTGTGTGTGTGTGTGTGTGTGTGTGTGTGTGTGTGTGTGTGTTGGAAAATAGAAGGCACAAATCTATGTTTTGAAAGCCAAGGAGAAAGTGGGATTATTCGGGGTTTGTTTTGTTTTGTTTTGTTTTTAAGAGCTATATTCAGGTAGTTGTGGCACACGCCTTTAATCCCAGCAATGGAACAGAGGCAGGAAAGTCTCTAGGAGCTCAGGGCCTGCAGAACAAGTTCCAGGCCAACCTGGGATCCAGTAGCAGAAGCCTGACCTGGAGGTTCTTATGGTAATCTCAGCGTGAGGAAGGCTATTGATTTGAAGTAACCTAAGCTGCAAGTGAGTCCCAGCAGCAATCCTGTACCTAGTGAGACTATGGGGAAATCCATAGTAAAACATTTCCAGTGACCAAAAATTCTCCCAACAAATACTTCTAGAGGTATCTTAACAGCAGGAAGTACTTAAGAACAATAGTCCTACATTCTGTGAAATAATATTGTGGGAAGTCTGTGTAGAGGTCAGATGTGGTAGTGCCTGGGAGGCTGAGACAGGCGGATCTCTGAGATCAAGGCAGCCTGATCTACCAAGCAAGCTCCAGGCCAGCTGGGACTGCATAGTCAGACCATCTCAAAAACAACAGAACAAAAACAGAATACTTTGCCAGAAACGGTTTAGTGGCTGAGGCTCTGTAATTAAAGTGCTTGTCAGCAAGTGTTAGGACTAGAGTTCTGAGGACCCCACTTCAGACCCCCAGAACCATGGACATGCCTGGTAGACAGACCTGCTGCCCACCTGTGATCCCATCCTCTTGGAAGTCGGGACTTACCAGCTAGCCAGCAAAACTAGCCTGATCATCAAGTTCTGGGTCTCATTTTTGTTTTTCAAAATAGGGTTTCTCTGTAGCCCTGGCTGTCCTGGAACTGATTGTGTAGACCTGGCTTGTAGGCTGGCTTCAAACTCACAAGGATCTACCTGCCTCTGCCTCCCAAGTGCTGGGATTAAAAGCCTGCACCACCACCCAGGGAGAGACCCTGTTTTAATAATGTGTAAGAGGAAAATGATTGCTAACATTAGTTTTTGCCTCCACATTGTAGGCTCACACAGGTATATGCATACATGCATGGGATCCACTGCTCATATATACATGAAGATACAGAGAAAAATCTTTCAGATCAACAAATGTTTATTAAGTATCCACTTGTTACCCACCATTATATACTGTAATTAAGAAGTACATACATAGTTATTTGTCTTAAAGTCTGAGCTAGGAACCAAGGCACACAGTCCCTACCCCTGAGGAACGTTGCAGGGTAAAGGTAGGTGGCAAATAACCTAATGATTATCTATTATTCAGAGCGATAAGGGCATTGTCAAAACCTGTCATCCCCATCACTGAATATTTTACCAGCAGAGAAAGTGTCTCTCCTTTAAATTTAAAAAAAGGAGCCGCAGTGATTGCTGCCTGCGCCTGTGTTTCCTGCACACCCTCATCTCCATTGGCGGCAGCATCCAGACCACACCGAGCTAACACTGTCCCTGAGGTGGGTATTATTGTTAGCAACACTTACAGAATATAGGAGAAGAGCCAAAATGTGGTCACTATCACACAATTTGTAACAGGTAGGGCCAATCTCATTCCTGTGTTCACTTCTGTTTTAACACCCATACAGGAACTTGCCTTACCTTTGAGCAGACAAGAATCACTATGTAAAAGGAAACTTTTAATGTAGAAACATCACTTTAGCATACACTTTTTGGCATATAAGTTTAGGATTTTAAACAGCACAGAGAAAATTTGATTCCTGTCTAAAAACTCTGATCAAAATGAGGTTGGGTGAATCCTGGCACTCTGAAGGCAGAGGCAGGCAGCCGGCGAATCTGAGTTCAAGGCCAGCCTGACCCATACAGACTTGTCCTCAAGAGAGTGAGTGTGAAGACAAGTTCTTAGAAGCTTTTCCTTCCCCTCCCCCTCACCTTTGTTTCTCTCTCTTTTTCTCTCTCCCTCCCTCCCTCCCCCCTTCTCTCTCTTCCCCACCCCCACTTCCACCCCACCCCTGGGGAGAAGCTTTTCTGACCTCTTGTGTGTCAGACAGCCTGGTAGGGATGCTGAGTTTTCAGGGATTAGTTCCTGAACTGGAGAGGCGTGGTTTCCCCTTTCTGTCACTTGTACCTCTGATCATCCTGATTTTTTGGGGGTGGAAACCCTATGTTGTTGTTGTCCCTGTTTTTCAAGACAGGGTTTCTCTGTGTAGCCCTGGCTGTCCTGGAACTCACTCTATAGACCAGGCTGGCCTCAAACTCAAAAAATCCGACTGCCTCTACTTCCCAAGTGCTGGGATTAAAGGCGTGTGCCACCACTGTCTGGCCTGATTTTTTTTTTTTTAATCTAGTATTTGGGGGGTGGGTGTCAGGATTCGAAGTTAGGGATGGTGGCAGAAAAGTAGGAAGATAGTTTATCTGATGGAATCTTTGAATTTCTCTGTCTGAAGAGGATTCTGTCTGCTATTAGGGAAAGAAGCTGAATGCATTTCAGTAGGCAGATAAGCTTGTTGAGTCTTTACAGTGTTTTGTTGCTATTACTTACTGGTTTTTTTATTGGAGTGTTTTTGGTTTGAGGAGGGTGATGGCTGTGGTGTTTTGTTTTGTAACAGGCTTGTCCCAAACCTATAGCAATCCTCCTGCCCCAGTCTCTCAAGTACTGGGGTTGTAGGCAGGACTGCATCTTTTGTTAAGGTCTGTTTCCCACTCATATCTGATGTGGTGAAGGCCCATGATACCTGGTTTTTGTCTCCCAGCCTCACTGCTGGGCTTATCGAATCCTGCCTTGCCCCCAGGAACACCTCTCACCTGCAGTGTCCTGGCTGCCTGGTTGGCCAGGTGGGCTTATTAAAGACTGGAAACAGGGCTCTCTTCAGAGACACCCACCCTTTCCTCTATTTTGGAAAAGAAACTCTCCCAGGCTTTCCAACTTTCCTAGGAAACAGACAGGTTACATTGGCAGAGGTGAGAAGCAGTTGGTTATCCTGGATGGGACAGTGGTGGGCAGGCACTTAAGAAAGTGCTGTCTGGATGGTCTGAGGGTAGATGGAAGCTTTGGTCATCTTTAAAAATATTTCTGCTTTGGCTTTAATCATTTCTCATCCCCAACTCTGCTGTTTCCCTTCACTTAATTTGGGTCTTCCAATCAGGCAGCTGTAAGTGTATGTTCTCTCCACCTGGCCCCTTTGCCCTCTGGGAAGACTGGGAGAAAGCACCCTGGCCCTGGAGCACTAGACCTCCGTAGCTGTTGTAACCTGAGAAAAGAAGGGAAAAGGCCTAGCCTCTGGAGCCAGTTGACTCCCTGTGGCCTGCCAGAGGATAAGAACCTTGCTCACTCAGCTCCCTCCCTCTTTCCCCTCCCCTGCTGCATCAGGGCCCTCCCCCATCCGCACACACGGGCTGCTGGGTAAGTGGCAAGATGGCTCCCCTGCATGTCTCCGGCTGATCGCTGCCGCTTTGCCAATACAATAGAGCCAGCATACTACCAGCAACCTGGCCCTCTTTCTCCTCTTCCTCCAGAGAGACCAGTCCAGCCGAACTCGGGGTTTGCCGTGAGGACTTAAACGCTTATCTCTTAAACGCCCGATCTATGTTAGCCTCCCCGCTCCACCACCGCCTCCCCTACCATTTACCATTTTTTTGGATTCCCCAGTTGCTGCATCTTGATTTTCTCTCTCTGGATCGGGTGACTGGGAGGAGGTGGTGGGATCACGGGGCAAGGAAGGTGGTTTGTTTGGTTCGGGGGTTTTTGTTTTAATTTTTTTAGGAGTTTTTTGTTTGGTTTTTGTGTTATTTCTTCCATTCCAGAAAGGGATAAACAGCACTTCCAGGGGGAGAAAAAATAATGATGTTCTCAGACAGCAGAGCAGGGTGAGAGCCTCGCATCCCCGTGTGTCCTGCCCCACCTCGCCGCCGCCGCCTCCTCAGCTTCCTCATGGCTCTCACTGTCTTTCATTTTGATCTGTTTTCAGGCATTCCGCTTTCTCCCTTTGTCCTTCCTGCTCGATTTCTAATTGGCCCCAGTTGCCCTCTCTGAGCAATAGGTTGTTTGTTTTGGTTTGGGTTTTTGATAAGCCTTTCTTCAAGATTTAAGCAGAAAATCACGTGTTCTATGGGGGCCTGTTAGCTGGGGGCCCAATCCTGACTTCCCCCTCCCCCTCAGCTTTGCATCTCTCCCTGCCTACACTGGAGAGGCTTTTCTGACCTCTTGTGTGTCACACAGCCTAGTGGGAATGCTAAATTTTCTGGTGTTAGTTCCTGGCCTGAGGAGGCTTGGTTTCCCTTTCTGTCACTTGTACCCTGAGCAACCTGATTTTGATTTTTTGTTTGAATCTGGTTTTTTGGGGTGTCAGGATTAGAACTTAGGGATGGTGGCAAAAAGGTAGGAAAGATAGTTTATTATCTGATGGAATCTCTGGATTTCTTTGTCTGAAGTGAGTGCTAACTTGTGAGAGTGGGCTCCATGTTTAGGGGGAGTTGTCTGGTGTGGGGGAGGGCATTACTGACTTGGGAGGCCGGCCCTCTTTATCTCTTGGGAAGTTGGGATGAGTGAATGGGAGGACTGGGTAAGAATCAAACGTAAGAACAGTGTCTGCTCCTGAGCAGATGAAAGTGGCCTGATTCCTCACGCTTTCCTACTTTAGTAGTTTAGGTTTTCCTAGGAGGAGAGAGAAGTGGGCACACTTACCAACCCGTACTCTGTCCTGCAGCCCCTCACTCTTGTGCTCCTCGGTCTAGACTTCGTAGATTATCAGACACTTGCTAATTAGCAGTAGATTAAATACAAGGTCAGGATCGTTTGCTACACCTATGCCCTTTCAAAAGTCTTGGTTTTGTTTCTTTTTTTTTTTTTTTTTTTTTTTTTTTTTAATAAAGGAAGCAGGCTTCCTTTAGATTCTTGTGTAAATTAAAGGTGCCTTGACCAGTGAATAGGGAGACTGTAGCCATATAGACAAATTGAGGTCACTTTTGAAGGACTTTTCAGAGGAGAATGTTGGTTTTGTGCAAGAGAACCATGCAGTTAGTACCTAAGAACTCTGAGTGCTGGGTGCCCACATAAAGGTAGCAGTGTTGTCCCTGTCTGGTACTAAGTGGCCATGACCACTGTAACCTGTGCTTTTTTTTTTTTCCCCCCAAGGAAAACATTCCCACTTTCCCATGGTGGCAGAGTTCTAGTCTTGTCTAAAAGGCTACAATCCCACCCAAGTAAGGAGCTATTGGAATTTTATGACCCCAAAGCTAACGTCTTGCTTTCTCTTCCCCTTCACTCTCCTGCCCTTTCCTTCAACCTCTTCCATCCTGTCAGTGAAGAGAAGGAGGAAGTAACCATGGACACCAGTGAAAACAGACCTGAAAATGAGGTTGCAGAGCCTCCTATGCCTATTGCAGACCAAGTCAGCAATGATGACCGCCCAGAGGGCAGTGCTGAAGACGAGGAGAAGAAAGAGGTAACTAGCCAAGCCACCTGTTGGGGAGGGTGGCCAGAGCGTGGGCCTCGGGAGAATAGGCCATCTCAGTGATCCCTCTTACACAGTGGGATGACTTAAAGGGGACAAGGCAGGGCCTTGGATCAGGATAGGGCAAGGGAGAAATCGCTGGTTTAGCAAGGGATACCCCATGTGATATGGACAAGGTCTTTGATATCCTTTCTCTACATGAGAAGTAGTAGTACATACCAGCTCCTAATTTGGAAGTCTGTTAATGGCCCTTTTTTTAAAAAAACAAAAAACAAGTGCAGCTTTCTTGCTGCTGAAGCTTCTGTGAAGCTGACTCCTTGAGCTTTCCCTCCTTTTTAAAAGCTTAATGGCACTCAACGCCACCTAGTGGGGCTTTGGGTCTCTTACCAAGTCAGGCATGCTGAGGAATTTTTGTTGCTCTTCTGCCCCCTAGTGGTCTAAGTACAGAAGGGTAGCTTCTTAGAAACCCAAGGGGTGAACCAGAAAGTCCTCTGTCTTAGATTTTGTTTTTTGACACATGTATTACCGTTTTTTCCTGTACCCAATTCAAGAGGCTTCCCCCATTGGAGCCAGCGAAGTCCTCTTGGCCCTGAAAGAAGTAGAATTAGCTGGGTTTGGGAGTGGTATTATTACAGGGTGGGAGGGGCTGTTGTGTGTGTAGCCTTTCTCTGGTGTGTGTTGCGGGGGTGGGGGCCGGTGAAAGTGATTTGATGTGCAGAATATTATTTATTACAAGGTCCTTCTTCCCCGTAAAACTTTGTCCAAGTACCTCATGTACGGTAATCCGCCCGTAAAATATAACCCTGCCCAACTGGCCAATCGCTGATGCCGCCTCTACCTCTGGACCCACCCGCTGCTACTGAGCCGCCCAATCAGAGCCGAGTCTGCTATCCAGGTGTCTTGGCCAGAGGGGGCGTGTCTGGGCTTCTGTGATGGGCCCCCTTTTGCCTCCCTGTCTTGCTTACATCAGGGGGCTGAGAAGAGCACTGTTCTGGAGAGACTTGTATTGAAAGCAAAAGGCATTTGGAAAGGGGTGGACTTGAATCATCTCCCTACTTGGGACACCCCAAGAAGAGTTTGTGCCAGTGCTGGGGCGCCCGCCCACGTGCCCTTACCTATCAAAGACTGTGGGTTGCCTTGTTTGCTACAGACTGTTGGGATTCCCCATCTAGAGACCAAAAAAACCTAAGAGAGTCAAATGTTCGTGAAGACAGTGTCGTGCTGTAAACACTTGAGTGGGAGCCCTGCAGAGAAGTCTAGGGTCTGTACCTCAGGGATTTAAAGCTGATGACAGCCCAGCCCATTTGTCACCACCTGCTCATCAAATGGACTTTCCTTTGGTCCCTGCTATCCATGGTGAAGGGCAGCAGCATGTTGGTTGCTCCAGCTTCTCCATCCCTGGAGGCAGGGACTCACTCATCCACCTGACTGGAACCACTGTCTGAGCTGGAGTCCCTGAGGAGATGCCAACTACAACCCAGAAGACATACTCTGAACCTGCTGCTGCATGTGTACCGGGTCCTGGGGAAGTTCACCTCCTACTGCCTCCCCAGGCTACCTTCATCAGAGGCACCGCTATCCTGCTGGGTGACAGGACCTCTCCCCAGTTACACTCAGAGGAGGAAGGGACTTTGGAGTTGTCACCTGGATCCCAAGTGTTGGGTGGTGGCATTGCTGCAGCTTGCCACTGGTGGACATAGGGTCGTGCCTGCCTCATGAAAGGCAAGGAGCATTCCTGCCACTCACAGGCCATCTCATCAGGGACTGCACGATGAGCCCTATAGGGCCAGGACTGATGTTCTGCCCCCATCCCCCCCTCTGCCCCTCGCTGAGGCTGGCCATCGCCAGTGAACTGTTTTGACATCTTGGAAACTGGGCAGCGTCCCCCCACACGTTTCCCTCCCGCCCCCCCTGCGCCCCTGGGAGGACTCTGGCAGTGCCACGCTGACTACCACGCCGTGCGCCCACCTTTTTTGCCAACCCAACCCCCCACCAATTGCACAACGCCTAGCAGGGAGGGCTCATTCTGATTGGACCGGCGGTTGACTAGATACAGTACACAGTGAGGTGCGATTGGCTGAACTGAAGATCCCAGGTGTGAGATGGTACCTGGAACATTTGTCATATTCCTAGTTTATTCTTTTATTTTCTACTTCTTCTTTAATCTTTTATTTTTATTTATTTTTTTTTTTTTGATTTCTTTGTTGAGTTTATTTATTTGGTTCGTGTTTTTCTTGTTTTAATTAAGTTTTTTTGGTTTGGTTTTTTGGGTTTTTTTTGTTTGTTTGTTTTCTTTCTTTTTTGTTTTTGTTTGTTTGGTTTTTGGTTTTGGTTTTTTTCCTTTTCTCACTAACTTACCCATCATGAGCAACCTAGCTAGGGGTCAGGCTGGCCCTTAACACAGACCAAGGAGACTTGGTTAGATGACACAGGTGGGGCTGGAGGTGGGAGGGAAAAGGAGATTAAGAGGGTTCTGCCCTACCCTTTAGAAGGGTGGTAGGGTGGTCTTAGTTTTTCCAGAAATAAGCACCTAAACCTAAAAGTGCCCCCCCCCCCCCCAGCCCCATGCCCCTGCTCTGTCTGTAATATTAGTCCCACCGTGTGTCTGGAAAGAGGCTTGCCCAAATCTGTCTTCTGGGATTTGTTTTGGTTTTAGTCCTTGGCCAGAGCCCCTGGGTTTGAGCCCTGTTTGAAGGGGGAGCATTAAGGCTCTGTTGGAGTAAGGCTAATGGTTGGGAAGGCTGAGGCTTTCCTTGTAGCAGCCTGCCCTTTACCAAAACCTCCTCATGTAAACAAGAGAAACTTGTAAATCCTCTCTGCTACCTATTGGCTTAGGTGTTTCATCTTCAGTGAACCTAGTGTGATTGTTTTCCTTGGTGTTGCTCTGGGTGGTCTTCAAGTACCCCACATCCTGTCACAGTGTCACACTGGGCAGGCACTGAGTACAGGAAGACTGTTGAAGTTGCCATCTCTAGAGTTGATTTTTCTCATATCTTTCAAATTGGCAAGGAAGGACTTGGGAGGACCCAGTTACCCAGGTCTGGGCGTAGCTCATTGGGTTTTGTGTCCTCGTCCCTTAGATACAGGTGAGGGCATGGTCAGCAACTTTAAGGGCTGAGAGGGAGCCGGACATGGTGGCTCATGTCTGTAATCCCAGTGCTTGGGAGGCTGAGGCAGGAGGATCACCAAAAGTTTACAAAGTGAGACCCTGATTCAAAAAACCCTAAAACTACTTAAGTAGCTGAGGTTATTGTCCCTCTCCATCTTATTTCTGGTAAAGCTAATACTCTGTGTGAGGTGACGTAGACGACCTTCCTTCCCGTGACGTTTGGTTTAATTTCCCTCTAACTTGCATTGATTCTGCTTCGTTTTTTGCCGTTTGCTGCTTCTGTTTTGGTCTCTCTCTGTCAGTGTCTCTGTCTCTCTCTCTCTGTCTCTCTGTCTCTCTCTTTCTGTCTCTGTGTGTCTTTGGCATTTCTACTAAGATTGCCTGATTTAACCTCCTCCCCCCCTCTCTGTGGGGTGTCTCTCTCTCTCTCTTCCTTATCTTCTCCATACAGAGTTCGATGCCCAAATCATTCAAGAGGAAAATCTCCGTTGTCTGTAAGTCTAGCCCCAAATCCCTGGTAAAAGTTATAAAAACTGTTCACAGACGATTAGAATTTCATTTACTCCCAGTAGATTCTCGGGGTGCAGTTCTCCCTGCCCCCACTTAGCAAGCCTCTGCCTTCCCTACACATGCAGGTTCCATTGTTTCCCTTTGAACCAATCCTATTGTGTTTCTCCAGCCACTTGTGTGTGTGTACAGGTGGGGAGGGGGGGTGTGCATGCGTGCATGTGCTTGTTACTTAGGATTGAACCCATAGCCTTGCACATGCTAGGCACACAATACCACAAGCACAGTTTAAGAAGAACACTGTACCTCAGACCATTTCCAACCTGTTCTCTTATTACTTATTTTTGAGACAAGGTTTCTTCTATGTAGACCAGGCTGACTGAAAACTGAATCCTGCCACATCGTCTCAAGTGGCTGGGATTACAGGCATGAGCTACCTATCACACCCAACTCTTAGAGGAGTGCATCCTTTCCAGGATCTGACCTTGAATTGAAGTTAAGACGCCTGTGTGATGCTTTCCATTTTATACTTTATTCTAACACACAGCAATCAAATGCTCCTGACAGTAACTTTTTTTTTTTTTTTAAGATTTATTTATTTATTATGTATATAGCATAATGCCTATATGTATGCCTGCATGCCAGAAGAGGGCACCAGATCACATAAATGGTTATGAGCCACCATATGGTAGCTGGTAATTGAACTCAGGACCTCTGGAAGAGCAGTCAGTGCTCTTAACCACTGAGCCATCTCTCCAGCCCCTCCTGACAGCAAACTTTTAACTGTTGCTCACTGAGGAACTTGGGCGGTGATAGTTCTATTTTCTCGTTGCTCTGAAATTTGCTGTATAGACCAGGATGGTCTTGAATTCGGAGATTTCCCTTCCATTTTCAAGTGCTAGGATTAAAGGTGTGTGCGACAGACACCCAGCAAGGAACACAGTTTTTTACAGTGTGGTCTGTGTCCAGCTTCTCTTGCATTTAGTCTGAAATGTGCCTCTAGCTAGTGTTACAGTGTGAACTAATTAGGAACCTGAGACCATCTAACTGTTGGGTTCTATTTTTTTGGGAACAGCAGCTACCAAGGGGGTGCAAGCTGGAAACAGTGACACAGAGGGGGGGCAGCCTGGTCGAAAACGTCGATGGGGAGCCAGCACTGCTACAACACAGAAGAAACCTTCTATCAGTATCACCACTGAATCACTCAAGGTGAGGTGGGCGGAACCAGGGAAGGGAGGATAAGACATGTTCAGGTGGGAGTAGACATGGGCCCAGTGTAACGGGGTAGCGGGGGTGTCTGTGTCCCAGAGCCTCATCCCCGACATCAAACCCCTGGCGGGGCAGGAGGCTGTTGTGGATCTTCATGCTGATGACTCCCGAATCTCTGAGGATGAGACAGAGCGTAATGGTGACGATGGGACCCATGACAAAGGACTGAAAATATGCCGGACAGTCACTCAGGTAAAAGTGCTGCACCCAGCATCAGGGGTGAGGCGGTGGGCAACGGCTGACAAGCTGAGGTAATGTGCTGGAAGGGAACGCCTATGCCAAGGGTCAGGTTATGTCAAACACTGATAGTTCCAAAGAAGATTGTATTAGAACACAACTATACCAATTTCTGTACTTTTGTTTTATTTTCTTAAACAAGGTTTCTCTATGTAGCCCTGGCTGTCCTGGAACTCACTCTGTAGACCAGGCTGGCCTCGAACTCCTCCTGCCTCTGCCTCCCAAGTGCTGGGATTAAAGACGTGCGCCACCACTGCCCAGCTCAATTTGTGTACTCTTGTTTCAACAGCTTGTACCACAGTATCAGAATTGAAAACAAAAGTTGACAAAGCCTCATAGTTTTAACATCTTGCCTCATGCAGAAAAATTGTTCAGGCCCACAAGATTGCTCTGTGTGTAAAGGGGCCTGCCGCAGAGCCTGATGCCCATCCTCAGGATCCATGTGATGGAGAGAAGCAACTCCCAAAGCTGTCCATCCACACTAAAGTCACTGCATGTGTTCGTGGACACATAAATGTGTGCACACAGATAATTAAATGCTTGTTTTGTTTATTAAGCCAGGCATGGTAGCACATGCCTTTAATCCCAGGGAGGTGCAGTCAAGGGGGTCTCTGAGGTCAAGGCCAGGACTACATAGACGGTTTCTCAAAAAAAAAAAAAAAAAAAAAAAAACCCCATAAAACAAAAGGTGAGGGCTATGGAGAATAACCCTCACCAGTGGAGAGCTTAATATGACTGCTGTCTGGAGCCAGAGTCAGAGGAGAATGTGCCAGCCTGGGGAGAGACCACCTCTGTCTTCTGATGTCTTGTAGGTAGTACCCGCAGAGGGTCAGGAGAATGGGCAGAGGGAAGAAGAAGAAGAGAAAGAGCCTGAGGCAGAGCCCCCTGTGCCTCCCCAAGTGTCAGTGGAGGTTGCCTTGCCCCCGCCTGTGGAGCATGAAGTAAAGAAAGGTGGGTGAGGTACAGCAGCTGTCTGAATTCTCTGAGGCCCATGTTTGGACCCATTTGAGCATTTGATGCCTTCTTCCTTGTATATAAGAAGTTTTCTGTGTCTGATGTTTCCTAGATATTGTTGTGAACTAGGTTTGAATCTTACAGTGTTGGAGTCTCCACAGTGAGATTCTGCCCTTGCACTTTGCCACATTATGGATACTTGGCACATCTGGATGGAAGAGTGGCTGCTGGTTGGAGAAGAAAGGGAAAGGAGCAAGCAGTGCTGTGACTGAACGCTGTTCTTGTGCTCTTTTTAGTAACATTAGGAGATACCTTAACCCGAAGGTCCATTAGCCAACAGAAGTCTGGAGTTTCCATTACAATTGATGACCCAGTCCGAACTGCCCAGGTGCCCTCCCCACCCAGGGGCAAGATCAGTAACATTGTCCACATCTCCAACTTGGTAAGTCACCATTCTTATGTCACAGGCTCCTTTACTTTGGGGTTTACACTTCGGGTGGGAGCTGGAGAGATACCTCAGTGATTACGAACCTTACTGCTGTTGAAGGAGACTTAAGTCAGTTCTCAACATCCACTTAATAGTGCTGGACTCAAGCCTGGATCCTCTGGAAAAAGAAGCCAGCGTTCTCTTAGCCGTTGAACCATCTCTCCAGCCCCACAAGGGAAATCTTTCCCACCCCCACAACCCTGAATGGGGTTTCTCTGTGTAGACCAGGCTGGCTTCAAACTCCAGCTATCCACCTGCCACCCTCCCAAGTAGTGGGGATAAAGGCATGCACCGTCATCACCCTGCACACATGGAAGGACTTGATGCTAGATGTGTAGGTGTTCTTAATGTAAGTGTTCTTAACTTCTTTAAGACCTTGAAAGTTGTTTTTCATTGGCAGGTTCGTCCCTTCACTTTAGGCCAGCTGAAGGAGTTATTGGGGCGTACAGGAACTTTGGTGGAAGAGGCCTTCTGGATCGACAAGATCAAATCTCATTGCTTCGTGACGGTGAGGCAAAGGGGCTGACTAGTTTCAAGCACATGCTTTGTTAGTGAGCAGTGTGGGCAGATGGAGGGCATTGCAGCAGCGGGGAGGACTAAAGGTGCACCATGCCTCTCTGCCTCTCCTACCAGTACTCAACAGTAGAGGAAGCCGTCGCCACCCGGACAGCTCTGCATGGGGTCAAGTGGCCCCAGTCCAACCCCAAATTCCTCTGTGCTGACTATGCTGAGCAAGATGAGGTGAGTGAGACACCTCGGAACAGGAGGGGATGGTGCTATGCTGCTCAGTCACTAAGAGTCTGGGTTTTCCTTCCCTCTGTTCCCCTGGTTCCTGGGCTCCCTCATTGGGAGTGATGTAATCTTAATCTCTATTTTGATGGTCCTTGTCCCTCTGCCCACAGCTGGACTATCACCGGGGACTCTTGGTAGACCGGCCATCTGAAACTAAGGCAGAGGAACAGGGAGCACCAAGGCCCCTGCATCCCCCTCCCCCACCTCCAGTCCAGCCACCACCCCATCCCCGGGCTGAGCAGCGGGAGCAGGAAAGGGCAGTTCGAGAACAGTGGGCAGAACGGGAACGGGAAATGGAGCGACGGGAGAGGACTCGGTCTGAGCGAGAATGGGACCGGGACAAAGTTCGAGAGGGACCTCGCTCCCGATCGCGGTCCCGTGACCGCCGCCGCAAGGAGCGAGCAAAATCTAAAGAAAAGAAGAGTGAGAAGAAAGGTACTTAGCTGGGTGCATGTCTGGGGTTGGAGGGTCAGGGACCCAGGATGGTTGGTCAGAGGATTTTATGTTTGAGATCTGGTTTACTTCTTCCCACCTCAGAAAAAGCTCAGGAGGAGCCACCTGCCAAGTTGCTGGATGACCTTTTCCGTAAGACTAAGGCAGCTCCCTGCATCTATTGGCTCCCACTGACTGAGAGCCAAGTGAGTACTCTCCCTGCTGAACAGTGGCCAGAGCTGCTCATTGCACCCAGGAGATTAACGTGACTGACAGTAAAGGCCCTGGCATCGGCTTAGGAAAGTAAAAGGAAGAGAGGAAGCTTAGAGTCAGCTTAGGAGGGTGCCGTAGAGAGAGTGGACGTGGACTAGTTCCACGAGGCAGGAACTAGTCTTGTGGGATTTGAGAAGCTGCCTGTTAGCCAATCTTCTGGGAACTTGATTGTTAGCTGAGAAATGTGTTTTATAAAAGTCGTCTCTGCTTTTTAATAGCTACATTTGCATTTCTGTAAGAATTCCCGCGTGTTGTTGGTGTGTATGTTGGGGACAGGAAAGAATGTGCTTGCCGTGTTGCTCGTGTGGAGGTCAGGACAGCTCTGTGGAGTTGGTTCTGCTTCTGCCTCTGCATGGACTCCAGGGTGAACTAAGTTGTCTGACTTTTGTGACAAGGGCTTTTACCCAGTGAGCTATCTTGGTGGCCCCTTGATGTGAATTAAAGTCTGAGAGAATTTTATGCTTAATGCTACTCAGATTTGTCTGCATCTAGAGTGATGAAAGCTAGAGAAATATCAGACTGGTGCCAGCAGCCCCTGCCATGTATTAAGGGGGTGGAGCGGGCACACCTCATCCCGCATGCATGCCCCTTTTCCTGTTTAATAACAAACTGACAGTGACCCTGCACTAGGAGTTCAGGGTCTAGGCCAGAAATACAAACTGGGATCAATTCAGACAGGACTGTGATACGTTTCTCTGCCTCTGTCCTTCCTTCCTGACCACAGATTGTTCAGAAGGAGGCAGAGCAAGCTGAACGGGCCAAGGAACGGGAAAAGCGGCGAAAAGAACGAGAAGAAGAAGAACAGAAGGAACGTGAGAAGGAAGCTGAGCGGGAACGGAACCGACAGCTAGAACGAGAGAAACGGAGGGAGCACAGCAGAGAGAGAGAGAGGGACAGGGAGAGAGAGAGGGACAGGGGTGACCGAGATCGGGATAGGGAAAGAGACCGAGACCGAGGCAGGGAGAGGGATCGCAGAGACACCAAGCGCCACAGCAGAAGCCGGAGTCGAAGCACACCTGTACGGGACCGGGGTGGGCGCCGCTAGCTAAGGAAACACTAGGAGAGCTGCAGGTACCTGCCACTCGGCCCTGGGAGGTTGAAGGCCACAGAGGGATAGGTACAGTCACCACCACCCTGGAACCAAGGGTCTCACACCATTGCTCAGTGCTGATCTATAACTGCCACACATGCTCATGTACCAAATGGAGCAGTGGCACTCTCCCTATTCCCCAACCTAACTCTTGGAACTTGACCTCTCCTTTCTTCCTGTTAAGTCTGAGAGGGAAGAGCTAGGCTATGACGGGAGGATGTGGCCGTAAGTGGGAATAACCAATGTCCCAGACCTCGTTTTTCCTCCATCCTGCGTTCCACCTCCCTTGGTACTCAACAGCCTTTTGGGAACAGCTGGGGCCAGGACTGGGTCACCTATGAGCTGAATCAGCCTCTCCTGAGTCCCGGGCCCCTGCAGTTCCCCGTTCTCTGTCCTGCAGCCTCTTGCCCTCTGGTTCCACTTTATATCCACCTTTTCCTTTTGTTCAATTTTTATTTTTATTTTTTTTATTATTAAATGATGTGGTCTATGGAGAAAAATAAAAAATCTGACTTAGTTTTAACTAGCATTTGAGTGCCTTTCCTTGGGAAGAGTGGGTGAAGGGGAAGGTGATGGGGGTGAAAATGGTGGGCGTCGTCGTTCCTCTGGAGCATCGGCCTCCCTCAGGAATCTTCAGCCCCGCCTTGTCTCTAATCAGCCCAAAGCTGTATGTCTTTTTTTTCTCTGGGAAATGGGGTACTGCAAAAGAAACAGGCCACCCTAACAGCTGGCCGGTCGGCCTCCGGGTCCCCCTGCACAATTGGCATTTGGTCACCCTTCAAGGTGTTTCCCACAATTGCCACCAGGGGGTGCAAACACTTTAGATCTCGCAAAGAGCTTCCCCAAAAAAATAGGTTCTCACTGCCCACCGACGTCTTGCCACTGTCTCTGGCAGCTCCCTAGACTCCTGCTTCCCCGGCCATACTTAAGTTCACCCTCGCTGACAACTCGCTCTTGTGATCCGCACAGGATCCTGAGGCGGTAGCCTCTCACCGTACCCAGAGCGTGGAGCCGGGTCTCCCGCAGTGCTCTCCTAGCGCCCCGCCTCACGGTGTGCCTCCGCAGGTGCTATGCTGGCCGTGTTGGATCCCCTCCGCCCGGCCCTGGGAATAATAGCCTGGCCGTGCTGCCAGTGTACCTTGCCGCGCTGCGGGCCGGCCCGGGAGGGGCCCCGCATCTGTATGCGCCCAGCAGCCCAGGAGCCGCGGGGGCGGGGACTGGCTGGGGAGGGTCGGAGGCAGGGCTTTCCTCTCCCGCGCGAGCCGCCTCTCCTCCGCAGGCGGAGCCTCCTTCCCCCGCCCCCTCCGTCTCGCTCCCTTGTTCTCGCCGGGGCCGCTCAGACCTGCAGCGGAGCCGCGGCGCCGGCTTGGATCTGCTTGGGGCTGCGCCCCCGGGAGCCAGCGACGGAGGCGGGCGGAGCGCTGCTCGCGGTCCCGGGCCCCTCGGTAGTGCCAGGTAAGAGCGCCTGCCGGGTCGGGAATCCTCGCGGGGGCAGCGGGGGGCCCGCAGCTTGCGGTGCGCTCTGGCCGCGAGCCGTGCCGGCTCGGTTCTCCCGCGCTCTGCTCTCTCCCTTCTCACACACCTCTCCCTTTGCCTCCCGTTTTTCTTCACCCTTCCGCCTCTCTGCCCCTTCTCTCTCCCTCTTGTCCTGTCTCTTCTCACCTCTTCTGCCTTTTTCTTCCTCTACCTTTCTCCTCTTTTCCCTTTCCCGCTCTCCTTTCCTCTCCTCGTTCCCTCCTGCTTTCCTGTTTCCCCATTCCTCCGTTTCCTTCCTTCTCTCCTCTTCGTCCCGCCTGCCTCTCTGGTCCCCTGCTGCCCTCTGGCTTCTTTTCTCTTGGGAGCAAAACGGCCTGTCAGGTGTGTGTCTGCTTTGGGGAAGGAGGAGGGGCACAGCTACCTGACCATGGGCCCCTTAAAGAGGAGGGAGAGAAATGGGAAGGGTCCTCTCTCTCCAGCTCCTTTCCCGCAGCCCCTCCCTACCTCTACTGCTCCTGGTAGCTTACTCTACCAGAATGAAGTTCCGAGGCCTGATAACACACACACACACACACACACACACACACACACACACACACACACA
>JANHMN010000001.1:198605800-198632121 GCA_030674055.1 Rhabdomys pumilio | reverse complement strand
ACACACACACACACACACACACACACACACACACACACACACACACACAGCAGGTTCCTCTGCCCCTACCAGTTCCCAAGCCTGGTACCCAGGACTCCTCTCTGCCTTTCAGATACTCAGGCTGCTTCCCTGATGTCTTTGCTTCTCTCTTGCTGCCCTTCTCTCTCCGTGGTCTGTGTGTTTCTCATCTGGTCTTCCCTGTCTGCCAGACCATCCCTGATTCTTGATCCAGAGCCCTCAATTCACACTGCCTCTGGCCCCTGGGTTAGCCTCCGCTCCACCTCTCTCTGTCTTCTTGCACTGCCTGCTACCCTGTTCCCAATTCTTCCAGCCGTAGCCCCTCTGCTTCCTTAGACCAATGCCCCTTAAAAACTGCAGCTGGCAGAGGGGGCTGGAGACAGTCTGGAGAGGTGGGGTTCCTCAGAGGGCAGGGGAGGCTTTCCTAAGTCCAGCCCGACTCAGGCTTCACTCCTTGTCTTTCAGCCTGACCCTTCGGATAAGGAAGGCTGTGTGTCAATGAATACCAACCTCTTGGTTTTAAGCCCTTTCTGTCGATCCATCTACCTTTTCTAGTCCCCTAGCTATGTGCCCAAGGTAGACAGGAACAGGACTTGAAATTCCAAGTCCCCTTAGCATTCTCCTCTCCTTTTCCCTCCCAGCTTTCCAGAGTTGACTGACCTGAGATTTATGGGCTTGGAGGGGCTGGAAGTGAATCCAAGCAGCGCCCGGGTGGAAGGCTCAGGCTGTCTGTCTTGGATGGGTTCTGGGCAGTGGGGTGTCTGGTTTCTTAGAGAGCTGGGCTTCAGTATCTAATTCAGGAGAGGAGTACGATTTAGACTTTCCTTGATCCTCAGCAGCTACCTGTCCTACAGGTGTGGATCCATGGGGTAGCCTCAACGCGTCTTCCCCAGCCAGCTCATGGGCCACCAGGCCCTGCCCAGCCTCAGCACCTGGGGCCAGTGAACAAGAGCCCTGGCTGGATTACAAACATGTGGGGCCTTGTGAGGCTCCTGTTGGCCTGGCTGGGTGGCTGGGGCTGCATGGGGCGCCTGGCAGCTCCAGTTCCAGCCTGGGCAGGGTCCCGGGGACACTCAGGTCCTACACTGCTGCGGACCCGAAGGAGCTGGGTCTGGAACCAGTTCTTTGTCATTGAGGAGTATTCTGGTCCAGAGCCTGTCCTTATTGGCAAGGTAAGGATCAACCCTCTCGGTGACTGCTCTAGTCTGTCAGACCCTTAGGCCCTGCCCAGAAACTTCATCAGTCTGCAATGACCTTGGTCCCCCGGCATTCCTCACACACCACCCAAACGTAGACTCTAACCCTGTGGCTCTGCACTTGGAGCTTTCTGCCATTTTCTCTGACTCTTGCAGCTGCACTCAGATGTTGACCGGGGTGAGGGCCGCACCAAGTACCTGCTGACTGGGGAGGGGGCAGGCACTGTATTTGTGATTGATGAGGCCACAGGCAATATCCATGTGACCAAGAGTCTGGACCGGGAAGAGAAGGCACAATATGTGCTGCTGGCCCAAGCTGTGGACCGTGCCTCTAACCGGCCCCTGGAACCCCCATCAGAATTCATCATCAAAGTGCAAGACATCAATGACAATCCACCTGTGTTTCCCCTTGGGCCCTACCATGCCACCGTGCCTGAGATGTCTAATGTTGGTGAGCACCCCAGCTCTGAATGACCTAGCTTACCTGGGGCTCCTTTACTCCTTCATCTGCTTTGGTTGTCTATACCCTAGAATTCAGTAACTCAGCCTCCTTCACATCTGGGGTCCCTCAGTCTACTCTTCTTTTCTGGCCTTGCTGCTGCTGAATGGGGTATGGGAATCTCCCACAGGGACGTCTGTAATCCAAGTGACTGCCCACGATGCTGATGACCCCAGCTATGGAAACAGTGCCAAACTTGTATACACGGTGCTGGATGGACTGCCTTTCTTCTCCGTGGATCCCCAGACCGGTAAGAGTGAACTTTGGAGCCTTTCAGGGCAGCCATGGGGACAAGCACCCCTGACCCAGTGTTTCTCCCTTAGGAGTGGTTCGTACAGCCATCCCCAACATGGACCGGGAGACCCAAGAGGAGTTCTTGGTGGTGATTCAAGCCAAGGATATGGGTGGCCACATGGGGGGGCTGTCAGGCAGCACTACAGTAACAGTCACCCTCAGTGATGTCAACGACAACCCCCCCAAGTTCCCTCAGAGTAAGGGGGGCAGTTCTGTGCCCAAACAATCCTTTAATGCCCTACCTACATACAGACCCTGGAAAAAGGAAGTAGGGCGGAGGACTGGAGATTTCTCTTAAGGACGCATCTTCCCTCCTTGTTCCCCTGAGGTCTATACCAGTTCTCAGTGGTGGAGACAGCTGGACCTGGAACCCTGGTGGGCCGGCTTAAGGCCCAGGACCCAGACCTAGGGGATAATGCCCTAATGGCATACAGCATCCTGGATGGGGAAGGATCAGAGGCCTTCAGCATCAGCACAGACTCCCAGGGTCAGGACGGGCTCCTTACAGTCCGGAAGGTTAGCTTTCTGCCTGTTAATACCTGCAAACTCAACTGGGGGTGCAAAGCTCAATGGTAGGGAGCTTTCCTACCCTGTACCAAGACTGAAATTTCGTTCCTAGCACTAGAAAAGAACAAAAAGCAAAGGAGAGGGCCTCTGCCCCCTGCACTGCAGGCTCACTTAAGCCTTGCTCCTGCCCCACCACTGCCAATACTTTAAACAAGTTTCCAAGAAACATACTTAGCACCCCTGTGTTGGGGACTGGGGGTCATAGCAATCTTACCTTTTAGAATCACCAGCCACCCAGTGTGCCACCTACTCATGACCACTGAGGCCACGCCTCTCCGTGGTCACCTCTCCTTAGCACTGGATGCACATGGAAAAGAGACTTTGCACCTGTGAACTGGGCTCACCCCAGTTTCCCAGTACCTCACTCTCTGTCTCCCCTCCTCATAGCCCCTGGACTTCGAGACTCGTCGTTCTTATACCTTCCGTGTGGAAGCCACCAACACACTCATCGACCCAGCCTACCTGCGGCGAGGTCCCTTCAAGGATGTGGCCTCAGTACGAGTGGCTGTGCAGGATGCTCCAGAACCTCCTG
Organism: Rhabdomys pumilio; assembly: GCA_030674055.1. Lineage (NCBI taxonomy): Eukaryota > Metazoa > Chordata > Mammalia > Rodentia > Muridae > Rhabdomys > Rhabdomys pumilio. The sequence goes on along the minus strand of JANHMN010000001.1, from coordinate 198,629,015 downwards.
CCTTCACCCAGGCCACCTACCACCTGGCAGTACCTGAAAACAAGGCCCCTGGAACCCTGGTGGGCCAGATCTCAGCCAATGACCTGGACTCCCCAGCCAGCCCCATCAGGTTAGCTGGGCTGTGAGCTGGGGAGGGACTAGGCTTCCTTGAAGGAGGCTAGTTATTCATAGGATGTGCCATCTACACAACAAACCATATCACTTAGCAAAGATCTCACTTCCTATGCCAGCTTCCTGGTCGGCAGGCCTAAGTGCTGGAGGAACTCTGGAAGGCCCAGGTGGCCACCAATTTCTTTGGCTAGACTGGAGTGGCACCTCCTAGTGGCCGTTCAAGCAGATGCATTTTCATTTGATAAATGGATCACTATTGATCATGCCCTAAGTGCTTCACATTTTACCCACTCGATAACATTTAATTGTCATAATGTCCCTATGAAGTAGGTATCATCCTTGCCACTTGTTTTATGGGCCAACCGTGAATGGCTAAGTTGTTTACCCACTGTGGGGCGACAGAGCTGATGTTCAGATTTGGCGGGGTCCGTCCTGTGAATCTCCACTCTTCCACCTTCCTGGCCAGCATCCCTGACACAGCTCTCTGAGGGAGGTCCTGTTGTCCCTCCCATTTTGTAGTTAATTAAACAAGGTCAAGTGAGTTCCCCCAAGGTCACACAGGTGGTCTGAGGCAGAGCAGGAATGAAACACAGTTCTAGATTCCAAGAAGAGAGACTACAAGTCTGAAACACAGGGAGTGTCTCTCCTACAACTCCTATGGAATCCAGTCCCCCTATGACATAGGGCTTCCCAGGGACTCCAGCCTGACTGATGGTTCTGAGTGACTGGTAAGGCTCTGCTCAAGACACTTGGACACTCCAGCAAGATGAGCCTTGAGGCCCAGCAGAATGAACAGAGCAGAGAGTAGGGAGTCAGTCGGGAGAGGGGGCAAGTCCCAGATCAGCCCATTTTCCCTAGATACTCCATCCTCCCCCACTCGGATCCAGAGCGTTGCTTCTCCATTGAGCCCGAAGATGGCACTATCCGTACAGCAGTGCGCCTGGACCGCGAGGCTCGTGTCTGGCACAACCTCACCGTTCTGGCCACAGAGTTGGGTGAGAAGTCCTGGGCCCTAAGAAGCATCTTTCGGGCAGAGAGCTATCCCTGAATGTGGGTGGGGAAGGGTAGCTGCAACCTCATCTGTGTTCAGCTCCTGGCCCTCAGCCCATGAAGCAGGCATCCTCGGGCTGGTCGGGGAGCCTGCCTAAGCCGGCACTTATGCCTCATCTGATTTGCTCAAACCCAGAGCCACACCTCCCAACCCAAGTGTTAACAAACTGCCAGGGCCAGAAAAGGACTTTGCAGGAGTGTGTCAGCAGCCCTCAAACAGGAGCTCTTCTAGAAGCCTTGCAGGGATTTGTCCCCACACACTGAAGTAGGAAAGAGTGCCAGTTCCATATGTGGAGCCCATCTTGTGGCCCCACCGCCATCAGCAGCGCCCGGTTCAGTTCTCTGCCCTGGCGAGACAGGGAAACCCCTCACCCTTCTGTAAGTAGCACCTTATGCCTCTGTTCACGTCCCTGCTGTTTTTAAATTGTGCATTACCATTATGGCTGTATATATAGATATCAGTACGTGCCAGCAGAGAGCTGTATGTGTATGTTCATATGGGCATGTGCTCAGGAATGAGGATAATTCACATGTGACGTGTACAGCTGCGTGGCACACACCTATAATCTCAGCACGATGGAGGCTAAGGCAGGAGAATCAGGAGTTCGAGGACTACTTGAAGTACATGAGATCCTATATATAAAGAAAAAAATATATATGTATATAGACATGTATACTTATGACTTAGATATGATGATACATGTTCACACCTGAGTGTTTACATAGAATTATATTTGTGGTATTTGTGTGTGTGATTGGATGTGTACAGTGGTGTATACAGGTAGCTATAGATGATACTTTGTGTGTGTGAGTGTTTGTGGACAGATGAGTTATTGCTTATTGTGTATTAGGTACTACTTTAAATACCAAAAATGGATCAACTTGTCCAGTCATCACAACCAGATAGGGAGATACGATGACTTTCCTATCTTCCGGTGAGGAAACTCATAAGAAGTTAAGTGACTTCTCAAAGTCACACAGAAAATAAGCGTCAGCAGCGTGAGCTGTTCTCTACCTCCCTGCTTTGGTTAAGTGTGTGTGTGTGTGTGTGTGTGTGTCTGTGTGTGTGTCTGTGTGTGTCTGTGTGTGTGTGTCTGTGCAGCTGTGTCCTCTCTGGTAGTATTGTGTATCTAGCTGCAAGCATATCTGTAGAGATGATTCTGTGTGTACATGTGTGGTACATGTTACATGCATTGCTACCTTGATCCGGTTGCTTGTTTATATGTAGCTCTGTGTATGTGTGGCCACTTCTCTTTCCTCATGCTCTTGCAGAATCCTGTTCTTATCTCCACCCTGGCTTGTAGCTCATGGCCCTTACTGCAGTGAAAGACTAGACTTCTGTTGTTCTGTCTCTAGTTACTTTAGGGCCAGGCAACCCACACAGCCTGCCCTGCCCCAGGCTCAGCCCATTTCACTAGGGCCAGCTGGCTGGCCTCAACCCAGACAAAAGATGACATGGCCATGAGAAACAAAGCAAGATCCTGGTAGAGAGCCACCTAGGGTGTGGCCTAGGCTCTGCACCCTGTAGACCATGAAGCTCTTCCCCCTACAAGGTCAACGCTCAGTGATACAAATTATAGTTATTACAGCTTCCCCGACCTTTGATGGCACATGTGCGTGCACAAGTGTGTGTGTGTGTGTGTGTGTGTGTGTGTGTGTTTCATGGCACTCTGTGGGTCAGGGTGGGATGGGGGATAAGGCTACACTCACTGGGTATACCTGCCTCATGTATGTTTGATTTGTTTTCAACACCCACATGCTGTATGTATGGTATGACTATATATTTCATGGTTTCTGTTTACACACCTTGTATGTCCCTTCTACCTACCCTTCATGTTTGCATGTGCTGTGCTCATCTTGCATGAGTTGCTGTGTGTATGAATCATCGGTTTTGTATTTGCATGTGTCTTGTATAATGTCTTATGTGAACATATCTATGTGAACACATGTTCTTGGTATAGTGCCACCTACTTTAAAACATGGTTTGCTGCTCTTGTATTCCACGCTATCTCATGTTGTTCTATTCATATGCCTCTGACCAGGTATGTTGTATGTGCATGTATGGTGTACTTACGATGGTATTCTGGCTTCAGATAGCTCTGCACAATCCTCCCGTGTGCAAGTGGCCATCCAGACCCTGGATGAAAATGACAACGCTCCCCAGCTGGCCGAGCCCTATGACATTTTTGTCTGTGATTCTGCAGCCCCTGGCCAGGTAAGCCACTGAGGCAGACGCATTGGCATCTCAAGACCGCCAGCAGCCATTCCACTTTAAGCTTCCGTCTTCTCCCCAGTTGATTCAGGTCATCCGGGCTCTAGACAGAGATGAAGTTGGCAACAGTAGCCAAGTCTCCCTTCAAGGTCCTGTGGGCCCTGATGCCAACTTTACAGTCCGGGACAACCGAGGTGGGTGGCCTTCTGCATCCACACCCATGCCTGTCTCCCTCCTCTCCTTCCCACCCCTGGTCCAGCCCTATTGCCCCTGCCTGACCTGAGGACCCATCAGAAAAGGTAAGTGTTCCGTGGCACTTGTTTGTGTACTGTGTGTGTTCCTTCCATAACCCTTCCCTGGGAAACTGGCACTATGGGCAGGACCAACCCTACAGGAAGGTACCTCAGCCACCTTCTTTTCCCACAGATGGCTCTGCCAGCCTGCTGCTGCCTTCCCGCCCTGCTCCACCCCGCCAGGCCCCCTACCTGGTTCCTATAGAACTTTGGGACTGGGGCCAGCCAGCCCTGAGCAGCACCGCCACGGTGACTGTGAGTGTGTGTCGCTGCCGGCCTGATGGCTCCATGGCATCCTGCTGGCCTGAGGCTCAGCTCTCACCCACCGGTCTCAGCACTGGAGCCCTGCTTGCCATTGTCACCTGTCTGGGCACCCTTCTTGGTGAGTCAGGCTACAGTGGGACAATATGTGGTATCTGGGCCTGTTTTCTGGGGAAGGAGAAAGCAGGTCTATAGGACATGAATGACTTCCTCAGGCCTGGATTTCCTATTACCTGGTAGGTCCAAGAGAAAAACGTCTGTCCTCATAATTACTGGACCTGCAAATCCATGAAAGTCACTAGCCATAAAAATTGATCAGGCCCTTATTCTGTGCCAAGCGTGGTGCTGGGCACGACACAAATGTTTCATTTTAATCTTTCAAACACCTAAAGAGATAAAACTTTTTGTTTCACGTAAACTTCTCACACTCAGCAAATAAAAGGCAAAGGCAGGATTCAATCAAGAATTGCCAAATGTCAGATCTAGGGCCTGTAGACTCTGGCCACACTGCCTCAAGCTTTCCTCCGGCCCTGCATGGCAACCACTGGCTCCATGGCCTGTGTGCTCTCCTGCAGCGCTGGTGGTGCTCTTCGTGGCCCTGAGGCGGCAGAAGCAGGAAGCCTTGATGGTACTGGAGGAGGAGGACGTCCGAGAGAACATCATCACCTATGATGACGAGGGTGGTGGAGAGGAGGACACTGAGGCCTTCGACATCACAGCCTTGCAGAACCCGGATGGAGCCGCTCCGCCAGCAGCCGGCCCGCCGGTGCGCCGCGACGTGCTGCCTCGGACCCGAGCACCACGCCAGCCCAGGCCACCGGGCCCCGCTGATGTGGCGCAGTTGCTGGTGCTGCGGCTGCGGGAGGCGGACGAGGACCCCAGCGTGCCCCCATACGACTCGGTGCAGGTGTATGGCTATGAGGGCCGGGGCTCCTCCTGCGGCTCGCTCAGCTCTCTGGGCTCGGGCAGCGAGGCTGGCGGTGTCCCCGGCCCCGCCGAGCCACTGGACGACTGGGGCCCACTCTTCCGCACTCTGGCAGAGCTGTATGGGGCCAAGGAGCCCTCGGCCCCCTGAGGCCGGCCCTGGCCCTGCCGCTGCCCTGCGGTGGGGTAGCGCACACAGGCCCTCTGAGTGAGCCCCACAGGGTCCAGGCAGGCTGCGGCAGCCCAGGGACCCCATGTGTTCCTTCCTTTCCCCCTCCCTCTTCCCTCCCACTCCTCAGTCTGTGTGTTTCTCCAGAGATCCCTCTCTGTGACTGTCCTCTGTCGGGAGTGGGTTAGGTTTTATAACTACCCCCTGACCTCTGTTCTCACTGTGACTCTGTGGCTGTTTTTGTCTCGTAATTCTAATCACTCAGATTCTGTCTCCCCTGCTCACGCACATGCTCTGTCTGTCTCCTGCCCACATGTCCCTCCCTTCTCTTTGAGTCCCTGTGACTGGCTTTTTGGTTTGTTTGTTGTGTTTTTGTTTTGTTTCTGTTATCCATACCAAAAGCAAGAGAATCTTCCAGCCACGGCTGCCCCACCCTACTGCAGGAGATGCTCTGCTCCAGGTGGGTGGCCAGGGATTGACCACAGAGGAGTGTGGTGGACCAAAGCTGCTCTCCCAATCTTGCTCCTAAACCAACTCTCTGTTCCTTACAGACCTGCCCGCATGGTTCCATCCATCACTCATGGCCTCATCCTGGCTCCACTGGCTTCTAGCAGAAGGAAGGAGGGAGCCAGCCCACTTCCTAGGGCAAGAGCTTCAGCCCCACGTGGCCATCTCCCTGGAGCTCTGCCCAGCTGTCAGCCTACCCTGGGCATCCCAGCTCTGGGCATTGTCTTGTATGCTTCTCAGGCCCCAGAAGGGAAGGGGGTTGGGGGGGAGAAAGGGGAGGCAGCTGGGGAAGAGGGAAAAGGGAGGAAGGGGAGGGGCCTCCATCTCTAATTTCATAATAAACACTTTATTTTGTAAAGTAGGAGCCTGCTTCTGTTTCTGCACTCAGGTTTCTGGACAGAGCTTCCTTTGTGCTGAGGGTAGAAACAGTCTAAGCCTCTGTGCCCCTGACTCATTCCTTCTCCTTAGAGGTACCCACTTTAAGACTCTCAGAGGGAGGAGTGTGGGGACTGTTCCATTTGAGGAGCAGAAGGATAACGATCGTCGCCATGCCCACCACCAACTCTTCAGGTCCACTTTCATTTGTCTCAGACAGTCTGTGGGATTTGCAAGAGAGGTGTAAGTAAGGGGAATTGAGGGTGAGAGCTCCTGTGAGGACTGAGACCAAGAAGAGGGAAAGAGGAGGCTCCATACCAGCTCTAACAGCAGCAACAAAAGTGGGTTGGTAGAGGGCTGAAGGCAGCAAGCCAGCCCTGGGCCTGGAATACTATTAAAGGGTGGCCTGTGGTAGAACGGTGATACCGGCCAGGACCTACCACTTCCTCTTTACACACTCCCTAGCCCACAGGTCTTGGTCTTCATGGCACAGAAGAGTCAGGATGTGAGTGGTTAAGGGGTAGAATACATCAGGTAGGGTGCCAGCTGGACAGGACTGCCAGAATCCCCGATGCGCACTTCCCAAGGCAAAGGAGCCGTGTGCTTTAGGAATAGCATATACCTCAGGCCTCTTCTCCAGGAAGGTCTAGGGCTACCCAACAGTCGGTGGGACCTAGCCAGTCTTTGTGACCCTCCCTACTCAATGTGTAATGCTGGCAGTCGGAGAAAGCTGCTTTGATGGGAGAGACAGGGTCTTACCATGTAGCTCAGGATGATCTGGATCTCACTGTGGAGCCCCAACTAGCCTTAAACTCACAACAGGCCTCCTGCCTGCATCTCCTAAGGGCTGAGACTGAGGTCACACAGCTGGGAGCAAACCTTATGTCTTCCGTAGTTGCTGACTTAGAACGAGCAGGTAGTAGGAGATAGAGTGGGATAGTCAGATGCTGTTTGTATTCAAATGCTAAATTCTGTACCCCAAGACCTGGTTGCTCTGAGAAGAGAGGATTCTCACATATACCAGCTTTTGTTGTATAAACCTTGCCCTCCAAGTTACCCACGATTGGTTAATAAAGATGCCTACAGCCTGTAGCTGGGCAGAAGAGAGGTAGGCGGGGCTTTGGTTCTCAGGCTTGAAGTCTGAGTCAGGGACCACAGGATAAGAGAGTCGAAGAGAAGGAAGAAGCCACCATGGGGGTAGGTGGTTCATCAGCATATGGCCATGAGGGCCAGTCTGTTGAAGTAGGAGCGGCCCAGGCAGAACACGGCAAGTGACATCTCAAGGTTATTGACAGGGATGTAGACAAAATAGCTTAGAAGGTTGACATCTGCCCAGCTCTAGTGTTTTAAGGCTTATTATAAAGATTTATGTCTATTATTTGGGAAATAAATTCTCTAAAGGTGGGGTAAGAAACCCCCAGATACTTACAGGGAGACTGAGAGCCCTCTCTCTGTTGCTGGTTATTTTCTCTGCTGAAGTTGCATTAAAAGTACTGCATAAGAGCAGGTAGGTGTCCATCCCTCCAGGGTCTTAAGAAACTGAAGATACAGCAACCAAAGCAGGACACTAGAGAGATCGTGATCTGTGGGCCAGTCTCAGAGAGAGTGTGATTCGTGGGCCAGTCTCAGGGAGAGAAGGCTACTTTCAAAAGGAACATTAGCTTTGCCCAGGCCTACCAACCATGCTGAGGCACTCCAACAATGCATTAAAAAACTTAAACTCCTGGGGCTGGAGGAATAGCTCAGATGTGAGGGGCATTAGCTGCTCTTCAGAAGACCTGGGTTCAGTTCCCAGCACCACATGCTGGCTCACAAGCATCACTAACTCCAGGAGATTTGATATCCTCTTCTGACATGCAGGCAGCAGGCAAGTGTGTGGTACAATACATACATGGAACAAAATACCCATGCACATGAGACTTAAAAAAAAAATTAAAGCAAAAACACAGGAACCTGAAGCTGGAGTGATGACTTTGCATTGACTGTTCTTCCAGAGGTTCCCCCACCCCTGCCCACCCTCGGTTGATTCCCTGCACCCACATGGTAGCTCACAATCATCCAGAACTCTGTATCCAGGGGACCTGATACCGTCTTCTGACCTCTGTGGGCACCAGGCATGCATGCGGTACACATATATACATGTATACACTCGACAACAACAAAACACTTAAACATTTCCTCAGAAACAGTTTAAATTTTTTTCTTGTTCATGTGTTTACATAGTGTATCTTTTTCCTATTTTTCCACATGTTGGTCCTGGGGACTGAACTCATGTCATTGGGTTTGGTGATGCAAGTACCTTTACCTGCAAAGCTATCTCTCCTTGAAAATTTTCAGGGTTTGAGGAAACAAGCTTATCAGCGAAACCTGTAAGCTTAAATATCTCATCACCTGCCAAAAAGAATAAAGGTAGATAAGGCCCTGGAAGGAAGAGGGAGGAGACAGAGGAGGAGATGGAAGTAGACGCAAGTTCTGTTCTTTCAGGGCTCTAGCCTCCTTGTCTAGTCTGGGAAGAGAGGCACAGAGCATCTCAGGGGGTTGGGTTGCACAGCAGCCCTTTGGCTGGTCTCAGATGTTCATCCCAGGTCCCAGACCACCCTTCTGCCCCTGCCTCTGTTCACTGCCTGAAAGTCTCAGAGTAGACCAGGAGGGTAAGGAGTAGCTATAGGCTAGTATACAGCCCCGCCCCAACCTTCTCTTTTCTGTGGCTCTCCACTGTGCAAGATGGCTGGCGCTGTGCCCCACAAGCTGCAGTGGCTGCTCTTGTTTCTCTTCCACAGAAGAACGACACAGGCCTCACCTACCACACTGAAGTGGAGATACCTAGCTTAAATCATTCACCTATTGCTGGACGTAAGATACCCAAAATGGCCATGAATCTGAACCCACTCATGCCTGTGCAAAAGTTACTTTCCTCATCTGCTTCTTCAGGACTAGGATGTCCCAAGTGTCCTTAATCTTTAGATGTCACTTCTAGAGACCCATATCTCCTCTCCAAGACTGGGAAGCTTGCAAGGGATGAAGAATGCTGCGAAGGCCAATAGCCAGATTTCCATCCACCCTGGCTTGCAGCTAGTCCCTACGCACTGGGTACCTTTCTATAGTCCTCTGGGCTTTCAAGCTAGTCCCTACGTACTGGGTACCTTTCTACAGTCCTCTGGGTTTGAGGTGTTTGGTTTTTTTGTAGTTGCTTTTTTTTTTTTTTTAAGGCAGGGTTTTTCTGTGTAGGCCTGCTGTCCTGGAACTCACTCTGTAGACTAGGTTGTCCTCTAACTCAAGAGATCCACCTGCTGCTGCCCACTTGAATACTGAGATTAAAGTTGTAGGTCACCACTACTCATCCTCTCTTCTTTCTGGGGGGTCCTCAACTTTCCTTCTTACTCTCCTGACTTTGAAGAATCTGGGTAAGAATCTGTAAGTCTAAGTCTGATTTCAAGGAATTTTTAAGCCTAAGTGCACACTGTCAAGGAAGGAAAAGCAGTTGTCAGTCTTAGGACAGGAGGCTTCAGTTGAGAGAAAAGCTCGTTCAGTGCCCCTTCTCCAGACCCCACCTCCTGCCCAGCCCTGGGGGGGGGGGCCGGGTCAGTGGTGCTCCTGAGGGTAAAAGCCTGTATCTCCAAGTCCAGGCTCCCTAGAAAGTCAGAGCAGGCCAGAAAGGGCAGATGTGCTAGCTGGCACCAGAGGCACAGCACCCTCCCTCTGGTCTTCATTCTCCAGTAGGAGCAACCAGGAGAGGCTGGACCAAAGAAACAGGGAGAGGCCTACAGGGTAGAGAGCAGGGCCACATATGCCACAGGGCATGGCTCAGGCCCTGGCCAACACAGCAAGATGACACTGGAAATGGACAGTTTCTCTGAGCTCACTCTTCCAAGCCCATGAGTTCCTTGGAGTTCATTCATCTCCAACCAACAGGCAGGGGTTTGGCCCATTCCCCAGAAGCCTGCAAGGAAGGCAGAAAAAAAGGCAAGACAGTGGGGGCTGGGAGGAAAAGATGCAGAGAGGAAGGATTGAGAGTGTCTAAGCCCCACGATACTGTCACCTACTGTAACCTGGGTAAGTCCCATAACTCTCTAAACTTGTTACATCTTCAATAAACAATCATGCTTGCAAAAGCTGTCATAAGAACTGCACTCCGAGCCGGGCGTTGGTGGCTCACGCCTTTAATCCCAGCACTTGGGAGGCAGAGGCAGGCAGATTTCTGAGTTCGAGGCCAGCCTGGTCTACAGAGTGAGTTCCAGGACAGCCAGGGCTACATGGAGAAACCCTGTCTCGAAAAAACCAAAAAAAAAAAAAAAAGAACTGCACTCTGTAGAGGTGGAATCATTAGAGCCATTACAGTCATGATGAGGATGGAGGGCCAGAAGAGACAAGCCCATCACTGCCATCACTAAACTAGGCCCTGGGTACTCTCTCCTGGCTGTCCAGCCTGACCAAGTTGAGAAGGTGACCAGCTGAAAGAGAAGACAAACCAGATAAGGACCAAAATGAGAATAGCAACCAGGATGGAATGACAAAAGAGGGTTCAGCACATAGCCTGACAGTTGGCATTCAGTAGGCATGTAGCAAGTGTTTGTTGAGTCACTTTAGAGGCAGAAGGAGACTATACCATCCATTGGGCGTCATCAGAACATGTTGGACAGAGACATCAGTAGCTCTGGGAGGAAGAGAGGATGGGGACTTAAACAAATAAAGCAAGCAACCCAGAAGGGCCAGAGCCAGATGTCATGAGGCTGCTCGCAGAACTAACCCTGCCAAGGCAGCCTCCTTCCCTGGCCTACCCCCTTGCCCCAGCGGTCCCCAAGGTCTGTCCTTTCTCACATGGTTTCAGTCTTCAGTGTTATCTTGCAATCTTCTGGTGTCACCTCCTCTAGCTCCACAAAGAGTTCTCCACTTTCTTGAGCATCTTGTAGAGTGGCAGGCTCAGGATGGACTTCACTAGCTTTTGCCTCCAGCTCCTGCTCCAAGCCCCGGGCTTTCTGCAGCTCCCTATACAGCACACAGACATCACTGCGGGATACATACTCCCATCCACTCTCCCGAACGTGGAAAAGGTCCACTGAGCCCCCTGAATAAGCATCACGGTGGGTGGCATGGGCCACAGCACAGCGGGCCAGGGTGTAGGCTTCCTGGATGGTCATGTCATAGTGGTAACTACGGTCAAGCACACCATAGGCATAGGGAGATCCAGAGCCCACTGAGAAGATATCCCCCTGCAGACAAGTGCCATCACTGTAGACATAGAAGAGAGCGGGGCCAGAGTGGTCCCAGCCACACAGGGCAGTGGCCACACATAGATCCAGACCTCGATAGCGGGACAACATAGCTGACAAGAGTTTGGCTGTGCCTGCCACACTGGGCAGCTGGCCTTCCCTCAGTTCCCGAAGCCGCAGCTCCCGCCGTAGCACCCGGTACCATGTGGCACAGTCAGCAGACGTTCCAGAAGTGGTACCCAAGAGATGCTGGTGCACAGGGATGACCTTCCGTGAGGCTGGACATGCCACATAGCTGCCACAGGAGGAACGAGTGTCCGCTGCAGCGATGACACCATGACGAAAGCGAAAAGCCAGGGTGGTGGTGCCATGAGCCAGCCTGGGGCCATAGATCTGCAGGAAGGTTTGAGGGTCACAGCCCCGGGGTACAGCCCAGCCACCAGCCTGAGGCAAGCACACAGACGGCCTGTGAGTGTCTGGGGACTGCCACTTGCACACATCCTGAAGAGCCATCCCTGAGGCTGAGTGAAAGTTGGAAGGAGCAGGGAAGCATTTGAGGCCTAGGTCAGCAGGGAAAAAAGGACGCTGTGGAGAAGCTGGGCTGTAGCCAGAACCAGTGAGTGAGACATATGAACTAATGCTTCATTTCTCCTCAGTCTCAGATCAGGCTCTGGAATTGGCTGGTGAAGGATCCCCACCCCCCTCAGAGAACTGCCAAGGGGAGATAGAACAAGCCTGCAGAGGTTCCTACATTTCAAAGACGCCACCTGTCAGTCTGACCTTCCATTGTTGTGATACACGTAAGAGTCACCAATAGAGTCTCCTGTCTGTCATCCAGCATCTACCCAGAGGGTGGGGGGGTAGAGGCAGGGGATCAGGGTGACCCCATAGAAGAGCAGATGCAAGCAGTGGAGAGCTGAGCCCTCCATAGTTTGGCTGTGTGGGACATTAGGCATGCAAGGATTTCCAACTCATGGGAAGATGGGGGAACAGAACACGGACTGTGTTGAACACAGAAAAAGGCAAGAGAGTTTCTGTAAGAGGGAGAAGGAGAAAGACACTCAAATTCCTCCCAGAAAAGCAGGTTACTAAGGGGTAAGAGACCTTGAGAGTCTCCCTTCTGCTTGGGGACAAAGGGGTCTTTCTATCTGTACAGGAAGATGGTAATCCTAGCTGGGAAGGCCACTCAGTGAGTAGGGGCACTTGTTCCACACGCCTGACACCAAAGTTTGATCCTCAGATCCCACGTTGAAAGGCAGAGACAGAAACACCCATCTGTAAGCAGCATTCCTGTGAGAAACCAGTATAGTTAGGTCCAAATCCATTTAGCCTCTTTTCTCTCTGTTCCTAGCACATTCTCTGCTTCTACATCACCTGTCCTCAGCATTTAAATCCTATCCCCAATGTCTGGCTTAAGTAACACTTATTCTGAAATCCTTCCCCCATATGGGCTTTAAAAGGTAAGGTTGTGGTTAAGGATAATCATAATCATCACCACTACCACCACCACCATCACCACCACCATCATCACCACCATCACCACCATCATCACCACCATCACCACCACCATCACCACCACCATCACCACCATCACCACCATCACCACCATCACCACCACCACCACCATCACCATCATTACCACCACCACCACCACCACCACCATCATCATCACCACCACCACCATTATCACCACCACCACCATCACCACCATCACCACCACCACCACCACCACCATCACCATCATCGTCACCACCACCACTACCACTACCACCACCACCACCACCACCATCACCATCATCACCACCATCATGATCATCATCATTTTGGTGTTTTATTTGTTTGGTTGGTTTTTATTTTGAAGACAAGGTGTCTCTGTGTAGCCCAGGGTACATAGAGTTAATTCAGGTTGCCTTTGAACTCTCCTTCCAAGATCTGAGATTACAAGTGTGTGCCATCACACTCAGCGCTTTTTTTGTTATTATTACTGTTTGTTTTGTTGGGTTTTTTTGGGGGGAGGGTTGTTGTTGTTTTTGAGGCAGGGTCTCACTATGAAAACGAGGCTGACCTTGAATTCTTAAGAGATCTGTTTGCCTCTGCCTCACAAGTCTTAGGACGCTGTCTTGTTTTTTTGAGGTAGGATCTTGTTTTGTAGCTTAAGCTGGTTTTGTTTTGTTTTTTTTTTTAGATTTATTTAAATCTTCTTCATCTGTCTTCAAACAGATGAGGGCATGGGACCCCATTACAGATGGTTGTGAGCCACCATGTGGTTGCTGGGAATTGAACTCAGGATCTCTACAGTAGAGCAACCAGCATTCTTAACCACTAAGCCATCTCTCCAGCCCCCTGCCTCTGCTTCTGAAGTGCTGGCATTACAGGCATGTGTCATGTTGTGGAACTGCTTTTTTGGGTAGGACAGAGACATTGCCTTCTTGAAATCAGAGCAGTGTGATCACCCACACAAGGTCCTCACCAGACCTTCCCATTAATGTCCCTTTAGGGAAGAGGGACAGTGTTTAAGACACATGCATGAGGTGGCACATACCAGGGTCCACCCATCCCAAAGGATAAATAAGCACTTACGGGTTGTGTGGGGTTTTTAATTAATTTATTCATTTCATCTTATGTGTATTTGGCCTGCGTTTAGTATATACACTATGTGCATGCTTGGTGTCCCAGAAAGTCAGATGAAGGCATAGGGTCTTCTGAAACTGGAGTTACAGACTTTGGAAAAACAAGTCCGTGCTCTCACTTACTGAGCCATGTCTGCATCCCCTAGTTGTGGGGTTTGTTGTGGACGGTGCCACCAGATGAGGATAAAACTGGTGAGGTGGAACATACTCAAACCCCAGGCATCTCAGAGATCTTAGAGGACACGAAAGGGGCTTCTCCTCCCTGCCTCCATGCCTGCTCTGGAACACTTAATCACGACCCTCAGTGTGACCACAGGCACTCTGCAGCACAGCACCCAGGGTGCCCGCCTCTCCATGCTAATGAGGCATCTCAACAGGCATAGCCTTCAGCCAATAACCTTCCCTTCCTGGATATTCTCACATCCTTTCCACAATTATACAATCCCTGGTTCACCCCGAATAAGGCGTACGCATTCACATCCACCCCCAATAAAGAAACATGTGCAAGCCAAGATCCTCTCAGAGAGCTGCTTTATTAAAGTTTGCCATGGGGAAGGCTGTAACACTAAGACTCCCAAAGAAGGCCTTCTCCCTTCTCCCACCCTTCTGGCACTCGTTCCAAACCAGACCAGATCCTGCCCGTCCAGAGCCTTACCTTCCCCTGCAGCCTGGCATACAATAGTGCTCTGACACCCCAAAGAGAGAGGAGGACCAAAGGCTCCACATCCCAGACTTCGCCTTGCCCTCCCCAGCTGGTGTATCAGCGGCGACGCCCAGACACCGCCAGAGGAGAGGCAGAACACTAGACCATATCCAGGAAGGAGACTACTCTTCAGTGGAATAGTTTCCATAAGTTGCCCAGGTTCCTATAACCACTCAGTCATGCACCTGTAACTTGTTTTTAAAACAAAATCCCAAACGTTGGATATACTAAATGAAGAGTCAGGAGTCAGGCGCTGCAGTGGAAGTCTGCTAGCTCAGAAAGGCAGAGAAAGCGCCTAGCTGACCTTCCTCCTCCATCAACATCCCAGGAGAAAGCTCCTTCCCTTTCTCCATGCTATCGTAAACATCCTTCAACTCATAGACCTTCTCTTCTCTTTCCTGGGTTTTCTTATGCTCACTCCCTGCCAACTGGGTGCTTGCTCCACCTCTTGACCTAGGGTTGACTTTATTTAGCTCTTGTTTACAGAGAGTTCTTGGGTTAAAGGTGTGTGCCAGGGCTGAGCCACACCACAACCACTTGTTTACATAAACTGTTGTAGAAAGTATTTCATCTCAATTGGGGGTTTCTATCCTGCCTTTGATCATTCAGTTCCCAGATAAAAGACACAAAGCTTTTATATTTCATACACACACACACACTTAAAGCACTAGAGCTGGGCAGATATCTACCCTCTGCTGTGCTACTATGTCTACTTCCCTGCCAATACGCCCGGGATATGACTTGCCATGTTCTACCTGGGCTGCTCTTACTCTGACTGGACAACCCTCATAGCCAGTTCTCACAATCACTTACCCCATGGTGTCTTCTCCTCTTTTGACCTTTTCTCTCTTCTCTTCATCCGGTCCTGCCTCAGACCTCAAGCCCAGGAACTGAAACTCCACCTACTTCTCTTCTGCCCAGGTGTAAGTTCTAGGCATCTTTAGTCAACCAATAGTTTTAAATTAAGGAGCAAGGTTACATAGCATGTGCACTTGGTGTACACGGAGAATCTCCTCATCCCTGGGGCAACCAGACTTTGGGGGGGCAGTATTTAGCATTATAATACATAGGACAGACCAACCCTCACCAGTAAACAGAAAGCTATAGGGTTAAAGGTGTGTGCTAAGGCTAAGCCACACCACAGAAAGAAACAGGTCTTTCCTGTTCAGAATCTCAGGGTTCATAATGTGATCAAAGTAGGGAAACTGACATAAACTCACTGGTTCACCTGGGTGGAATAGTTCTTTGGTGTCCCGTTTGTTCACATCTCTCCAGGAAGTCAGGCAACCTGCAAACATATGGGGTTTTGAGGAGTAGTGGAAGCCACGTGGACCCCAGGTCGCTGATAAAAGCATTGTTGTCTCAGCTGACTGATATCTATACTGACCTCCATATCTCTGAACTATATTACTTCTTTGTAGGAAAACCAGTCTGATTCTCCAGCTGGTGAATTAGACAGTGACAACTTTTGGGACCAGAAAAGTAGCTTAGGAGAGCATTTCAGGACGGAAGGATAAGAAAGTGAAGGACTGCCAAGATGGCTTAGTAGGTGGGGGCTCCTGACATCATGCCTGAAGAGACACCATGTTTGATCCTCAGGACACACATGGTAGATGGCCAGAAATGTTCCCTACAAATGTCTTCTGCTCTCCATCATTTTGGTGTATAAACACAGACACACACACACACACACACACAGAGAGAGAGAGAGAGAATGTAATTGAAATTTGTTTTGTTTGTTTTTGAGACTGGGTTTTACTTTGTAGCCCTAATGTTTTGTTTGTTTTTGAGACTGGATTTCACTTTGTAGTCCTAACTGGCCTTGAATTTGCTTTTTTTTTTTTAAGATTTATTTATTTCATGTATGTGAGTACACTGTAGCTCTCTTCAGATTCCATTATAGATGGTTGTGAGCCACCATGTGGGTGCTGGGAATTGAACTCAGGACCTCTAGGAAGAGCAGTCAGTGCTCTTAACCACCGAGCCATCTCTCCAGCCCCTTGAATTTGCTAAGTAGACAAGGCTGGCCATGAACTCACCGAGCTCCAAACTGTGGTGATCCAAAATGAAGCCAGATCAGGCACTCTTACTCACTGTGCTGTCTCCCAAGTCCTGCCTTGCATTTTCCACACCATCAAAGTGAGAGACAAAGATAAAAATTTCCTACCTCTGATGGTTAGACTTGGAAAAGGTTGCCAGATTCCAGCATGAAAAATACTACACATGCAGAACCTGCTGCAGGAGAGGGACTGAGCCTGAGCCAGGCACCCAAAGAACTTAGAATTTAGAAACAGAGAGGTGAATCCAACAAGCAAGGCTAGACACGAACTTCACAGACCCACAAAGCAGTAAGCAACATTGCATGTGTATGTCTATTTCCTGACTTGTTGGCTCTCCTAAAAGTGTTGAGATGTGATGGTGGGTGGAGGAAGAAATGGCCATCAAAGATAGCCCACTCCCAGTGAAGTGCCTAACCCTCATAGGCTACAGCTAGAGTCTCTTCATATATTTTTATGGAACCTCTCCTGAAGGTTCTCAGATGTCAAGTACTACTGACTTAAATATGCAGGTGCTAAACCAGGGGTAGTGGTACTAGGCCTTTAATCCCAGCTCTTGGAAGGCAGAGGCAGGAAGATCTTCTGACTTGGAGGCCAGACTGGTCTACAGAGAGAGTTCCAGGACAGCCAGGGCTACACAACAAAACCCTGTCTTAAAACAAACAAACAAAAACCAAAAATCAGGTACTGAACTGAGAATCTACTTTTTCAATTAAACAAATCTTTGCTTTCTCTTATTTATTTATTTATTTATTTATTTGCCTGTTAGGTGATTTATTACCTAAAGTTCTCACTAGAAGGTAGAAGAGAATCTTAAAAATTGATTACTATCAGCAGGGTGTGGTATGTAGCACTATGCTTTCCCACCTAGAAATAACAACTCCAAGACAATATTTCTGAATAATTGCCTGGGTCAATAGCTTTGGCTTATTCCCTGACTCATAACTCAATTATCCTTTTAGAGTAGTCTAAGTCCAGCCATGTGGTTGGTTACCTCTCAGGTTCATGCGACCATCTCCTCTAGAGTTCAGAGTTCAGGGCAGGTCTCCCATCTCCAGTGCCTGACTGCTTTCCAGAATCCTCTCTCTCCTGGATATCCACTTTCTAATCCTGCGTCAGCTCACTGGCCATAGACTTTTGGTTGCCAGGTGAATGCTTTTACCCACTGCATAAGAGATTATCTCTACAAAGGTGAAGCACCTTTAATCCCAGTGCTCTGGAGCCAAAATATATATATATTGAGACTATGTCTCAAAAAACAAACAAACAAAAACAAAAAAACAAGGGAGTCCAGAGATGGCTCAGTGGTTAAGAGCACTAACTGTTCTTCCAAAGATTCTGAGTTCAATTCCCAGCAACCATAGCTTACAACCATGTATAATTTCTGATGTCCTTCTCTGGCATGCAGGACATGCAGAGAGCATAAAATCAATCTATCTATCTATCTATCTATCTATCTATCTATCTATCTATCTATCTATCTATCATCTATCTTAAAAAGAAACAATAAAACAAACACCTTTAAGGGGCAGTGAGCCTGGTGTGTGGCTCAGGCCTGCCGTCTCATTAGTCTGAAACAAGGCAGGAAAACCTGGCCTGTTAGAGGGCAGCCTGGCCTACCTACCTAATGAATTTAAACACAATCTGGATTGTAGAGTATGACCATCTTAAAAAAAAAATTACAAAAACAAAAATGCCACAACAAAACCCAAGCTATGATATATGAACGCTATCAAAAATGAGGCGGTGGGGTTTTTTGTTGTTTACAAAGAACTATTGCGGCCGAATTTATTAATTCATTCCATGGGGAAATGACCTGAAAACAATTATTTTAACCAGGATTAGGATGGGTGGCCTTAAAGAAAATGGCAACTTCAGTCTCCTTAACGGGGTTTTGAGAAATAAAGAAGCAGATTGTAACCTGAACCTGGGCCTGGGTGGTGACCAAACACACCCGAGTCCAGCTTAGAGTCGCAAAAAGTCACGCCCTTCTCAAAGATGGCTGAACTCGCTTCCCTCATTCGACGAGAACGTTCCGACCACTTTCTAGGAATTTGAAACTAATCTTATCCGTACTGCTTCGATGCCGAAATAAAAATGGGCAATCTTAACCATTTAGCGTTCTCCTCCGCCCTTCCTAGGTGAAAACAGTCTGACTCTGGTATTTGGAGGCGTGGTTGCCCGGAGTAAAAATGGCGCCTCCTCCGCATAGACTTAACTGGACGTGAAGCTGTGACGTCGCAGCGTTGCCAGTCCGTTCTTTGGCGGTGTTCTCGGAGGCAGTTCCTGTTGCCCTTGCTAAACATGGCGCTGGCCAGCGTGTTGCAGCGGCCGATGCCGGTGAATCAGCACGGGTTCTTTGGACTCGGAGGTCGTGCAGATCTGCTGGACTTGGGTCCGGGGAGTCCTGGTGATGGGCTGAGCCTAGCCGCGCCGAGCTGGGGTGTCCCAGAGGAGCCACGAATCGAAATGCTTCACGGAACCACCACCCTGGCCTTCAAGGTGCTCAGACAGCTCGCGCTTCTCCGGCATCCCAGCCGGAACCGAGTCGGGAGGAGGTTCGGTCCTCTCCTCCCGACCCTTGGTGCTTTCACTGTCTCATAACTTTGAGAAAGGGGTGGTGGGCGGAGGTAGGGGCAGTGAGGGAAGGAGACAGACGGCGTGGGTTGGCTCCTAGGCGACCCCAGATTGCCCCTATTCAGAAGCCCTACCTGGGAACAGGGAAGTCGCGGTAACAGCGGACCAAGGCGGAGGGAAAGGTATTGTCGCCGTTCACCAAAGCTTGCATAAACTTGGCGTCCCCTCCTGGGAGTTTGATGAAGTCCAGGGACTACTGAAATGGGTGCCAAAGAGAACAGTTGGGGTCCCTGTTCCAGCTCTACAATAACTAGCTCTGGATCTTAGGCTAGTCTTTAAAGATTTATTCTTATTTTTGTGTTTTGCCTTTATGTATACTCACCACGTGTGTAGTGCTCCAAGAGTCCAAAAGAGGGAGTCGGTTTCCTTGGAACAGGAGTTACACTTTGTGAGCACTGGGAACCGAACTTCTGATGAGCAGCCAGTGTGCTCTTAACCACTGAACTCTCTCTCCAGTCCCCTTAGGGGTGTCTTTATCTCATTAAACTTGCTACTTCATATGCAAAATGAGTCAAATGGTTATTCATAAATCAGGGATTGCTGTTAAGCCCGAGTGACATTTAATATATGAAGTCAACTACAAAATCCAAAGACATGCATCACAAGTCAGGTTATCTTTCTGTATTTATACAAAAATAAGTACTGGGAGGATTTGTGGTCTTATGTGGCCTCTTTTGTGTTTTCTCCGACCTTAATTAGTTTCGTCATGGAGTCATTGTTGCAGCGGATTCCCGGGCCACAGCAGGCGCTTACATTGCTTCCCAAACGGTGAAGAAAGTGATAGAGATCAACCCTTACCTTCTGGGCACCATGGCTGGGGGTGCAGCGGATTGCAGCTTCTGGGAGCGGTTGTTGGCTCGGCAGTGTCGAATCTATGAGCTTCGCAATAAGGAACGCATCTCTGTCGCGGCAGCCTCCAAACTGCTTGCAAACATGGTGTATCAGTACAAAGGCATGGGGCTGTCCATGGGCACCATGATCTGTGGCTGGGATAAGAGAGGCCCTGGTGAGTTGTGTTGCAGTCCTGTGGTCCTTGGGGTTGACACTACAGTCGTGGTGGGGTGGTTTAAATGGATAGATGACTTAAAGACTGTTAATGAGTGCTGGCTTTTAATGATGTGTTATTTGGTTCTTAGCTCTTCCTTCCCTTTCTAAGGAAGGCATTGTACTGAATAAGTAGGAAAGGCCATGCAGGTAGACTTGCTGTGTCATTGACTGCCTAGTCAGTTGACCTTAGCCTATTTCTTCATCTGTGATTTGCTTAGTGAACCACCACAATGGTTAAATGCAGTACGTATAAAGCAGTTAGTACAATGTCTGCCACAACAGTTCTTCTTTTCCATGCGATAATGAGGACTAGAAAACTTTTATACTTGAGAATTAAATTGACCAGTAAATAAACTAGCTAGCATCTTCTAACAGGACAGATTTTGAGCTGCGTACATAATTTTAAAATTTCTCATGAGTAGCCAGGCAGTGGTTGTCCATGTCATTAATCCCAGCACTCAGGAGGCAGAGGCATTTAGATCTCTCTGAGTTCAAGGCCAGAGAGAGAGGTTCAAGGACAGCCATAGCTACACAGAGAAACCCTGTCTCAAAACAAAACTGAAAAAAAAATAGAAAAAGAGAAATTCTCATGAATATATATCTTTTAAACTTTAAGAATTGTTTTCTTTTATATGCATGGGTGTTTTGTCTGCATATATGTCTGTGCACCACAGTGTATTCATGGTGTCTGAAGAGGCCAGACATTGGATCCCCTAGAATATAGTTTCAGATGGTTGTAGGCCACATGTGGGTACTCAGAACCAAACCTAGATCTTTGGCAAGAGCAGCCAGTCCTTCTTTCTACCCTTGGGGCCATCTCTTCATCCCCCTTTTTTTCAGATTTTAATTACATTATCTGTTTGTTTGTTTGTTTATCTGTGTGTGAACATACATCCTCGTGCATACATGCAGTTCAGAGGGTCACTTGGGGAGTTGTTTCTCTTTTTCTGTGGGTCAGGCTCAGGACAGCAGGCCTGGTGGTGAGCAACAATTATATGCTGACTCACCTCACTGGCCCTCATTTAAAAAAAAAAAAAAAAAAAAAGCCAAGTGATAGACAGCTGTGATCCTAGAGCACTAGGAAAGTTGGAGCAGGAGGGTCAGGAGTTCAGGGCCAGACTAAGCTATATAGCAACAGGACAGTTTGGAGCACACAGAGACATTGTATCTCAGAAGTAAATAAAACTAGTGGAGTTGCTTTATAGTTAATTTTATATAAAATGCCCAAATTATTTCTCAGTATTTGGCAGGAGTACCATTGCAGGTGTTGAAGTCAGTTTCATGCAGTTACCAGCCACTGTGTTGGATGACAAGGCTCAGCTATAGAGGTGCCATTTCTATTTCATTTCCATTTTGACTTAAGAGAAGACAGCTCTTGTAGCCCTGGGGTTATACTTTTAAGTGTTATCCCCCACCATTCCAGAAGACTTACGCTTGAATTGTCCAGCATACTTGCCTTTTGGAGTTGCCAAGAGAACAGGAGGGATGGTTTACATACTGTGAGGGGAGATGGGTGGTGTGAACAGAAGGGATGGGAGGAGAAATGGGTGATGTGAACAGGAGGGATGGTTTATATACTGTGAGGAGAGATAGGTGGTATGGTGTTCTGGAATCTGGAAATCTCAAGAGTAAATTTGACTCTGTTTCCAATTTTTTGAAAATTTATTTTATTTCTTTGTGAGTTTCTGTATGCGTACGTAAGTGTTTGCATGTGTGTATGTATGCCACTTGCATGCCCAGTGCCCACAGAGGACAGAAGAGGGCATTGCATCCCCAGAAACTGGAGTTACAGACAATTGTGAGCCACCCTGTGTATATTGGGAACTGAACCTGGGTCCTAGGCAAGAGCAACAACTCTTGTAACTGTTGAGGAGTCTTTCTAGCGCCTGTTTTGTTTTGAAACAGGGTTTTATGTAGCCCAGCCTGACCTCAAACTTAATATGTAGTTAAGCCTAGCCTTTAACTCCTGACCCTCCTGCCTTCACCTCCCCAAGTGTGCTGAGATCGTATTTTTGTGGGGGCGGGGCAGGGGTGGTATGTGTAGGGGGGGTTGTGTTGTAGATCTATATCTCTATTAAGGAACATCAAAACCATCTTAGCAGATGAAGAAACTAACAACAAAATGACGTCTTTTTTCTTGTTTCCCTGCTCACCTCTTCCCCTTCAGGCCTCTACTATGTAGACAGCGAAGGGAACAGGATCTCTGGGACCGCCTTCTCGGTGGGGTCAGGCTCTGTGTATGCTTATGGCGTTATGGATCGAGGCTACTCCTATGACCTACAAGTGGAGGAAGCCTATGATCTGGCCCGCCGCGCCATCTACCAAGCCACCTACAGAGACGCCTACTCGGGAGGAGCAGTCAACCTCTACCACGTGCGGGAGGATGGCTGGATCCGTGTCTCCAGTGACAATGTGGCTGATTTACATGACGAGTACAGTAGTGTATTCATTCCCTGAGGGAAGGTGGATGTGGTTGTTTCCATCTGGAGGGTGGCTCTCCCTGGTTATAATAAATAATAGTACCTCGTTCCATAGTGGAGTCCACTGTTATTTCAGTACCTTTTGTAAAGCTCTGAAACATGGGTATGCATGTTACCAGTTGATTAGCTCCTGATGCACTAGCTGTTTGTGTTGCACTCTTGGGTGCTAAAATTGTACTATTTCTCAGCCTCTTGTCCACACTATCCCTCCTTCAAGCACTTTACAGTCAAGCCAGGACAGTGGGAGAGAAGGCACTCTAATACAGGAAACAGTGGTGTGAGGACAGAGTCTAGTGAATACATTGATGTCCCCAGTCCTGAAGCTGATAGCAAAGCCGGAGACAGAGGCGGAGAGGAGGGGGAGACATCCTGCTTCCGTGTGAAAAGATGAAAAGTTGATGGGGTGGAAAGATGCACAAGGATACTGTAGGCGGGGCTGCAGGGGAGGGAACAAGGATGTTGTGGGCGGGGCTGCAGGGGAGGGAACAAGGATGTTGTGGGTGGGGCTGCAGGGGAGGGAACAAAGATGTTGTGGGCGGGGCTGCAGGG
>JANHMN010000001.1:198582671-198605790 GCA_030674055.1 Rhabdomys pumilio | reverse complement strand
GGGCTCTTGGGTTTGGGGTAGGAGGAGACCCTTCAGTGTGGAATGATAAACAGGATAAATATGGGATTTTTTTTTTTTTTTTTAATCATTTGAGATGTGTAGCCCTGGCTATCCTGGAACTCACTCTGTAGAACGGGCTAGCCTGGAACTCCACCCGCTTCTGCCTCCTGAGCCCCGTGATTCAAGGTATGTGCCACCACATGGGCCAGGTCTGGAGTCCTGAGTGAGATGGGGAGGCCTTGGTGATCCTTCTGCCCTCTCAGGGTATAGATGTGCCTGCCACTGGGGGATTTCGGGGGAAGCCTGGGCTTCTGGCCTCCTGGGCAGGAAGCAGTGCAAACACTACTAGAATGTGTGGATGGAAACGTCTCTGCTGATCGAGCGCACATTGTTGACTTCACACACCCAGCCCCGATGGTCTGTAAGGAGGTGGGGTTGTCCTACGAGTGAATCATGTAGAAGTCAGGTGGGTCCGTCTCCCTGTACTGCAGCTCCCTTCTCAGCACGGTGCAGGTGCAGTTTGTGTTCTGATTGATGAGGTTGTCCATTGGAACTGATGGAGGCATGTTAATTGCGTTTGTCAAGTGCAGGGAAATTGTGGATTAGTGAACCTGGGGGCAGAGCTTGGAAAACAAACGACTCTTTTGCCTCAGGAGATTCATGTTGTACAGCTCTGGAGCCAGGGAACCATTAGCATGGACCCGAAGACTGCAGTTTAAGCATTATAGTATTTTGGCTGGGATGTTGCTCAAATGGTAGAGTGTGTATCCAGCACTTAGGAAGCCCTAGGTTCAAACCCCAATAATAATTGGAAGTCAGACTGAATTTTTTAATGCTTTTAAAAATGCTTATCCCTCCAGCCCTGAGACCCAGTCTTAAAAATAATTTTAGAATGTTTAAAAATAAATCAATTTGACTGGGCGGTGGTGGCACAGGCCTTTAATCCCAGCACTCAGGAGACAGAGGCGGGGGAGGGGGGGGGGAATCACTGTGTTTGTGGCCAGCCTGATCTAAAGAGTGAGTTCCAGGACAGCCAGGGCTACACAGAGAAACCCTGTCTTGAAAAATGGTTGCATAGGCAGATAGACAGATTCACTTTTAAGGAGAAATGTCTGTACCTGAAAGAAACTAGGTGAGAGTCTGAAGTGGAGTTTTGTGGTGCAGAGCCCCCACCATTGTGCTTTTACAGTCTCTGTAACATTCCCTGGGACTCCAAAGAACACTATTTGAAAACTATATCCCTTGAAGACGGAAAGTGCTGAAGACAGATTCCAGTTCATTACTCCGGAGAGCATAAAACTCCCTGGCCTCTGTGTAAACGTAAAGTGGGACGAGCTTCTCCCCCCAGTTCCTCCACACGCTGCCTTGGCAGTGTTCTGTTTGAACACCTCATCTGCACAGTGTCCTGTGGGGAGAAGATGTGAATCCTGCAGACCTGTAATTCCCTGGCATTCTCCTCTATCCCTCTAACCTGGGTCTGTGGTACAAAAGCCACACATTAGGGCTCAATGTGTGGTAGGTTTTCTTGAAAGAAATTAGGGTAGAGGTAAGGAAAGTTTGCTAGTGTCTGTGAGGCTAGACTTAGGACTTGGGTTAAGAGGACTTGCAGTTCCTCCTGAGGACCCCAGGTCAGTTCCCAGCACCCACAGCAGGCAGCTTCCAGCTTACTCCATTCCAGTGAATTCAGTGCTGCTGGCCCTGAGTGTATCTAAACTTACATGCACATAGACACATACACAAAAAGTATTACCCAAGTGTGATCATTCACCCATTTTATTGAAGCATTTGGGAGACTGAGACAGGTGGATCTCTGCAAGTTTGAGGCTAGCCTGGTCTACAGAGTGAGTTCCGGGACAACCAGAGCTACATAGAACAACCCTGTTTTGAAAACAACAGGAAACCAAACAAAAAAATTAAAATTAATATTTTTTTAGTCGTTAGTTTCTGAGCTGGAGAGACAGCTCAGTAGTGAAGAGCACTGCTTGCTCTTGCTGAGGACCTGGGTTCAATTCTCAGCACCCATATGGTGGTGGTTCACAAGCATTTGCAATACCAGTTCCAGGGGACACAACTCCTGACCCCTGCCAGCACCAGGCACACACCTGCATATAGCATATATATAGGCAAAACAATCATACACATAAAATAAATCTAAGAAATAAAAACTGCTACTTTGTAGGCCATCAGTAGCTGCCCTGTGTATTTGTAAACTCTCACTGGTTGGGGACGGCTCTGCAGCAGCAAGCTCTCATGGAGATGATGGATGCCAGGTGGTGATGCAGCTACTGAGTACCATGTACTCGTTCAGGGACTCTTTCCAGAGTCATTCCTATTACAGTGGTCTTGACAAAGGATGATGGAAAAGAAATTGCCTTAAATAGCTGAAAGATTGATTTCTTGTGGCAGTTCTCGTTTCCAAGAGACAAGGCTCTAGAAGGGATGGCTGACATTTTCCTCCCTCCACATACAGCTCAGTATCACCAAAATCTGACTCCTCTGGGTTAGCATAGGGATGAAGAAGAAAGCAAGCACTCCTAGAGGCCTCCGAGTTCTCTTGCCAGCAGAGAACGTCCTGAGGGTGAAGGCTGGATGCCTTATGGCATCTCTGTATCTGGCAAGGGAGGGCTGTGGGGGTACAAACTGCTGCAGAGGGAGCAGAATGTGAAGAGATGGAAGAGGTAGGTGGGGCATGGAGGAGGGGGAGGGTAGAGAGGGAGGAGGGAAGAGAACAGTTAAGCACATCAGAGGCTGAAGCATAATAGTTACTGAGTGTTCCCTCTTAGGCAAGACCAGAAGGTCCGTGTCTCTTCAATATCCTCCTCAGCTAGCAAATGAGAAAACTGTCAAAGCCATTTGGGGAAAGGAAGGTCACATCCTTTGAGGGGAAATGAAACAACTGATTTATTCTTCCCTACAGAATCCATGTGACATATTAGAAAAAATTAAGAGGTGAGATGAAGCCTGGAACCATCGTACACCCCTGTAATCCACCCGAGGTGGTGACACAGGCCTTTAGCCTCATCACTGTGGGGGCAGAGACTGGTAGCTTTCTGTGAGTTTCAGGCCAGCCTGATCTATAGAGCTAGTTCCAAGACAGCCAGGACTATACAGAGAAAACCTTGTCTGGAAAAACCAAACAGGTAAAGGAGGTAATGGTAGGATTAGGAGTTCAAGGTCATTCTTGTTTCTGTAGCAAGTTTTGAGGCCAGCCTGGGTACAAGTCAAAACAGAAAAAAACAAACAAACAAACAAACAAAACCCAAGGGCTGGAGAGATGGCTCAGAGATTAAGAACACTATCTGCTCTTCCAGAGGTCCTGAGTTCAAATCCCAGCCACCACATGGTGGCTCACAACCATCTGTAATGAGATCTGGTGCCCTCTTCAGGCCTGCAAACGTACATGCAGACAGTGCTGTATACATAATGAATCTTAAAACCAAAACCTCAGCAGCAGAAGAGGTAGGATAATGAGTAAGTCTGAAGGGGGCAGTTCTTCCCTCTTGCCCACAGTAACAAGAGGACTGGGGCCAGTTGGAATCTATCTTAGTGAGCACTTTTGGGGTCTTTTCTTTTTCCTCTCATTTTGCTCTTTTTTTGGAAGATCCCCTCCTGCCAGGGCTATAATACAAAAATAAAAGTGACAAGCAAGCACTGACCTTAGGACACAAGAGCTTTATGCTTTAAAATATACCTCTCTTGCAACCAAGCACCGCCACTGTTTTGTGTTTATTTCTTGCTTGTTTTAATAAATTCTACTTTCCTCAGGAAGCCAGAATCATATTGGGAAAGCTTTAATTACAGTGGGCAAGAAGAAATCGCAGACACAGCAACCAGAACCGCCCCCAGGAGCAGCTGCTGCCTCCTCTCTGACCCAGGCTGCCCCTCCTCTCCCCTAGCCTGCTGACTGTCCTCATCCCTCAGGGCTCCACCAGGCCTGGCCTCAAAGCCAAGCTCTGGTTTCCAGGGGCTATGCCCAACTGAAGCTTTTAAAAAAAAAAAAAATTCTAAAATATCTGCTTTGCATTTGTTAATGGGTCAGGCAGAAGAAATTCTACTTGTGTCAATGTCTAGGGTTGATTTAACTCATTTCTCCCAGAAGCCTTTGCCTTTGAGTTAGGTGCCTAACATAACTCAGTACTTAACCCTTCATAGTTCAGGTTAAGCTGTCACTAAGTATGAATTGCTGGCCTGGTTTATTTAAAAGAAATAAGATCCCATGGGTTCGGGGACAGAAAGAAGGCCCAATAGTTAAGAGCACTTGTTCTTTCGAGACAGGGTTTCTGTGTGTAACCTTGGCTGTCCTGGAACTCACTCTGTAGACCAGGCTGGCCTTGAACTCAGAAATCTGCCTGCCTCTGCCTCCCAAGTGCTGGGATTTAAGGCGTGCGCCACCACTGCCGGGCGAGCACTTGTTCTTATACAGGATCCAGGTTTGTTCCCTAGGTGGTAGCTTACAGACGTGCATGTCTGGAGTTCTGGGGGATCTGATGCCCTGTACTGCCCCCCCCCCCAATAAAAATAATTTTACCTCCATACTAACTCTAGCATACACGTGATAAATAAATAAGAATAAGAGTATCTATTTATTTAGTGTGTGTGTATGTGTTCAGGTCAGAGGGAGGGTAACTTGCAGGCCTCTGTGTGTGGGTTCCAGAACCATTGTGCACATTTGGAGGTCGGAGGACAACTTGGTCAGAGGGCAGCTGGGAGAGTTGGTTCAGTCCGTCAGCATCTGGGTCCTGAGAATAGAACCTGGATCATCAGGCTTACTTACGGGCAGGTCCTTTACCTGCTAAGCCATCTCTCCATGCTACCCCTCCCCCCAGTTGAAAAAAAAATCCACTTTGTGCCCTGGGACTGTATGGTTCAGTGAGAGAATGTATGTTCACTTAGCCATGAGAAAGGGAAAAAAAGTTTTCTTTAGTTCACAGAATGTTTTACCAACATCAGCTGCTATCTATCCATCAGAAGCTGGCCATGTTGGTCTTTTGTAGTGTTTTTTGGTTTTTGCCTTTTTTTTTTTTTTTTTTTTGAGACTGGCTCTCCATCACTAGTATCTCAGAGATTAGGTCCCTGGGGCTGGCCAGCAACCCTGGGATCTGTGTGCTTCCACCTCCACAAAGCTGGGGTGGGGTGGCTTTGTGTGGGGATGCTGAGGATGGAACTCAGGTCCCCTTGTTTAAGCAGCAAGTTCTTTACTGAGTAAGCTATTTTTCCAGCTCCACTTCACAAACATTAAACAATAATAATTATTATAATAAATAATAATAACAATCAATAAACCGTGCACTGTTTATGGATTTTCATGTAACAAGGAGAAGTTATCACTCCCTGTGAGGTACCCAGAAAGCTGGTACCACGGAGGCAATAAGTGTGAGAAAGGAAGCTACAAAGACTGAGGGACACACCAGAGAAAGCAATGGAGGGAGACCTGGATGCAGCAGGGAAGATGGATAGAGACGCTGACAGGCAGAGCTGGACCAGTAGGCTTTGGGAAGGAGACTGAGGTCTGTGGCAGCGGAAGCTGATGCACAGCGAAGCATGTTCCCCTGGAGACAGACCCATCCTCAGGCCACACATAATGACACATGGCTCCATGTGTTGTGCTCTTGTACTGTCACAGTCACTTACCCTCTGCAAGAAGCTGTGTCAACATTGTGCAAAGCTGAAAAGGTCTGCAGTCCTTTTCAACACAGCCAGGCCACAGACAGAGTCATATAGAAGCTGCTTCCAGAACAGGAGGGAAAAAGAGACGGGAACTTATCTTTTTTTTTTTTTTAATATGGTTAAAGCATGCATCACTGCCATCAGAGTGCTTCTCATTTTCTTTTATAAACTCATAGGTTAGGGGTTCAAGTGAGAAGGAAAAGCCAGGAAGTCCCAGGAAGACTTAAGAAGGATCATGAGTTTCAGATACTAAAGAGTAAATAGGTATAGGTAGGATTTTATGTTCTCTTTGGAGATCAAGATCAGGGGGTGCTGGCTGTGGTGCACACACCTTTAATCCCAATCCTAGCACTCAGAACCAGGTGGATCTCTGAGTTCTCAGACCAGCTTGGTCTACTGGGCAAGTTGCAAAACAGCCAAAGTGATACAGAAAAACACACACTTAGTGTCCAGCAGCCAAACCTGTGAACTTGAGTTTGATCCTCCAGACCTTAAGGTGGTGAGAATTCCTGCAAGTTGTCCCCTAACTGCCACATTCGCGTTGCAGCACGCAGGCGTCCCCACCAAAAGATATATGGTGTGTGTGTGTGTGTGTGTGTATTCACGCGCGCATTTTATAGTAAATAGATGCAGTGAAAGCAGTTTATGAGCTGCTTAAAATTCAGGTTTAAGCAATGGTCTACATGCAGGGGGTGCCAGGGAGACCTTTTGGTTTCTTCAAAATGTGGTTTTAGCCTAGTAAGGGAACCTGGCTCAGACTGTGCAAAAACAAGCCCAACTGTAGGACCACTTGGCCTTTCACTTGGACAACGTTACACTCACAAATGCTCATATAAAGGTGAGCTGCTAGGCAACATGTGTGACCCAGAGACACTGCTCTGGGAAACCAAGGGTTGAGGCCCATGCCCCTCAATCTTGGCGCTCCGACTAGGAGGACCCAAGCTACTTCGCCCAGTTTGGCAAAGTAAGAGGGCGCTCACTCACAGGGTTGTTCTTCTGAGCCTGGCTTTAGGGGAAAAAACGAGACGGGAAAGGTGAGCGGACAGCGAGATAGGGAAGGGCAGTGGGAGCGGCAGCCATGTCCGGGAGCCCGCGGCCCTCGGGGGCCCCCCGGACGGACGCCTCGGGCGCGGCGCGTGTGCTGGCGGGCGGGGCGGGCGGCGGCCAATCCGGGCGGGCGTCTGGGAAGGGGCGGGGCTTGCGAGCTTCGGCTCCGCGAGTCCTCCTTTTTTGCACACACACGAATACAAAGAGCCATACGACCTTCGGGTATCCTTTTTCCATTTTTTTTTTCCCTCCTTCATCTTGTGTGCGTTTTCCAATTTTTTAAAAATAGAGATCTGTGGCAGTGCTGGGGTGAGGAAACTGTTGCTAAGGGGAATTTGCTCTTTTCCCCATTTCTTTTCCTGTCTCTCTTTCTCTTTCTTTTTCCTGGTCGAGGTTTAAAAATATACCAAGTTGAGAAGCCGTGTGCAACTGTTCCCAGACCAATTTACAGAGTTTTTTTTTCTTTTTGGATCACATTTTAAGAATTGGTAAATTTTGTGGTTGAAGGATTTAGATTTTAGTCGCTTGGGGAAGTATAGATTTGTTTTTAATCGGGTTAAATCGATAATGTGAATTTCTACCACAGGCAACAGAGAGATTTGAGGTGCCCCCACAAAGCCTTTGGCATGCGTTTTAGACACACTCCCTCAGAACCAAAACCAAGTGCTGTGGATGTGGCAAGTGTGCTAGGCCAGTAGATTAAATATCCTGGGTTATTTTAATTGGGACACTCATTTCCTTGGAGAGGAGGGAAAGCCCACTCACAGTGTCTTGCACACACAATTTCATAAGGACATTTGTGTGTATGTGCGCTTAAAGCATACCATTTCATATGGATTCATCTTGGGGTTTATTCTTTGTGTATATGTAAAGTATGTGTATATGTGCTGTATCAGATTTTATTTTTAAAGTGTTTTCCTTTGATTTTATGTGTATAAAATAGACCTTAGGATGTCGTTTTTTTCTCTGTGTTCCCAAATGTGATCAAAACAGGATTTCAAATGGAAAGGAAAGCTTAGAGGGCATCCTGCACTTAGCACAGTTAACAACGTTCATCTTATTGGAATTGACCTTATTTTCTGCTTTTTAAATCAGATTAGTGAATAATTAAATAATTGCCCCAAAGCATGCAGTCAGTGTGCTTGGCAAACGAAGGTAGGGGTTACTGAATTCGAAGTCCAGAGCCTCCGTTAGTGACTTTTAAGTGCTTTTGTTTTTTATTATTTTTCCTTCTTAAATGTGCAGCTGTGGACATTTTAGCTTCTATGAGTAGTTTTGGGGGGAGGCACCAGAAGGGAATTTTCTGGCATTTTGACAAAATGGTCTTTTATTGGTTGGGATTTGTTTGGAAAACTCCACATCTGGGAACGTGTGTGTGAAAATATTCTAGTCCAGTTATTGAACTGAGGTATTGGGTTATTGAATTTGGGGTAGGGGTGAGAGGAGGCAAAGGCAAAACATAGGAGGGGTAAGAAATACATTCTGTGAATGCAAAGCTTTCCCCATATCGTCACATTTTTGGAAAAGTGTGTGCACTGAAGGACTTTGCCTGGGGCAGAGGCACCCCTTCCCTTGGGAGCTGTGTGCTGAGACAGTCTCATTAGGAGTTATACAGGATTTACCGGTATCCAGTCTGTGTTTGAAGACTGAAAACACTGGTGTGTGTGGATAGCTATCTGGGTCGGTCACGGTGTTGTAACCGAGATTAAAGTGCAAGTTTTCACTACAACCAAACCTCTGTGCTTCTTAGTTCAGTGTAGTGTAGAGACAGCATTTAAAGACACCTAAACAACACCTGCAGTATAATTTGTACTAGTAAGGAAAATGCCCTGGCTCAGGTTCGCTAGACTTCTTATTTATAGTAAGTGCATTTTTATTTCCCAACAATACAAGCCAGATTAGTGCACAATGAATACTGGCTCCAGGGTGGACCTTCCACAAGTTTAGACATGCATATCTTTGACATGTAGTTAATATTCTAGCGACCTTAGTGATCCCAGGAGTGATGGTAATTTTTGTTATCCTTTTGAAGGCTTAGGCACCACTGTAGTCGTGTTAACTAACACGACTTCTAAGTCCTATGACAATGGAAAGTACCCAAGAGTAGTTGCCAGCTAGCTTAGACTACTTTATGTCTCGCGATCTAGGCACATCGCCAAGGTCGGTTTTTGTTTGTTTGTTTGTTTTTTGTGAGAGAGGAATCCATCCCATGGATTGGCATGGTTGGTTTGACAGTTTTACCAAAGAAGAGCAAATCTATAATACTGAGTTGATTTTGCTGAGAATCCAAAAGTAAATGATGCAAACTGAATTAAGGAGGAACTGTTACTTTGCAACTCGTACCCGAAAGCTCGGTAACTGAGGCAGGCAGGGACCCAAAATCAGCCCAACTAAATGTATGCAAGGACTTTACGGCCTCTGTACTTACAGTCGTGTACACACAACTGTAGAGCACCGGGTCACAAAGGCAAGTAAACAGAAAACCAAAATGGCGCCTAGCGTCCTTGAAAAAGCCTCTCTTGGTCGTGTCCCTCCCTGAGGAGGCCCCTCCCTTTCCCGCCTCGTTGAGTGACTGGGAGCGGACGCCAATAGCATCCCTGGCCCTGCATCCTTTTGGTTTAACTGCCTATCAGCACGAGCCAGAGGGCAAGCGGGGCGGTGCTGCACCCCTTGCGCGCGCTGCCGGGTACACGGGCGGCGCGTTCTCGCGCGGCTGCGGCACACGGGTGCGGCTCTTAAGGAAGCTAGGAGTTGGGCCCTAGGTGGGCTCCAGCGGCTGCCCTTGATCAAGGTCCACTCGTGAGGACCCGGGACCCTGCTCGGACGCGGCCTCGAGCGCGGACAGAGGCCAGCCTGCAGCTGTGCTGCCTGTAGACGGAGCACCCATCTCACTGGGAATGCGATGCAATCCCTGGCGCTCGTCTGAGTCACCTTAGAGTAATAATCAACATTAACTGGAGGCGCTGTGCACATGTGATAAAAGCCCTTGGATTTAGTTTTACATTTCCCCGTGTCTTCACAAATGCAGTGTATCAGGTATAGTCTAGGAAAACGGAAAGTTTAATCTTAAAAGCTGCCTTGAGCAAGTTAATGTTAAAGAAATACTGCCATATTGACCTGAAAACTTGTTACAAATAGAATTGCCACGATTTTGAGGCCAGCCTGGTCTACATAGTTGCAGGTCTGGGAGGGATGGAGAGTTTGCTCTGTTGTAGAGAACCCTAGTTTAGTTCCCAGTGCCCACATGGTAGCTCATAGCTTTCCTTAACTCCAGGCTCCCACTGGAACCAGTTCTGACCTCCTTGGGCACTAGGCGTAGCAACTGCTCACTTACCTGTGGTGCACTAACATGCATACTAGCAAATAACCCATATACGTAAAAAGGTTTTTAAAACTTTTTCAAAAAAATTTTTAAAAATTACTTGCTGAACTGTCACAAAGAGAGGAGGGAGAAAGGCACACACCCCCATTCCCAGGAGTGAAGGAAGGAAGGAAGAGTGTAATTTTCTGATGACAGGGAAGGCATTTGTTTACGAGCCCATTCTGCCCAGTACCTGGGCAGTTCTGTTTTGTACCTGATAATGTGGTCTTAGACGTTCTGCCGATCACTAGGTCACTCTTTGACTTTTGAGACAGGCTTTCTTTGTGTAGCCCTGACTGTCCTGGAATTAGCCCTGTAGACCAGGTTGGTCTTGAACTGGCTGAGGCCCTGGGGGCTCTGCCTTCATAGTGATGGAATTAAAGGTGTTCATCATCACTGCCCAGCCTAGACTGGTCCACTTTTTTTGTTGTTGTTGTTTGTTTGTTTGTTGTAAGGTTTTTCGAGACAGGGTTTCTCTGTGTAGCCCTGGCTGTCCTGGAATTCACTCTGTAGACCAGACTGGCCTCAAACTCAGAAATCCGCCTGCCTCTGTCTCCCAAATGCTGAGATTAAAGGCCTGCGCCACCACGTGCCCGGCTGGTCCACTCTTAAAATATAGGGAAAGCATATTTTATAGTAACTGCTCACTTGCTGTTGTGTGATAACTCATTTCTGATAGAAAGAGGTTTTAAGAAGATTTTCTAACAAGTGAGCCATTTTGTGCCTTGAAATGGAGGAAGCAGGGCTGAGTGGCTGAGTTAGGAGCTTTAAGGGACTGTATTTATTTCCAAGGGAGATAGGAATTACCTATCACAGTAAAGAAAGTCCATTCCATTTCTATCCTGACTCCAAAGAGTCAAAGGTCCATTGTGAGAACATATATCTGAAGAATACCATATCACACCCATCTATTAAACTATAAGAAAATGTATTTTTCATACTTTGGAGGTAAACTCAGTCATGCAGAAAATTCACTCAGAATGTTTGAAAGCAAGCAAAGAAACTGCCAAGAATATGATGTATTTAGTCTTGAAAAAAAAATGTGTGACTTGGGAGGAAAGGGATAGTTCAGATTATGGATGGCCTTTCCCTAAACTGTTATATTTAAAGATAAAGTATTCTTTTTTTGTGGGTTTTGGCTTTGGTGTTGGTGGTTATTGTTGTTGTTGGTCTTGGTGGTTATTGTTGATGGTGTTGGTGGTGTGTTTATGTGTGTGTCATTTTTTATTCTGTCTGGACTTCATCTTACTGTGTAGTGGAGGATAACTTTGAACTTCTGATCCTTTTGCCTCCACCCTTAGGTTCTGGGATAACTTGGGGCTAATACCATGAGGTTCTTCTGTAGTGCTGGAGATTGGGTCCAGAAACGTTAGACAAGTACTCTGCTAACTGAGCCACATCCACTGTGTCTTGTTTTGTTCTGGTTTTTATTTAGTTTTTGTG
The DNA here is from genome assembly GCA_030674055.1 of Rhabdomys pumilio. Lineage (NCBI taxonomy): Eukaryota > Metazoa > Chordata > Mammalia > Rodentia > Muridae > Rhabdomys > Rhabdomys pumilio. The sequence continues at coordinate 198,594,272 of JANHMN010000001.1, read as the reverse complement.
TTGGAGTGTTGCTGTGTGCTTCAGTCCAGCCTCAGATTCACTAAACAGCCAGAGCTGTTCTCCAGCCAGTAATAGCTGCTCTGCCTCAAACTCGAGAATGCTGGGATTATAGCTGTGAGTCCCTACACTTAGCTGAAAAGTACAGTTTCCAAATTAATTTCACATCTATTAAAATTAGACTATCAGGTGTGATGGCAAACGCTTGTAATCTCAGTGTCGGAGAAATGGAGGAAGGAAGATCAGGCATGTGAGTCAATGCTAAGTTTCATAGCCAGTTCAAACCCGGCCTGGCTTCATGATATCTTGTCTCATAAAAGAACAAAACACGTAAGATTAGACAATAGTAAAGTTACTCCTAAATGTGTTTGGTAAGCCTCATGTTGACATTTGTCATTCACGTTGACTCATTGTTAGATTGGGGGCTTTTGTTGGTTGGTTGGTAGGTCATAAAATTTATCACTTTGGCTGGACTTGGTGGTGCACAACTTTATTTATTTATTTATTTATTTATTTCTCTGTGTAGCCCTGGCTGCCCTGGCACTCACTCTGTAGACCAGGCTGGCCTCGAACTCAGAAATCCGCCTAGCCTCTGCCTCCCAAGTGCGGGAGTAAAGGCGTGCGCCACCACCGCTCGGTGGTGCACAACTCTAATTATCGCACTCTGGAGGCATAGGCGGATCTCTGTGCATTCAAGGCCAGCCTGGTCTACATAGCCAGGGCTATGTCGCCGGAGTTCCAGAATAGCCAGGGCTACCCTATCTGCATCCCCCTCCAACAACAACAACAAAAAAAAGAGTTTTATATATGTTGTGCTTGAAAGAGTTTATGTGCACTGTGTACATGTGTGTGTGTGTGTGTGTGTGTGTGTGTGTCTGTCTGTCTGTCTGTCTGTGCATGCACACTCGAACTTTCGTGCGTGTGTGTGTGCGTGTGTGTGTGTGTGTGTGTGTGTGTGTGTGTGTGTGTGTGTGTGTAGGAGCCAGGGGAAGTAGGAAGAAGGCATTGAATCCATTGGAGTTAGAGTTACAGATGGCCATGAGCCATCCATGTGGATGCTTAGAAATGAACCTTGGTCTTCTTGCAAGAGCAACGAGTACTTGTAACTACTGACTCGTAATCTCTCCAGCCCCACGATATTTTTGGGTTGGGTTGGTTTGCTTTTTCTCCTTGGTCAGCCGGGGTTACACAGAAAAACCCCAGTCTTGGGAAAAATGAAAGGCTAGGGCCAAATGTCTTCAGCACTTGTGTTTCAAACTGTTATGTTTGATTTAAATTAGAAATGCATGTTGGACATGATGACAATCCCATCTTTGATCCCAGTATTCCAAGAGGTAGAGGCAGCTGATCTCCATGAGTTCAAGGCCAGCCTGGTCTATATAGTTACACTAATATCTATATATCTGTATATATAGATATCTCTATATATGGAGGGGGGAGGGAAGGAGGGACTTAAGAACAACCACAACCCCAGGGGCTGGAGAGATAGCTCAGTGGTTAAGAGCACTGACTGCTCTTCCAGAGGTCCTGAGTTCAATTCCCAGCAACCACATGGTGGCTCACAACCATCTGGAATGGGATCTGATGCCTTCTTCTGGGGTGTCTGAAGACAGCTACAAAATAAATAAAATCTTTAAACAAAAAGAACAACCTCAAAACAAGAAATTAGTCAGGGCTGGTGTTCATGGTAGGCATACAAAACTTAGTAATAATTATAATAATAATAATCCAGCCGTTGTTTGTGGAGCACTGACCTGGTGTCAGTATTTTACAGGTCTTTATGGAGGGACAGTCTTTTTAAAAACTTTTTATTTTTATGTGTACATGTGTGTGTGTTGGAAGTTCTTCTGGCTAGAAGAGAGCATTGGCACCCTGGGAGCTGAAGTTGGTTAGTTGTGAACTGCCTGACCGGGTGCTGGGATGTGAACTTAGGCCCTTCCAGAAGAGCACTAAATGCTTCACCTCTGAGCCACCTCTTCAGCCCCTGATGTAGATAACCGTTATACAAATAATGCATGGTTAAGAACACTTGCTGTTCCTGCAGAGGACCCAGGCTTGATTCCTGGCACCCACACGGAGGCTCACAACCTTCTGTAACTCCAGGTCCAGATGATCCAGTGCCCTTCCAAGACACAGACCTACATGCAGGCAAAACACCCATACACATAGAAAAAAAAAAAACTATAACTAATAAACTAAAGTGAGCAGGCTGATTTTAAAAAACCCAAAATTCAATATATAAAAAATTCAGCCCGGCAGTGGTGACACACACCTTTAATCCCGGCACTTGGGAGGCAGAGGCAGGCGGATTTCTGAGTTTGAGGCCAGCCTGGTCTACAGAGTGAGTTCCAGGACAGCCAGGGCTACACAGAGAAACCCTGTCTCAAAAAAACAAACAAAAAATCATTTTAATTATGATTCTATGATAAATTACAGTGTAAAATGGAAATGTATTTGTCAGGGGATTGTAAACACACTTAAGATTTTTGTCATTTACAGAGCTTCAGGCTGAAAGAGTCTTTTTCTGTAATCAAACATCATTTAGAAAATAACAATATTTAAGTTCCTTAGTGTGTTCTCAGTGACTCAGTACCTCCTAGGCCCCCCCCCCTTCGCTCCTGTAGTCGTTTAGTTACTTAGAGTAATTCCAAAGAGAGGCAGTGTGGTTTACTACTGACATCCCTGTTTCTTTCTGTAGGGCGGGTCCTTGGCTATCTAGACAAGACATTCCTTTTGGGCACCACCTCTTACTTTAAGGATCCCAAGAAATGGAGATGAGGGATGTAGAAGTGACTTCTAGGGGTTGGTGAATGGTGAACTCAAGACATCTGTCTTCCTTTGCAAGGGGCTTGAGGCCCAGGAATGTAGTTCTAAGGGGACTCCAAGACAGCCCAGCCCCAATTCCTAGCCCTAAACTGAAGTTCATTTTCCTGTCCCACCCCTCAGCATTGAAGATGCAATACTGTGAGGTTGACTAGAGGTGGCGCCATATTCCTATGATCCCAACACCTCAGTCAACACCCAGTTGACTGAGGCAAGACAGCTGGCTTCCTGATGAATACCAGGCTAACCAGAACCACATAGCAAGACAGAAACAGACCAGCACTGTGGCCATGCCTTTAATCCCAGTTCGGGAGGTAGAGGCAGGTAAATCTCTATAAGACTGAAGCCAGCCTGGTCTATTGTAGTGAGGCCTTATCTCAAACTACTAATAAATAAACAGGGTAGGGGCATAGTGACAAATGCCTATAATCCCAGCATGTGGGAGGTGGAGGCAGGAGTTTAAGACCAGCTTCTATTACACTGAATTTTTTGTTTTGTTTTAAGGCAAGGTTTCTCCGTGTAGTCTTAGTTGCCCTGAAACTCACTCTGTAGACCAGGCTGACCTTGAACTCAGAGATCTAGCCCTAGATTCCAGTAGGTCTGGCTGGAATTTAGACATACCTTTAGTACATACCTTTAATTCCTAACAATGAAGGTAAGGTTAGTTCGTAGAAGGAAGTGATGTGTAATTGAAGGACAGACAAAGTGACGAATCAGAGAAAATTTTGACAAAATGAGTCAGGAATAGGGTATGCCCAACTCTCATGGGAAGAGCACAGGAAAGAGGCTATGTAAGAGAAAAGGTGTGTGGTCAGACAGAGCAATGGGGTCAGAAGCTGCGAGAAACTGGATCATCAGTCAGCCTGGGAGATTAGATTGTAAGGAGGCTAGAAGCTTCCGGCCTAGGCCCAGGGCTAGTTAGAACAGAGAAGGAAAAAGACACTCTGGGCTCAGACAAAGCCGTGTATCCGCACAGCTCCAGTACAGCTCTCCTCTCTTCTCATCACTTCGTCAGAGGAAACAAAAGAAACATTTACAGGTATCCACTTAAATATATATGAGACTGAGAACAGCAATGACCAGGTTCTGTTGTCTTCTTTGAACATAAAAAAGGCTTACAACTTCCCTGCGCTTCTCTTCTCTGGACCTGGCTATTGGTTTCCTAGCATTGTGTCGATGAGACAGCCTGTATGAAGTGTTCTGAGCACCCTAAAGAGTGGCACCAGAGCAGTAAGATGTATTATTGCTATTAGAGTCATGATGGGGACCAGAGAGGAAGGAGGAAATAGACCTTCATTTTCCTAATCTTTTCCTTTCCTGGTGTCCCTTTTCTGTTCCTCGGGCTGCAGTGGGCTTTGGGAGTGTCCTTGCTTAACTGCAAGGAGAATGCCTTGAATCCCCTCGCACTACACATCAGGAAGACCTTTGGTTTTGTTTTTTACTCTTTCAGTGAAGGCTGTGGGACACCAGCGAGCTGTGTGCTTAGCGAGCACAGACCTGTCAATGGAAAGCTGAGGAGAAGCAACCATGGACTGTGTATCTTCACCTGCTAGCCTACTCCTCCACAGAACCCGCAGCCTGGAGCCCCAGCTCTTTTGACCACCTACTTCTGTGAGAAAGGAAAGTGAATCAAGGCAAGCGCTTCCCTGGTGAAGGCCAGTTACCTGGAGCACTTGCGAATCGGCCTGGCAGTGTGTACACAGTTACCTGCATCCATCAACTATGTCCTTCAGTGCCACCATTCTTTTCTCCCCTCCCAGTGGCAGTGAAGCCCGATGCTGCTGCTGTGCTTGTAAAAGTGAGACTAGCCAAGGCAGCACGGGTTCTCAGGGCGGGAATCCTCCTGCCAGTACCCCCATCACAGTGACTGGACACGGCCTGGCGGTCCAAAGCTCTGAACAACTCCTGCATATTATCTACCAGCGGGTGGACAAGGCAGTGGGTCTGGCTGAGGCTGCTCTGGGGCTTGCACGGGCCAACAATGAGTTGTTAAAACAGCTCCAGGAAGAAGTGGGTGAACTACGGCAGGGAAAAGTGTGCGCCGCTGATGAGGATGGGGAGAGCCGTGCCCGCAGCCCACCGCCCGAAGAGCCTGGAGTGCTCAAGGGGAGTCCGGGAGAAGCCTGCAAGACTCTGCCTGCCATGGAGGAGGAGTGTGATAGCGTGGGCAGTGGTGTGCAGGTGGTGATCGAGGAGCTGCGGCAGCTAGGGGCTGCCTCCACTGTGGGGCAGGGACCCCTGGGCTTCTTCGCGGGCCCCCAGAGAGATGCGCGGCTTCCAGGATGCACTCTGGCTACGGCAGAGGGAGCCCCGCTGCTCAACCCGGTGAGTAAAGCCCAGTTATTTATTCTTTACCAGTGCTACTATTATTTACCAGTGCTACGGGGGATGCAGACCATACACCTCTTTCTCTTTCCCTCTTTAAACCATTATTTTATTTGTTATCTGTGAAGACAGAGGAGCACCAAATTTCCTCCACTTTCAGGGGTAGCCAGCACTCTTGTTTCCACCCTGAGCCTTTTTGCAGGAGGTCATTTTCGGTGCGTGTGGCGACGTGGTACATCCTGCTTTCTCAACAGCTCCGAATGGCATCTGCAGCTGTCCCGAACTCTTTGTAGACCAGGCTGGCCTTGAACTCAGAGTTCTGCCTCCTGAGCACTGGAATTAAAAGCATGTGTCACCACCACCCAGCTAATTACTTGCTTTTAATCCCAGCACCCAGGAGGCAGAGGCAGATGAACCTTTGTGAGGTCATCATAATGCACATGGTGAGTTCTAGGCCAGCCAGGACCATGTACAATACTCTGTCTCAAAGGGGTGGGGGGTGGGGGGGCAGGAATGTTGAGGGCTTTACAGGAGGATCATCATGAACTTGAGGCCAGCCTGGGCTTCATCACAGGGAAGGCCTGTCTGAACTAAATGTAGAAATCCTATCTACAAGCCGGGCAGTGGTGGCACACGCCTTTAATCCCAGCACTTGGGAGGCAGAGGCAGGTGGATTTCTGAGTTCGAGGCCAACCTGGTCTACAGAGTGAATTCCAGGAGAGCCAGGGCTACACAGAGAAACCCTGTCTCGAAAAACAAACAAAACAAACAAACAAACAAACAAACAAACAAAAAAAAAAAAAGAAAGAAAAGAAAGAAATCCTATCTACAAAGGGGAAGGGGAGAGGCTGGAGTGGTTAAGAGTGCTTACTGCTCTTCCAAAGGGTCTGAGTTCAGTTCCCAGCTCCGGTGTTGGATGGCTCCTCACACTAGCTGCAAAGGGATCCAATGCCTCTGGCCTCCTAGGACCTGCACTGACATGTTCATATTCACACACAGACACACACATACATATAATTAAAAATAATAAGAGTACGTCATAGAGCAGAGGAGGAGGGGAAGCAAGCATATTCTGGGCAGGAAAAGACATAGATGTACTGGTGCTATTTCAGTTTTTCACTGCTCAAGGGTCATGAAGAAGAAAAGCCCCGCTAAATAGAATCAGGACTGCAAAAAGGCACACAGGGAAGAGAAGGAGATGGAAGGATGACAGATCACAGAGACAGCGAGTAACAGATGCACCGCACTCAACAGCTGGAGCAGACTCTTCAGCTCTCCCCTTCCCTCCGTCTGCCCACTCTTGTCCCGTCTGACCCTAGCTAGGTATCAATACCAGTAAAGATCAAAACGCACAAGGTGAATGAAAGGGTGGTAACTCCCAGCCCATCTGCTGAATGTGAGGAATGTGAGCATCTAAACCTTTCCCCTAGATGCTAGCCTCTCACAATTGGCTAATGCTCTCCTAAAGGCTTCCATTTGTTGTCCTGGTCACTGTTCCTCAGCCTGTCAGCCTGGCTTGGGCCTGAGAGACAGGAGACAGGAGATACCCATGCCAGGTGGTGCTCTCTGCACTGGGGTTCTTTCAGCCAGGAAAGGCTTCCAGGCTGACAGGATGGAATTAGCTTTTAGATTTCACAGCACAGAAAGCAAGCAGCTCACAGGTCTATAAATCTCAGCTACCTCCTCCGCTTCTTTCTGTATGTGTGTGGTTCCCCCCCAAGTTTCACCGTTTTGTTTTCTTGGCTGCAAAAACCCCCACTCCCTTCCTTCCTTCCCCCTCATGGCCTGCTCCTCCCTCCTTTCCTTGCCCTGCATGTCCTTGACTGCACAGGCAGTCAGCTGGATGTTAGGGCTGAGACTGTGGGATGTGGCCAGGCCCAGATCGGTCCCTCCAGGGGACTGGAGGGCAGGTGAGGTGTCTGTGGTGTTTGTGGGAGCCTCTCCCTGCTTTGCTCTGCCTTTTCTCTCATCTCCTTTATGATTGTTACTGTTCACTTGTCTGCTCTCTGCCCTGCTTGGTTTCCCTTTCTTGGTATCAATTCCTCCCCTGCCTCCTTCCTGACAAAGGCTTATCTAGGTACGTTTCTTGTTTTGACTGTTTTTTTTTTGTTTTCTGAGACAGGATTTCTCTATGTAACAGCCCTGGCTGTCCTGAAACTCACTCTGTAGATCAGGCTGGCCTGGAACTCACAGAGGTCCCCCAAGCACCACCCCTTGCTTGGTGAGACATATACTTAAGAATATACCATAAGTAACTGGTCACATAGACAGTCAAAGCATGCCCAGTTCATGTAAGATGTTCTGTGATTAAAAAAAACCCAACACTCCAGGTCATGTTCTCAGAAGAGCAATTTCCCCAGAGCTGGAGAGATGACTCTATGGCCAAGAATACTTGCTGCTCTTCCAGAGAACCTAGGTTTAATTCTTTAGCACCCACATGAAGCCATCTGTAATTCCATTTCCAGGGGATCTGACACCATCTTCTGGCTTTACAAGCATTGGATGCATGTGGTACACACATATGCATGCGGACAAAACAATCATACACATACAAAAAAAAAAAAAAAAAAAAAGAATGATCTGCCTGACATTCTCATAGACTCCCTACGAAACAAACCATTGAGGGAAAGACTGCTGTCCTGGCTTCTCCTCTTGCTTTTTCACTATTCTTGGCTAAGAATGGTGGTTAACCAGGTCCTCCTCCGCCTAGCTGGTAATAGACTGTTCTTATGTTCTTAGATGGCGGACGACTATGTGGCCTCTGAGGGTTCTATACAACGAGTGTTGGTCCCTGCTTATGCCAAACAGCTTTCACCAGCCACACAACTGGCTATCCAGAGAGCATCCTCAGAAACAGGACCAGAAAGCGGAACCAAGCTGCCAGCAACCCGCCCTGAGGACATGCTTGGATCTGCAGCTCTGGACAGTGCCTTGGAAGAGTCAGGCACTGGAGGCACTGGGGAATTGAGCCGCTCTCTTGGATTTATTGGCTCCCCATGCAGGATCCGAGGGACTGGGCAGAAAAACTCCAGGCGTAAGCGAGATCTGGTGCTCTCCGTAAGTGAACTCAGTTTCCATCCCTTTTTCTTCCTTCAGTTTGAAGAGAGAAATAAAGAGTGGGTTGACTTTAAGCCTCCAGATAGAATGAATAACATCCTAAATCCTACAGGAATGGGAAAGATAAAGAGAGGCCTTACTCCATAACCTGGAGCATTGCAAAGGCCTTTTCCATTGCCTTGCCATTCAGGCTTTCTAGGTAGAATGGTGTCATCCCTTTAAAGAAAAGAGAACTTTATTTCTGTGTTTTCATAACCCTGATGTTTTAGCCAATGTTCAGGCTAAGTAACTAGGGACATCTTGGGTGGGAAAGCTGGATTGTCACGAAGTAGTCTCAAGTCTACAGAGAAGTGTACCACCAAGCCTAGTGCAGACTGCCCAGTCAGTCACAGAGCTCTGGAGAATCCGGTCACCCTGAGAGCTCATGGCAGGCAAAGCAGGACTGGCTAGGAATTCTGTCTAACACTGTTGGAGAGGATGGGAGCCCTAGGGACACTCTGCCAAGCTGGGAGCCCCAGCACGGCAGCCAGCTGGAACCTGAAGAACTTGTAGAGCAGTGGTTCTCAGCCTGGAGTAACTCCAGGGCCACGGGCTGGTGGGTGGGTAGAGGGGAAACCATGCTTACTTCCAGTGAGTAGACACCAAGCACTTTACTGAGTGACCCAAAGTATACATTCCAGTTCAACACGTCGATAGTGCAGAGAGATTTTCTTCTGGTTGAGTGGAGTCTCTTGGATCAACTCTGAGCTCAAGGGCTTTGTGAGGATTTTGAGTTTTTTTGTTTGCTTGTTTGTTTGAAACAGGGTCGTATGAAACTCAGGGCAGCCTCAGCCTCAGTCCTACCTAGCTGAGGCTGGCCTTGAACTGCTCATCCTCTTGCTTTTTCTCACAAGTGCTGGCTAACACTATAAGCTATACATATCACCATACCCAGCTTCTTAGGGATTTATTTACTTATCTATTTAGAAGCAGTTCGAGTTTATTAAATATTAATTAATGAGAGATAAGGGCTCATTATAGAAGCCCTGGTTCTATGTAACTTGTTACGTAGATCAAGGCCTCAAACTCACAGAGATACCCCTGTTTTTGCCTTCTGAATTCTGGGATTAAAGGCATGTGCCAGTGTTACTGGACTTACATATAGATTTTAAATGTTTTTAAATTGTATTTATTTATCTATCTATTTATTTATTTGTTTTGTTTTGTTTTGTTTTGTTTTGAGACAGGGTTTCTCTGTGTAGCCCTGGCTGTCCTGGAACTCACTCTGTAGACCAGGCTGGCCTCGAATTCAGAAATCCGCCTGCCTCTGCCTCCCAAGTGCTGGGATTGAAGGTGTGCGCTATCACTGTCCGGCTTAAATTGTATTTATATGTATATGTGTGTATACCAGATGTGTTCAGGAGTCTTTAGTGGCCAGAAGGTGTTCTGTTTCCTGGAGCCAGAGTTATATGCAGTTGTGAGTATCTCAGTGTGAGTGATAGGAATGAAATTTGGGTCCTCAGGAAGAGCAGCAAGGCAGCTTAGCCACTGAGCTTTCTCTCCAGCCCTTCTTTTAAAAAAGATTATTTTATGTATATGAGTACACTGTAGCTGTCTTCAGAAACACCAGAAGAGGGCGTTGGATCCCGTAACAGATGGTTGTGAGCCACCATGTGGTTGCTGGGAATGGCTCTGGAAGAGCAGTCAGTGCTCTTAACTGCTGAGTCATCTTCAGCCCCTCTCCAGCCCTTCTTAATGAATTAAAAAAAAAAATTTTTTTTTTTGGCTGGGCAGTGGTGGCACACGTCTTTAATCCCAGCACTTGGGAGGCAGAGGCAGGTGGATTTCTGAATTCAAAGCCAGCCTGGTCTACAGAGTGAGTTCCAGGACAACCAGGGCTGCACAGAGAAACCCTATCTGGAAAAACCAAAAAAAAAAAAATTTTTTTTAAAAATTTGTTTGTGTGTGTGTGTGTTCCACATATGTTTATGTACCCTCAGAGGCCAAAAGAGGATGTCAGGTCCCTTGTAGCCACAATCTGAGGTAGTTGTAAACCACCTGATGTGGATGCTGGGACCAGAACTTGGGTTCTCTGGAAGATCAGTAAGCCCTTTAATTAAGTATTAATTAGTATTAAGAGAAAAGAAGGTACTCAGGGGGGAAAAACACCTGGAAAATATGTGGAAAGCCAAGGTAGGAGAATATCGAGTCTTAGGCTAGACAAGGCTACAAGGTAAGTTTTGAGGCCAACCCTGGCAATATCATAAGATTATTTCCAAAAAAAAGATAAAGGAAAAACATTATTGAGCAAGACTGTTGACTTGTGGTTACAGGGCCTTACTTTGTGTGTGTTAGTGTTTTGCTCTGGAAGGGGCCCAGGAGCTCCTCCACTGTCTGTGCCCGTAGATTGCAGCTGGGGACCCTGTGGACAAAAGGACCCGTCCGGGATACTTAAGTCTTTGGAATGGTGCAGATGCTGCTGGCCACCCTTGGGGAAGTGTACTTATTTTTAGTTCGCTCAGGAGGTAGATGAGCCAGCAGCTGTGCTGCTTTAACACCTACTGTCTGGAGTAGTTCCCTTTGCACCTCAAGCCTGGATTGATTCTTTATCACCTGATCGTTTCCAAGCTACTTGACTTGGAAGATAGATAGGTAGTCGCTTTTCCTTTTCTGAGAACTCACACTTCTTATGAAACCCATTTGCCTATTCCTTTGTGATCCCTAACATTTGGACTTTAGTTTCTAGGTTCTTTGTTTTCCTTTGGTTTGGTTTTAATTTTTCAAGTGAGGGTCTCTGTGTAGCCCTGGCTGTCCTAGAACTCACTTTGTGGAGCAGGCTGGCCTTGAACTCGAATAGATCCTCTTGCTTCTTCCTCCCAAGTGCTAAGACTAAAGGCCTGGATAGTTTTTGTTTTTTGATTTACAGTTTGCTATATGTGTATTGGTATTTTGCCTTCATATATGCAGATGCACTGTGGGAGTTTGGTGCTCACAGAAGCTGAAAGAGCAAACTGGATCTCCTGGAACTGGAGTTAAGGAGACTTGTAAGCCTCCATGTGGATGCTGGGAACTGAATCCTGGTTCTCTACCATGTCAGCTGGTGTTTTCACTACTAAGCTCTCTCCAGCCCCTGTTTAAAAGGTTACTGTTTGATGAAGTCCTGGCTGGCTCCAAACTCCCTGTGGGGTTGAAGCTGACTTTGGACTTTTAGTCTTGCCTCTTCCTCCCAAGTGTTGGGATTACAACTATGTGCCACCATGTCTGGTTTCATAGAGTGCTTAAGATGGAACCCAGGACTTCATTCATGCACGTTAGGCAAACACCCTAAAAACTGAGCTGCATCCCTGTTTACATTGCTATGTAAGGGGGACAAGAGAGGGAGAGGGAGAGGGAGAGGGAGAGGGAGAGGGAGAGGGAGAG
>JANHMN010000001.1:198530420-198582661 GCA_030674055.1 Rhabdomys pumilio | reverse complement strand
GGAGAGGGAGAGGGAGAGGGAGAGGGAGAGGGAGAGGGAGAGGGAGAAGTAGTATGTGATGGAGGGACAAATATGTCACAGAGTTTGTGGATGGCAGAGGATAACTTTATGGGTCAATTCTTTCTACATTTACACAGGTTCCAGGAATCAAACAGATTTTTGGACTTATGTGGAAAATAATTTTACCAACTCAGCTACCTTGCTGGCCTCTGGTTTTGTTCATTTGGTTTTTTAAAATGTTTTACCTTATTATTTTAGACTTTGGATTTTATGTATGTGAATATGTGTGGGTGTTTTGCCTACATGTACATCTGTGCACCACATGCATACAGTGTCCATGGAAATCAGAAGAAGGGATTAGATCCTCTGGCACTGGAGTTAGAGATGGTTATGAACCACCATGTGGGTGGGTGCTGAGAACTGAACTGGAATCCTCTGGAAGGGCAGGCAACAAGCGTTCTTAAACTGACCAGCCTCAGTCAGCTGGTGCTCCTCCTGCATCAGCCTCCCAAATGCTGAGATTACAGTCTTGAGCCTTCATACCTGACTTCTTTTTTTTGTTTGTTTGTTTTGTTTTGTTTTGTTTTTTGAGACAGGGTTTTTCTGTATAGCTCTGGCTGTCCTGGAACTCACTCGGTAGACCAGGCTGGCCTCGAACTCAGAAATCCGCCTGCCTCTGCCTCCCAAGTGCTGGGATTAAAGGTGTGCGCCACCACTGCCCGGCCCATACCTGACTTCTAAGAGGTAAAGAAAAACTATGTGGTATTTGAGGCTAATACAGCAGCAGCACTCTTTAAAGAATAGACACCAGAACCACTAAAACCTGGCAATATGTTTCTATTTTGTATGATCACTCAATAGAGATGGGGGATAGCTTAGGGATTTCTAAATAGGGTGATCTCTGTTTGGGATTGGGTAGCCTCCTCTGGCTGCAAGGGCTTGGGATAGAAATATAATTGGGAAAAACAAAGCTAAACATAACAGAAATAAAGAGCTTGCATTAAAGCCCAAAGTGTCAGCCTGGTGTAGTGGCGCATGCCTTTAATCCCAGCACTTGGGAGGCAGAGGCAGGTGGATTTCTGAGTTTGAGGCCAGCCTGGTCTACAGAGTGAGTTCCAGGACAACCAGGGCTACACAGAGAAACCCTGTCTCGAAAAACCAAAAAAAAAAAAAAAAAAAAAAAAAAAGAAAAAAGAAAAAGAAAAAGAAAAAAACCCCACAAAAACAACAACAACAAACAAAAAATAAGCTCAGAGTTTCAGTTGCAGCATGAACCTATGAGTTTGTGAGTGGTGGGGAGTGGCTAAGGAAAGTAATGCCATCTTCAGATTTATTCCCAAGCACACTGCTGCTCCACTTCAGGAAGTGATGCTGTCTCTGGTGCTCCCTCACAGGCAAGACACAGTGTAACTTTAATTTCAATCCCATTTTTAATGATGGTTCTTAAATGCTTTAACCTCCATTGTAGCCCACCACCCTCCAAAAGTAGTGGAAAAGAAAGGATACAGGGGACATGGACCTCTTTAGAAATGGTTCTTTGGAGGAACTCCCATCTATGTTGTCTGGAAATCAGCAGTTCAGTTCATAGGTTAGCAGGCAGCGGCAGCTCAGTCCACTCACAAACACTTCACGGATACACCAGCAGTCCAGTTTGGTAGAGCTGGGTTAGCAACAGCAGTGACACAACCTAGCAGAGTCAACCAGGCCTCAGCCTTGGCTCAGCAGGAGTCAGCAGGAGGGACCAACAGGAACAGCGGAAGTTCTCACTGTGCCTCTCTCAGGGAAGCGAAGATCAGCGAAGATGCAAGACCCGCAAGCGTTGCACAGCTAGCTTGCCTCGGCACATGAGTCTAATCTGAGTCCACAGAAGCCGCAAGAAACTGCAGCACACCACCAGAAATTTTTTGGTGTGTTTCTCTCTATTGAGTCCTGACAAATGCAGCTCAACTACACAATGTAGGGCAGACCAATACATGCATGTCATTAACAAAGAATCCTTCGTCACATGTCCTTTCACATGCTTGCTTTAGCAGAACATCCTCTCTCCTATGTCTGCTTCAGCGAAATGTTCCTTCATGAGTCTGCCTGAGCCTTTCACACCTGTGTCCACTTTAACTAAACATTTCTTCATGTGTTTGTCCCAGCAAAACACCATCCAAACAACTTTCCAAAGAACCTGTAAGTTTCCACTTCAACACAGGCTATCACAGAGCCTACTCCTCATGAAGACTCATGAAAGTCTGAAAATCACCAGGACTGAAGCTGTTTAGACCAGACAGAAGACAAGGGAAATTCATGAAAGCGGTCTTCAAACTCTCATGTGGCATTACAAACAAAACCAGGGTCAGAGTTCTGAAGACTTTTTTTTTTTTTCCGAGACAGCCTCACACTACTTTGTAGTTCAGGCTGTCCTGGAACTCTATGTAGACCAGACTGACCTCAAACTCACAGAGAACTGCCTGCAGTCTATGCTGTGTCTGAGATTAAAGGTGTGGCCATCACACCTCCTGGATTGAATTTTCTTGTGATTACTGAGCATTGAAGTCTGGCCCTCAAGCACTGCACCCATGAAGACGTCTCCCCAGTTCAATGAGATTGTTTTTTAAAAATGTATTTTATGCTGGGCAGTGTCTCGAAAAACCATAAAAAAAGATGCTTACTGCTTTTGCATAGGACATGAGTTGGATTCCCAACACTCACATAACTCCCAGCCATCTATAACATTAGTTCCAGGTCTATTGCTTCTTCTGACCTCTGTGAGTTCCTGCACACACATGGTAAGTGTACATGCATATACTCAGGCACACAAACACACAAGTAAATGCTTAATTTTTTTTTTTAAAGAGAGATGTGTATGGGCAAACTTGACAGCTACTTGATGCTGTGAAAGGAAAAAGTGTTGTCTCCCAGGCTCTTTCCAGTTTCCGTTTCTGTTGTTGTAGATTTGTGGTTTTCAAGTCTCCTATGTGTACTTCCCAGACTTGTGACAGTTTTCATTTTCTTTCCAGGCTGTTCTAAAAGTTGCTCTGTAAACCAAGCTGGCCACTTGCCTCTCAGTGGCACTCAGAGGCCCCTGAGTTAAAGCCCTGTGCCACCACACCTAAGTAGTGGGTCTTCACTTAATACTCAAAGAAATATAGACAGCTGGGCATGATGGCACACGCCTGTAATCCAAGCACTCGAGTACTAAAGGCATGAGAGCAGGGGTTCAGGACCAGCCTGACCATGTAAAAAGTTTGCAGCCATCCTGGGCTACGTGAAGGTTTGGCTTAAAAAAGAAAAGCAAAACTGTAAATCCTAGCCTAGCTCTTTAGCTAAGAAAGGACATAGTAAAAGATAGTGCCTAGGAAGTAGAAGTGATTCAGCCAGAGAGCCCACACACATGGAGACAATGCTTCTTACCTTGGGAACCAGGGGAAAGTTTTCTGTCTACGCCTGACCTGATTCTTTCTCCCCTCCCCTAGAAACTGGTCCACAATGTGCACAACCACATCACCAATGACAAGAGATTCAATGGCTCTGAAAGGTATGGTTTCTTGAGGGGAGGAAGCTGGGAGGGTGCTTTGCTGGGAGGGAAGTGGGGCGGGGGAGATGTAGCCAAGGCCTTGACTACAAAGCTAACTCATTCGAAGCGTGTCTGTCTCCTCTGGCTCTTCAGAAGTTGTCTGCCTTACCTTTTTTTATTTTTCCTCCTCTGACAGCATTAAGTCATCTTGGAATATTTCTGTCGTGAAGTTCCTTCTGGAAAAGCTCAGGCAGGAGCTGACAGCTAGTCCCCACAATTACACTGATAAGGAGCTGAAAGGTGAGGACGCCGACTTCCCTGTGCTCGTGCTTTCTGCTTCCCCCTTCTACTCCCTGTTCTTGGTTGGGAGGGAGGAAGCATGGGGATGATTTAGGTAGTATTAAAATAATGCACTACATGGGCTGGAGGGATGGTTCAGCAGTTAAGAGCACTGGCTGTTCTTCCAGAGGTTCTGAGTTCAATTCCCAGTAACCACATGGTGGCTCACAACTATCTATACTGGGATCTGATGCCCTCTTATGTAATTCGGGTGTACCTGAAGACAGAGCATTCATATATATAAAATAAATCCTTTTAAAAATAGCTCATGACAACTATGTATGGTACCTCACATCTGTGATTCCAAGGCTGGAGCCTCAGGCAAGAGGATCTCTTCAAGCCTTTATCCCATAAGCCTTATTTCCAAACCAGAAGCCAGCCCTTTTGACCCTGAATACTATGTCCTGGGGCCAAAACGATGACTCAGTGGTTAAGAGTTTAAGAGCACTGGCTGTTCTTCCGGGGACCTGGGTTCAATTCCCAGCACCTACATGGCAGCTCACAACACTCTGTAACTCCAGTTCCAGGTGATCTGATGTCCTCTTCTGGCTTCCTGGGGCATTGTGTGGATGTGGTTGGTACAGACATACATACAGGCAAGACACCCAGATACATTAAAAAAAAAATCCCACTGTGTCCTAAGTTTTCAACTCCCTACTCTTGGGTCACTTAAAGCTATTACTGAGGTACTGTGACGGCTGCAGAAAAAGGTGCTCAGAACTATTGGCAGAGTAGCCACAGTACATTTGGTGCAAGAGTTGAATGCACAGGAGGAGCTGGAGTTACTTGTAGTCAGGGACATCTGGGAGGAGTTAGTGTTAGAGATGAAGGTTCACAGTGTACAGTAAATCCAAGGACTGAACTGTGCTGCTGCCTGTTCCGGAGAGCCCAGGCTGCCGAGTGGTGGTGTATCGGCTGGGGACCCTTGTTCAAGAAGATTCTGTCTCTTGCTGTCTCCCTTCCCTAGGAGCCTGTGTGGCCTACTTCCTTACCAAGAGGCGAGAGTACCGCAACTCTCTCAACCCTTTCAAAGGCCTAAAGGAGAAAGAGGAGAAGAAACTTCGAAGTCGCCGATACCGGGTAAGTCTGTAGGCCTTCATTTCAAGATCTGAAACCTTAGTTCCAAACTAGCTGTAACGTGAGGGATGGACCGAAGGGTACAGCATCTGAGAACAGGGTTGACAGACTGGAGAGTAGACAAGCAAGTGGAGGGAGAGCCTACTCCAACTGGGATCTGACTTGAACACTGGGTTCCTTCAGGCACAGATTATTTTACATTTCCTTTATCCAGACATAAGCCCTTTCTACAAAGCAGTGGTCTGTTCCTCCTAATCTCTGTCTGGGTCCTACTGTAGCTTTTCGCCAATCGATCCAGTATCATGAGGCACTTTGGGCCGGAGGACCAGCACCTGTGGAAGGATGTGACAGAAGAACTGATGTCTGATGAGGAGGACAGTCTTAATGAGCCTGGTGTGTGGGTGGCCCGCTCTCCCCGATTCAGGGCCCAGCGTCTCACAGAGCTCTGCTATCACCTGGATGCTAACTCTAAGCATGGCACTAAAGCCAACCGTGTATACGGGCCTCCCTCAGACAGACTGCCTTCTGTGGAAGCCCAGCTCCTTCCTCCTGAGCTTTACAACCCCAATTTCCAAGAAGAGGAAGGAGGAGGCAACGAGAAAGGACCTGTCTCTCCATCCTATGACCAGCCCCACAAGGCATCCTGTCCTGACTTGAACTCGTTCATTGAAATCAAGGTGGAAAAGGATGAGTATACTCTATAATAAGGAAAGCTGGCTCCTGCCACTCTCCACACCCCAGAAATGGATGGCTCAGAATAATGAGGCGCCCGCCTTCTGCAGTCTGAAAAAGAAAATCTGCTTTTCTTAACATAGTTTCCACTTGAAGAGAAGCTGGAGACTCTGGTGGAATAGCAGAACTTATGTAGAAGGCAGGGGAGGTCTTTCTCCCCATGAATGGCAACCCAGAAAATGCTTCTTACTAAGGATAAACAGTGCCTCAGAGGAGCCTGGGATGCAGAGGCAGATGGGCCAAAGAAACACGAGGCCTTGATCCATGTCCTATCTCTGCTTGGTTTGCCCCCCACACCCCACTGTACTCACAGCTCAGGAGAAACACTGCTGGTTTTGTGCTGCCCTGGAGGTTGAACAGAGCAGTCCAGGGTAATACTGCCCCCTGGTGGGAAGTTTCAGTCATGGGCTTTCTAGTCTGAGCAGGGGATCATGGGGTTACCGCTATTTGGAATTAGAGTCTAGATATGATAGTTATTCTTTGGATTTTTAAAATGATAGTTATTGTTTGTTCGATTATATGAGAAAATTTTATTATTTCCATATTACATGTAAGGAAATTAAAGCTTAAACATTTCTCATGTTGCTGGGCATAGTGACTCATGTTTAGAATTCCAGCATTTCGGAGCTGAAACTGGAGGACTCCTGTGGCTCAAAGGCCAACCTGAGCTATCTAGTGAGTTCCTGGGTAGCCTGGGCTATACAGTGAAATCGTTTCCTCAGGCATACTGGCACATGCCTTTAATCCCAGCACTCGGGGCAGAGGCAAGTGGATTTCCATGAGTTTCAGGCCAGCCCTGTCTACAAAGTGAGACTCTGTCTCCATAAATACCACATCAATGGAAACAAACAGCACAAACAGACAAAAACTCCTATGTCTCACTGACAGTTTCTGTTCCATTCTTATGACCAAGAACACACAGCTTTGTAGGCATCTCTTGGTTCTGTTAACCAAGCTGTATTTTGAGAAAGGTGTATGTATGTGCACTCACAAACATTCCAAATGGATTAAGAAGTAAAATGGCTGGGCTAGAGATGGCTCAGCAGATGGTTAAGAGCACTGACTGCTCTTCCAGAGGTCATGAGTTCAAATCCCATTAACCACATGGTGGCTCACACCCATCCGTAATGAAATCTGATGCCCTCTTATGGGGTGTTTGAAGACAGCTACAGTGTACTTACATATAATAAATAAATAAAAACCTTTGGGCCAGAGTGAGAGGGGGTGGCTAGTGAGAGGAGGGGGGAGAAGTAAAATGGCTTTAAACTCATTTTGTCATGCAACAAACATTAAGACTGACTGTGGTGGTCTTGCTTGGAGGCTGAATTACAAGTTTAAGGACACTCTATCTCAGGGAAACGAAACAAACTGGAATGGGCCCTGCGGGTAAAGGCAATAAATAGTACCGGGAAATCAAGGTTTTCCTCAGTCACTCAGCAAATTTGAGGCCAGCATGAGCTACATGAGACCCTGTCTGCAAACAGCAATTAACTGATTCCTGGCCATGTGTCATGCACTGTGTTAGGAGCTGTGGACACAAAGTTGGTGAGTTCAGGTTAGGTTTCATAGTCAGGAAGCCTGGCATCAGTGTCACAGGCACATGACCTGTGATGGTCGTGGACAAGTGCAGAGGACAGCGGCAGTTTACAGCTAGGGTAGCTGACATGCTTGTGTAGCTGGGCGTGGCCTATCAGAGACAGTGATGTTTAAAGTAACACCTGGAAGAGCGGGAGGCATTAACCAAGTAGGGGCAAAGGCCAGGAGGACAAGCCAAACAGAACAGGCACAAAAGTCCAGAGGCAAGTGTACAGACAAGATTTGCTTCTGCTGTCGATGGTTAGAGGCAGACAATGCTAAGGAGAGAACCTGGAGACCGTAAGCCATATAGTCATATTCAGTCATTGGCTGAGAGGAGGCAGCAAGAAATATAGGAATTAATTTGGAGATGGGGGTCTCACATAGCCCAAGATTTCACACTTGAAATCGCCATATAACCAAGGATAACCTCCCATTGCCAGTCCTTTCTCTTCCTCTCATGTCACTGTACTGGTTTTATGTGGTTCTGGGAGGTAATCCCAGGGCCTCTAGCATGCTGTGCAAATATTTTACCAAACGAGCTAGCTACCTTCACAGCCCCCACTGAAAGTTTTGGATGACGAGATGATCGTTTTTGTGTACTGTAGGAATCTCTTGACATTAGGGTAGATGGGTGTGAGGAAGCAAGCCTTGACTGTGGCCTGACAGGGTGGGGGTGGGGGATGGGGCAGGTGGGCAAGCTGCTGGGGTATTTAGGAAGCAGAATTGATACAACTACGCTTGCAGGATTTGGTTAGGTTTGAAGTTGAGAAGGAAAAGGGTCTGGGGAAATGGCTCAACAGTTGGCACCGGCTGTTCCTCCAGACAACCCAGGTTCATTTCCCAGCACCCACATGGCAGCTCACAGCCACCTGTAACTCCACTTCCAAAGGCCCTCTTCTGGCCTCCTTGGGCACCAGGCATGCTTATGGAGTACAGACATACATGCAGGTAAAACACCCATACAGCACACTAAATAACAGTGGCACTATTTAACTGTGTGTGCCCACTGTGGCCAAGCCAGGCTTGGGGTGGGCCTTTTCAGGAGCTTCTCTTATGATTTCCTCTTTCATCTGGGGTAGTGGTACATGACTTTAATCAGCACTTGGGAGGCAGAGACAGAGAATCTCTAAATTTGGGACCAGCCTGGTCTACATATCATTTTAAGATAACACAGAGAGACTCTGTCTCAAACAACGAAATAACAGTTTTACTTTCATCTTCATCCTCCAAAGTCAAAATACTCTCTTGCTGCACTAGAGACTGACTTTTGGACCAAATACAGAGTGGGCAAAAACCACCGCTGAGCCACCCTCGGCCTCTCTTTACTTTTTATTTTGAGACAAGTAGTCATTATCTTGCCTGGGCAGGGCTTGAATTTATGAGCCAGTCTTGAATTTATGATCTTCCTGCCTCCTGCTTCCTCATAGTAGGACTACAAGTGCCCATTGTCACACTTTGCCAGTCATTTGAGGTGTTTTTGTTTGTTTTGTTTTGCTTTTCTGGTGTTTCAAGACAGGATTTTTCTGTGTAGAGACCTGGATATCTTGGAACTTACAGACTGGCTTCAAACTCAGATTCACCTGCCACTGATTCACCTGCCACTGTTATCTGAGTGCTGGGATTAAAGGCACCACCACCAGGTTGTCATTTGAGTGGGTTTTTTGTTTGTTTGTTTGTTTTGTTTTTAAGAATTATTTATATATATGTAGCCGTCTTCAGACACACCAGAAGAGGGCATCAGACCCCATTACAGATAGCTGTAAGCCACCACGTAGTTGCTGGGAATTGAACTCAGGACCTCTGGAAGAGCAGTCAGTGCTCTTAACCGCTGAGCCATCTTTCCAGCCCCTGGCTTTTGAGTTTTAACTGCAAAAATATCTGGGTTAAGAAGTCAGCTGTGTATGTAGAGTATTACTGCAGTTTTGGAGATGAAGAAGGCTTGCAAAAGTCAGGCCTGGTGGCACATGCCTGTAACTCTAGCACTCAGGAGGCAGAGGCAGGAGGATTCTGAGTTTGAGGACAGCTCTCACAACAGTCAAATCCTGTATCAAAAATAAAGGGCCATGTGGTAACTTAGTGACTCTGCTGGCAAGCATAACAACCCAAAGGCCTTCATGGTAGCAAGAGAAATGCAAGTTGTCTTCTGGCCTCCACATGAGCACTAAGGGGGACACACACATGTGGTGCAGACACACACACACACAGACACACACTCAGAGACAATAAAACAAACATATAGCCGGGTGGTGGTGGCACACACCTTTAATCCCAGCACTTGGGAGGCAGAGGCAGGCAGATTTCTGAGTTTGAGGCCAGCCTGGTCTACCGAGTGAGTTCCAGGACAGCCAGCACTACACAGAGAAACTCTGTCTCGAAAAACCAAAAAAAAAAAAAAAAAAAAAGAAAAGAAACAAACATATAAATATGATAAAAATAAATAAGAGGGGTTATGGAGCTCCAGCACCAGACTGAACAATTCCCTTGAGGTCATGAGCCTGCTGGGACATGCTCCATCAGGGCACCTCATTGTCCTCTGACTAGTTTCTACTTCCTAGTATCCCTTGTAAACAGCTGTTCATCCCAGCTGTGCCCACTGTGGCCAAGCCAGGCTTGGGGTGGGCCTTTTCAGGAGCTTTTCTTACGACTGACTTCCTCTTTCATCTGGGGTACATGACTTTAATCAGCACTTGGGAGGCAGAGACAGGAGAATCTCTGAATTTGGGGCCAGCCTGGTCTACATATCATCCTAGGATAACACAGAGAGACCCTGTCTCAAAAAACTAAATAACAGGATTACTTTCATCTTCATCCCCCAAAGCAAAACTTCTAAGTATTCGAGGTGTGCAGAGACCTCAGACATCCCTGGAAGACCCTCAATCATCCTTCCGTCTGGGGGTGGGAGTGGGATGGACCCTCATGCTAGGTGCCCATAACAGGTTGCAACCTGACAGGTCACCTCATTACTGATGTTTTTAGCCTCAGAGAAAATTTTCAAGATGAGAGAAAAGTTGTAGTCTTGGCCAGGGACAGGCTCACTATCCAGAGAAATCAATTCTGAGTGAAAATACAACTTAGACAAAGAAGTTAGTTCCTTTGTCATTTTGTGGTATGGTTTGGAGACACTCCGTAGCTCTGGCTGGCCTTCAACACACAGATCGTTGTGCCTCTACCTTCCTAATCGCAGTGTCAGAACCCCTGGCCTTATTTTGAGAGAAAGGCTTATGCAGCTCAGGGTATCCTGTAACTCACTACATAACCCAGACTGACCTCAAAACATCCATCCGCTCTCCTGCTCCAGACGTCTAAGTGCTGTGAATGTAGGCATGCAACACCTGTCTTCTCTTCCCCACTCCCTATGGATATAAAATTATAAAAGATTCTCAAAATATTGAGATGAAAATAATATGCATGATTTGTATGCATGTAATTTTTATGGAACCTAGATACGAAAGGAGGTCGGGTGTGGTGGCCCGTATCTTTAATTCCAGCACTTGGGAGGCAGAGGCAGGCAGATCTCTGAGTTATGTAGCCAGTCTGGTCTACAGAGTGAGTTCCAGGACAGCCAGGACTACCTAGAGAAACCCTGTATTGGAGAAAAAAAAAAAAAAAAAGGTAATTTCCCACCATTTTCTATCTATCTCTCACTATGTTATTTTGGATAAAAAAAAAAAAAAATCAACTTCTTGGTGTTTGGTTTTAGTCAAGTGTGCCTTCTTTCCTTATTCTTGATCATTGGTCACTATTACGTCTTCCCCCTTTCCACCTTCATCATTTATACAGTCCACTTGGCCATCAGCCTCTTATGACCAAGCCATGGGAGGATGGGAGTTGGGGAGGGTGTAATCTTGTCTGAAAATCACACTTTATGATCTCTAGCCACCTTAAATGTTTGCTAAAAGTTTCACTTCCCAACACCAGGGGGTGTCTCTTCCCATGTGTCTCTAGCTCTCTTGCCCTTAAGGTTGCATTATTCCCAAGCCTTTCTCCGTGTTTTTATGTACACACTGAATCTTTCTCTGTCCCTCTAGAGGCAGGGATCAGCCTCAGTTGTTTTCCTCTCTCCTTTTCATATAAGCACATAAATCTTGTATCCTCCCACTCCACCATCGGGGAACTATGGATCTAGAAAGTGCTTTTTATTGCAGCTTATCTGTTTGTCTCTCAAGACTCAGGACCAACTTGTCCTTTTCCTGCTTTATGCATTCGTCAGTCCCTGCAGTTCCCACACTCCTTGACTGCGCTTCCCTGCCTTTCAGAGCTATCTTTACACACGGGTCTCTGGACCTCCTACGTATCCACCTTTCATCTTCCTCTTACGGTTGCCCCCCCTGTCCTATCACTTTTGTGGCATCTCTCCCCATCTCCCCCTCAGTCCTCACTCTAAGGAAAAGTATCACGATGTTTGTATAGAACATGCCCTTTTCTTCCCAAGGTTGATGGATGCATTCCACAGTGCCCCTCCGCACATTCCAACTGTAAACAAAGAGTTCCTTTTCACTCCCCCTCCCCCAGCCTAAACTCTTGAGTTTTGTGGACGCAGCTGCCCAATCTGCCCCTTGACCCTTTACGTCCTGTCTGCAGCCCTCCACCTCGGAGGCAGCTCTCACAGTGCCTTCTTGCGATGCGCAGGAAATCCTTGCGCGGACACCTCAATCCGGGGTGCACACCGCGCTCCGCCCTTCCCGGAAAGTAGATCCGGCCAGGCAGACAAAAGTTTGGAGAAGTTGGGTCCGTACAAGTGAGAGCCAGGGGGGCGGGCCGGGCCGGCGGGCGGGCGGTGGCGCGAGCCGACGCGTGGACAGACCTGCGGAGGACAGCCGCTGCCGTGGGCCCTGCCAGCCGCGCGCGGACCCTCTCGCTGGGGCATGCTTCGGGATCGCGGGCGCCCTGCACCTGGGCCGCTCGCTGAGCCCCCGTGCGTGGCTTGCATCCCAGGAATCCGAGTCCCGGAGAACCCGAGCCCGGCCTCTGGCCGAAACACTGCAGCGTGCCGGGCGAGGAGGGGGCTGCAGGCCCCAGATCCGTGGGCATGGAGCGGTTAGGGGAGAAAGCCAGTCGTCTGCTAGAAAAGTTGAGACTCTCGGACTCCGGCAGCGCCAAGTTCGGCCGCCGAAAGGGCGAAGCGAGCCGGTCTGGGTCTGATGGGACCCCCGGAGCAGGCAAGGGACGTCTGAGTGGGTTGGGGGGACCTAGGAAATCAGGACACCGAGGAGCGAATGGGGGGCCTGGGGATGAACCTTTGGAACCGGCCAGGGAGCAAGGGCCCCTGGACGCCGAGCGGAACGCTCGCGGCTCCTTTGAAGCTCAGCGCTTCGAAGGGTCCTTTCCCGGGGGGCCGCCGCCCACTCGAGCCTTGCCTCTGTCATCGCCTCCTGATTTTCGGCTAGAGACCACGGCTCCAGCCCTTAGCCCTCGCTCCAGCTTCGCCAGTAGCTCGGCCAGCGATGCGAGCAAGCCATCCAGCCCTCGGGGCAGCCTACTGCTGGACGGAGCGGGGCCCAGCGGAGCCGGAGGTAGCCGGCCGTGCAGCAATCGGACCAGCGGCATCAGCATGGGCTATGACCAGCGCCACGGGAGCCCGCTGCCCGCGGGGCCGTGCCTGTTCGGCCTCCCCTTGACCACTGCTCCTGCGGGCTACTCCACCGGAGGTGTTCCGTCCGCCTACCCGGAGCTCCACGCTGCCCTCGACCGACTATGCTCTCATCGGCCCGTGGGGTTCGGCTGCCAGGAGAGCCGTCACTCGTACCCCCCGGCCCTGGGAAGCCCCGGAGCTCTAACCGGAGCCGTAGTGGGAACAGCGGGGCCTTTGGAGAGACGTGGGGCGCAGCCCGGACGACACTCAGTTACGGGCTACGGGGACTGCGCCGCGGGGGCCCGTTACCAGGACGAGCTAACAGCATTGCTGCGTTTGACGGTGGCTACCGGTGGGCGAGAAGCCGGTGCCCGCGGGGAACCCTCGGGGATTGAGCCGTCGGGTCTGGAGGAGTCTCCTTGTCCCTTCGTTCCAGAGGCCTCCCGATCCCGGATACGGGAGCCAGAGGCCAGAGAAGATTACTTTGGTAAGTAGGAAAGAAGAGGCTAGGGAACCGAGAGAACCGTCAACGCGTGCAGCTACCCATCGCCCCGACGACACAAATTGCCGGGGGCCGGGAGTTGCAGGTGGATACCCCGGATTAGAATAGAGGCCAGAGGGATGGAAGAGGGCGGACCCTAGAGCACTTGCTCGGTCCAGCCAGGTTTCTAATGGGACCAGGCTCACGATCCCGGACAAATTCAACTCTTGATTTTTCTCGGTAGTTCATTTTTCTCAAGCATCAAGGCACGTCGGCCTGTCCCAGTAGGAGGCCTCGTAAGGAGGAGTCGCTGCGGGCCGGGAGAGCATCCTCCCGCGACCCCCTCGCGGCTGGGCTCCTGCAAGCTCCGGCGTGCCGCGCCCCGACCCGCTCCTTGCTCCACCCGTAGGAATTCGGGGAATGCGCGGGGGGCGGGGCGGGCGGCCGCGTGCGTGCCGACTCCTGCCCTGGCGCTCCAGGTGCCGTGGGCGACGCCCGCCAGGCGGAGGGGTGGGGAGCGTGTGCTTGCGTTGGGGGATGTTTGCTAACTCCCGCGCAGACCTGGCTGCTGTCGGGGAAATGGAGCCTGATAGGGAAGCCTGAACTCCCTAGAATGGAAAGCAAGGACTCAAGTCCTGCCTTGTCCCGCCCCAGTCCTGATGGTGAGGTGTGTGCCGGTGGCCTTTTAAAATAGACCCAGTACTATCCGTCTGTTTTCACCAGCTTCCGGAAATCAGGGCAAAACCAGTGACCCCCCACTACCACCGCTGAGACCATTTTGCTTGGCTAGACACCTGTTCTATGTGACTACCAAGTATTACCTGACTGAGTCCCTCCATAACTTAACCAGTGTCTAGACAGAAGTAGCCCTACTCCCCTGCTCCTGTTGAGGAAACCTGGCCATGGTTTCTCTCTCTCTCAATACACGAAATTTTAAAGAAGTATTGATCCGGTTGTTAGGTGGTGGGATGTACACCGCAGACATTATGTAATTATAAACAGCAGGAATTGAATGTGGGGGACTCCCACTCGCCCCTGGACTCTGGGGGGGGGGGTCTTAAGTTTTCCAAGTACTCTCGATTTTTCCAGCATTCATGTTCCTCCCCTGACCCCTCCCCCCAGGCCTAGAACAGAAGGATAATTGGAATCAAAGATAGCAGCAGAACCTTGGTAGGCTATAAGGGACTGAGTTCAACACACACACACACACACACACACACACACACACACACAAGTTTTTTGTTTTTTCACCTTCTGGGAAAGGGGCCGCAGAGCAGATGACCTAAATCACTTTGAAACAGTAGGGAACAGTAGCAGGCTCCATTTAGGAATTTCCTTTTGAGACCCAAGAGAGAGCTGGGAAAAGAAGTCTCACTGGCTAAACCATCAGAGCCCAAAAGAAAGAAAGACTCGGAAAGTGAAGTAAAAAGGCAGGAAGAAGCTAGGTGTGGATGTTCTGTGAGTGGAGGTGAGGCAAACGTGCCCGAGCAGCTTCTTCTTTCCACAATGTCCGTGGCCTCCCACAGAAAGGCTCTGCCAGGACCCCCTGGCATGGCAGTCTTGGGCAAATTTCCCTGATCCCGAGAGAGAACACTTTTGGAACTCAGAAATGAGGCCAGGTCGCCTTCTCAGACAGCGCTCCTACAAGCAGACTATGTGTCCTAGCCTGATGCTACCCTTTTCCTGCTGCCTCTGGTAAGGGGCCCTCTTCCTTGGCTTCAGCTCTGCCCAGCTGCCAGAGGGTGGGAGCAGAACAGGCCTGGGCCCATCAGTTGCCGCAGCTGCTGCACCAGCTCCCAGAGCCCCTGGGCAAAGACTGGGATGGGCCCCAACAGGCAGGGAGTGTGGCAGGCTGCCGAGGGGGAGAGGTGGGGCAGGCCCGTTGGGATCTGCTCCCCAAAGACAGGTCTTAGCCCTCAGTCATGGGCCTGGAATTGGGGAGTGGAGGGAAGGAAGAACACACCCAGGAAAGGCTGGTTCCAGAACCAGGTGTATGTATGTAGCCTAGTGGAGAGCGCCAGGGAAGAGCAGCTGAACCCTGTTTCACAGGGCAGGAAGGAGGTAGGGTCTGCTACCAACCCCTCCCCACCCCACCCCCAAATCCTATAATGTCCTGGTCCCTGAAAACCCAACTATGTTCTTAACAGTAAGTACAGGAGTGTTCACGTGGCCCATCTGCTTAAAAGACCCTCTGCTAGGCCAGATCAAGTTTTATGGGTGGTAAACCTGAAGTCCCAGAAAGGACTTAGGGGCCTGGATTGCTTCCTTTAGGAAGTTTTTTTTTTGCCAGGTGCTGCGGAGCCCCTGTGTACCGGCATCTCCATCTCCCATGAAACAAAGCATCTTTAACTTAGCCATTTTTTTAAAATTAGGTTGTGTGCTAAGCACAAAAAATGTGTTCGGAGAATATCCAGTAATAAGAATGGATCTGCCTAGTCAAGAGCCTGCCATATCCTGCTTCTCTCTTTGTTTTTGAGACAGGATCCTAGCTTGATCTCAGGTTTCACCTGCTGTGTAGCCAGGGTGGCCCTGGAGCTCCTGATCCCCTGCCTCTATCTGTGTGGGTTACAGTGTGTGCTCTCACACCCATTTATTTGGTACCAGGGATAGAACCCCGGGGCTTCTTACGTGGTAGGCAAGCATTCCACAGGTTGGGCTTACAGCGCCATCCCCTGCACCCCATTTCTAGTTGCCCAGTTTCCTCCAAAGGAGACTGTGTCCCTTGGCACACCAGGCACTCACAGCTTGGGGATCCCTGGGGAAATGGAGTGTGACTGTCCCCCAACTCTTCTTGTCTCAGGCACCTGTATCAAGTGCAACAAAGGTATCTATGGGCAGAGCAATGCCTGCCAGGCCCTGGACAGCCTCTACCACACCCAGTGCTTTGTCTGCTGCTCCTGTGGTGAGTGTACCTGCTGCTCAAACCCCCCACCCCCCACTCAGCCGAACACTTATGCAAAGGAGCACCTGTTGGGGCCCTTAGCTGTCCCGTTCTCTTGACTAAGCGCTACCTGCCTTTTCCTTCCCAGGCTGGGTCAACTTTCTAGACTCCTGTCTTTCAGCCTCCCTGCTCTTCCTCTGAACCTCCCTTTCTCCTGTGCCTCCCTGCTGGCCCAGCTTTGGGCTCCAGCCCCACCTCTTCTTTGGTGAGGTTTGGTCTTGGGCAGCAGAGTTGCCTGGGGCGACGGTGAAAGACTGGAATGTGGGAAGGGCGGGTGTGGGCTGGGGGAATGGGGAGCTGTGGGGGGGTGCAGGAGGGGGGTTTTCTCTTGGCTGGTCAGAGTTCAGCCACCTCACTAGAGTGGAGGCCATCAGGCCATGCCAAGCTGATGACATCACACTGGAGGAATGTCTGCTGCTGCTGTTAGCTCAGGAGGCCCTCTGTGGGGGTGCTCCCCCACCACACCCTCCCTCACCTCTCATTATCCCTTCCACACTGCTTACCCGTTCTGATTCCTCACTAACCCTCTAATCTCCTGCTATCTCTGCCTGTCTGACTCTAACACTCAGCTTCTCCCTTCCTCCCCCAGCTTCTGCCTGCATCTCTCTGAGCTGATCTGGCTGTCCTTTTCATTAGGCCTCTTCCTGGTGTTCCCCAACCCCTTTTCCTCTCCCATGTCAGTAAGTGAGTCTTTCTCAACGACCCCCTCCTCCCCCAGCAGAACCGGAACTGGATTCAATGGGAAACTTGCCTCTTCTGCACTTTTTTTTTTTTTAAATCTTTGACTACTCTGATCTGATGGAGTAGTTCCGTGGAGGTCAGGGTAGAATGATCTGCCATGTAGAGCTGGGGAAATCCCAGGCAGCCTCCGACCCCAAAGATGTTCTGACCAACACTGAGGCTGTAGCAGGAAGGAGCTAGACTGATGCGTGAGAATAGGATGCCTACACTGAAGTAAAGAATCCTAGGCTAAAAGGTCCCAGAGGCCAAGGCCTGGGACCAGTGCTCCATGCCAATCAAGCAATACCTAGTCAGAGCTTCTTACCAGGTACACCAGTCTGGCCTGGCCTTGGCTTTCTCTTAGGTGGCTCCCCATGCACTAGGCCCTGAGGTGTGGGTGGCAGTCAGCTATTGAAGACACAGGAGCTAAGGAGGAAGCTAGCAGAAACAGGGTTTGGCTGGAATAAGACCAAAGCCAATTGGAATTGTATTGTACAGGCTTTACTATGTAGGCCAAGCTGGCCTTAAACTCTTGGTTCTTCTGTCTCAGTGTCCACGTGGATATGGGGTTTTTTGTTTGGGATGGAAGAATAGACAACAGTTAGGAGGGAAAGCTTTAAAGTCTAGGTTCAAATATCCTGTCAATATTGGGGAGCAGGTGCCGGGCATTGGTGGTGCACGCCTTTAATCCTAGCACTTGGGAGGCAGAGGCAGGTGGATTTCTGAGTTTGAGGCCAGCCTGGTCTACAGAGTGAGTTCCAGGACAGCCAGCACTACACAGAGAAACCCTGTCTCGAAATATATATATATATATATATATATATATATATATATATGAATCAATGGGCAGGGACCAGAAGAGGAAGAGCCCTCCCTGTGTTGGGGCTCCAGAGTTAACCTCCAGCGCCTTCTCTGCTGCTTCTAGGACGAACTTTGCGGTGCAAGGCTTTCTACAGCGTCAACGGCTCTGTCTACTGTGAGGAAGATTATCTGGTGAGTGGAGGGCCTAGCCTTGGCTTTCATGCTGGGACACCGGTGGCCGTGGGGTTCCATCACCGTTTTCAGCATGGTAACTGTCCTGTCTCCTCTCTAGTTTTCAGGGTTTCAGGAGGCGGCAGAGAAGTGCTGTGTCTGTGGCCACTTGATTCTAGAGAAGGTAAGGAATGTGCCTTCAGCTCAGCTTTGGAAGCCACTGGCCTGAAGGACAAGACCTGGTGGCTTCCTAAATAGAGAAGAGCCTATTGCTAGATGATCATGTTCTTACCGTTCCTCCCCAGAGCTGCCTCACAGTACTACCCTGTGAGAGCAAGTCTGTAGTCTAGTCTCAGCCTCCAGGGCTTCTGTCATCTGTCCCCTTCCTGATTTTGGGCACAGCCGCCCTCCAGCCTTAGCTATGTGAACAGGCTCCTTTTCTGCTACTGGTTGGAAACAGTTGGAACCCAGTTTTCTTCTTCTGTATAAAAAGAAGGAATTGGATTATGGTTTACGGGAACCTTGATTCTTGACTGTGGCTGTCTGGTAAGTTCCTGGGAAGATCTGAAAAGGGAATTCTGGCCCCCACCTCGAGTTGTAATAAAAAAGGTGTGGCCTGAGGTTGTAGTTCCGTTAGTTGAGTTGCCATGCCACATGACGGCCCTGGGTTCCATCTTCAACCCTGCACAAACCAATCAGTGCAGCAAAAGGGTTTGGGGTTCCAGGTCATCCTTGAACTCATAACAATCAGTCTGCCACTGCCAGGCTCCATAGAGTTTTTAAGGCCAGTCTAAGATACTTTGAACCCTGCCTCCAAGAAATAAACAAAAACAACAACAAAAATCCATAGGCCTGGAAGTTTCTTTGACCTCTTCCAGAGTTTTATGCCTTCATTTTTTAAAATTCCTTGGTCCCCTCAAATTATGTAGCATTCTTCTAGGAGGACAGGAGGGGGTTGGAAAGGAGTGTAATAGGTAGCTGGGGAGTCGAAGCTGAGCAGAGACTGATCCTCCTCCCACCCTGCGAGCCAGATCCTCCAGGCCATGGGGAAGTCCTATCATCCAGGCTGCTTCCGGTGCGTCGTTTGTAACAAGTGCCTGGATGGCGTCCCCTTCACAGTGGATCTCTCCAACCAGGTGTACTGTGTCACTGACTACCACAAGTGAGTCTGACCCAGGGGTGAAATGTGGGCCTGGGCCCAGGGAGTCCTCAACCGCAGCTTATCACTGTCTTCTTTTTTAGAAATTATGCCCCGAAATGTGCAGCCTGTGGACAACCCATCCTCCCCTCAGAGGTCAGTGTATCCGAGTTCCTGGGGCAGCCAGTGCTGCCGCCTCTTGGGAGGAGATGGGGACATGCAGCCTAGCCTCCCTTGGGAAGTGGCACTTCGGAGGAATGTGCATTCTGTAAAAGATTCCCGTGTGACTCTGCTTTTGGGGTCACCGCCCTGACCTAAACATCCGGACCCAGACTCGCTGGGCCCAGGCTCCATATCTCCTGTTCCTGTACAAAGAACAAGGCTTTCTCGGACGTCAAGGTCACCAGATACAGGGACTGAAAAAGGGTGAAACTATTCTTAAACTGGTAAAAACAGGGACGGGGACTATTTAAATTGTGTATGCAGAGGGCGTGCCTAGAGGAAAAGCTACAAGCCTCTTCCCTAGACAGCTTGTGCTCAGCTTTTTCCTTTCCCCGCCCCTCCCCCTCTCCCCTGCTTCTTTGCACATGGGAGCTAGCAGGTAAGGCTGAGCCCCTGTGTGGAGGAGAGCTGCATACATGGAGGCATACTCTCCCGGGGCAGCGCCAGGGTAGCAGGTAGCATTCTGGTAGGAGTTGCTTAAAAGATCTCAAAACTACATGTTAACTGCGGGAAGAGGCCCTTATAAATCTGCTTGATGGAGCAGGAGGGTTTCTGTGCTATGGGATGGGGATTTGGGGACACCGTGCTGTGCTCATCCTTTTGGGGCTCTCCGTGTTTCAGGGCTGTGAGGACATTGTAAGGGTGATATCCATGGACCGCGATTATCACTTTGAGTGCTACCACTGTGAGGTAAGTGTTGGAGTTCAGGGATGATGTAGGAAAATCAGAATTTGGAAGAGGGGAGTCTTGGAACGGCTGGGCATCTGTGGGAGGGGCTCACTGTTGTGACCTATGTCCAGTCTCTCTCGTCCTGTAGTTTCTCTTTCTGATCCTAGTTGTTAAGCTCCTTTAGATCTGGAATCTGGCTTCCCCAGCATCTGAACTGCTGGGTTGGGGTTTGTCTCATTATTTCTGCTGCAGCAGCGCCACCTGGTGTCCAAAAGAAGTATTTCTCGGGTTTTCACTTCATGTCCACCCTTTCACCCTTCACCCTCCGTGCCTTACCACCACTCTTTCAGTCACTGGGAGTCTGGTATAGAGCAGAATGGACTCCCAGGATGGCCTCAGTGTGGGGAGCCTGGGTTGAAGTGAACTAGTTGCCTTCTTCCCTAGGACTGCCGCATGCAGCTGAGTGACGAGGAAGGTTGCTGCTGTTTCCCTCTTGACGGACATTTGCTCTGCCATGGCTGTCACATGCAGCGCCTCAGTGCCCGACAGCCCCCTACCAACTATATCTGAGCTGTAGTTACTGCTGCCACCACCACTGTTGAGAAATTCTCTGGCCAGCTGAGGCAAGGCGTGTACTCTGCAATCCTTGTGACGAGGTCTCTGGGGAGGCCCCGAAGGCCAGAGACCCAAAGATCCTAGCATTCCAAATGGGCTGTGGAGGAGGAACCTTCTGGTTGTCGGGAGGGTTGACTGGCCTTCTTCGTGTGCAGCCTGTGCTACAGCAGATTCCATATAGCACACACGGCCGGGTTTCAGTACTTCCTGGACATCAGATTATAATTATTTTCCAGTGTATGTTTCTGTATAAGTCAAACAATGTTCCGGTGCTGGATCACATGAGAGGGCATCACAGAAACCATCCCCAGTCTGTTGTACCCTGTGCCTGGGGTCAGCTGAGCCTTTCCCACAGTACCCTGTCTTTGCGCTAAAGGCTGGAAGCCCTGGACTTCACGATGAGTCATTTCTTGGCTGTCTCCCTAAGGACTAGAGAGCTCCCTATCTGTCTGCTGGGACTAGGACCAGCTCTGGGGGGCCTTGCTGCCTGTGTTGCCTGTTTCTCAGGGACCTGGGGAGGCTAACTGGGGCCTGTCCCTGGTTGCTGTTTTTCTGTGCTGGGGGAAGTAACGAACAGGTTTCTGGATGTGAAACTTGCCTGGTGAGTAGGATGTCCCGGAAGCTTCAGGCTGGCCCCACTCCCCCCAGTTTAAGTGCACTGAGCCCTCTAGCCCAGCATATGTGGATACATTGTATCCATGTGTGCCTGTGCACCTCCCTACGAACTCCTTTTCTCAGGTGATTTACACTTAGTTCCCTAGCAGTAGCCTATCTTTTGAGACCCATTTTTTAAAGAGATCCTGCATTGCATCTGATCTGTTACAACCCCACAACTCAAGGCTTTGGGGAAACTGGAGAGAAAAATAGGTTGACTTGATTCTAGCCACTTGGCTGAAACTTGAATTCACCTTAAGCCAGATGTCTTGAAGCCAGGTCACTTGCTGCCTGGAAGTTAAGTTCATTTGTTGACCAGGTTGCCAAGAGTTCCATCCCCAACTGAGTGTTTTTATAGCTGCCTAAATGTTCTGTTCTTTTCATTACTCTAAGGGGACGGTGACTTCTGCCTGTTCACCAAGAGTACTTCAGCATTATCTGCAACCTACATTTATCAACTTTGTGGCACTTTGTGATACAATTGCTCCCTGCCTCCTTGGGTGTCTTCCTATGCCATTATTTCTCTGACACTTAAAAAAGAAAACGTTGAAATTCTAGCAATAAATACAATTGATACAGATTCTGTGTGAGTGTATTGTGTTTTTTACTTTGGTATTCATTATGAGTTCATTCATAAGTAGGCCTTGAAGATGTAAAGGAACTCCATATGGATTCGCCTTGGTCTGGCTTCTCCATTCCTGTTGTTAAAACGAAATTGTGTCATAAACAAGTGAGTCTGGAAATGACTGACCTCCTGAGGGCAGAAGACCCACCCTTGAGGGTTATTTTAAGATCACTGTGCCAGCCATTCTGGGAATTACATGAACAGGGTCTCAGTGCGGAAGAGAACAGACCCATACGGTTGGGTAGCAGCTGAGGGAAATGTATTTTCAGAAAAAGATCCTGAAATGTGGATTGTTCTGCAGCTGAGACTTCTCAACTATTATGGAGTAAGTCACAAGTGTCCCACTAGGCTGGGGAAAGGCAAGCATGTGTAGCTGACACTCAGCCTCCAGCTTCTGCATTTGCTGTAGGACTTTGGGCTTCTTTCTGTTCCTATCCAGCACTGCCTGGGGCTCCCCAAGACTTCTCCCTGTGAGGAAGTAAGTTTTAACACCGTAGAGGGGTAGGCTGCAGCAGGAAAGCAACCCCAGTACCCCCTGTATCAGCACAGGGTCCCCATATTCCCTATTGGCTACAAGATTGCCCTTAATACTTTACTGTTTGCAGTTGTTGGTGACCGGTGGACTGGTCTCAAGGGTATGGCAATACCTTACTAACCAATACTAGTCTGAGATGGAGAAGGGAGGATGGCAAGTTGGGATCTCTCTGTCAGCTGAAAGTTCCAAGATAAGGGTCAGGCTTTGACAGCTGTCTTGTGTTCTTTGCTCTGGACAAATTCAGGTCACCAAGAGCCCAAAAACAGGTTAAGGAGGATGGGGAATGGGGAGCAAGATTGTTCATGGGACTTTGCCACCAAGCCTGATGACCTGAGTCCCCCAAACCCACATGGTGGAACGAGAGAACCAGATTCCACAAGTTGATTCTGATCTCCACGGGAGTTGTGGTGGCAAAAGTACAGAGAATATAAATGTAAGCAAACGGTGCTGGAGAAATGGCTCAGCCGTTAAGAGCACTGACTACTTTCCCAGAGGGTCTGAGTTCAATTCCCAGCAACCTCATGGTGGCTCACAGCCATCTGTAATGGGATCTGATGCCCGTTTCTGGTGTGTCTGAAGGCAGTGACAGTGCACTCATAATCATAAAATTAAAAAGAAAAGGTAAGCAAAGGGGTGAGAGTAAAGTAGAACTAGGCACATAGGCTTGTTCGTGTCTGAAGGCCAGCATTCTGGGAGGGGAGCCAGGAGATCTGGGCACATAGGCTCATCAACGTGGGTCACAACCTTCCTAACTGTAGTTCCAGGGGATCTGAAGGCCTCTTCTGACCTCCACAGGCACCGGGCCTGGGTGTGGTAAAGTAGACAGAGTGAAAAGATCCATATACAGAAGAATAAATATTTAAAATTTTTCTGGTCTCTAGCACAGTGGCTTGTGCCTGTAGCTCCAGCACTGGGGGAGGGGATTTTGAAGGGGGCTGAGGCAGGAGGATTCAAAAGTTTGAGGCCAATCTGGGCTAAAGGCTGATGGCTAGACTGTAACTCAATGGAACAGCATTTGCCAGCATGTACTCCAGCACCGAAGGTGGAGGGGCAAGTAAAATGGTTCTTTCTTTTTCTTCTTGCTTTGTTGTTGTTTTGTTTACTTTTTGAGACAGACTGCTTCCTGTTTCTTTTACAGACTCTTTTTGTTTTGTTTTTTGTTTTGTTTGTTTTGTTTTTTTGAGACAGGGTTTCTCTGTGTAGCCCTGGCTGTCCTGGCACTCACTCTGTAGACCAGGTGCGCCACCACCGCCCGGCTTCTTTTACAGACTCTTGTGTTGCATGTAATTCTATAATTACATGCAACACTCCTGACTTCTGCTCTCTGAAGTTCTTGAGGCAGAAGAATGGAAAGATTCCACTTATTCCCCGGCCAGTTCAGGAGACAGTAAGAGCTGCAGATCTGTCCCAAGCACATAAGCATGTTGCATGCAATTTTTCAGATTGTCCCTTTAAACAAAAAGAAGACAGCTGTCAGGTGGTGGTGGCAACACACACACCTTTGATCCCAGCACTCGGGAGGCAGAGACAGGAGAATCTCTGTGAGTTCAAGGCCAGCCTGGTCTACAGAGAGAGTACCAAAACAGCCAAGGCTACACAGAAAAACTCTGTCTCAAAAACCCAAATCAACAACAATAGCAACCCTCAAAACAACAAACAAACAAAAAACAAACGAAATAAAACGAAAAGAAAAAAGAAAGAAAGCCTCTGGGTGTGGCAACACATGCTTTTAAACCAAACATATGGGAGACAGAGGCAGGTGGGTCTCTGTGGATTGGAAGCTACCCTTGTCTACCTAGCAAGTTACAGGCGGCCAGGGCTACAAAACAAAACCAGCAAGTAAGAAAGCAGAAGGACCAAAAGGGAAATGATGGGGAAAATAATGGTTGTTTTAAACATTTTGTTTAAAACTCAAAAAACTTTTTGAGAATATTTTTTTTGAAATTTTTTTAATTTTATGAATGTTTTGCCTTTAAGTGCATCATGTGTCCCTGGTGCTCTCAGAGCAAGAAGGGGTTATCAGATCATCTGGCTCTGGAGTTACAGGCTGCTGTGAGCTGCCACAGAGATGCTGAGAACCCAACCTGGGGCCCCTAAGAGAACACTCAGTGCTCTTCACTGCTGAGTCATCTTTCTAGCCCTTGGTTTCTTGTTTTAAATCTCTCTCTCTCTCTCTCTCTCTCTCTCTCTCTCTCTCTCTCTCTCTGTCTCTCCATGTGTGTGTGTGTGTGTGTGTGTGTGTGTGTGTGTGTGTGTGTGTCATGTGCATGCATGGTTGCCCAAATAGACTAGAGGAGGGTGTCCGGTCCTCCGTCCAGGAGCTGGAGTTACATGCAGCGGTAAGTAACCTGATGTGAGTGCTAGTAACTGAATTCACATCATCTGCAGAAGCAATAAGCATTCTTACCTACTGAGCCATCTCTCCAGTACCGTAAAACATTTAATTTATTAATTATTTATTTTATATGAGTGCTGTGTCTTCACACATACCAGAAGAGGGAATCAGATCCCATTACAGATGGCTGTGAGTCACTATGTGGTGCTGGGAATTGAACTCGGGACCTCTGGAAGAGAATCAGTGCCTTTAACTGCTGAGACATCGCTCCATCCCCTTACTTTTTATTTTTGGTTTTCAAGACCATTTTCTCTGTGTAGCCTGGGTGTCCTAGAACTTGCTCTGTAGACCAGACTGACCTTGAACTCACAGTTATCAACTTGCCTCTGCCTCCTGAGTGCTGGGACTAAAGGAGTGTGCCACCATCACCCATCATCTGCTTCTATTTAAAAAAAATTTTTTTTTACAATTATTTATTTATGGGGAAGAGGCATGTATTTACCACCACCTGCATGCAGAGGTCCGCCCTCTTGAATTCAGGTCATCAGGTCAAATGCCTTTACCCACTGAGCCATTTCTGGTCCAGCAAATTCTTTTCACTGTGTGTTGAATATTATTTTGCATCCAGTTTGACTTGGAAAGGATGGGGTTGGCTGTGTGACAGGACCCAATCAGGAGGAAGACCAGTGGTTAGCTTCAGTGGGGAAAAGCCAAATAGGGCATGATTTTAGGTAATGCCGTCTCCTTCCTTCATGAATGAAAACACAAGTGGCCTGGGGAGATAGTGCAGTGGGTAGGAGCACCTGCTCTAGCATCTGAGCTCTAATCCCAGTCTCCAGGTAAATGCCAGGCATGGCTGTGTGCACTATAACCAAAGCATGGTGGAGACAGACTGTTGCACTTTTGAAGATAGCTGGCCAGTCAGCCTATACCAAACAGCAAATTTCTGCTTCAGTGAGAGACCCTGCCTCCAGGCAGGAAGACAGAGAGTAATAGAAGAAGACACCCTGTGTGTCCTGGTGCCTGTGAAACATACTCATACATATATGTACCATATACACACATACCATACATACATGCACACATCACATACAAACACCACGCATATACATATACACATATCACACACATATAATATACAACACACATAGGCACACATACACACCAGAAACAAAAGTAGCATCTCTTGGTGATGCAACCCCTCCAGGGTCACACAGCTGTAAGGTGCTGTAGACTCCCGGAGGTGCATGAAGTGCCGTTCACCTCTTTCTGTTACCCTCACCGCAGTGACATCATAGATAAATAACACAGGTTTACTTGTCATTGTGAGAAAAGCACTTTGCTAGGACAGTTAGGGACATGGGCAACAAATTAAAAGTCTGCTTGTGCTGTGTTGTTAGCACCTTAGAACAGAACAGACGAAGGGCATTGCAAAAGGCTCCTGCCCTTGAAGACACACAGTCTACCAGGGGCAGATACACACATAAATGACTTGAGAGTATAAGCAGTTCGTCAAGGAGAGTGTAAAGTAATTGATTGTTATGAATAAAAGACCTAATATCCCAGGGTACAGAGTGCTGATGAGCGAGGCAACGCAGTTTGACTGCAGATCAGAGGGTGCAGCCCACAGAATAAATTCTGTTGCCAAGTACGGGGTTTGCATGAAGGGAGTTTTATCGTTATTACTGATGAATTGAACCCAAGGCCTTGCACATGATCGTACAAACTCTACTGCTGAGTTACACAGCCAGACTATCTGCGTGTTTTGGGGACAGTGCTCAGGAAGCCCCCAAAGCCAATGCATTCTACATATACAATCTACCAATTAAGCTAACCTCCTCCCTCCTCTCTTCTCTCTCCTCTCTTCCTTCTCTGTCTCTGCCTGCCTGCTTGCCTCTCTCTCTCTCTCTGTTTCTGTCTTTCTGTGTGTGTGTGTGTGTGTGTGTGTGTGTGTGTGTGTGTGTGTGTGTATGGTGTGTGTGTGGTGTGTGTGTGGTGTGTGTGTGGTGTGTGTGTGTGGTGTGTTAGTAGGAATCCAACCTTGGCCATTACACAAGCTAGGCAGACATTCTACCATTGAGCTATATCACCAGACCTTCCTTTTCCTTCTTTTTAACTTTTTATTTTGAGACAGGGTCTCAGTAAATTGTCAAGTAGGCCTTCCACTTTTATCTATCTATCTATCTATCTATCTATCTATCTATCTATCTATCTATCTTCTCAAGACAGGGTTTCTCTATGCAGCCCAGGCTGTCCTGGAACTCACTTTGTAGACCAGGCTGGCCTCGAACTCAGACATCTGCCTGCCCCTGTCTCTGAGTAGCTGAGACCTCAGGATGGCACCACCAGGCCAGTATGTTCTCATTCTCTTTCTCAAACCTTTTTCTCTCAGGTTTTTTATTTTATCTTGTGTGTACACATACCTGTGTACACGCACAGAGGCCAGAGGTGTTTGAGTCGCTGGAGCTGAAGTTAGAAGCAGTTGTGAGCTCAACATGAGACCTGAGAGCAGAACTCAGGTCCTCTGCAAAAGCAGAACTCATTCTTAGTCACCAGGTCATCGCTCCAGCCTGATCCTGTCTTAAATATTTTCAGTTTTTGTTGTTGTTTCTGTTTATTTTGAGACAGCATTTCACTATGAAGCCCTGGCTAGCCTGGAACTCACTATGTAGATTCGGCTGTCCTCAAAGTCACAGAGATCTATGTGCTTCTGCCTTCTCCCCCACCACAGACTGTGATCCAAAGTATATGTTACTATGCTTGGTTATTTATTTATAATTTATGTGTATGTGTCTGAATGGGTATATGTGTGTGTGTGTGTGTGTGTGTGTGTGTGTGTGTGTTTGTGCATCTGCTCCACTGGAGCAAGAACTACAGGTCACAGTGACCCTGGAAGAAGTAATGGGATTAATCCAGGAGGTGTTCTACAGTGCTCTCGAGGAAGGCAGTGGGTGAGTTTCAGAGATGACTGGGTGTGGTGGTATGCACCCCATCCTGACACTAGAGGACTCAAGGCAGCAGGATCAGGAATTCAGGGTTGTCCTTGGCTACACAGTGAGTTCAAAGCCAGCCTGAGCTACATGAGACCCACATCTTAAAAAAATCCCCAAAGCAAACAAAAAAGCAAAAAAATCATTAATAATGAACATGTGCCAAAGTTGTGGGTACAGAATATATTATTTGTTTTTTTAAAAGTCTATATATTATCTGGGAGATGGTGGCGCATGCTTTTAATCCCAGCACTCAGGAGGCATAGCCAGGCAGATTGAAGGAGCCAGGAGTTTGAAGCCAGCCTGGTCTACAGAGTGAGTTCCAGGATAGCCAGGGTTAGGGTTACACCACACAGAGAAACCCAGTCTCAAAAACCAAAAACAACAACAAAATATCTGTATATTTATGAAATAAAAATACAGGAAAGGGTCAGGTTGGCACACACTTTTAATCCCAGCACTTGGGAGGCAAAGGCAGGTGGATTTCTGTGAGTTTGAGGCCAGCCTGGTCTACATATCCAGTTCCAGGACAGCCAAGGCTACACAGAGAAACCCTGTCTCAAAAAATAAGCAAACAAACAAAAACAAAACAAAAAATACAGGAAAAATAGGCACTAGGGAACGTACTGGCCGACACTACATTCCTAGCTCCCAGCACTTGAGAGTTTGTGGCTTGTAAACTGGGGATAGTCTGAGTGACATAGTAAGATTCTGAGGAATCCCAAGGGGTCCGTGGCTGTTGTCATCACTGTGCAGGACAGGTGTTTGTTTGTTTTTTTTTTCACCTTTTTGTTGTTGTTGTTGTTGTTGTTGTCAGGCTGGCTTTGAACACACAGAGATCTGCCTGCCTCTGCCTCCCGAGTGCTGGGATTAAAGGCGTGTGCCACCACTGCTTGGCTTTACTTTCTTTTTCTTTTTCTTTTGGTTTTTCGAGACAGGGTTTCTCTGTGTAGCCCTGGCTGTCCTGGAACTCACTCTGTAGACCAGGCTGGCCTCAAACTCAGTAATCCACCTGCCTCTGCCTCCCAAGTGCTGGGATTAAAGGCATGCACCACCGCTGCCCGGCTTTACTTTCTATATACTAATTATGTGCCCTGACTGCCAAGTTCAGTCAACTTATAAACTGAATGCTTTTTCTGTTTGTGTGTTCCCTTTTTGGCTTGTCATAGTCCCCACCGGTTTAAAGTCTGCCTTTCACACAGTACATACCTGTCTGTCCCTGTAGACTGTAGGTCAGTAGCTCCTCATTTGGATGATTTTAATGGGATTCCTAGGCATAAACCCTTCCATTATTAACTGCTTTTATTGTTTTGTCTGTTTTTTTCTGAGACAGTATCTCACTGAGACAGGCCTTGGCTGGCCTGGAACTGGCTGTGTAGACCAGGCTAGCCTCAAACCTTACAGAGAGCTGCTTGCCTCTGCCTCCCCGAGTGTTGGGATTAAAAGCATGAGTACTCAGCTTGTCATTAACCACTCAAAGGAACCAATAAATTCATTTTGCAATGCTGACCACATCCCAAAAATTCACTCCAGAATCCCCTGTTTGAGTATTTTTAATAAGGGGGGAGTCATTCACAGGGAACTAAGATGTGGCAACCTCCTTAGCTATCATGGGTGTGTACTGATAGAAAATTTTCACTGGCAGATAAAATATGGAAAGTATATTTCAATTGCTAGCTTCCCCTTGCTTTTGCTTTTTCTGCCATAGGCTTTAATGTCAGGAGGCGTTTCCAGATCACTATGGAAAGTCTTCTCAAGCATGAAACTCTTAATGCCCTTGGGGTGACCCACTTCTCCCAGTAGTTAGTGTATGAATTTTAAGGGAGAAATTCTCTTTCATCAGCAACTTAGCTTGTTTTCTATCTAAATAGATACCATCTGCCTGCCTGCCTGCCTGCCTGTCTGCCTGCCTGCCTGTCTGTCTGTCTGTCTATCCTGTCTGTATATCTATCAATCATCTATCTCTCCATCATCTATTAGCTATCTCCTGTATATGGGTGTTTTGTCTGCATGTGTTCCTGTATACTACATATATGCATTGACTGCCAGTGGAGGCCAGGAGAGGATGTTGGATCCCCTGGCCCTTGAGTGACAAATATCTGAGTCACCGTGTGGGTGTTGGGAATTGATCTGGGGTCCTCTGGAAGAGCTATAAGTGCTCTT
This sequence comes from Rhabdomys pumilio, assembly GCA_030674055.1. NCBI lineage: Eukaryota > Metazoa > Chordata > Mammalia > Rodentia > Muridae > Rhabdomys > Rhabdomys pumilio. Next base: position 198,552,798 of record JANHMN010000001.1, on the reverse strand, counting down.
ACCCGCTGTGCCATCTCTCTAGGTCCCAGGTAAATGCTTCCATCAGCACGACACACACAACCCAGCCATGAGAGCACACACACAGTTACAGCAGGAACTGGGTGTGCCCTGCTTCATGCCTGGCTTTTCAAAAGGCTCCCAACTCGCCTCTCCGAATCATCTCCCTTCACTGCCTCATCATCCTTTGGCAGAAATTGTTCCAATCTGTCCTATTTTAGAGCCAAATTTCTTTGCTTTTCTTTGCGTTCTAAATTTTCTATCAGGGCCAGTTTATATTCCGGCTCTCAATCACATCTCAGAGTAAAACCCTGGCTCACTGCAATCTATGTAACAAGTTTCTGTGAACAGCCAGCAGCCCCAAGAGGCCCTAAGGAGCATGGGTTACGATCCCCTCAGAAGTTCTAAGTTTTTACAAAAATGGAACATTATAAACATTTGTCTTGAAATTTCCATTCGATGCCATAGGTTGATTACATATTTTCTTTTATCTTCTTGTTCAGAAACAGTTCAAAGCAGGAGCTGTACCACTCTGGGAGTGCCTGAATTCGTGATGGACGGAGGAACAAGTTTCCCGGATGAAAACAATCCCCTGCAGTTGACTTTGGGATTGGTTTCAAGGCATTCACTGGAAATGAGGGTATTCAGAGCGACAAAGACTCATGATTAAGCTTGAAAATGTCATGGCTGCTTGTAAGTGCACAATTTGAGAAGAAAACAAGCCAACTGATCCAGAAGGCTACTCGTTCTTGTTATCGTTTGTTATTGTAATCCGTTTTGTTGGTGACGTGGTTTATTGGGAGCCACTAAGTCTGGCTGGTCTTTGTGGGTGCTGAGGGGCATCTGGTTTTTGTTTTTTTGTTTGCTTGTTCTTTGTTTTGTCTTCTTGAGACAGAGTTTCACCAGTCCATGTTGGCCTGGAAGATTCTCAGCAATCTTTGGCTTCATCCTCCTGAGTTCCTGGACAGCATGTTAGCCGAATGGTTATTTCCATGTCACAGCTTTGCAACCAGCCATTTTTTTTTAATCATTAAATAAATATTTGTACACAAATTACATTAACCAGAAACTGGTAGCAACCCATATTTCTTTTTTTTTAATATTATTTATTTATTTTTATTTATATGAGTACACTATAGCTGTCTTCAGACACACCAGAAGAGGGCATCAGATCCCATTACAGATGGTCGTGAGCCACCATGTGGTTGTTGGGAATTGAACTCAGGACCTTTGGAAGAGCAGTCAGTGCTCTATAACCACTGAGCCATCTTTCTAGCTCTGCAACCAGCCATTTAAAGACCATACTTTTAGTGTCAGAGCACATTGGATGTAAAGGCACCATATAGTATCGTTAATAAAATACTGGATACTGGCTGTGAAGTGGTAGCATAGGCCTTTAATCTCAGCAGAGGCAGGTGGATCTCTGAGTTTGAGGTTTACACGGTGAGTCTCAAGATAGCCATGGCTACACAGGGAAACTCTGTCTCGAAAAACAAAATGAAAACAAAACAAACAAACCAAAGAATACTAAATACTGGCTGGGCCTCTCTTTTAAAGTGTGCCATTCTGTTTCCTGACTAGAGTGTGGGAGGCAGAGTGTCTGCAGGAATCCTGTAAATTTCCACTCTTCTCGGCAATAAATTTCCACTCTTCTCGGCAATGTTAAACAACGCTGTAAAGGAGTATCTGAGTCTGAAAGGTTAAGTAGTCTTTTCTCAGATTCCCATTTTCATGTATCACCCAGTTAAAATGCACAGGGCTTTCCTGAAGCCTGGGTTCAGAGCATTATCTTGAAAAAGATTAACCAAGAATAGATGCTCTGCCTAATTTTCTGTCCAGCACGCCCCCATGGCCTGACAGGAATCCAGCTCAGGTGTACTGGGGCATACTGGCTTCATCATGTAAGAGTGGTTAAGAACTGAATGGTTGTACTTTGCGTGTGGAGTGTGGCAGAGCAGAACGAGAGACAAACAGCAAAGGTAAGACCGGCTCTATAAAGGCCCGACATCGCATGGACAAATAATTGCCGAGGGAGTGTTCACAATCCATTCAGTCACCAGTTACTGCCATCCCATCCTGCCTATGGAGGTGGGGATCACGGGAGAAAGGAGGAACCACTTCCTTGAATATAAACCCAAACAAACTAAGGCTTTTAGAGATTTCATGTTACCCCTCAGCAACAAAAAGTTGTGAGCAGGCTGGTTCCGTTGGTGCTCACCCTTGATCTCAGTAGCCAGGGCCGTACAGCTAGACCTGGGGCGGGGGTGGGGTATGGTGTGAGGGTGTGGGGGTGTATGGGAATGGTGATGAATGGGAAATTGGGGGTAGGAGTGGGGGGAGTGAGGGATGGGGGAGGTAGAGAGGGAGACATGAACTCAAAAAATAAATAAATTACGTTACTGATACTATTAACGATACGTATGAGTCACAATGGTGAGTAAAAGATCCGATTCCCAAGAAGAGCATGTCTTAATCTTATTCCACTTACATAGGACACTAGACAGTTTTACTTTGTAGATCTGCCTGCCTCTGCCTCCCAAGTGTTGGGAGTGAAAGTGTGCAACACCACATCTAGCATATACCATTTTCAGTTTATGTGAATATACACATAAATTATGTGTATCTGTGTGTGTGTACACACATATGCGGACGCTCACAGAGGGCAGAAGGTGTTGGATCTCCTGGAACTGGAGTTAGAAATCTTTGTGAGCTGCCCAAAGTGGATGCTTAGACTCAAACTTAGGAGCCAGGAGAGATGGCTCAGTGGTTAAGAGGACTTGTTGCTCTTCCAGAGGTCCCGAGTTCAATTCCCAGCACCCATGTGGCAGCTCACAACTGTCTGTAGCTCCTGTTCTAGAAGATCTGACACCTTCATACAGACATACACTCAGTCAGGTCACCAGTGTACATGCAATAAATTAAAAAAGAACTAAACTTAGGTCCTCTGAAGGGCAGCAAGTGTTCTTAACTGTTGAGCCATCTCTCCAACCCTAACTATTTATCAACAGGGTCTCTCTATGTATCTGGCTGTATCTGGCTGTCCTGGAATTCATTACAGTAAACTTGAACTCACAGAGATCCCCGGGCCTCTGTGTCTCCAGTGCTAGGATTAAAGGTATGTATCGCTATGTTCACTATTTTTATTATAGTTTTATTTTTTATTAATTTTTTAGCCTTAATTTATTTATTTTATTTTTATGTAGGTGAGTACATTGTTGCTCTCCTCAGGCCCACCAGAAGACGTCATCAGATCCCACTACAGATGGTTGTGAGCCACCATGTAGTTGCTGGGAATTGAACTCAGGACCTCTGGGAGAGCAGTCAGTGCTCTTAACCACTGCACCATCTCTCCAGCCCTTATTTTTATTTTTAAATTTAATTATTGGAAGGTGAATGCAGGAGAATCAGTAGTTCAAAGCTAGCCTTGGGCTGCATTTGTAAGTTTGAGGCCTAAAATACAAACCACAAACAACGTGTTTGTGTGTATTTATGATACTTGAGACGGAGTTCAGGATGCTATATTTTCATAGTAAGCTCTCTATCACTTGGCAACACTCCAATCTCTTCTTTGCTTTTGAGACATGGTCACACTGAGTTGCCCAGGCTATCCTCAAGTTTGGGGTCCTTCCTACTTCAGCCTCGTGACTGCTGGGAGTGGTGGTATGGGCTGCAACGTTGGACAATGAGTAATTTTGGAGGATATTCACTAGCTAACTTGTGGTAATGAAGTTACAGCAAAACCCTTTAAATATTTTATGCTTAATTAGGCTGTTCTCTTTAAAAAATAATCTGGGGAAAAGGAGGTTGGTGGGTTGGAGCTCTTGCTCAGGATATTGGGTGGTTTGATTTGAACTTTTTTTTTTTTCAATCCTTTGCTGGCTTTTCTTGTTTTTGTTGAGACAGGATCTCTCTACATAGCCTTGGCTGTCCTGGAACTCACTATGTAGACTACTCTGGTCTTGAACTCACACAAGTTTGTTTGGCTCTACCTCTGGAGTGCTAGGATGCTCTATACTCTCTGTACTAGAGAGTGTTAATTCTCTAGTCTCAAAGAGTCCTCACCTATACATTTCCCCTTCCCCTCTACTTTCCGGCTCAGTGTCCTGGTACCTCCAATGCAGCTGGACCTCCTGTCTCTGCTTCAGTTTGCTGGACTCTCTCATTCAAAGTGTTTGGTTTTTTTTTGTTTGTTTGTTTTTTGAGACAGGGTTTCTCTGTATAGCCTTGGCTGTCCTGGCACTCACTCTGTAGACCAGACTGGCCTCGAACTCAGAAATCTGCCTGTCTCTGCCTCCCAAGTGCTGGGATCAAAGGCATGCACCGCCATCACCGCCCGGCCAAAGTGTTTTATCTTTTTGTCTCTTTTTAGGTATAGTGAAAATAAGATTTATTTCAGTCTTTCCTGTTTATTTCTGCAGAGAAATGTCTGTCCCCTCTTTAAGTTTCTCTGGTATTTATAATCTAAACTGCCCTTTCAACACCTATTTACTGCCTTGGGTTATTTCTTTTTCATGTGTGTCTTCTCAACAGAGTGTGAATTTCCCTAGGGTAGGAATTAGGTCACATTTATCTGTCTCCCCAGGCACTTAATAAAACACCTCACTTCCATAGTCTTTCCAAGGCACTCGCTTAGCCGTTAGCTCATTTGATCGTTACACCAATGCTAAGAGACTGGAGTAACAAGAAATATGTTGTTTCCCACCTCTGACAGGAAGGAGGGCTGTAGCCCAAGGTCTCATGGCTTGAAAGGGACAAAGAGGGAAGAGATAATTGCACACGGAGCTCTGTCCAATGGGAGGTGTCCATGCTATCTTCCCGATCGTCCTCTGAACCTTCACTGCTCAGGGCCTGTGTGCTTTCCAGCCACTCAGCCAGAGCTTTGTAGTTCAGTGTAAGAACTTGAAGACTTGGGAGATGAAATTTCAGTAAATCTCTGATCAGCTGAAAATCACCAAAGCATGCTTGCTATTTTGTTCTGAGCACTGCTCGTGCGTAGGCCTGGCATTTAATGAGGCTGCATTGCAGAACTGAGGAAGCATAAATGATTTTTAAAAGCTTTGGAAAGTGACTGTACTCTAGCATTAAACACGAGACATGGCAGCTGGTGCTCTGACCAAGGGCATAAAAGCTTTCTGCCCTAGATCATTCCTCTTCGTATACTAGTGGAAGTCTCTCTCTCTCTCTCTCTCTCTCTCTCTCTCTCTCTCTCTCTCTCTCAGATGGATCTTTCTACACAACCCTGGCCCTCCTGGAACTCTCTGTGTAGATCAGGCTGTCCTCAAACTAAAAGATCTGTTTACCTCTACCTCCCAATCACTGGAGTTAAAGGCATGAGCCACGACTGGCCCTAAAGTACTTCTCAACCTTCCTAATACTGTGACCCTTTAATACAGATTCTCATGCTGTGGTGACGCCCCACCCCCACCCCCCAAGCCATATATTATTCCTGTTGCTACTTCATAACTGTAATTTTGCTATTATGAATTGTAAACATCTGTGTTCTCCAATGGTCTTAGGTGTCCCCTGTGAAAGGGTCGTTCAGCCAATCAAAGGGGTCTCCACCACAGGTTGAGAACTGCTGTTCTAAGGAAAAGCTAAGCAGCTCCATTTCTTAACACATTTTAGCTCCACCCTGTCAGTTTGCTCTCTGATATAAGAGATCTAATCACTGGGCTAGGGAGATGGCTCAAACATCCTCTTCAAGAAAACTTGGGTTGAGCAGGGCAGTGGTGGCGCATGCCTTTAATCCCAGCACTTGGGAGGCAGAGGCAGGTGGATTTCTGAGTTCGAGGCCAGCCTGGTCTGTAGACTGAAAAATTATAAAGATCATTTTATAAAATATATACAGGCTCACTAGTTCCAAGAAAGCAGTACTGAATATAAGATTCCAGGCCTTTCACTGCCCTGGGATACATTCCTCAAGTCTCAGGGAAGAAAATCCACCTGTGGGTGGGGGGTCAGCCCAGATGACATTTGTGTGGTCCATCACAGCAGCATGTGTGTCTTGTCTCTGACCAGCATGGAGAAAACTGCTCCCGTCTGTAAAGCAGGTTACCTCGGCTCCCGGCTGGAGTCAGTAGGAGAAGCCAGGTTACCTCGGCTCCCGGCTGGAGTCAGTAAGAGAAGCCTTTCTTCTACCCGTGAGTTCTTGTAGGAAGTGTATCTGGGCCCCCCATCCTGGGGAGTAAATCTCAACCTGACAAAGGGTAGGAACAGTCTAGGATGACCATAAATGAATGGGATACCCAGTCCATCTCTTAGTCCACTATTTTTCAGGTAGTCCAGGAATATATTTTGGCCCATTGGCCTAGAGGAGAACCCTATCTTAATCACTGTCTTCACACAGAGCTAATATCTTCGCCATTTGGTGTGTTTTTCAAGGCCCGTGATTTCCTGGCCCTGGCTTCTATTTGTTAGGGCCCTCTTGGACCCCGAAGCTGGCTCCTTTACTTGTAATGTGCACACTGGTCTTTTTCAGGGAGTTTCTTATCTCTCTTTGAGTCCCTCTTCTCTGCTTTCTGTAAATTCTTTTCCTGTCACCTTTCTTTTTCTTCACCTCTCTCTAGTCTCAGCAACTTACACTAAACCTTCTCTATTCCTCTCCTCTATTCTTTTTTTCTAGACTTTCTCAGCAACTTATCTCCACTCCTCTATTTTTTTTCTCTAGACTTTCTCAGCAACTTATATTAAACCTTTTATCTTATACTAAACCTCTTCATGACTTATCTTGTAGTCTCTCTAGCCTCTGAAGCCTTACCTATACTGACAGAATGTCTAGAAAGGCTTGGGCAATTGCGGTCCAGCACAGCCAGGGCTACACAGAGAAACCCTGTCTCGAAAAACCAAACCAAACCAAACCAAACAACAACAACAACAACAACAAAAACACTTGGGTTGCATTCTCAGCATCTATATGGTGGTAATTGTAACCAATTCCAGAGGATCCCACAGTACCAAGCATACAAGTGGTACACAGACGAACGTGCCAGCCAAACACCCACACACATAAACGGTAAAATAAATAAAAATGTAAAAAGAGATCTAACAACCTTGCAGCAGTTTTATTTCATATAAAACTTTTTCCTCAGATGGGCAACTACAGTATAGTGCCCAGGCCTAGCTTTGAACTCTAGATCTTCCTAACTCAACCTTCAGAAGTGTGAATAGTGTATAGGACCAAGTAAACATCTTAGTTTCTAAAAGAAGTCACCTCCTGATTGGGTACCCTTAGTTTTACAAAACCAGTGTAGGCAGGAGTAGGACTGAAGGATGAGAAGGGCAGTTAACATGGTTCAGTGCTGCCAAGCCTATGACGTGAGTTTCACTCCCAGAACCTGTAGCTTGGAAGAACTGATTCCCACAATGTCTTCTGACCTCCACGGAACACATAGAGCACACTGTAAATAAAACGTGATTTTAAAAACATAATAAAGGGAGAGCAGAAGAGGCTAGGTTAAGAAATTCAAGAGGTGAGGCTGGAGCGACGGTTCAGTGAGTAAGAGCACTGACTTCTCTTATAGAGGACCTGAGTTCAAGTCCCAGAACCCAAAATCCACCCAGGCAGCTCTCAGGCGCCTGTAACATCAGCTCAAAGGGCTCTGGCTCCCTCTTCTGGCCTCCATGGAAACTGCCCACATATGGCGCATGCGCTCGCCGACATCTACAAATAAAAACAAACTAGTCCCGGTGCAATGGCGTGAACCTTTCGTGGAGGCAGAGACAGGAAGATCTCTGATATCAACAACATATTGGCTTGACCTTCGAGCATCACAGTGTCAGGCCTAAGCTTTTGGGCTGGGCTGTCATCTCTATATATCTTTCGTCTTCTCCTACGTTAAATGAGTGAAGTTCCGACTTCCAGGTTCTGAGCGGCTACCGCGACCGTTGCGCGGAGCGCGCACTCCCGGGGCGGGGCTGCGCCAGGCGGGAACGGAGGCCCCGCCCCGTCCCGCGCCCGACCGATTTAAGACCAGTTGTGAGTACGCTGGCGGGAGCGCCCATCCCGGGCAGGCCCCGGCCTCAGAGCCCCGGCGGCGACCTGTGCAGGTTAGCGCTCGACGACCGCGAGCTTGCATCCAGGCCTCGCTCGCCATTAGGACTCCTTGGCGCCCAGACGGTAGGTCGGCGCCGGAGAGCGCGTTCTGCATCTTGATTATCTCCGGCCTTGTAAGGGGTCACCGCTTGTGAAAACAGAATGATCAATCTGCGTCGAGTAGGGACGGCTGCAGGGCTCGAAGCACGCCTGCGTCAGAGCTCGGCGCTCCTGCGCGTGTGACCCCGGCTGCCGGCGCAGGGTGGGGGTGTAGCCGGAGGTCACGTCCTGTGGTCGCAGAAGCCAGGCGGCTCCGCTGAGGACCCCCGGGCGGTTGAAACCCTCGTGGCTGGGTGCCTAACTGGCCTGCAAAACTTTATTTGTAGGTGTGGTTCAACAACATTTTGAATTGGTAAAACAGAACTTATTGGTAAAACTTAACTAAATAGCTTTTGTTGACAAGTTGATTGTTATTAATTTTTGATGTTTCGTGCAAGGCAAGAATCGTTATCGAGGTTTTGCAGGTGGAACATTGTTGGCACCAGAAAAGCGAGCGTTTCACTTAAACCTACACAGAAAACATTGGGGTGGCAGAGCCACAAATTAATGCCTAGCATTTGCGCCTCCTCAGCTGATTCCTCTAGACCACGTTACAGAACAAACGGCTAGTTGCTTTCATGTGATTCATAAAAGGAGCGAATAAACCAATGTTCTGTGGACATGAAGCGTTAAGACCTAATAAGCTTCAGACTAGGGGCTGCTTTGGGCTCAGCTGCCATTTGGAGGAGAGGGAAAAGCAATAAACGGGAAAGAATGGGCGGGCGATGTTTGTGTTCCTGTTGAGTTTCTTCTGGTTGCTGTCTGTTGATGACATTCTTTTCGAGGTGCTCCAGGTTCTGGCAGAACACCCATAGCTATGTCCTCACACTAACCACTCTGCAGTGCGTTGTGGTATGGCCTCTCCTCTAGGAACGTTGTTAATGGAAAAGCTGCTGTAGTTCAAGTGTCTTTCACTCTTGCTCCCAGACAGACAGTTCTTCCATGAGATGCTGCAGTCAGAGAAGCACCAGAAAACCAGTGTGATATTCCATAGCTGAGCTGTCACTGGGCAGAAGGCACACTGGGAGCCTCATCCACACCCACAGGTTACTGGGAACATGAGAACAACAGTTTGTAGCTCCAGCACAATGGTAGCAGTAGGAAGACACCTTCCTTTAGACCTTAGTGGATTTGGGTGGGTAGGGGTGAAGTTAGGAGGGGTTCTATTTAGAGTCATCTTTTGGACAGCTTAGGAGAAATTTTGTTCTTGGAATGTAAGGTATTCTGATACTTATTTGTAAGTTTGTCCATAAAATGGTAAAGAATTTGGGGATCCTGATGTCTGATCTAGCCCTGCTCTCTAAGAAACATCTGTGAGCCCGAGATGTTTTAATCTAGCACAAGAACTTTTAATCCTAGCACCCAGGAGGAAGAGGGTCAAGGTTCAAGGCTTGCCTCAGGGGCACAGAGTTCGAGCCCAGGCTGGGCTTGTGAGACTCCCTAAGGTAGCTTTAGCTGGAGCAGCCAGGGGTTTGTTCAACTTGGATTTCCTCCCATTTGTTTCCATACAGATAATACCAAGAAAACCAGATGGCATCTGGAGATTTCTGCTCACCTGGAGAAGGCGTGGAGATACTGCAGCAAGGTAAGGACCGTGTCCTAGTTAGGGTCTCATAGCTGTGAAGAGACACCATGACCACGGTAACTCTTATAAAGGAAAACATTTAACTGGGGCTGGCTTACAATTTCTGAGGTTCAGTCCATTATCATGGTGGGAAGCATGGCAGCCTGCAGGCAGACATGGTGCTAGAGTTGCTGCGAGTTCTACATCTTGATCTGCAGGCAGCAGAGGGAGACTGTCTCACTCACCCTGGGCATAACTTGAGTATATATAAGACCTCGAAGTCCACCTCCATGGTGACACACTTCCACAAGGCCACACCTCCTAATGGTTCCACTCCCTGTGCCTAAGCATTCAAACCCATGAGTCTATAGGGGCCATTCTTATTCATTCCACCTCCTGCAAATGACCTGATGGTTTTTCCAGGGGTCTCATCCAGACCCTTGCCTCCTGAGATGAACAAGGTTCACAATGCCCACTAGAATGGTTTCACTCACAGCCCTCATTTCTGAGCAGAGTAGAATCTAGGAGGTTCTGAGGCATTTTAATAAGCAGCAGGTTGGACCAGCTGTCCATGCTGACTCAGCGCCTGTTTCTGCAATAGATGCTGCCTGCCATGGTGCATTGGCAATCTATTGCTAAGGTAAGGGTGGCTGGCCTGTCCCTTAAAGGCTTCTTTCCTACTTGTGTTTTCATGTTTCTCTGGTAGCCCAGGCTGGCCTTAAACTTCTGATTCTCCTGCCTCCACCTTACAGTTTGGAGAGTATAAGTATGCCTTACCATACTCAATTTTGTGCCTCACGAGGGTCACTGGGCTCTGTTTTCAGGGAGGGAATTCTAAATGGTCAGTTAATCTCTTGCTTCTCCTTTCTCAGCCTTGCTTGTGTGAATGAGTGAGGCCATCTCTACAGTTGGAACTTGCATGTCTGTTTCCCCCTCTTCCTCAAGAACTCTAATGATATTGGCCAGGCTTTGTGTTGCATGCCTGTAATCCCAGTGCTTAGGTGGCTGAGGCAGGAGGATTATAAATTCAAAGCCAGCCAGCGGTGGTGGTGCACGCCTTTAATCCCGGCACTTGGGAGGCAGAGACAGGTGGATTTCTGAGACCTGTCTGGTCTACAGAGTGAGTTCCAGGACTACACAGAGAAACCTTGTCTCGAAAAGCAAAAAAACAGAACAAAAAAAAATTCAAAGCCAGCCTGGGGCTACATAGAAAAACTTAAAAAAAAGCAAAGTTTCTAGTAAGCATATGAATGAAGTGTTTTGGTTACTGTGGTGATCCATACTAAAAGGTCTCTTTTTTTTTCTTCTCTTGGAGCTTGGGAGCTAACCAAGTCCACAGCAAGCACATGATCTACCACTGGCCCACACCCCCATTCCTTACATTTCTATTTACCAAGACCTTAACTTTGGAGCTGGCCTGTATGTAGCTCACGGGAAAGCCCTTGCTTGGTGTGCCCAAGTCCCTGGCAACACATACCATCCTTAGTTACTCCCTGGTATCCTTTGGTTAACGTCCTTATATACAAAGTAAATGCTTGCTAATTTGATGGTTATTTCTGGTTTATTTGTGATTTATGTTTTGAGGCAGGGTCTCACAATATAACACAGGCCCCACTGCAGGTCAAGTAGCCCAAGCTGGCCTTGAACTCCCAACTCTTCTGCTTCCTTCTCCCTAACACTGAGATTCCAAGTGTGTGCCACCACATCCAAATACTTGTTTTATCTATTTGTTTTTATTTGTTTGTTTATGTGAGCACTGGAGTGGAGGGATCAAGACACTTTCAGGAGTTAGTGCTCTCAGCCTGTCCTGTGGTTTCTGGGAAGCAGACTCCGGTCATTAGGCTTGGCTGCACGTATCCTTACCAGCCGAGCCGTCTAAACAGCCAACAACTATTTTTGGTAACATCTCACTATGCTGTCAGGCTGATGTCAGATTCTTGTACTTAAAGGACCCTCCCACCTTGGTCTCCTGAGGAGCAGGGATTGATTACAGGCGTGTGTCATCGTTCCTGGCTTTCCTTATTCTTCTGTTTAAATTGCATTATATTTAGAGAATTTTCCTACTGAAAAACAGGGTTTTGTTTTGTGTTTTTAGAAATAAGCAATGTTATGCCCAGTTATATAAAGCAAGGAGTCCATGTGTTTGCTTTGTCTGTCATCATTTCTTTAAGTGTGTGACAAGCAGTTTCCTCCGTGTGCCCTGACGGAGGAGGATCTCATACAGAATCCGTATTTCAGCAAGCTCTTGCTAAGTCTCTCCCAGCACGTGGATGAAAGTGGCCTAAGCCTCACGCTGGCCAAGGAGCAGGCTCAGGTAAGGCCCCTGAGAGAATGGATGGCAGGAAGAGGGGAAAGCCATAGAGAGAGAGAAAGTGGCTCAGACAGGGGGTTCTGTTTTGTTTTGAGGCGTGGAGTGAAGTTCGGCTTCGTAAGACAGCATGGCTGAGGTATGAGATCTTACAGAGAGTTATCCAAGAGCTGCTTGTGGACTACTATGTGAAGGCCCAAGACACAAACCTAACCTCCGAAGACAAAAAGGTGAGGCCGGAGAAACAAGGTAGGCGTTAGGTCCAGGGATGAGAACAACTCGGCTAGCCAGTTGTGGCAGTATGTGACCCTTACCCAGGGCTTGTGAGGCTGTGGAAAGAGCTAGAATGTAGAAATTTGGGGCTAACCTGGGTAACACAGTGAGCCCCTGTAGGAAGAGGAAAAAGGAGAGAGGGAAGGAGGAAAGAAAGGAAGACTGGACAGGGGGAAAGGGAGGTGGAGGGAATCCTAGTAATTCAGCTCTCTGAATTCAGTTATTTGCTTTGGCACCTTGCTTGAGGACTGTGAGATGTGTGAGAAGAGATGATCCGGATAGAAGACATGGGGATGGAGTTCTCTTTTGTTCTATTGCAAGGGTGTAGCCCTGGCTGACCTGGAACTGGCTTTGTAGACCAGGCTATCCTCAACCTCACAAAGATCTGCCTGCCTCTGCCTCCTGATACTGAGATTAAAGGCCAAGTCAAAAGTTTTTTGTTTGTTTGTTTTTATTTCAAGACAGGGTTTCTCTGTGTGGCTGCCCTGGAACTCGCTCTGTAGACCAGGCTGGCCTGGGACTCACAGAGATCCTCCTGCCTCTGAATCCCGAGTGCTAAGATTAAAGGCATGTAACACCACTTCCTGGTTAAATCAAAAGTCTTATAGTCTTTTTTTTTTTTTCTTGCTTTATTTTTCTTTTCAGTTTCATGAGACCCTTGAACAGCGGCTGCTTGTAACTGAGCTGACTCAACTCTCAGGTCCCGGCCAGGAGACTGAGCGGCCCCCACTGTTAGGGCTGGAGAAGGCTGACCTGCTGGAGCTCATGCCGCCCTCGCAGGTTGGAAACAGATACTGGATCAAATGTGTTAAGTTCTTGTGTATCAAGTGTCTGTCTGTCTTCTTCTCTTTTCTTTTTTGATAGGATCTCATTTATTTATTTCAGGCTGGCTTTGAACTTCGATCCTCCTGCCTACACCTCCCAAGTGTAGGCTGGGATTACAGGTGTGCACCAGCATGCTTGATTTATGAGGTGCTAGGGGTCAAGCCCAAGGCCTCTTGTAAGCTAACATTTTCTCTCTTTTTTCCCCCTTTTTTTTTTTTTTAAATTATCGCCGGGCGGTGGTGGTGCACGCCTTTAATCCCAGCACTTGGGAGGCAGAGGCAGGTGGATTTCTGAGTTCGAGGCCAGCCTGGTCTACAGAGTGAGTTCCAGGACAGCCAGTGCTACACAGAGAAACCCTGTCTCGAAAAACCAAAAAAAAAAAAAAAAAAAAAAAAGAAAACCCCAACTCATGCTAACGGTATTCTACTCTCTTTGCTCAGTCTCAGTTTTTAAATCCATGTGAATGTTCTGCCTGTACGTGTGTCTGTGCACCACATACCTGCAGAGGCTAGACAAGGAGGTTGGATGCCCTGGAACGAGCTACTGCTGTTGTAAAGTTGGAAGCAAACCTGGGTCCTCTGGAAGAACATCCAGTGTTCTCAACCACTGAGCCTTCTCTGCAGTCTTCCCCCTTTTAAAAACTCTTGCTTGATAGGCCTGACTCTGTCCTTGTGGCTGGATGAACTCTCTGTGTAGCTCAGGCTGGTCTTGAACTCAGAGAGATCCACCTGCCTCTGCCTCCTGAGTGGTACTGTGAACATGCTCTGCCACCCCTGGCCCATCCTTTTTTTTTTTTTTTTAAACAGGGTATCACTCTGTAGGCCAGACTGGCCTCAGACTTAAGACCACAAGTTAAACTTCATCCTTGGCTACTCAGTGAGTTAAGGGCAGCTTGGGCTACATGAGACTGCCCTTAAAAAAACAAAAGGACTCACATCAGCAGAGGTAGTTTCAGAGGAGAGGCTAAGGCTGCAGAGATGCTCAGTCTCTGTGAGTACATACTGCTCTTGCACAGGACCAACCTGGGGTAGAACATAACTGCTTATAATTCCAGCTCCGGGTCCACCTGCTTCTGGACTCCATGGGCACCTACACTCAGATGTGAACATTCCCGAAACAGACAAACATATAAGTTTGTCTTATATGTTTAAACATATAAGTAAATCTTTAACAAGAAATCCTAACACTTGGAGGCAGAGGCAGAGGCAGGCGGATCTCTGTAAGTTTGAGGCTGGTCTGGTCTACATAGTGAGTTCCAGGATAGCCAGGACTATGTAGAGAAACCTTGTCTCAAGCTAGCAAGCAAGCAAACAAACAAACACCACAAACAACTCCCCCAAAGGAGACAATAATAAATATAAAGAAATAAAAGGATACCTCCATTAGCACTCTGGACAGTGTGTAGGCACTGGGTGACTGATAGCTTTATTGTATCAGCTTAAAGCACTCCCAGGATGAGGAGCTAGCCCCATACCTAGCACGGGCAGGATCCTGATTTCAGTCCCCAGTATGACAATAAACAACAACTGGTAGGATTCCACTATATGGATATAACATAATTGGCTTGCTTAGTGTTATCAATTTGTGTTTTTGAGACAGGGTCACATGTAGTCTCTGGCCTTAAATTCCCTGTCCTGCCTTAGTCTCCCAAATGTTAGGATTAGTGTATTGCCATTCCCGACTCTCATGACGCCATTTCTTTGATTATTTGTGAAGCTGGGTTCTCATACTTGCTGGGAAGGTCTTCCTCTCTTCCTCGTGCTGATGGTCTGTGTGCCTCTAGGATTTCGTGTGGATGAAAGCTCGGCTCCAGCTGGAGGTGGAGGAACAGCTCAAGAAGAAGTGCTTCAGTCTGCTGTGCTACCATGACCCCAGTTCAGGTGCGAGCCGCCCTGGCCTGCTCAGTGCCCCAGTTCAGGTGCGAGCCGCCCTGGCCTGCTCAGTGCCCCAGTTCCCAGCTTTTTCAGTTTGATGTGAGTGTGAGACCGATCTTACTCTGTATTCCAGGCTGTCTAGCCAGGAACTGACTGTGTTACCCAAGTTGCTCTCAAACCTGTGGCAATCCTGCCTCAGTCTCCCCAACGTTGGGATTATTGGCATGACCTACCATGCCTAGTTTAGACTACTCTGAGACTTTAGAGTCGGAAATGTTTATTTCCTCGGTAGAGGGATTAGAACAGACTTTTGTCAGGAAATTGATGAGCTGGATGAGCTCTTGCTTCAGGAAAAGATGAATTGCTTCCTCAGAAGAGTCAGAGTGGCAAAGAGAAGTTAAGTGTATCCGTGCCCCTCTTGTCTTTATTTTGTGGTTTAAGAATGTAGGACTGCAGGCTGTAGCGGTACTCTCGGTGGCTGAGAGGCCCCTGCTCTTCCAGAGGACCCGAATTTGATTTCAGCTCCCTTGTCAGGATGCTCATAGGTGCTTGTAACCTAGCTCCATGAGATCTGGAGCCCTCTTCTGGACCCGCGTGTACACATTGCCATAGACACATGATTTTAAGATAAAAACCACATACAGAAAGGAATTCAAGGCTTGGACTGGAGAACTGACTGATTAGTTAAGAGGCTCTTGGCAGAAGACATTCCCAGCACCCACACTTCACAACTGCCTGTACCTCCAGTTCTAGGAAGACTGAAAACCTCTAGCCTCTGCATGGGTTCACATGCACAGACCCTCCCCGCACAATTACATAACTCAAAATAAATCCAAATAAGCTGGGTATGATAGCATATGCCTTTAACCATAGCACTCTGAGACACAGAAGCAGATGGACCTCTGAGTTTGAGGCCAGACTGTTATGCATAGCAAGTTCCAGGCCAGCAAGGGCTACACAGAGAGACTCTTTCTCAACAACAACAAAACCAAACTCCGGTTACTTAGTACTCCAAGGCTGCAGCAGGCATATTCCTTTGAACTCCTTGGACAGCCTGGACCACACAGTGAGAACTTAACTATAAGATGTAGACACTGTTAGAGAAGCAGGGGAGGGGCATGACTTGGATGTTGGATGGCAAAGGCCCCTGCAGAGCGGTGTCCATTGGTGGTTTCCCTGTCCCCTTATCTGTGCTCAGATTCTGATGGAGACAAGCTGAAAGCAGCGAAGGTGTGGACACTGACCGAAGTCCTGGTGAGGGAGAAGCAGCAGTGTCTGGAGGCCAAGGGCCAGCAGAAAGAGCAGCTGGTGCTGCTGGAGAAGAAGAGGGCCACCTACTCCCAGGTGTGCTGGGTGTGGCCTGCTCTCCTGTGTCTGACCCAGGACTCCTTCAGCTAAGCCAGGGCGTTCTTCTCTTACACCTTGCTTGTTCTTTGTCTTGGGGTTCAGGTGCTTCTCCGCTGCCTCAGTTTGCTACAGAGGCTTCTTCAGGAGCACCGGCTGAAAACTCAGTCTGAGCTAGACCGCATCAATGCCCAGTACCTGGAGATCAAGTGCAATGCTATGATCCTTAAGTTGAGGTGAGCTGTGAGCCTGGATCACAGGGACTCTGTTCCTCATTGCTCTCTTCGCCACGCTTAGTACCGGTGGGTTCCAGCAAGTGTCACACAGTAGTATAATTAGCCTTTCTTGATGTTACTCAAAAACTTGTAGCACTGTTAAGTATTTGTTTATTTTATATCCTTGTAAAATGGGTGTTTTAACTGTAAGGTCAGTTGCCTGGGGATTCGTTGACTGGATTTTTTTTTTTCCCTAGCAATAGGGTCTTACTATGTAGTCCTGGCTAACTGGTTGACCTGGAACTCATTTTGTAGGCCAGGCTGGCTTTGAACTGAGAGATCCACCTGTCTCTGTCAATTGACTGCTGGGTTAAAGGTGTGTGCCTCTGTAACAGAGTTAGCTGTTCCTTTTTTGAAAATTCTGTTTTGATTTCTCTTCCTCCTCTTTCTCTTCTTCCTCCCCTCCCCTCTCCTCCTCTTCCTCTTCTTCCTCCTCTTCCTTCTATGTCTAGGATTGCATGTATGACCTCTGGTGGCCGCAGAGGTCAGCAGAGGGTGTCGGCTTCTGGAAAGATGGCTCAGATGAAGGACAGGAGCTATTCTTCCAAACAACCCTGGTTTAATTTCCAGCACCCATAAGGCAGCTCATAATTGCCTGACTCCAGTTCTAGGGGATCTGATACCTTCACACAGACATACTTGCAGGCAGAACACCAGTGAGTATAAAAATAAATTATAAAAAGAGGGTGTTGGATTCCTTGGAACTGGAGTCACAGGCAATTATGAGTGCCTTGTGGATGCTGGAGGTTGAACCTATATCTTCTGCAAGAGTGATAAATGTTCTTAACCACTGAGCCATTTTTCCAGCACCCAACTTCTTAGGCATTCTTATCTCTACTTTGAAAGACCACTGAGGTATATTTGCGTGTGTGCGTGCGCATGTGCTCCACAGTGCATGTAGAGGTCAGAAGTCAACTTTGTGGATCCAGGTCTCATCTTCCACCTTAATGTGAGTTCCAGGGATCACACTCAAATCGTTAGGCTAGCGCAGTAAGCCCTTTTCCCACTGAGCCATCTTGCCAGACCCTAAACTCTTACTTGGTTTGGGATCTTCCATGTTCCATTTCTTTCTCCCTCTGTCAGGATGGAAGAGTTGAAGATCTTGTCTGACACTTACAGCGCTGAGAAAGTGGAAGTCCATCGCCTCATTAGGTAAGAACCCCCAAGAGCTGGACGCAGCTGTTCCTCAGACTTGTTCACATTGGCAGGTCTCTATACTTGTCTGTTTTCTGAGGACTTACATCCTTTTATTGAACTTTCTCTGCTGGGGCTCTTAGGGACCGTTTGGAGGGAGCCATTCGCCTCCAAGAGCAAGACTTGGAGAAGTCGAGACTGGTCCTGCACACCTATGAGGTCCTGGGAGAAGACTTTGAGAGCCTGGTGAAGGAGTACACCCAGCTCCGACTGGCAGCTGAGAATAAACGCTGGGTCCTCCAGGAGTTTAGCAAGGCCTGCCGCTGAGCTGAAGGTGGGCGGTAACCAGGAAGCGTGGATTCTTCATGGCCACCTTCTCCTCCTGCTCAGTGGAGCACCTCCGCCACAGGGGAATGGAATGGGAACGCTTGCTTAACACACTGCAGCCTCCACAGCCCCTCTGCTGTCTCTTCCTTGTTTACAATGACTGCATCTCTTCTGGAAATGTAGCTATCAGATTTATGAAATTCCGTGGATTTCTGTTTTGCATCAGCCCTGTGTAATAATTTCCTGAATAAAGTTGTAGTATTATGTCTTAGCATTTTAGTCATTTTCCTTGGGCAAAACTATAAAAAGAATACTGAAGTGTGTGTGGGTGTGGTGGTTTGAATAAGAATGGCCCCCATAGGCCACTACATTTGAATCCTTTGTCATCAGGTAGTGGAACTTTGATAGGATTAGAAGGGTCAGGAGGCATGGCCTTGGAAGTACTGTGTCACTGGGGTTTTGAAGTTTTACAAAACCTCTTTGGATCTAGGTTCTGCTTATGGAGCAGGATGTAGCTCTCAGCTGCTACTCCAGTACCTGCCTGCCGTGATGATAATGGATTAACCCTCTGAGAATAAGCAAGCCCCCAGTTAAATGCTTTCTTTGAATTGCTGTGTTCATGGTCTCTTCATAGCAGTAGACAGTGACTGAGACAGTGGGTAAGGCAGAAGAACTCAGTGGGTCCTGAGGCAGATCTGAAGTTTAATGCTATGCAGATGATGGAAGGTAGATGTACCAGCCTTCCCTAGACTCTTAGAGGCTTCATCTAGGAGAGAAGACGTGGATTAAATATGGGCTTGTCTACACACCCCCAGGAGTGCTAGGTGCTCTGGCTGATTGGAAACCATTTTGTCACTGTGGCTAGCAGTGAGGATGTTCTAATAAAGCTGCCAGGCACGCAGCTCAGCTTAGCACACAGCCACTTACATTCCTGTGACATAAGGACCTAATGCCTCTCCCAAAGCAAAGAGTGGGATACATCTGACAGCAAAATTCTGCAGTCCGCTTGGCTGAGGCGAGGCAGGGTCTGGCCGGTGTCAGCTCAGGAACAGAGTAGGCTTCTCACTCAGAAGCTACTCAACCGATGTCCTGAGAAACCAGCCAGTGGGAGCCTTCTGAGGTCAAACGAAGGTCGGCTGCATGGGAAGAACTAAGGTCTCTCATTTCACATAAAACCTTTCTGTAAATGGCACCAACCACTATCTGTATGCAAATATTAGTCCACAGGAAGCAATTTCCCAAGTTATTTAGAGAAAAGTTTATCTGTAAAAGAAAATTTAAAATAGCAGGATGAATACCAATATATTTTTGATCTACATTCGATATTGACAATACTTGGCTCTTTTCTGTCTCTCTTTCCCTCCTTCTTTGCCTTTAAAACTATTCCTATTACCCTATATGTATGAGCGTTTTGCCTACATGTTTGAATGTATAGCATGTACATACCTGGTGTAAGCAGAGGCCAGAAGAGACGGTTGGAACCCCTGGAACTGGACTTACAGACAGCTGTGAGCAACCATGTAGGTGCTGGGAATTGAACCAAGGTCTTCTGGGAGAAGAGCCAGTGTTCTTGACCACTGAGCCATCTCTCTGGTCCCCCTTTTTAAAGAATCAGGTATAAATATATACTGTAGGGATAATCTGTGTGGAAGCATCACCTGTCAATTAAATCTGAGGGCCTCTAAGCTGAGGGAGGACATTTGGGAGAGAGAGGGGAACTCTGGGACAGAGGTACATGAAGATTCACCATCCAGACTCTGAGGAAGTCAGTCGTATGAAACTGAGGAGAGATGACCAACCACGTGGCAGACATAGACTAGTATAAACAGGTTAATATATGTTAAGAGCTAGTTGGGGAGCAAGCCTAAGCTAAGGCCATAAGCATCATATATAAATGTTTGTGTCTTTCTTGGGGAGCTAGGTCATGCATAGAAAAGCCAGATTCCTTCTATAACATACACTTCCCCTGAGCCACTTTACAGTAAGTTACAGATTCCAGTAGGCAACTACTAAAACTTAGAGCATTCTTCTGTATAATGAATACAATTATTATTCATAAATGTTAATAAGTCTCTAATGACTATTATCCAGGTCATCAAATTTTTCAAACTTCTTTTCCTGACCTCAGGCCCAATAAAACCTAATGTCTTACCTTTAAATGTTAGGTTTCATTAAATTCTTTTTTTTTTTTTTTAAATAGCACTGATAAGCAGACAAGGCTGGTTTCAAATCCATGGTCTTCCAGCATCAGGTTCCTTGTGCTGGGTGTGTGCATGTGTGTATATATTGTTTGTATATTCCTTTAATGTAATAAGGTCTTAGCCCAAGCCACCCTTCAATTCAGTTCTCCTGCCGCTGCTCCTATGTGCTAGAATCACAGGTGTGTACTTCCTGGTTGACTTTTTTTTTTCCTTGTCTTTTTCCTTACAGTTTTCTCCCACTCCTCCCCACTGGGGAATGAACTGAGAGTCTTGTGCATGCTACCACTGAGCTACAACCAACTTTTTAACTGGGGTGTGTGTCTGTGTGTGTGTGTGTGTGTGTGTGTGTGTGTGTGTTCTTTGGTGGTGGTGGTGGCGCAGAGGCTTATTTTTATTTTGTTGACACATATACCTGTGGAGGCCAGAAGAGGGCGTCAGATTCCCTGGAACTTGAGTTACAGATGGGTATGAACAGCCATGTGAGTGCTGGGAACAGAACCTGAGTCTTTTGGAAGAGCAGCAAGCACTCTTAGCTGCTGAGCCATCACTGTAACCCCTTTTGTTGTTATTGAGATAAGTTTCATTATGTGGTCAGGCTGGCCTTGAACTTGCAGCAATCCTGCTTTTGCTTCTTTTTGATTTTGAGACAAGGTCTCACTATGTAGATCTGGAACTTACTACATAGACCAGGCTGAGCCAGGCTGGCCTTGAACTTTAGAGAGACTCCTACTTTAAAAAATTATATGTATGTTGTTTTGCCTGCATGCTTTTGGGAGGGGGGACTGGAAAAATAAGCATCTTCTTCTAAAGGACTGGAATTCTCTAACTCAGCTCCAGCTCTGACACCCTGGGTTTTTTTTTTTTTTTTTTTTTGGTTTTTTTTTTTTGGTTTTTGGTTTTTGGTTTTTGGTTTTTTGGACTCTTAGGGCACATGCAGCAACAAGCACACATACATATAAATAAAAAATAAAATAAATCTTCAAAAGAGACATAAGACATACTTTCTCTTGGTAATTAGTAGATCTGGAAATCACATGATAGTTCTTCCTGCTATTTCTGACAGCAAGCAGCTTCCTTATTTAATTAGATGTTATCCTGAATCAAACTAGATTTTGGTATTTGAAGTACTCGGATGATAACTTTAAAAAGAAACAGGCGTGCTAAAGAGATGCTTCAGTGGGTGAGAGTGCTTGCTGCTCTCGGGGTTCCCAGCAGTCAGACTGGGAAACTCACAACTGTCTGTAACTCCAGATGCAGGGCATCTAGTGCCCTCTTCTCACTCCCATGGGCACACAAATACACATGGCATACACTTACACACACACACACACACACACACACAAATAAATAAAAATAAATAAGAAGCTGGGGCCTAGTAGAACATGCTTGTAATCCCAGCACTAGGGAGGTACAGGCAGGAGGATCTTGAGTTGAGGCCAACCAGAATCGTTTAAGGTCAATCTGAGCTACATAGTAGGATTACCTCAAAAATATATCATGCTTGGAAGACAAACGTTAACAGATACACAACAAATATTTAGGTTGCTTCCAGTTCACCCTACTAAGGAATGTTTTGTTGAATATCTTTTCATATGTATCTTGCTCAATTTATTGTCTTGTTTTATTTATTCTTTTAAAAGGATGTCTAAAGATTTATTTATTTTATATTATATGTATGACTGCTTCATTTGCATATATGCCTAATAACACGAATGTGCCTGATAGCCATGGAAGTCAGAAGAGGGAATCCATCCCAGGAAACTGGACTTATAGGTAATCGTGAACTGCCTGACGTGGTGCTAAGAATCGAACTCTGGTCCTCTGGAAGAACTGTCCATGCTTTCAACCACTAGGACTTCTTTCCAGCCCCAAATCCAGCTTTTTGATTTGGGTGCTGAAAATTAGTACACATGTGTTTGTTTGTACAGCAAGTGGTCTCACTGGCTGTTCTTTCCCGAGCGCCTCTGCCTTTTGCTGGTATTGCAGATTAATGGGCTCATCTAGTTTACGGAAAAAGTATTACTGGTATACGAATATTGTTACTTTTTGATTGTGTGTGTGTGAGAGAGAGAGAGAGGGAGAGAGAGAGAGAGAGAGAGAGAGAGAGAGAGAGAGAGAGAGAGAG
>JANHMN010000001.1:198510489-198530410 GCA_030674055.1 Rhabdomys pumilio | reverse complement strand
GAGAGAGAGAGAGAGAGAGAGAGAGAGAGAGAGAGAGAGAGAGAGAGGGTCTCACTATGTAGCACTATTATGTAGATTCACAGAGATCTGCCTGTCTCCCAAGTCCTGGGATTAAGGGTGTGTGTCACCATGCCAGACATGAATTTAGTTTTGTAGGAAAAACAACAACAACAGTAACAACAACAACAACAACAACAACCCTTTCAGAAAAGAAGAGGAAAAGGGACAGAAGGTGTGCATGCCCCTGAAGCAAGCACTGCTTTGTTTCTCTCGGTCCTTCCATGCTTTGTCCTACTAGAGACAGAAGTTGGCCTGTGGTTCTGCAATGGAATAGATGGAAAAAGGCCTGGCAGTCAAGTGGACAGCTGAGGTTTGGTATCTTGGCTCCTGACTACCCTCTCCTCACACCTATTTCACCTCCGCTCTTGAGTGGTTCTAACTGCTCACTTTACTTGCCCCCTGCCTGTCTGATAAGTCTCGGTGATTGTGATAAGTGAAGAAACTCATCTCCAGAAAGTGGAGTAAAATCACACTGGCAAGAAAACACTGGGCCTCTTAGACAAGGAAGGTTGAATTTGAAGCTCAGCCCTGCAGGAGTCCCGGACTCCAAAGGTAGGAAAACATCGCCCCCTAGAGGCCAGCCTGGTTATCTTCGACGGAGAGCGGAATCTCTGGGGTCCAGTAATCAGAGCTTGCCCCTCTCCAACATTGTTTCCTCTATCCTGAGGGACCTCAGCGGAAATGGAAGCAAAGTTTCCTTATACAGTGCGGGAGAGATACAGAACTGCACGAAATGCAATTTGTGTGCTTAGCGATGAAAGTGTGGTTCCAGCACCAAGAGAACTGGATTTTCACAATATAAGTAGAAGGAGAGGCATTTTTAGTGGGTTAGGACAACAGGGGTTTCATTCTAGCTAGAAAGTACCTGGTTATCTTAAGCTACTATGAAAGAATCAGAAGCATTTCTGGGCATACTTCCACACGCCACTCCAAAGGCTTTGCTGTTTATATAGCTTGCTTGGAAACCACAGAGTCTAGCTCTGGAGTTAGTATGGTGGCCAGGATTCAAACAGCTGCAAATGCCAGGCTGGGTGGCTCATGCTGTAAGCCTAGCATTTGAGAGGCTGAGACAGGAGGATCATAAGTTTGAGGCTAAGACAAGCTATTTAGAGAGGCACTCACATAAAAAGAAGGAAAAAAGGAAGGGAAGGAGAGGAGAAGCAGGAAATGAGAGGTGAGAAAGAAGGTTGAGGAAAGGAAGGAGGGAAAGAAAGAGGGAGACCAGAGAGCAGAACAGAAAGCCTTCTAGAATCAGTACCAAATGGCAAAATTAAGCTGGGGGAGGGTCAGGGAAGGTCTGCTCCCCACTTACTGTATCAGGAGGACTGAGGTCTGAGGGAACTTACAACTCTTCCTTCCAGTAGAACAAAGGCTACAGAGACCAGGCTCCCTCTCACCAAAGGAGCCTGCTAGAGCCAGAGAGACTGAGGAATTTCATTACCGCACAGTAACCCAGTCCATCAGTGCTGCCTTTAGCACAGAGAAGCCTCTTTCTGCAGCAGTCAGTGCAGACTCCTGAGGATCATAGTGCTGAGATAAATGACGGCCCGGCCATCGCTCCCCCAGCCCCCACAGGGTCAGGGTACACTGACGAAGAGGGTCAGAAATAAGATGGAGGAGTACTGTGAAACGCTGTCTTCTGGAAAGAACGTGGTTGTTGCACTAAGAACTCATGGCAGCTACAGCTCCTGCATAGGACCGGTCCACGGTGGAGCCAGCTGACATTCCAGCACAGGAAAGAGCTTCACCCCTAGCTGAGGAGCTACTGGCAACCGATGGTTGCTGGAGAAGGGAGTCATTTTTCTTTGGGGGTATGGTCCCCATTACCCATACTGTAATGGATGGTCCCACACCCATGTGAACAGAGGAGGCACTAATTGGACTTAATGGGTTAATTTTTATTGTTATTTATTTATTACTGTTTTGTTTTCCAAGACAGGGTTTCTCTGCATAGCCCTGGCTGTCCTGGAACTCGCTCTATAGACCAGGCTGGCCTCAAACTCAGAGAGAACTGATTGCCTCTGTCTCCTGAGTGCTGGGATTAAAGGCATGTACCACCACTGCTTGGCTTGATGGGTTATTTTAAAATAAGACAGGAAAGTGGGAGGGAGGTGCTTTCAGTGGTCCAGGGAGATTGGGAGGGAGGATGAGAGTTGGATATAATCAAGACATACTGGATTATATTTGATATGTAGAAACGTAGCAAAATGTCACAGAATACATTTAAAATATCCAAAAAAAAAACCAAAAAAAAAAAACAGCAAAGGAGGGGAGAAAAGGAAGCAGGGCTGCACTTGTGCACTGCTAAATCTGTACACTTTTAACTTATAGGTTAACCAAATCAACAGATTAAACATGTTGTCATGCAGGCTCTGGTATTCATTCAGCCCTAAGTTTGAAAGGAATACGAAGCTAGAGTCACTGGAAAAGGAGCTGTGACTATACTGGGGGCAGGACCAAGCCTTGGTTGTAACTCCTTTCCATAGAACAAAGTTTTAACGGGCTGGAGACATGGCTCAGCAGTTAAGGACACCAGCTTGCTTTTGCAGAAGATCTGGGTTCAATTCCCAGAACCCACATGGGAGCTCCCAATTGTTCTCTAGGATCTGATGCCCTTTTCTGGCTTTTGAAGGTACTAGACACACACATGGTCTACATACACACACACACACACACACACACACACACACAAAGAAAGCACTTACACACATAAAGTAGATAATCTAGCAAACAAAAAGCCAAGGGCTTTGAAAGTTTACTAGGTTGCAGATACACTTTATTTTAAGAGAGTGTCTTTCGGTATAATCCAAGCTAGTCTTGAACTTGTAGGAATCCTCCTGCTTCTGCCTACTAAATTCTGGGATTACAGGCAAGAGCCACTCTGCTCATCTTGTACATTTTAGTGATAGACATTTCCCACATTAAAAGTAAACCTGGGAGCTGGAGAGAGATCCTGAGTTCAATTCTCAGCAACAACATGGTGGCCCACATCCATTTGTAATGGGATCCAATGCCCTCTTCTGGTGTGTCTGAAGACAGTGTACTCACATACATTAGCAAATAAATCTTTTTTTAAGAACCCTCAAAATGCTGGGCAGTGGTGGCGCACGCCTTTAATCCCAGCACTGAGTTCTGAGTTGAGTTCGAGGCCAGCCTGGTCTACAGAGTGAGTTCCAGGACAGCCAGGACTACACAGAGAAACCCTGTCTCGAAAAACCAAAAAAAAAAAAAAAAAAAACCTCAACTCAAACCCCAGAAAACTGATCCTGGCATACCTCTAGGACTCCGGAGAGTGAGGAAGCCTGGCTTACACAGTTGTGATCCCAGCTCAAACAAGCAAGAGTCATACCTGTAATCCCAGCATTTGGGAGGCAGAGGTAGGAGGATTGTCATTAGTTAAAGGCCAATCTGGATTATATAGTCAGTTTAGGCCAGCCTGGGCTACCTAGCAAGATCCTGGCTTAAAAACAAAATAACTAAAATTTATTAAATCATTTCTATTTACATATATTTATTTTTATTTTATATGTATGAGTATTTTGTCTGCCTGTACATCTTTGTACCAGGTGCATAAGGTGCTGGAGGTCAGATGAGGGCATCAGATGCACCTCACTAACCCTCAGAAGCTGAGGTACAGACAGTGAGCTGCCATGTGGGCGCAGACCCTGGGTCCTCTGTAAAAGCAGCAAGTGCTCTTAACCACTGAGCCATCGCTCCAGCCCCCTACTCATTTCTTTCTTAAAAGTCTATTCTACCTTCTTCCTTTTGTTACCTAGAGAGATGGCTGCCTGCCTCCCATCTTGGCACGATGGCTATCCTGAGACCTCTTGTGAAGCCTGAGATTGCCAACAGAAGAACCAAGAAGTTCACATGTACCAGTTAGATCCATAACTGGTAAACACCAGAGTCACTGATGACAGGGCATGGACCAGAGCCTGATGCCTGACACTGTTACAGGAGAGACAGTGAACAAAGCACACACTGACTGAAGCTCTAGAAGTTCTTGGTCTACAACATCCAGGATGTCAAGAGTGCTGCTGATGTGCTGAAAATCTTTTTTTTTTTTTTTTTTTTTTTTTTTCAATTTGAGACAGGGTTCCTCTGTATAATCTTGGCTGTCCTGGAACTCTCTTAGTAGACCAGGCTGACCTTGAACTCAGAGATCTACCTACCTCTGCCTCCTAAATGCTAGGATTAAAGGTGTGTGCTAATACTACCTCTCTCCTGGATCATGTTTTTGACAAATGCTATTGTAAATGTAAAGAAGAAAGGACCTTGGAATCTGAAAACTAGACCCTTTTCCCATTGGGCTTTTCCACAGTTAGGCATCAGTTTACTCAAGATACACTTACCTCTGTGCTCTTGCCTGTCTTGCCTGTAAAATGGACATTAATGACTCACCTTACGGTTATATCTAGTGGACCAATACTTTGTAAAAAGTCTGACACATGACAATAGTTAATAAATATCTGGCTGGTGTGTGTGTGTGTGTGAGAGAGAGAGAGAGAGAGAGAGAGAGAGAGAGAGAGATTGATTGTGTAATCCCTATGAGGTAGCCAGCTACAAACACCTACAGAGAAATGAGGTGAGTGAGGCAGACAGACCAGGACCCAAGCCTGTGTTTGTTTTTTGCTTTGTTTGGTTTGGTTTTTCTTTTTTTCTTTTGGTTTTTCGAGACAGGTTTCTCTGTGTAGCCCTGGCTGTCCTGGAACTCACTCTGTAGACCAGGCTGGCCTCGAAGTCAGAAATCCACCTGCCTCTGCCTCCCAAGTGCTGGGATTAAAGGCGTGCGCCACCACTGCCCGGCCCAAGCCTGTGTTTGAAAATATTTGTTTAAAGACATGCTGTCAATGTAACATGAACATGCTCATCAGGAAACCATTGTTTTTTCCACACAGCTGAGGTCACTCTGCACGTCCCGTTTATAATCGGTGTCACTTCATGGTGACATGATGAGCTCCTCCCTACATTAGTCAGTTTCCTTTGGCAACATTGACTTTAATGGCTGCAGAAGACCTCGCTGCATGGATGATTTACTTAACCATGGCACTCTCCATTATCTAACTCGCTCCGTGGTTTTAAAAAAGCCTTTAAATGAGGGCCTGGAGAGATGGCTCCTGTGGTACCACGAGATCCAGCACCCTCTTCACCCTCTTCTGGTGTGCAGAGGTACATGCAGACAAAACATCCATAAGATATAAGTAAGTAGGTTTTTTTTTTTTTTTTTTTGCCATCACTAAGCATTTTTCTTGGTTCATCTTTTATCCTAGTATGGGAAGATCGCTGAGGCTGCTTTCTAGAAGTAATTTATAGGCGATATGTATGGTGTTTTGGATATGGATGGTTCCTGTAGGCTCATAGATTTGAAGTCACCTGAAAGGACAGTTGCTGGAAGAAGAGAAAGACTATTGGGCTAGGGCTAGGAAAAAGGTCAAGGTGTGTGTGTGTGTGTGTGTGTGTGTGTGTGTGTGTGTGTGTTCATGATTAGGCCCTGACTATCCTGGAATTCATTATGTAGGTCAGTCTGTCCTGGAACTTGCAGAGATCCATGCACTTCTGAAGGTATGGGCCACCACACTTGGCCAGATGATGTCTTCAGGCTAAGGTAGAAGGCTCTGGAGTTGGCTGACTCGGTCTGATGCACCTCACCCTTCTAAAGATCATTTCCTTCACTTGTGGGAAGAAAACATACTTCCTGTGTCACAGCTCTTGTGAATATGTAGTGATTTCCATAGAACTTGACGCACAAAAACATAGCTTAGAGCTGACATAGTACCTCACACCTGAGATTCCAGCATGCTGGAGGATGAGGCAGGGGCATCTCCAGAAGTCGGAGTCACTCTGTCTCAAAAACCAAAACAAACCAAGACACAACACTTAGTAAATACAATTTGTTGATCTCATTATATTTTAAAATGTGTGTGTGTGTGTGTGTGTGTGTGTGTGTGTGTGTGTGTGTGTGAGTGTTCAGTCACACGGATGGAGGTCAGAGGGCAATTTGTAGATTCTCTTCTACTTGGGATCAAATTCATCACCTCAGGCTTGTATGACAAAACCTTTAAAAAATCAGCTAACAAAAAACTCCATTAGGATTGTGATTGAGGCCAGGCGGTGGTGGCGCACGCCTTTAATCCCAGCACTTGGGAGGCAGAGGCAGGCAGATTTCTGAGTTCGAGGCCAGTCTGGTCTACAGAGTGAGTTCCAGGACAGCCAGGGATACACAGAGAAACCCTGTCTGGAAAAACCAAAAAAAAAAAAAAAAAAGGATTGTGATTGAGGGCTGAGGACCCGGCCAGGCAGACAGGGCATTTGTCCTGCAAGTGTAAGGGACAGAGTTCAGAGTTCAAACCCTCAGCACCCACACAAAAGCTGGGGGTACAACAGCCTGTCTGTGACCCTAGCACTGCAACCAGAGACAGGAAACCCCTGCAACAACCCCACTCAGCAAATGTCTGTGCCTCAATACATAAAGTAAGAAGTAACTGAGGAAGACAGGCAACACCAGCCTCTGGGCTCCACACACGTGCACGTGTGCTCACATGCGTGTGCCCACACCACAGTGTTTTTATTCTTTGAGATAGTATTTCATATATCTCAGGTTACTCTCAACTTTACTTTGTAGTAAAGAATGACCTAGAACTTCTGATCCTCCTGCCTTTGCCTCCTGAGTGCTGAGATCACATGTACAGACTGCCAGGCCCCCTGTTCATGCCATATAAACAGAATCTGAAGCTTTGTTCATGCTAGGAAAGTTCTGTACAAACATCCTGACCCCTTTTCATCATATATACGTGTGTGTGTGTGTGTGTGTGTGTGTGTGTGTGTGTGTGAGAGAGAGAGAGAGAGAGAGTGAGAGAGAGAGAGACAGAGACAGAGACAGAGACAGAGACAGAGACAGAGACAGAGTGACAGGGTCTATAATATAGCCCAGGATAGCCTTAAACTCAAAGCAATCCTCCTGCCTTATGCTCATGAGTGCCTTCTCAGTATCTTGTCTCAAAAACAACATGACACACATATATATGTATATTCAATACATGCATTGCGATATATATATGTGTATATATCCTTATATAGGACTAATATATGACTATATATATATATATATATCCTAATGTCAAATCTTATTTTAATTTTTAGAATAAGCACTATTTAATTGTGTTATTACTATAGCAATATATGGATTTTTATTTATTCTAAATACTTCAGGAGTTTTATATCCATAAGACAGAACTGCTCTAGAGATTTTATGGGTGCTGCTTTTGACAGATTTTGATATTGGATGTGTTCCTGTTTCATACATAAATTGAGGCGCTTTCCATCTTTTCTATGTTTAGCTCAGTCCCTGCTTTCTATTTGTCTTGGCAGATTAATACCATATAATAGAGATGACAAGGAGGAAAATGCAAATCGGCACAGATTATTTTGCCTCAGTAACTCTGCCACTTTCATAGCCAGAAGAAAGCTTTGATTGTAAAGAAGCAATTTGGAGCAGTGGGAGGGTCAAGAGAGCCATTATGGAGGTGTTGAGAGAGTGCTGCTGGCCAGGCTGCACAGAGGTGAGTGAAGGTAGGCCTCTCCCCAAGGCCAGTACAACAAAAAAGAGCAGTTAAGACTGACAGGAGGTGTTTAAACAAAGACAGTCAACTCAGTCAAGTAAAACAGTCTGGAGACAGAATGGGGGCAGCAGGGAGGAAGGGTTATCTGGGAGTGGGCACCTCTTCCCTTCCCTCCCCTCCTTCCCTTTCTCCTACTCTCCCCTCCTCTCTCCCCTTCTCCTTCTCCTTCTCCTTCTCCTTCTCCTTCTCCTTCTCCTTCTCCTTCTCCTTCTCCTTCTCCTTCTCCTTCTCCTTCTCCTTCTCCTTCTCCTTCCTTCTCCTTCTCCTTCCTTCTCCTTCTCCTTCTCCTTCTCCTTTTCTCCTTCTCCTTCTCCTTCTCCTTCTCCTTCCTTCTCCTTCTTCTCCTTCTCCTTCTCCTTCCTTCTCCTTCTCCTTCTCCTTCCTTCTCCTCCTTCTCCTTCTCCTTCTCCTTCTTCTCCTTCCTTCTCCTTCTCCTTCCCCTTCCCCTTCCCCTTCCCCTTCCCCTTCCCCTTCCCCTTTCCCTTCCCCTTCCCCTTCCCCTTCCCCTTCTCCTCTTCCTTCTCTTCTTCTCCTCCTCCTCCTCCTCCTCCTTCTCCTTCCCCGTTCCTTCCAGAAAGGAAAGTCCCCAATGCTCCGCTCTGTTGTCATTACTGGAAAAGCAACCTTATTTCTTACCTAGATTATTTGGCCATCTTTCGTGTCTGTCTTCACCCCAGCAAAAGCTCCCATCCTAGCTCACAGCTGACATCTGCAAGCTTCTGAAGTCAGGGGACAACTTTTGGGAGTCAGTTCTTTTCTTCCTCTTTGATAAGGGTTCTGGGTCACCAGGTTCTTTGTGATGAGTGCTTCACCCTCAGCCTCCTCACTGGCCTGGGTCCTCTAGTTCAGCCCTTCTCTTCTTGCTCTACGCAGACCAGTAGTTACACGATGTTTGTTTGTGTTTGTTTGTTTGTTCCCCAGAGACTAGGAGAAGTTTGCAGGATAGAGCAGGATAGAGCAAGCCGGAAATCCTAGGACCCGCTCAACATTGTGCTCCTGAGGTGGACAAAGCCATTTTTAATGGGGAGCAAAGACAACCCAGATAGAAGAAATTCAGCCCCACAAATGTCCAGAAATCAGAGGTTCTTTTAAAGACACATACTCTACAAAATTATTTTAACTAGTGGAAATACAGTATTTCACAGATTATTTTCTTCTTCCACTTTCATCCATGGACTTTTAACAGACAGTGGAACAACCACCCCTCGCTACCAGGAGTGGGACCCCAGAAACAGACGGTCCACAGCCCAGAAAATTAGCTTCCTCAAGAGAATACACGTAACAGGCTTTCTGTGGGTGTGGTTTGCTGGGCACAACCGAGGCAGAGAAAACGCAAGCCTCCTTAACAAATTTTTTATCACTTAGATAGTAGGCAGGGAACTCATTTCGCACAGACAACCACCCACTGAAAAGATCTGCAGGGAGGAATTGCAAGTAAATTATTCAGATAGGCTCCCCTGTGGGTCAGGAACCGTAGCCCTCCAATCCTGAGGTATGAACATGAGCCATATAGAAGGACTTCCTTTCCAAAGTATACTATGGAAAATTGTCATTGGTAGACAAAGAAGGAAAGAGATCATACGTTTGTGTGTGTGTGTGTGTGTGTGTGTGTGTGTGTGTGTGAGAGAGAGAGAGAGAGAGAGAGAGACAGAGACAGAGACAGAGACAGAGAGACAGAGAGAATGTGCATGTGTGTCTGTGCTGATTTCAAGAGATATTCAAGACTGAGCTTCCCAAGTAGCAGAGACTATAGGCATACAGCTACACATGGAGGGAGATTAGTGTATTATGGAGAAGCCTGAGAAATCCCTTCCACCAGATGACGGAAGTCAACATTCATAGCTGTAAGGCATGCTGATAGAATGTACCCTTGACACCACGTGATGACAATGGTAGGAGGCAGATTGATTGTCTAAAGTTTGAGGCCAGCCTGCATTATACCATGAATTCCAAGCCAGCCTCAGCTACAGAGGGAAATTCTGTTTCAGAAAAAAATCCAAGAACAGAGAAAAAAGGGAGGGGCGAGAGGGGGAGAGGAAAACAGAGGGGGGAAGAGAGAGGTAAAGAAGGAAAAAAGAGGAAGGGACAGAGGGACCGAGGGAGGGAGGTGTGGAGGGAGAGAGTAAACAGCAGCTCCTGCAGCCCATCTCTTATTGTCTTTCTTAGTCTAATCATGAGAAAAATATGAGACAAGTTCTAATGGAAGGGAATCTTACAATATGACGACAAGCACTCATCAAAATTATCAATTATAAAACACGAAGATCAGCTGAGAAATAGTCTCAGTCCATAGGAGCCTAAGGAAACATGCAACTAAATGTAGTATGTCTACTGCTTAAGGTCCTGGAGCAGCAAACGGAAGGAGGTGGAGGTGGGGGTGGGGGTGAGGGCTTGGGAGGTAGAGGTAGGGAGAGGGTAAACGGGAAGGGGAAGGGGAGATGGTACAAAAGCATACTCAACACCCTCATGGTAGGTTTTCTTACTTCTCTGGTTTCCTGACTTTCACATGATCCAGGACTTCTTAGGGCGCATCCCATCCACATTCTTTCTGTATTGCCAAGAGCACTGTCCTCCTGATCTCACTAGTCAGGACTTGCCTTCTAGAAACGTCCAAATATTGTCTGGTTCAGGTAATTTGGTTCATACAACCCTCTATTACACAGCATTTTCTAGATGCCCAGTTTAGCATATCCAGTTCCCAAATCCAATTCTCCCTGACCTTCCCACTGCAAGGACAAAATGATGGGTACCGACCCTATTATTATTATTATTATTATTATTATTATTATTATTATTATTACTATTATATTGTTGTTGTTATTATTTTCCCCTGGCTCCTTGCTAGTTAGCTCCTGAATTCTGTCAATGTCTCCCGTCGTGGTTATCCTGATTAGGTTTTTTGTTGTTGTTGTTTTTTGTTTTTTGATTTTGCATTATTAAATCAGTCTGATACAAAACGAATCATTTGAGAAGAAGGAACTTCAGATGAGAAAATAACTCCATCAGATTGGCTGGAAGGCCCTCAATATCTGTGGGCTTGTTGCCTTTAGGGATGTGTCTCCCATTTCCCTTCCCTGGTCTTTCCTTGCCTCTGCCATTTCCTTTTCCTCGTGTTGAGCAGCTGTTAAGAGGGGGAAACTTAGATTCTCCTGGGCCTCCGCCAGGCAGTTTCATAGTTCCTGGGCACTGTGATTTCTCGTGAATTTCCTTTCTCTGACGGGCGCGCGAAGATGTTTATTTACATTTGTGTTTGAGATAGAATCACTAGAAATTAGTGGGTGACTTACTACACTCTATTTTTAAATGTAGCATAGCAACGAGACAAAGCTCAGTTTCATAGTCCATTCACCAAAATTTTCATGCTCAGAATAACTTCATTTTACACGAAACAGCTTTGAAGAAAGGAATGAGAAAGACCAGCATTAGATGGGTGCAAAATAGAACCAAGTTAGGACCTGAAAACTACAGCGTTAAGAGATAGCAGAGAATATAAATCGGTCGAGGGACAAGGAAAGAAAAACGTTTTCAAATAGCAACATTGGGAGATGATTAGATTAGCAAGGGATGCAAATAAAGGAGTACCAGTCCCAACGAGCCAGCCAGGAGTCGAACCTGGAATCTTCTGATCCGTAGTCAGACGCGTTATCCATTGCGCCACTGGCCCGCAGACATTACACTGCCGCCCAAAAATGGCACTTCAGGCTTATCCTGCAGGGCTGCATGGGACCTGTAGTCTTACTAGAGCGCTACAGATGGACCGAGCATTCTGGGAGATTGCAGAGCGTCACCAATGAGAGCCTGTCATTGGTAGAGCAGGGGAGCCACGCCCACGCCACTCTGCGGACTGCGGATTGGCGGGAGCAGCAGCTTGGTCCCTCCGCCTCCGCTCTGGTGCTGTAAAGACGCTCTGGTTGTTAAGGCGACTTGTCCCGCCTCCTGGGGACTGTTCTCCGCTCTGTGATTGGCCTCTAGTATCAAGGAATCCCGGCGTGGGCCGCGCGAGGGAAAAGATGGCGGCGATGGCAGTCGGAGGTGCTGGTGGCAGCCGCGTGTCCAGCGGGAGGGACCTGAATTGCGTCCCCGAAATAGCTGACACACTGGGTGCTGTGGCCAAGCAGGGGTGAGGGCCAGACTTCCGCCAGAGGAAAGCGGGATCCAAATTTGGGGAACAAGGAGGGCAGACTAGTCCCCTGCAGGGGATGAG
Organism: Rhabdomys pumilio; assembly: GCA_030674055.1. Classification (NCBI taxonomy): domain Eukaryota; kingdom Metazoa; phylum Chordata; class Mammalia; order Rodentia; family Muridae; genus Rhabdomys; species Rhabdomys pumilio. The sequence goes on along the minus strand of JANHMN010000001.1, from coordinate 198,518,527 downwards.
GGTTTGAGACACCATTGCTCCTTGAGTGGGAAAGACTTCGGCCCTAAGAACGAGAGGATGAAACTCTGGGGAACATGTGGTCACCGAGTTAAAAAATCAGGGGAGTTACAGAGTAAATTTTAAAAGGGACGCAGTCATTCCTTCTAGGGCCTTAGAGACTGGGATTATCCGAAAATAGAACTATAAGGCAATCGAAAGAAGAGGTTAATCTGGTTTGGGGAGGCATGGGCAGTATTGGGTCAAGTCTAACTTTGACAGTCCTGGAAAGCCAGTGAAGTCAGGGAAGAAAGAAAGCTACTTGGCTTGGATGTCCATTTCTCGTTTATTTTTTCATGATTGTGTTTTGGGAAGAAATTGATGCACAGTGTAGTAAAAGTAATGAGCCCCAAGATGGGCTGAATTCAGTAGCCCGTGTGGTGACCGATGGCTTTATGGACTGTGCAAAATCAGGATATTAAACCCAGTTGGTTGGATCTCTGGGCCGTCACTTTACATGATGATTCTGGGTCTGTCGCGGTTGTAGGTTTGATTTCCTCTGCATGCCTGTCTTCCACCCGCGTTTCAAGAGGGAGTTCATTCAGGAACCTGCTAAGAATCGGCCTGGCCCCCAGACACGATCAGACCTACTGCTGTCAGGAAGGGGTAGGGACCATCCCCTGTGCCCCTTAATTATTAGAGGCAGGAATATCTTCTGCTTTATAGGACTTAATTCTCCTCCTCTGACTTGGTTTTATATTGATTAGCCCCTATGACAAAGATAACTTTTTCCCCCTTTTTTTCTTTCTAAGAGTCACAGTCCCCCATTCTTCATCAGGCTATCCCTATATCAGAGAGAAAAAGTCTTGTTTTTTATCTCTTTATTCTCTGCTGAGAACTAGAAATTGAGCAAGAAATTGCCAACCCCCATTGAGTCTTTGTCTTTTCTTGATTGGGGGAGTACAGACTGGAATACGCTAATTGTGGGAAAGCTTTCTCCATGGATTCATCCAGACTCAAAAGTGGAGAAGATCCGAAGGAACTCAGAGGCGGTAAGGCAGTTTTAATTTCTCCATGGGATTCTTTTAAAGGTCAGGCCTGACCTGGGTATTGTGGCACCTATCTGCAATCTCAAGTATTTGGGAGGCTTTTCCCACGTCAGGAAGATAATGAGGGAGAATTGAGAATCCCATGCCAGGAGAAGAAAAGGAAATAAATTAGTTCTGTCACTAAACTAGATTAGGAGAGTAAGCTAGTAAATCAGAGTACAGTTAAAAGGGTCTGGAGCTATATGTGATGGTTCCACATCTATAATCTCAGCAGAGGAACATCTCTAACTCAGCAAATTGCCAAGTTCCAGGCCAGTTAGGGCTACACTCTAAGAGTCTGTTTCAAAAGAGAAGTCTGGTTCTGGCTGCGTATGGCAGCTTCCAGCTATAATCCTAGCACTCAGGAGAATGAGTGAGGACTGCCTCAGATTCAAAGTCAAGTTGAGTTATGTAGAGAATTCCAGAAGTCTGGGCCACAATGTCAGAGCCAGTTTCTGCTGTTCCTTACCTCAAATGTACTTGGTTCTTAGCTTTTAATGCTTTTCTCTTGTCCTGTGTTTCAGGCTATGTTACAGGAGCTGAATTTTGGGGCATATCTGGGTCTTCCAGCTTTTCTACTGCCTCTTAATCAGGAAGATAACACAAATCTGGCTAGAGTTCTGACCAACCACATCCACACTGGCCACCACTCTTCCATGGTATGACTGAGGTTCTCTCCTGCTGTGTTTCATGATAGCTGTACCTTTTGTCTAGTTATGCATTTGACAGAATTGAAGTGTCAGTGCTGTTCATCCCCAGCCCCGTAGAAACGTGGTATGCAGAGAGTTTGAGAACAGTGTATGGGGCTAGAGAGATAGCTCAGTGGAAGATCACTTGCCTAACATACATGAGCCTCTGGGTTTGAGTCTTACCATTGTAAAACAAAAGATAAAGAAAATACTTAGCTGGGCAGTGGTGGCGCACGCCTTTAATCCCAGCACTTGGGAGGAAGAGGCAGGCAGATTTCTGACTTCGGCCAGCCTGGTCTACAGAGTGAATTCCAGGACAGCCAAGGCTATACAGGGAAACCCTGTCTTGAAAAAACAAAACAAACAAAAAAAAACCTTAATTATTTCTATTTAAAATAAAAGACAAACTAGGTATTTGCATAAGGATATGTATAAGGTATTAAACATGTGTAATCATATTTAGAAAAGCATATAAAGAGATTAACTTGTGATCTGGATCAAGATCTTTCGAGGGAGCCTTTCTAGACCCGATGAGTTCGAAACAGCGTTTTAACAGGGTACCTGTTCATATGCAGTTCTGGATGAGGGTACCCTTGGTGGCCCCAGAGGACCTGAGAGATGATGTAATTGAAAATGTACCAACCACACACACAGAGGAGTACAGTGGAGAAGAGAAGACATGGATGTGGTATGTCTCCTTTTGCTGCTTTACCTGCTTGGCATGTAAAGGAGGACTATGGGGAACTGGTGGGGAGCGTTCCTGAGTTATAAGCCATATGCATCTGACAGGATCTTTCTTTGTTTCTGATTTTGGGCAGGTGGCATAACTTCCGGACTCTGTGTGACTATAGCAAGAGAATTGCAGTAGGTAAGTCCACAGGGTTCTGAGATATGAGTAGCCTCCTAGGAATGAGATTCAGCAGGCTGGGCATGGTGGCCCACCACCTCTCATTCCAGAACTTGGGAATTGGAGGCAGGCAGATCTCTGTGAGTGTAATTAAAGCTAGCCTGGTCTATATAGTGAGTTCCAGGATAGCCAGGACTATGTAGATAGACCCTGTCTTTAAAAAAAAAAAATAGCCAAACAGTGGTGGAGCATGCCTTTAGTTCTTGCACTTAGGAGGTATAGGCAGGCAAGTCTCGGCAAGTTTGAGGCCAGCCTGTTCTACAGATTAAGTTCCAGGGCAGTTAAGCCTATACAGAGAGACCTTGCCTCAAACAAAAGTAAGAATCAGCGGTTTAGAAAGTTTCAGGACAGTCAGGGTTATGTAGAAAGACCATGGCTTAAAAAAATAAATTAAAAATTCAGCAATTTCAGGGCTGGAGAGATGGCTCAGTGTTTAAGAGTGCTTGTTGCTCTAATTTTGAGGACCAGAATTGAGATACCCGGACCCACATTGGGTTGCTCACAACTGCATATTACCTCTAGCTCCAGGGGATCTGGCGCCCTCTCTGGCCTCTGTGGGCACCTGCACACGAATGGCACACATGTGGTATACGTACATGTACACAGCACACACACATGAATAAAAATTAAAGTCTAAAAAAAGGAACAATTTCATGAGGCTGGGAGTGTAACTCGTTGTAGAACACTTGCTTGTCTAGATGCATGAAGCCCCTAAGTAAGAGCCACAGTACACATACATGTAATGGCATGTGCCTGCAATTCCAGCACAGAGGAGGAGGGAGAGGCAGAAGGGTCAGAAGTTCAAAGAAAGTTCAGTGCTACATTGGGTTACATGAGACCCACTCTGAAAGTAGAACCAGCGTTTTCATATACCGTTAGTCCCTGAACATGGGACGCAGAGGAAGGTGGGTCTCTGTGCCACGCCATCCGAGACTATGCAGTGAGAACCTGTCTGAGAAAAGGAGAATGAACTGAGTTCCATGTGTTAACTGGGTAGTTTGGCTGCTTTCCCTGTGCTCAACAGAAGGGAAAGAAATTGCACCCAGTAAGACGGGCTCCCTGCTCAGTAGTAGGTCGTCGTTTTCTTCCTCTGTGTAGCTCTTGAAATTGGAGCTGACCTTCCATCTAATCACGTCATTGACCGTTGGCTTGGAGAACCCATCAAAGCAGCCATTCTCCCCACCAGCATTTTCCTAACCAACAAGAAGGGGTTTCCTGTTCTTTCTAAGGTGCAGCAGAGGCTGATCTTCAGGCTCCTTAAGGTGGGTAGCTATAGGGTTTCAGGGTGGCCCAATGGCATCTCCTGACTTAATCACTTAGATGCCTTTTCCCTCTTTGGAAGAGGAACAGGTGATTGTTTTCTTTCTGGTTCCTTCTCCAGAACTTCCCTGATTTCTGGAGCAAAAAACAAACTTCACAAGAAATTTGTTCTTAAATAGTTAAAGTAAGAGACTGGGTGTAGGGACACACAGCTTTCATCCCAGCACCAGGAGGCAGAGGCAGGCAGATCTTTTGAGTTCCAAGTCACCCTGGTTGTTCAGGCCAGCCAGGGCTTGTTTATCTCAAAACAGATAGACAAACAAGAAGTTAAAGGTCCTTGTGCCCAGGGATCACCAGAGAAACCAGGAATGTTAAGCATGCAGGAGTGTTTTTTCAAAGGGAAGGAAGTATAACCTGTTTTTTCATTCAGAAAGCTGAGAATTGGTGATTAACAACCTGCTGATCTGTGTTATCTGAAGGGCTGGGTCATATCTGTAGCCGCCAGTGGGACCGGGTTCACCTGAAAGGAAGGCTGGGAATGAAAGGGGAATGAAGGGCGGTGAGAGAAAACATGGAGCCAAGACAATGTATTCTGATCAAGACCCAAAGTTTAATATTTTGCTTTCACATACAGAGGGGAAGCCCCACCCCCAGAGTCTCTTCTTGTTTCTGCCCAGCGGCTGGGTGGGGGGATAGCAGCCTAGAGGTGTCAAGAAAGCTCCCCAGGCGGTCCATTCTTCTTAGCTCCTGTAGCAGACTGTGGGTCACCAGCAATGTCTCCTAGGTCCTATTGTTTTGGTCTACTGTGGTAAATGACTCTCAGGCCTGCTCAAGGCTGGGGGAGGGCACAACATCAAGCTCCCACATCCAGAACTGAAGGTGGCTATTAGTCTGAATGACCTCTCTGCTCTTTGTATGACCAAGACCACACTGATCCTTAAGCTAATACTTGTAGCCTATCTCTAAAACCCATCTTCTTGGAAGAAATAACATGTACCTTGAGTTGAGTTTTGATGCAATTATGCTTCCTTGTACACCGGGGATTATATTACGCCAGGAAACTTTCTACCAAACTGTACTGTGTTTAAACATGCTGGCAATAAACTGCCTGGCATCAGATTCTCAAATTTGGTCCAGCCTAGGTCAGGATGAACTGAGTTCTCATTCTCACCTTGTCGTGGATTGTTTCTTGCTCCTGTGACACCTGCAAGGACTCCCCTCACCTGTGGTCCTTTGTGTCTGCATATGGGGACTTAATAAATTTATGAAAGCCCTATCTCTTTTTGGTTCTAGGACAGATGCTAGACAATTATTGGTATGGGTTTTATTTTATGTTGGGGCTTTTGGTTATATACCATAATATCTGAGAATCATGGTTTGTGGGCAGGCTCTCATGGTCTGACTTTTCTCACAGTTGGAAGTGCAGTTTATCATCACAGGAACCAACCACCACTCAGAGAAGGAGTTCTGCTCCTACCTCCAGTACTTGGAATACTTAAGCCAAAATCGCCCTCCACCCAATGCTTATGAGCTCTTTGCCAAAGGCTATGAAGACTATCTGCAGTCCCCACTTCAGGTAGGTGTAGAGAGCACTAAAGGTGAGAGTAGGGACCACAGAGATGACTCAGTTCAGAGCACGGGCTTCTCTTCCTGAGGACCTGAATTGGGTTCCTGGCAGTCACATGGTGGCTCACAGTTGTAACTCCCGTTCCAGAGGACCAGGTACTTGAGAGTACCTTTTCCTCAGGCCCGGCCTACATGTGCACAGACATACATACAGGCAGAATATCCATGCACATACATATTTTTAATTGAAAAAGACACAATAATAATTGTAATAATAGCCAGAGATAGGGGCAAGAAATATCTCTTAAGGTCCAGATGGATCCTATCTAAATTCAGAAAGCAATGGGAAAGTTTTGATGTCTTGGCCATTTGCCAAATACTGGCCAATTTATTCTTCCATCTCATTTGTCAGCCTCTGATGGACAATCTGGAATCTCAGACATACGAAGTGTTTGAAAAGGACCCCATCAAATACTCTCAATATCAGCAGGTATGGTGTTGGCTTCAGGGTGGCAAAGCTGATGGTTAGTAAAGAAGGGGTCACAGCTATGAGGTTTTCTGTCTTTCCCCTCAGGCTATCTATAAATGTTTGCTAGACCGAGTACCAGAAGAAGAAAAGGAGACCAGTGTCCAGTGAGTACTTTCCCTTTATTCCCAGGGAGTTGTATGTCTGCTTCTCTATGTGCTCAGTCAGCCTGACTTTCCCCTTTTCTTAGGGTACTTATGGTGCTGGGTGCAGGCCGGGGTCCTCTAGTGAATGCGTCTCTCCGGGCAGCCAAACAGGCTGAGCGGCGGATAAGGCTGTATGCCGTGGAGAAGAACCCCAATGCTGTGGTGACGTGAGTAGCCCTGCTTGCTGGGCAGCTGGTCCTGGGTCCCAGTCTCCAGCCGAACTCTTCCTTACTCTGTTACCTCTGATTTCAGGCTAGAGAACTGGCAGTTTGAAGAATGGGGGAGCCAGGTGACAGTTGTCTCATCAGACATGCGGGAATGGGTGGCTCCAGAGAAAGCAGATATCATTGTCAGTGAGCTTCTGGGCTCCTTTGCCGACAACGAGCTGTCACCTGAGTGTCTGGATGGAGCACAGCACTTCCTGAAAGGTTTGTCCAGGTTGAGGGAAATCATGGCTGCGAACTGCTGCTTGCTAGAGTAAAAAGATCTACAAGTGGGTGGACTAGAGATTCTTTCCCTAAGGTCTGTGGGCTGATTGTAGCTGTGGGACATTTATCTGAGATGAGGCTCTGGATGTGATCTCTACCATGGGTGGAAAAAGTACCTTGGGCTTAATGTTCCTGGGAACTTTTCTGGGGTGTTGTGGTCCCCACCGGGTTAGAGTGCAGTCAGACCTTGCCTAGCGATATTCAGTCGCAGCGGGCTGTGTATGGGATTGTTCCCACAGGATTGTGTCAGCAGGGACCTCATGGTCACCTTAGTTTGTGTAAGGACTGTCATTTTCACATAGCTGGTCTCTAATAGCCCAGAACGGCTCTGTGTTGGGTTTTTCTTACCTTTAATCTATGGCTTTAACTTAGTAAGAGTAGAATTCCTATGACCCAACAGCCTGTCCTTCCGCCATGTCCATAGCAGCCGTGGCTTGTTCTGTTGTTTGAGCCTTCAGCTGCTGCAGAAACGCCATTTCCCTCCTTTTGGGAACTGACTTGACCCTGTTGCTGTGCAGATGATGGTGTGAGCATCCCTGGAGAATATACCTCCTTCCTGGCACCCATTTCTTCCTCTAAGTTGTACAACGAGGTCCGTGCCTGTCGGGAGAAGGACCGTGACCCTGAGGTAAAGAGTTGCTTTTCTAGAAGGGAGGACTGTTCTTTAGTCTTCTCTGCTGTCTTCCTCCAAAGCCGACGAAGGTGAAAAAGAAGCTAGGGTTGAAGAAAGTGGTTGAAGTGAGGCGGTGTTTTTATTTGTTTCTCTGATGCTGGAGCTCCAGCTTTCTCGGTCCAGCTCCTGAAGTTGTTGCTTTCTCACCCTGGACAGGCACAGTTTGAAATGCCTTATGTGGTTCGGCTGCACAACTTCCACCAGCTCTCTGCCCCTCAGCCCTGCTTTACCTTCAGCCATCCCAACCGAGGTAGGTTCGTGCATGGCTGTTCTGACTGAGACGGGTGTGGGCTTCCCGAATCTGCGTCTCTGCTCCTAGAGTGCTAGAGCTTATTCAAGTTTGCCAAGTTGTTCAGGGTTTTTGGCCCCTTGTCATCCATCCACATCTTTCCTGACAGATCCTATGATTGACAACAACCGCTACTGTACCTTGGAGTTTCCTGTGGAGGTGAACACGGTGCTTCATGGCTTTGCAGGCTACTTTGAGACTGTGCTTTACCGGGACATCACTCTGAGTGAGTGTCTGGGACAGTGTGAGAGCATTATAGCACTGGTGACTCTGGTTCAGTCTGTATGTTCTTGGGGGCTGTCCCACAAAGCTTACTCTCTGGCTCCTCCACAGAACTTGTTAGCTGAATACTAGTTGAGGTTACTGCCAGTCCAGCAGAATAATTTAGTGGGGAGCCCAGAGTCCAGGAATAGAGAGAGGTCTTTAGTGG
>JANHMN010000001.1:198491411-198510479 GCA_030674055.1 Rhabdomys pumilio | reverse complement strand
TCCAGGAATAGAGAGAGGTCTTTAGTGGGGAGCCCAGAGTCCAGGAAGAGAGAGAGGTCTTTAGTGGGGAGCCCAGAGTCCAGGAAGAGGGAGAGGTCTTTAGTGGGGAGCCCAGAGTCCAGGAATAGAGAGAGGTCTTTGATTCTTCATTTTTATGACCACAGAAGAGACTCTTCTCAAAGTAAGGAAGAGGGAAAGTGGAGACCTCAAGGTCTCCATTACTTTGTCTCCACAGGTATCCGTCCAGAGACTCACTCTCCTGGGATGTTCTCATGGTTTCCTATCTTCTTCCCCATTAAGGTAGGAGTCACCTCTAAGATGGTAGGTTGAGGGATAACTTGTGCCAGTGGTGTTCTGCTCTTGTCTCTCAGCTAGTTGGTTGTGACCCATGTTCTGTTCTGTCACTTACTCTGTGGTCCTGTTGAGATTACCCAAGTAAGCTACCTGGACTCCTCACATCTCCAACCACTCTTGTCCAGTCTTTACCTGGAAGAGGGATGAATGTTACCACTTAATTTGAGTTTGCCTTTCTAAGCCCCTCAGTGCCTTCCCACTGCCCTCAGGTGAGAATCTGGAACCATGTTGTAGGAGTTGGCTTGGATTTTCCTGCCTCCCAGGTGATATCTCTAGCTTTTAGTCCTCTCTGCTTTGCCTGTGAGATTCTTTGCTCATGTCTGCACGCTGCTAACTAACCTAGGTTTCCTAGAATATCTCTACCATCAGGCAATTTTCCCGACCTAGAATAGGCTGGCTTCTTCCTAAGTGCTTTCATGGCTCCCTGAACGTTCACAGTGTTCACTGTGTCCTTGTTCACTGTCTGGACCTTCTGTATTTTGACAGGGTAGGTAAGTTTTATGAGGGTCAGAATATTTTGTTGTATTTATCTTTTGTTGTTTGGTTTAGAGAAAAGGTTTTGAATTCTAGCTCATGTTGGCTTTGAATTCTTGATCCTCTTGCCTCAGCCTCCTGAGTGTTGGTGTTATAGGTTTGTACCCCACACTTGGCTGTTCATTATCTAATCTCTGTTCTACCAACATTGCCAAGTATAGTTCTTCAGTTCAACCCCAACCTCTGTGTCTTTCCTATTACAGCAACCCATCACGGTGCACGAAGGCCAGAACATCTGTGTGCGTTTCTGGCGATGCAGCAATTCTAAGAAGGTTTGGTACGAGTGGGCAGTGACGGCTCCAGTCTGTTCTTCTATTCACAACCCTACCGGCCGCTCCTATACCATTGGCCTCTAGCCCTGCACACAGTGTCAGAGCTTTGGAAGCAGCTCTGAGTTCTCTTCCTACAGCACAGAAGGTGCAAAACATCTGCTGGTTCAGTTCATCTGTGAGACCCTTACCTGCCAGCGAGGAATGATTCAGTCTGCTTTCCTACCTTCTGTCATGGTAGCCAAGGGGTAGGCATTCCAGGACTGCCAAGCACGGTGGTGCACACTTTTTATCCCAGCACTCCAGAGGCAGAGGCAGGTGGATCTCTTTAACTTCAAGGCTAGCCTGGTTTACCTAGAAGTTTCAGGCCACCTAGGGCTACAATAGTGAGACCCTGTCTCCAAAAAGAAAAAACAAAAAAGAAAAAAAAAAAGAATTACAGGACATAAGCCAGCAGCAATCTTCAAAAGCCTCTGGCTAGGGCATGAGGACTCAGTGGCACTGAATGAAACGGCTTCAGCAGGTGCTCGGCCTCCAGAGCTTCCCAGGGGTCAGGAGAAAAAGCAAAGGCTTGTGCAAGAGCCCCGGGAATGTGTGCATGAACACTTGACTTGCAGCCTTCTCCTTGCCTTACTCTGTTGTTGTTTGGATGGTTTTATGTCAGAAGGAAACAAATAAAGTGAAGTTACGGCCTCTGCTGCTTTACCCCGCTACTGCCTGCCTGTTTCCTACACCTCACTTGAATCCCAGCATGTTGAGGTCAGTCTCTTGCCTTACCTGAGACCCAAGGAGACCTAAGAAACCCGGAATGGTCAGTAGTAGAGCACAAAGTACTCAGTGGGAACGTGAGATTCTGAGTTGTGTTCGTGTTGTGTTCTGTCCTCATGTGTCAAACCCTCCAGCCCCAACCCAGCCCCAGGACCTCTGGATGTGTGCTTTCTCTGTATGGTCCATTAGGTCCAGTTGCCTATTTTCCTAGACACTTTGGGGATATGACTAGAGCTCGCTAGCTTCTGCCTTCCTTAGGATAGATTGCTAGGCATCTCCAGTAAAGTCAGAGTAACTAGTCCAATTGTCCATTTTGCTGAAGGAAAATTTGAAGTTGGTACAGTGAAGTGTTGCTACCTATCCAAACATCTCTTCACAGCTGGTAACTTTTGGGGGTAGTGCAGGGATTGGGCAGCTGAAGTCTCCAGGAGTTTTAGAAAATCTAAGAAAGTGAGGGTTGGCTCCATCAGTTCTTCTTAGAACAGAATACTGCAGTACCCTTGTCAGCAGCTGGGAAATTATCTGTTTAAGTTAGCAATAGGGGGCCATGTGTGGTCTGAAGCGAACAGCAGTGTAGCGGAAGAGTCTGTGGCAATACTCAAGTCCCAGGGAGTGAGGTCAGGAGGGGCAGTCTGGAGGGTGGGTAGCTGCCTACCCAGGATGGAGGTATGGGGCCCTACGAAACCATATCCAAGAAAGCAAACTACCCTCAAGTCAGTAGGTATGGTCAAGATTGTCAGCCAGGCAGTGGTGGCACACGCCTTTAATCCCAGCACTTGGGAGGCAGAGGCAGGCGGATTTCCGAGTTCGAGGCCAGCCTGGTCTACAGAGTGAGTTCCAGGACAGCCAGGGTTACACAGAGAAACCCTGTCTCGAAAAACCAAAAAAAAAAGATTGTCCTCTGTGGGCTCTGCCTAAGGTGTTGAATCAGGTGCCTGTTGGCATCTATATCTGGAGAGAACAAGTGAATCTTCTCTCCATCTGTTTGCTTTCCTTCTGTAAGTCACTTAACCAGGGAGTTGGTGGTGAGCATCTCCCAAAGATGCCTTTGCTTGAGTCCTGGAGAGGTTAGCCCATCTCCTGGTGGTTACTAAGAAACATTTGAGTTTGGTTCCTATGTAGGGAATTTGTAACTTGTAATGGAAGATACATTCCTATGTAATGGAAGTTGTATCTTGAGCCTTTGTTCTGATGGATCTTTCAGTGCATGCCATGGTCTGGAAAGAGGAGTCTAGCTGCCATGGTACTTTGTTGAGAATATAGGAAGTAGTGGAGCTTTGGGGGCCCCACAAACCTGAAGGAACAGAAAGAACCTTTTGGACCAGAGTTGGTGAGAAACCTTGTAGGGCTGGGTACCCACTGCCACTCTGTCTGACAATATATACTGAGGGATTGATGTGGTCTCAGGTCTACTGCCTGAGAAGTTTGCCCAACAGGAGGGAGCTAGTCCTGCTATCAGTCTGGTAGAAAGGGATTGGGAATTCTTCCTCAATTCTCAGTCACTGGAAAGTCTATGTTTTTTATTACTATTATGTTTATTATATTATTATGTTTATTAACATATTATCATGTTAGCTTTGTTGTTGTTGTGTCTGCTTTTGTTTTTTGCTTCCCTGGGCTTTTAACTTCCGCTACACATTCCATTCCTGAGGCCACATAGACAGAAGCACTGGGACAGGATTTGCAGAGATGGTCCGAACCGGCAAGTTAATTTTTAAATTTAAGTTTTGTTACTGAGACAGGGTGTATGTAGCCCTGCTGGCCTGGGATTCAAGATCTACCTGCTTCTGCATCTTGACCTCTGAGATTAAAGGTTTGGGTCACTAAGTTTGGCAGCTGTGGACTATTTTTGAAGAGTAGTCTTGACTCATTACACAACACTGCAGTCTTAAGGCAGTATTTCTACTTCCTAATCATGTTGCCTTAGAGGTGTTTGGCCCAGGTCAGTGACATCACCCAGGAGATGGTACTGCCATTTACCCTCAAACTCCAACATTTGGTAAATTCTGAAAGTGACTGATTGGTTTTTAAGCATTCCTCTGCCCATTGGCAATGTGGCCTCCTATGACAAAATCCAGGTGTTGCTATGACTGTGGGTGGCCAGTGTGATTTTTGAAGCAAGGATGGAAGACCAGCCTGCCATGCATTGTGGATGGGACTTAATGCCCCTTGAAGGGCCAGAGAGATGTTAAGAGTACTGGTTCTGAAGTTTTTAGGGAACCTGGGTTTAATTTCCAGCATCCACATGGTGTTCACAGCCTTCCATTGACTCCTGTTTCAGGGGATATGTTGTTGTCTTCTGAGCTCCATAGGCAGTAGGCTCATACATACTGCACAGACATGCAGCCAAAACACCCATACTCCATAATTAAGAGATCTTGGCTCATAAGTTAGGACACTGAGAGATCTTGACAATTACCACCTTAAAATGAATAATATTTAACTTTACTGCTTTTAGGACTTCTAGAAAAACCTAACTAAACCCAGTGAGATTGTCAGGCCAGGTCGGGTGAGGCTGAGGGAGGAGGATCAGTTGAGTCCTGGAGTTCAGGACTCAATGCATTATACCACTGATAACCACACTAAGTTTTCAGCATCAATGTGATGACTTCCTGGGGTGAAAGACCACTAAAATTGCTTAAGGAGAGACAAACTGACTCATGTCAGAAGTGGAGTGAGTCAGTAGTGGTTTGAATGAAATGGCCTCAAAAGGCTCATATATTTGAATACTTAGCCCCCAGTAGGTGGAACTGCTTGAAAAGGATTAGTAGGTGTGGCTTCATTGGAGGAGGGATGTCATTGGGGGTGAGATTTTTATTTTTTTAGAGATTTATTTAGCCTGGTGGTGGTGGCGCACACCTTTAATCCCAGCACTTGGGAGGCAGAAGCAGGCGGATTTCTGAGTTTGAGGCCAGCCTGGTCTACAGAGTGAGTTCCAGGATATCCAGGGCTACACAGAGAAACCCTGTCTCAAAAAACCAAAAAAAAAAAAAAAAGGTTTAATTATTTATTTTATGTATGTGAGGACATTGTTGCTGTCTTCAGACACACCAGAAGAGGACATCGGATCCCACCTACAGATGGTTGTGAGCCACCAAGAACTGAACTCAGGACCTTTAAAAGGGCAGTCAGTGCTCTTAGCCACTGAGCCATCTCCCCAGCTCCTGTGGGTGAGCTTTGAGCTTTCAAAAGCCTATGCCATTCCCAGCTAGCTCTCTGACTTGCAACTTGTGGATCAGGAAGTAAGCTCTCAGCTACTGCTCTATCCCCATGTCTGCCTTCCTCCACCTCTACTATGCTCCCCACCTTGACAGTCATGGACTGACCCTCTGAAACGGTAAGCACCAATAAGCTCTTTCTTTTATTAGCTGTCTTGGTCATGGTGTTTTGGCATATGAATAGAAAAGCAACTAAAATGGTTCAGAACTTACTTTCTGATTAGTAGTGGGATTATGCCTGTAAATAGCCACTACACCCTATCCTGGGCAACATAGTAAGACACTGTCTCCTCAGAACAAAGTCAAAACCAAAAACCAACTAACCAACCAACCAAGCAAACAAACCCCAAAACAACAGGGCTGGGCGGTAGTGGCGCACACATTTAATCCCAGCACTTGGGAGGCAGAGGCAGGTAGATTTCTGAGTTCGAGGCCAGCCTGGTCTACAGAGTGAGTTCCAGGACAGCCAGGGCTACACAGAGAAACCCTGTCTCGAAAAAAAACAAAAAAACAAAACAACAACAACAAAAAAAAACCAAAACAAAACAAAAAAAACTAAACAACAACCCAAAACCAAAACAACAAAAACTGTGAGTTTGTTTTTCAAAATAGGGTTTCCCTATGTAACCCTGGCTGTTCAGGAACTTACTATAAGACCAGGATGGTCTTGAATTCAGAGATCCACCTGCCTCTGCCTCTCAAGTGCTGGGATTAAAGGCGTGCACCACCATTTCCAACATGCCAGTTTATTCAAATTAGCAGCAAAGGAGTTCCTACTCACTGGAACATCATAGTGTATTTATTTATAATAACTATTAAACAACATAATCTGGGGTCACTCAGGTGTATATTATCCATGGTTGACAGAAATGGCATGTGGTGCATGACTGTATGTCTATGCTTAAAATGCCTTGAATGGAAACTTCATATATACAGTTTGCGTGTATAGGATTATCAATTTCAATGAAAGATTATTATGTTCTTGGGAGAACTGCCTCCAGATTCTTATGTATAATATAAGCACACTGAAATACACTCCTAGCTCCTTTATTTTCAGACAAAGTCTCATATAGTCCAAGCTAGCTTTGAACTTGGTATGTAGCTGGCCATGACTTGAATTTATGATTCTCCTGCTTCTACCTATTGAGTGCTTGATTTCGTGGGACATGGTGACTGATTTTCCTCAGGGATGGAGATAGAACCTAGGGCTTCCTGTTTGCCTGCTGGGCCACATCTCTAGCCCCAGCTTTTAGCTCCTTTAATCAAAAGCCTTATGCATGTGTTAAGATTTATGCCATAGCCCAGGCTGCCTTCAAACTCTTTGGCAGTCTTTTTTTTTTTGGTTTTGGTTTGGTTTTTCGAGACAGGGTTTCTCAGTGTAGCCCTGGCTGTCCTGGAACTCACTCTGTAGACCAGGCTGTCCTCGAACTCAGAAATCCGCCTGCCTCTGCCTCCCAAGTGCTGGGATTAAAGGCGTGTGCCACCACCACCTGGCCTCTTTGGCAGTCTTGCTTCAGCCTCCAGAGTGCTAGGATTGTAGGTAGGAGTCATCATGCCTGGCTAAAGTCATAAATATTTTCTTGAAGTCATAAATATTTTATTTGGAGAGAAATATAAATTTGTTTTGTTTTGTATGACCTGTGTGGTATATGCACCAAGCAAGATTTCCTAGCTGTTTTTTTTTTATTGCTCTCTACCTTATTGCTTTATGACAGGGTCTCTTGTTAAACTCAAAGTTCACTGTGTCAGCTAGGCTTGCGGGCTGGCCATTGGGTCCTCAGGATCTGCCTGTCTCTTCCCACAATGAGAGAGCCACAGGAGAGAGTAGCAGGTGCTGGAGATTTGAACACAGGTACCCATGCTTGCAAAGCAAACCCTCTTACCCACCGAGCAGCCTCACTATCACCCCTAGTTTTATTTATTTATTTATTTATTTATTTATTTATTTAGGACAGGGTCTTATGACCTTGAACTCTCTCAGTAATTGAGGAGGCTCTTTATTTATTTTTAATTGGGCTGGGGTAATGTGGCATTCCTCTTTAATCATAGCACTCAGGAGCCAGAGATGGGCAGAACTCTGGAAGTTTGAAACCAGTCTGGTCTATATAGCTAATACCAGGACAGTCAGAGGTAAGTAGAGAGACCCTGTCTTGGGAAAAAAAAAAAAAGAGGACTGGTTGTTCTTCCAGAGGACCTGGGTTTGATTCCCAACACCACTTAGAGAGCACAACGCACATGTGGTGTGGTGCACAAATATTGTTAGAGTTTGAGGATCGCTGAAGGAAGACCCCAGACTCAAATAGTATGCAATAACAAGAACATTTATTCTGCAGAAACAACCAGCATGCAGGGGTTACCACCACTTGAAAATGGTGAAACAAACAAAGACACTTGAGCCTCTTTTATAATAGGACTGCTATTAAATCTTTTCTGATGTCAAAACTGCAATGAGAACTTTGCCAGTCTTCAAGTGTCATGAGTTAATTGCTTCTGAGAGAGCAAACAGGCATCTAAAACCTAGAGCACATTCCAAAGCCATTAACCAAAGCTCACGAAAAGGGAACTAAGGATTTACTATAGGAGCAAGGACAGAAGATAAAATATTGACTGGATTTATCTATACAAAACTTCAAGGATAACTTAGTTATGGTCTTTAACTCTCCATGAACCTATAGAGCTAGTAACAAATGATGAATGTTTACCCAGATAATTACTTTTAGTGGATATGCATATAAATATTCTCTGGAGTAAACCTCAATTTCAATTTATGATCTAAATTTTGTTTTTTTGTTTTTTTGTTTTTTTCGAGACAGGGTTTCTCTGTGTAGCCCTGGCTGTCCTGGAACTCACTCTGTAGACCAGGCTGGCCTCGAACTCAGAAATCCACCTGCCTCTGCCTCCCAAGTGCTGGGATTAAATGTGTGCGCCACCACCGCCCGGCTATGATCTAAATTTATGTACAAACTTGTAGTGAAAATTTTACCATGTGATCATGGACAAGTGCTGAGAAAAAAGAGCAGAGACAGGTCTCCCTCCCTGTTTTCTTCCGCTTAGATCAGCCTAGTTACTACAGAGATAGAACAAAAGCTACTTTATCTAATCCCAACCTTCTCCACCCCTCCACCACCATTATACTAAGAGGTGCTAAACCCTGGACTGGAGCTTCTAGCCTCAGAACGACTCAGACAGGCAGATCTGCTGCAGAAGCAAAGTAACTTAACGTTTTATTATTGTATTGTTAAAAGTTAGGTAATCTAAAACTCATTGATGGGTGCTGGAATGCCCCAGATGGGCTGCATTTCTGTGTCATGAATGATTAACCACAGGATGGGCTGCTCAACACAGACATCCTATCCTGAGATAAGGTATCTCCCATTCATGTGGCTGTTCCTTGAGTGGGGGATTTTATTGTCTTGCTCCTGGAATTTGGGGTCTGCTGCTGGAACAGAGGCCTATAGCCTAGCTTCTGAGTGGAGACAAAATGAGATGAATAGGCTCCTTCAACACACATGCAGACACAACATCTGTACACACATATACACAATCAATCAATCTTTTTTTTAATTTTAATTTTTAGGTTTTCTGTTCTGTTTTTGTTTTTTGTTTGTTTGTTTGTTTGTTTGAGACAGGGTTTCTCTGTGTAGCCCTGGCTGTCCTGGAACCAGCTCTGTAGACCAGGGTGGCCTCGAACTCAGAAATCTACCTGCCTTTGTCTCCTCTGCCTGGCACAGAGTGATTCCAACTCCGGGATATGCTCCTGCCTCATCCTCCAGCATGTCGGAATCTCAGGTGTGAGGTACCATGTGATCTCTAAGGTATGTTTTCATGTTGGGAGTTTGTCTGTTGCTGTGTATACAAATGCTAAATTTTGAATCCCAAGATCTGTTTGCTGTCTGGATGAGTGCATTCTCATGCACACCAGCCTTTGTTGTGAAAATCTTATTCTCTAATTTAAAGCTCTTGGTTAATAAAAGGGTAGAGCCTGTGATTGGGCAGTAGAGAGAGAAAGACAGGACCTGAGAATTGAGTGAGTGGTATTAAGAGAGACCACAGGAGAGGAGAGAGAAGGAGAGAGAAGATGGAGAGCAGGAGGTAGCCATCAGAGGAGATGGATCATGAGCAGGTGGCCAGGAGAAGTGCAACCCTAGGACAGGCTGATGGAGCAGGAACAGCCCAGGAGAGACTCAAACAGCAAGTAACAAGGGGCAGATGATTGGATATAGGTAAGAACAGCATAGAGCCTTGACCAATCTAGGCTTACAGCTTGTAAATATACCAGGATTCTGTATCTTTTATATGGGCTAGCTCGAATAAATAGTTCATTTACAACTTTGTATGTCAAGTTCTATGAAAATTATTACATATTCACGAGAACTCTGTGTCTTAGGGTTTTATTGCTGTAAACAGACTTTTATATGGACAACATTTAATTGGGGCTGGCTTCCAGGGTCAGGTTCATAATCATCAAGGCAGGAGCATGGCAGCATCCATGCAGGCATGGTGCAGGAGGAGCTGAGAGTTCTCCATCTTCATCTGAAGGCTGCTAGCAGATACTGGCTTCCAGACAGCTAGGATGAGGGTCTTAAAGCCCATACCCACAGTGACACACCTACTCCAACAAGGCCACACCTTCTAATAGTGCCACTTCCTGGGCCGAGCATATACAAACCATCACACTCTGTGACACAGGAAGTATGTTTTCTTTCCACTGTAAGAACTAAATGTGACATATTCAGGTCTTGGTTTGAACTTAATTCACTGCCCCTGGACGCATTCCAGAAGGAGTACATTATTCCTCAGTCAGTTGACACTTGCTGGATTAACATTCAGAAGAGGAAGGGAGAGGCTGATTAACATTTCTCAGACCACAGGGAAGGGAACCCACCTGTGGGTGGGGAGGGCCCAGAGCACGGAGACACATTCCAGGAACGTAATAACCCTGTGCAAGTGGAAGACACTCATTGTCATAAAAGTAGTGTGCGAATCTTAGTCACCTAACCTAAGAAGCTCAGCCTTCGTGGTCCTTTGCGGTTGCCCTCATAAGCTCTGTATAAGAACTGTTCCCAGCTTTTGTTCGGGGTTCTCTTGCCTGCATGCAAGAGAGCCCCAGTGCACTGGAATCATTAAATCTCATGTTGTTGCAGCAAATCCTCTGTCTGTGTGTGACTCTGGGGGAGCATGTCCCCTGTTTTGGATCTTAGAGTCCAACACCACAAGTGAAGGAAATGACCTCTAGAAGGATGAGCTGCATCAGACCGAGTCAGCTGACTCCAGAGCCTTCTACCTTAGCCTGAAGACACATCGCTTTGGGCTTCCTTTATTTTTAGTGTGTGTGTGTGTGTGTGTGTGTGTGTGTGTGTGTGTGTGTGTAGCTATCTTTGGCTACTTTGTGGGTTCTTCTTTCTTCCACCTTTTCAATCCTCTAACACTAGATAGGAGAGAAAAAAAGGATAGAGGGGAAAGGGGGTGACATTGTCATTACTCTATTTCCTGCTGATTAGGGCATCGAGTTCCTTGGGAGCAAGTTTGATCTTCACCTCCCTCAGGATATCTAATTTCTTCTTGTTTCTTCTTTGTACACAACTACTTAACAAACCATGACCAACAGCAACCAACTATCACCCAGCAAACATCCAACAACCAACCAACAAACCACCCTGTCTCTTTGGGTCCTAGCATTTATATTCCTTCTGAAAAGTCTCCAGAATTCCAAATGTCACAGAATCATAGAAACTATCTGCAGCTGCCAAAACCACATTTCTGCTAGAGCACGAGGCAAATCATAGTCAGCTGCTGTGGACAGTCTCAAGCAGCCCCATATCCCACACCTGGACTAAAATGAAAGCATATTCCTATTCCTGTGGGGTTTTTTTAAAGGAATATTCTCTCTCTCTCTCTCTCTCTCTCTCTCTCTCTCTCTCTCTCTCTCTCTCTCTCCTTCTCCATCTCCCTCCCCACCTCGTGTGAGTACATGTATATGGGCACATTTGCCACAATGCATGTACCTGCAGTCAGAGGAGGACAGCTATCTCCTCTGTGGGTCCCAATGATCAGACTCAGGCTGTCAGGCTCGATTATCAAGCACAGTCACTGCATGGACCAGCTTATCAATCCTGTTTACTTATTTTTTGAGACAGGATCTCATTGTAGTCCAAGCTAATGTTGGATTCTTTACTCAACTGAAGGTGACTTTGAACTTCTGGTCCTCCTGCCTTGCCTCTCAAGTGTTGGGATCACATGCTCACACCATCAAGACCAGCCTTATTTTTGGAGTGAAGATCCCTCTCTCAGGGGAGACCCTCACTCAAGTCTCGAGGAGTCACAGCCACCCAAAAACTTGCAAGACACCGAATCTGGAAGCAAGCAGCAGAGGCTTTATTAGGGAGAGTTAGCTGGCTAACGGTCAATTCGTTTGCTCCCACAGGAGCTGAATTGACAAAGATCGGCCTAGATGACCTGCATTCCTCTCTTCCCTTTGTGGTTAGCCGGTTCCTGAAACTGGCCAGTCTACATTTTTAGCTTGCTTCAGAGAAAATTTTCCATGTCCTTTAAAATGAGGCCTAAAGAAAAGCTTATATAGGCCTTACTATGTAGCTCGGGCTGGTCTCAAACTTTCTATCCCTCTGCTTCAGCCTCCTTAGTGCCTGGATTACAGGCATGCCCACTAAACCTGGCCACCCCCTCAAGCCCCAGTGTCATTGAGCTATATGTAACTGATATTGAACTGTCTACATTAAAGTCTATTGTCTATTTTTAATTCTATTTATTTGTTATTTATTTATTTAAAGACAGGATCTCACTATGTAGCACTGGCTAGCCCAAAACTTGCTATGTAGACTAGGCCTATTTCAGATTCATAGAGATCTGCCTGCTGGTGTGCTCCACCAAGGCTGGTCAAAGTCTACAATTTGATATATATATATATATATATATATATATATATATATATATATATATATCCATGAAAACACTTCTTTAGAGGGTTTTCTTATGGCCTTTTAAAGTCCTTTTCTCCCAGCTTTTCTCTACTTGCCATATGTTGGCAATCACCCATCTGTTTTCTGTGACTATCTTCTAGAATTTTATATTGATGGATCATTTAGTGTGTGGTGGTTTGAATGGGAATGGTGGCCATATGCCTAATCACGGGGCATGGAACTGTTTGAGGATCAGAAGGTGGAGCCTTGTTGAAGGAGGTGGTCATTTGGGGGGAGGGGGTTTGAGGTTTCAGAAGCCCAGGACAGGCCCAGTCTCTTGCTCTAAGCCCAAATCTTGGGGATCAGCTATGAGCTCTCAACTACTACTCCAGTGCCATACCTGTCTGCCTTGGCTACACTCTCCACCATGATGATACTGGGCTAACCCCCTGAAACTGTGAGCAAGTTCCAATTCAATGCTTTCCTTTATAAGAGCTGTGGTCCTGGTGTCGTCACAGCAATAGAACAGTGACTAAGATAACCATACACCCTTATTTTGGTAATTGTTTTTAAAGCTCAGCATACATAATTTGAGATTCAACTATGTTGCATGCATTGATAATTCTAGACTAACAGTTTTCAAATATTTCTTTTAAGATTTATGTATTTATTTCAAGTATGTGAGTACACTGGAAGATGACATCAGACCCCATTCCAGATGGTTGTGAGCCACCATGTGGTTGCTGGGAATTGAACTCAGGACTTCTGGATGAGCAGTCAGTGCTCTTAACTGTTGAGCCATCTCTCCAGTCCCCCTTTCATTTTTCTTAATTTGACAGATCTGTGATAGACAGTTGGAGGGAAAATGATGGCTGGATAAAAAAGCTGAGGTGAGCTGACCAATCTCACCTGTCTGTCAGACAGAAAGGCTTGCAGTAGGATTGGTTAAGCCCGCCTTAACCACAATACTTCTGGGTTATTTAGACTCTGGTCTTATTGGACAGAACATTGCAATGAGGCCCTGATGGTTGATGGTATGTGAGGAAGGGCTCAGTGCAGATTCACATCATCCTGGTGGCTCTATATTCTAATCTTTAGTCTTGGTTTTTTTCCTTTTTATGAAAAACTTGTACCTTGGATGGAGAGATGGCTTAGCTGTTAAAAGCATTGGCTGCTCCTCACAACTGTCCATAACTTCTCTTCTATAGGATCCAACACCCTCTTCTGGAACCTTAATTTTTTTCAAATCCTTTTTTAAAAAAAAAAGATTTACTTATTTTATCTATGTGAGTACACTGTAGCCATCTTCAGACACACCAGAAGAGGGCATCAGACCCCATTACAGATGGTTCTGAGCCACCATGTGGTTGCTGGGACTTGAACTCAGGATCTCTGGAAGAGCTGTCAGTGCTCTTAACCACTGAGCTATCTCACCAACCCTCAAATCCTATTTTTAATGATGGTTCTTAAATGCTTTAATCTTTCTTATAACCCACCACCCACCAGAGGTAGTGGAAAAAAAAAGGATACAGGGGAAGTGGACCTGTTTAGAAAGGTTCTTTGGGGCAACTCCCATCTGTCTTGTCTGGAAATCGGCAGTTCAGTTCACAGGTTAGTAGGCAGCAGAAGCTTGATCCACTCACAAACACTTCACGGATACACCAGCAATCCAGGTCTGTAGAGTCCAGTTAGCAACAGCGGTGACATGACCTAGCAGAGACAGCCAGGCCTCAGCCTTGGCTTGAATCAGCAGGAGGGACCAGCAGGAACAGCAGGAGATCTCACTGTGCCTCTCTCAGGGAAGCGAAGCTCAGTGAAGATGAGAGACTCACAAGCGTTGCACAGCTAGCTGGACCAGCAAGCCAAGCTCTGTCTATGTCATTCCATGGACTCCTATTTATACCCTCCAAATGTGTCCCTCCATGTGCCTTGCCTCACACATGCATCCAATCAGCCTGAGTCCTCAGAAGCAACAACAAACTGCAGCACACCACCAGAAGTTTTTTGGTATGTTTCTCTCTATGGTGTCCCGATAAATGCAGCTCAACTATGCAATGTAGGGCGGACCAATACGTGTGTGCTGTTAGCAAAGGCTCTTTCATCATGTGTCCTTTCACATGCTTGCTTTGGCAGAACATCCTCTCTCCTGTGTCTGCTTCAGCGAAAGGTTCCTTCACGAGTCGGCCTGAGCCTTTCACACCTGTGTCCACTTTAAACACTCCTTCCCGTGTTGGCCCATCCAACTGATTTTCCAAAGAGCCTTTAAGTTTCTATCCACTTCACCCTTCTGATTTCCTTTGTTGACATTAGGATGGAAACCTGCAATAGTTTTAAGATGGGGACGTGGATATGCTTATGTATCTACAGGGAATGAAAAAATATGGAAAACAACAAAACTTATAAAGGCTAGGTTGGACCAATAAAACTTATAAAAATCAGATTTGACCAAGAAAAACCTCTTATCACTTGAGACAAGGATGTCTTCACAAAGGAAATAGCACAAATAATTCACAGACTGTTTCAAGTATTGATTTCTTTAAAAAAAAAAAAAAAAAAGCATGCAAATCAACTTCAAAAGGGCTAGCCCAAGTGGTCGATCACAAAGACCACACATATACTGGACAGACAATACACAGACTGGATAAACCCAGAGACTGGGCAATAAATGCTACAGCTAGCTTTTCTCAGACTAACCATTTTTTTTCTGTGGGGCCCCAAAACAGGAATTCTTCACCCTACTTCATCAGAAAACAAAAATATATAACAAGACCTTAAGTTGGAGTGAGTAGTTTTGGTCACTTGATGTGTTATGGTTGTAATCATCAAGGATTTTAGGTTGTTTTGCTTAATTATTGTTTATTTACAAATATTTATTATTAGAAATTTAAGATTTTTCTTTAATTTTTGTATTCTATATTGATAGAAATGTAAGTTTTTTGTTTAATTATTCTATATTAACAGATGTTTAAGGCTTTTAATTATTGTATAGTAATAGAAATTTAAGTTTTTTCTTTAATTATTGTATATTAATAGAAATTAAGGGTCCTTTATTCATTGTATATTGATAGAAATTTAAGGTTGTTTTGTTAGACTGTTGTTTGATTATATTGTACATAAGCCGCTTATTGAAAATTGTTAATTTTAGAGAAAAAGACAATTCTTAAACAGAAAGGGGCATATGAAGTGGAAACTTAAAAGAGTTCTTTGGAAAGTTGGTTGGATGGTGTTTTGCTGGGGCAAACATGTGAAGGAGTGTTTTTCTGAAGTGGACACAGGTGTGAAAGGCTCAGGCAGACTCGTGAAGGAATGTTTCACTGAAGCAGACACAGGAGAGAGGATGTTCTGCTAAAGCAAGCGTGTGAAAGGACACGTGATGTCACTGCTGTTGCTAAGTTGACTCGGCCGAACTGGGCTGCTGGTGTATCCAGGAAGTGTTTGTGAGTGAATTGAGCTGCTGCTGCCTGCTAACCTGTGAACTGAACTGCCAATTTCCAGACAACACAGACGGGAGTTGCTCCAAAGAACCTTTCTAAACACTTCCCCCATATTCTTTCTTTTCTACTACCTCTGGTGGGTGGTGGGCTGCAAGGAAAGTTAAAGCATTTAAGAACCATCACAGGGACGGGTGGTGGTGGCGGCACACGCATTTAATCCCAGCACTTCAGAGGCAGAGGCAGGCAGACTTCTGAGTTCGAGGCCAGCCTGGTCTACAGAGTGAGTTCCAGGACAGCCAGGACTACACAGAGAAACCCTGTCTCAAAAAACCAAAAGAAAGAACCATCACTAAAAATAGGATTTGAAAAAATTAAAGTTACAGATTTCCTTGGCACTGCATAAGTGGTGCATAGACATGCATGCAAGCAAACGCCCATGCGCATAAAATGAAAACCTTAAACAAGCAAGGGAAGCACACATATACAAAAAGAGAAGATAACATTTCCCAGCCCCCTCTTAGAATCAGGTTTTAGAGCAGTTTGAATGTTTTGTGAATCCTCTTTTCCCTGCTTATGTGTTGTATCCAGTGACTATTCGCAAAAGGCACCGACTCAGTAAATTCTGCCAGGCACCTACACACTGAAGGGCCATGCTTTTAGAATGGGAGGGGAACGGGAGGCGGACACAGAGTGTAGTGGTCATGATCTGTGTATCGTCAGTGACCTGGCAACAATAGAAAGTCACTTTACCTAAGACCTAATGCCAGTTTTTCCTCTCCTGGGGAGGAGGGTCAATGGAATAGATATCTATCTGCAGCTGATGGCTAACATCAGGAGCTCCTGTGCTGATCTCTTCCTCTGGGGTTGCTTTCTTGCTTCTGTGAGTCACTTAGATGGGAGATCCAGCTCCTCAAAAACTAGCTAGATAGTAAAGAGCACAGATTGCTTCCTTGCCCACCGTTGTTGTCTGCTCAGTGATACGTGGATTAGTACCTTGCACCTTCTGAAACAGCCTTGACACTCTTCTTGATATGATCAGAAAAGGCCAGAGCTTATGGAGGGCGGTCCACAGAGACTACCAGCAGCCCTAGCGACAAGGGCAGAGGGGCCCATGGGAGCTCCACTAAGGAGGAGGCAATGGGGTGAGCGTGACTGAAAAAAAGGGAGAGGCAATTGAGGCTCCTAGAGACACAACTAGAACAGGGAGGTGGATGCTCTTAACCTCCGAGTCACCTCTCCAGCCCTTCATCCATTTTTGAGACAAGAATTTACTAAGTAGCCTTGGCTGGCCTACACAGCATATAGACCAGGCTGGTCTTGAACTCACAGGTATTGAAGACCCCCAAACTCGGGAGACCCTTACTCAAGTCTCGGGAAGTCACGGCCACCCAAAAATCGAAAGATATCATACCTGGATGCAATCATCAGAGGTTTATTAGGGAGAGTTGGCCGGCCAAGGTCAATTTGTTTGCTCACACAGGAGCTGAATTGACAAAAGACCAGCAAGCTGAGGGGCTTTTTAAAGGGGAAAACCACAAACCAGGGGAGTGGGGAAGGGGGTGAGGAGTTGTCAAGAATACATAACATAAAATAGCGGAACATTCCATAGGAACCCAACCTAAGTGAATCAGGGTCATGTGGAAAACACTCTGTATACTCATTCTTCTCAAAAATGTGGTCTTGCCCTGTCACTTGCTCAATTATTTCTCAGTTGTTGCCCTGTCATCGTGGTTACTAGTTTCTCAGCCCTACCTAGATGACTTGCATCTTTCTTTGTGGTCAGGAATGTGTCTTCCTGCTTTGGGCCTTCCCCACCCACAGGTGGGTTCTCTTCCCTGAGGTCTAAGTAATGTTAATCTAGCAAGTGTCCTCTGACTCAGGGATAATGTACCCCTCCCAGGATGTGGAATGTATCCCAGGGCAGTGAAGGCCCAAAATCTTACATTCAGTTCTGCTTCCTTGAACTAGTGAACCTGCATTCTTTTGTTCAGGTCTAGGGGTCATAAAAACTTTCTATATTTTTCATGCCCTTTAAAGAAAAGCCTGCATATATATTTTATAAAATGATCTTTATAATTTTTCACTCTACAGTATCTGCCTGTGTCTGCCTCCTAAGTGCTGGGATTAAAGGTGGCCATTACCATACCCTGTTCTAGTTTTATAGAATTGGTGTATTTTGGGGCTCAAGAGATGGTCCAGTGGTTAAGAGAGCTTGAGTTTCTTCAGAAGACCTGAGTTCAGTTCCCAGTACCTATGTTAGGTGGCTCACAACTGCCTATAACTCTGGCTTTAGGAATTCAATGCTCTTTTTCTGATCTCTGTGGGTACCACACACGGCTGTCACATACTCAGATGGACACATTTGAAAAGCATGATAGGGAGACAATGGAGAGAGACTAGTGCGTTTCATACTTCCCCAACACTGTAACAGAATTGTTTTCATGTCTGTTATCTGTGTCTTCCAGCCCCATGTAACTCTAGGCTTAGAATTGGTTGTCAGTCACAAAATCTACTTTTTAAGTTTACTCCGGAGAGCATATATTCCTACAGTTGTTTACAAGGTTAAGGGTTGGAAGACAAAGTATGCTATGTGCTATCATAAGACTTGTTCATCTCAGAAGAATCCGGTAAAGGGAAGTCACACATACCTTCTCCCTAGGAATTGTCAGTGCCACATGCTGCCTTCCAACAGGTAGTGCCAGAGCAAACAGGGCCATCTGTTGGTTTAAGGGTTCTGTAGTGGCCAGTAGCCATCTCTAAGTCTTTGTGTGACCCAGATGTGGAAAGGCTTCTGCTGTTGCCTCTTAGGTCAACAACCTTGACACACAAGCAGGAGTCCCAGGACACACCAGGCTGCTGCAAGAGAGATTAAAGAGCAAAATCCCTCTGGCATGTGTGTTTGTGTTGGGGTAGGTCTGTCTGAACTCAATGGTTAAGAGCTATGAGGATTGGCTGATAACTGAGTGTCTAGGTGATGCCACAGACATCACTTTTCCCCATAGGGACCAGATCTGGTGTCAGCAGGTGAACATTTGTAACTTGTGGCCAATCTGGCAGAAGGAAGAGTGTCCCTGCCGGATGAAGAACTCAGGAGAATTGTAGATGAAGAACTGGAACTTAAAACCCCAGCCGCTGCCTTGTGCCCATGTGGAGCATTTCCCTTGGGGGCCTTGAGCCCAGGGTTGTTTTGTTTTGAGACATGGTCTCTATGTAGCCCTGGCTGTCCTGAAACTCTCTCTGTAGACCAGGATGACCTCCAACTCACAGAGATGCTCCTGTCTCTGCCTTCTGAGTACTGGGATTAAAGGTGTGTGCCACTTTGCTTGGCTTACCCAAATGGTTCTAACTGGCAGACTTACTAGCACTGGGAAAGGGAAGGGGTTGGGCCCAGACAGAAAGGATGCTGTGTGCTCTGTCTGTTCTGAGTCAACTCCGAACCTTGCTGATTGGGTAACTCCTTCCCAGTGTTCCCACTCTCCAGCCTCTTTACACTCCAGACATGAAAGTCTTAGGAACCAAGTCTCTCTCTCTCTCTCTCTCTCTCTCTCTCTCTCTCTCTCTCTCTCTCTCTCTC
>JANHMN010000001.1:198457409-198481645 GCA_030674055.1 Rhabdomys pumilio | reverse complement strand
TATCTATCTATCTATCTATCTATCTATCTATCTATCTATCTATCTATCTAACGTATGTACATATATATGTATGTGTATGTCTGTATGCGTGTGTGCATGCGTGCCTGTGTGCATATGCTCTTACTATGTAGTTCTAGTTGTCCTGAAACTCAGTATGTAGACCCAGATCTTGCATGTCCTTTTAGGTCCAGTTCCTAAGCTTGGAATAATACCCAGAGCACAGCCCCCAGCCTGTGGTGGTCTGGTGGTGCTGCTGGTTTTGACCTGTATCAGTACTGTCACCATCCTGCCCATCTTTCCAGCTTTAATTGGAAGTTCCTTGAGGTTCTGAGACTGTGTCACACAAGGATCTGTCTTCCCAGCCCAGTGCCTGGCATACTGCATATGCTTACTAGTTGAGGGGAACAAAACGTCTTCAGACATTTGTGGTAGAAATATTAAATTCCCAGAAAAATATACTTAAGATTGGTGTGGATCAAAACTGCTAGATTAACAAAGCAGACATGTGTGGGCTTCCTGGGATTCCCAGAGGACTTCTCCCCAGCAGGCTGGCACCCTTTCGGAGAGAAGAGCCCCTATTCTAGTCTCAAGAGGGGGTTAGATGTAACAGAGCCCAAAGTCACAACTGTAGCAAAGGCCTGAAATGAAAAGATACCATCCTTGACAAAGAATTGTCTTCTCTCTTTGGCCCCTCAGGGCACGCATACAAGGTCTGGGTATCGAGGAAGCCTTGTATACAGTTACAGGAATGGTAGGAGATGTTGAGGGATCATGGACTTCAAGACATAACTACAGTGGTTAAGAGTTCTGTGAGCATCTGACTGAGCCACAAGTAACTTAGGCCCTAAGACTAGTTGCTGACAGCTCACCTCAGCCCAGGTCAACAACTCTACTTTCCCTTGGGCAGAGGGAAGATGGTCAGACTCTCAGAGAAGACCTTACCTCTTCCCAAGTCTGGTGGGAGCCTGGCTTTAGCTTCTGTCTGTTCTGAGCTCTTTCCCGTAGGCGGCTGAAGGAACACAGATGGGGCTGGCTGATGGGACTGGCTGAGTTGGAGGTAGGGAGGTTTGTACAATGTGGCTCTCCCCTGGGGGAGGTCCTGCCATCCATCGCCTTCAATATGCGATGTTCATGCTTGGAGCATCATTGAACAGTACTCTTGATCTTCATCCTTCTTAACTTCTAGCTCCTGTTGGTGCTTACCCTGTGAGCTTGGTTGGTCCTAGCTCTGTGGCAACAGCCTCTCTGACTTCCTCATCTATCTGTGCCCAGGGTTCGCCTTGGTCCTTCTTTCTCTGTAACATTGATTTAATTTTTATATGAGTTAATGATTTAAAAATATTTCTTTAGACAGTGTTTCCTCTGTCTCTGTGTAGCCCTGGCTGTCCTAGAACTTGCTCTGTAGACCAGGCTATCCCTGAGCTCAGAGATCTACCTGCCTTTGCCTCCTGTGTCCTGGTTTTAAAGGCATGTGCCACCACCACCTGGATTTTTAAAAATTATCTATTTGTTTATGTGCATTGGTGTTTGCTTGCATATATGTCTGTGTGAGGGTTTCAGATCCCCTGGAATGGAGTTATAGACACTTTTGAGCCTCTTAACCTCTGAACCAGTTCTCCAGCCCTGAGACAGGGTCTTACTATGTAGCCCTATCTGACTTGGAACTTACTACACAGAGCAGGTTAGTCTTGAACTTACAGAAATACACCTGCCTCTGCTTCCTGAGTGCTGGCATTAAACATATGTACTACAATACTCAACCTAACAGTTTATTTTAAATTGTTATTATTATTATTATTTGTTGTTGTTGTTGTCATTGTTGAGACAGGGATACCTTGCAAGTTCGGAGACTGCAGGCATGTAATTTCATGACTGTTTTTATTCTTATTTGGTCTCTGAACAAGTAATAAATTCCATGGTTGAAACCCAAATCTGGGAGGCTGGTGAGATGGCTCACTAGTTAAAAGCACTGGCTACTCTTGCAGAGCACCCGTCATTAGCACCCACATGGCAGCTTACAACAGTCTCTGACTCCAGTTCCAGGGCACCCAATGCCCTCTTGTGGACTCCACAGGCATTGCATGAACACAATGTACTGACATATAATTTGGGCAAAACACCCATACACAGAAAATAAGAATAAAATATTAGCTGGGCAGTGGTGGCGCACGCCTTTAATCCCAGCACTTGGGAGGCAGAGGCAGGCGGATTTCTAAGTTTGAGGCCAGCCTGGTCTACCGAGTGAGTTCCAGGACAGCCAAGGCTACACAGAGAAACCCTGTCTCGAAAAACAAACAAACAAACAAACAAACAAACAAGAATAAAATATTAAAAAGCAGATGTGGTGGTTTATACCTGTAGTCCCAGGAGACTGAGACAAGAGAATTGACAGAAATACAGGGCAGCCTGGGGTACAGTGTGAGATGCTGTCTCCAAAAGCAAAACTAGGGTGAGACAGCTCAGTGGGTAAAGGCACGTGCTATGATCCCCAAGACCTTTATGGTGGAAGGAGAAAACCAGCTCCTGCAAGCTGTCCTCTTATCTCCACATGCACACCATGGCTTGCTTATACCCAACACAGAAGTAAATGAAATACATTTTAGTAATTTATTATTTTATGTGAATGAGTGTTTTTCCTGCATGCACATCTGTGTACTACTTACATGCCTGGTGCCCACAGAGACCAGACAAAAGTGTCAAATGCCCTGGAACTGGAGTTATAGCTTTGAGCTGCCATGTGGGTCCCAGAAATCAAACCTAAGTCCTTTGGAAGAACAACTAGTGCTCTTAACTACTGAGTCATTTCTCTTGTTCCAAATTAAAAAATAATTAAAAACAAACAAAACAAAAATCCAAGTCTGGGTATGCCTAGCATGCATGAAGCCTTAGGTTCAGTCCACAGCACTCATGAAGGCAGGCATGGTAGTCAACACCTGTAATTGAAACACTCGAGAGATGGGGGCAAGGAGATTGGGATACTAGACAACCCTTGGCTTCATGTAGCTCAGGCTGGGTTTGAACTCACAAACCTTCTGTTTAGTCTCCTGAGTGCTGGACCGAGTCCATGAGTTCTGACCTTCCAGGCCATGCTTCCTGTGCTTTCCAATGCTACCTCTTAGGGTGATCCAGCATCACCTCCATGTGAGTCACTGTTTCCAGCTCCTGAAACACAGTTCCATGGTTCTTACCACTGCTGTCCGGGTCCAGGGACAGCTCTACCAGCCTCTTAGTCTCAGAGGACCATTACTCACATGTTACACATTCAGAGGCCTTCAGTGACTCACTTCCTGCAGTTGGGCACAAACTCCTTTGCTGACATTTAAGGTCCTTTGTGGTCGGGCTCCAAATCTTTCCCGTGCTCCTCTCTTACCCTCCTCTTCGTGTCCCTGAGGTTTCCATCCAAATGCACAACCATCTGGTCCCTCACTGGCCCTGTGTGGCTCCCTGCATGTTTAAATCTGAACTGCTCTGTGCACAGAAACCACAGGCCTTCTTACTGACTCCTGCCGACCGACATCCCTGCCTTGCATCGCACATGGCTCTGCCCGCTGTATCCCTACATCTTCTCTGCTATGGTTCTATCTCATCTGTGCTGAACTGCAGGTTTAAAGCTAGAACCAAAGCTTGTGATGCATAGGATCTCTTCTGTCTTGCTGTTTACTGGGTAACTGCAGGCAAGCTACAACAAAGGTTTCCTCTACTGTAAGGCACACAGCAATGCCTTATAAGGTCTTTAAGGAACTAACAGAGTTAAATCTATTCCTAAGGATAACTCCATTATTTGCATTCCTACCCCATCCTCCACTGGGCAGTCCTACACCCTAGCTACAAGGACTTAGGAAGTACCTCACCTCTCTTTACCAGGTTGTGGGACGCTGCATGTGGTGGGTTGGAGGCCTGGCTCTCCAGCACTCATGTAGCTGAACTAAATGTCTAGAGGTGAGGGGAGCTGCTGCCTCTGCTCTCTTTGTTCAAACTCATGGCTCAGGCAGCAGCAGGCGTGGGTGTCCCCAGGGGAGGCAATGACAGCTTCAGTTCTCACACGGGCTTTGCAGGTGACAGCTGGAGCTGTGGGGCTCTGCCAGGGAAGGCAAGAGCCCACCTTAACATGCCCCAGCTAATGGGCATCCCTGGGGGACACAGTCTCCACCATGAACTAGCTCAAGTCAAAGCAGAGTGACTCTGGAACTCTCCACCTGGTGCCTGCAGGATGAGGAGGACACAGAGTTGGGACCTGGACCCGGATCCTGGGCCGCTGCCAGATCACCTCTGGGTCCCTTTCTCTCCAGATCTATTGTCTTACTATTGATAGGCGCCTGTCCCAGGACCAAGCCAGCTCCAGACCTTTCCTAAAGATGTCCAGTCCTTGCTTCCAGGCTCTCCCAAGTTCTCCTGCCTGTAACAGAAGCTTTCCTTCATGTCTCCTCTGGGCACCACCAGAACAGAAAGCCAAGATAAACATAGTGCAATAGAAAAAAAAATTTATTGGAAAGGGGAATGGGTGGCCCTTGCTGGTACCTCCTAGTCCCTGGCCAAAGGGGTTGCCAGCACTCAGCTCAATCTTAGGGCATCTTAAATGCAGAGTCTGCCCACATCTTCACTTCAATAACCTTAAAGGAAACGTGCCGTACTAGAATGGTAAGTCAGAGTCCAATTTCAAGAATGACTTCCAGCCCTTTCTTTTAAGAACTTCTTAAGGGCAAAGTGGACCAGGACAGAGGATAAGAGAACATTTCCAGTTATCTCTGGAAGAGTCATCTCTGGGTTTTTACCTTTAAAATTTGCTTAAAGGTAAGGCATGTTCAGAGTACCAAAGAGGTCAACTCCATCCAGGAGGTTACAAAGCACTTTTCCGGTTCTAGCTTTTGGAGTCTCTTTCCAGGAGAGGTGGCTTCTTGCAAGTTAATAATAACAATAAAAAAATACCTTGCAGCACGGATTTCTTCCCTGACTTGCAGGTCTTGAGGTGCTGTGAGTGGTCGGCTGTTCAGACCAGGAGAGGTGGTGGACCTACCAGCTACCCGGCCCCGCCTCCCGCTCACACCAGGGCATCCTGGGTATTTTTGGTTTCCTAGACGGACAGGAGTGGGGTGAGGGGGCGAGCGGAGGGCACGGTGACCATGGTGACTGCAGTGACCATGGCGACCGTGGCTCAGAGCACAGAGAGGTCGTGACAGGACCTGGAGCGTTGCTTAAAGAACTTGGCGTTGCGCGGCACCAGGTTGGCGAGGAAGCGCTTAGCTTTCTTGGTGAGGCTTTCGCGGCGCGTGGGTGGCGCGGGACCGTCGGGGCTGCTAGGTTCGGGTCGCTGGCCCCCCGCATGACCCCGGCCCCGCCGCAGCCTGATCTGACGCACAGCGCCCTCGAAGAGCTCTCGAGTGTTGTGGTGGAGAGCGGCCGATGTCTCGATGTGCTTGCAGCTCAGTGTCCCGGCCAGATGGCGACCCTCTGCAGGAAGGGAGCAGCAGCTCAGGCGCCTGCTGGGCAGCTTTGCCTGTGACTAGGGTGGGCTCGCACAGGTGGGGCGGGAAATGGGGAAGGGACCACTGAATTCCAACTTAGAACTGGGCTGGGATCCTAAGGCGGAGGTGCGAAAGGGTGGATAAGGTGCCCAGGAGGAGCAGTGAGGCTAGTGAAGGACCTCAGAAGCTGGGTAGTGGGGTTCTTCCCTGACCCACCAGTGACTCACGCACCAGTTGGGGTAAAAGGCCTCCTGGAGATTTCAAGTACAGAATAAGTTCAGAATACACACCCTCTAGCGATACCTCCCGGGAGCGGGCCAGGTCACTCTTATTTCCAACAAGGATGACAGGTAGGTCATGGTGGGGCCTCCCAGCCCTGAGCCTAAGAAGGGTCTCTGGAACTTTGGAGAAGCTTCGTCGATCTGTGACTGAGAAGACGATGAGAAAGGCATCTCCCGTCTGAAGACAGTGGTCCTGTAGCCATCCTCCTGCATCTTCCTGCAGATGAGCAGAGAACCATGAAATGCTAGGGCTAGACGCATTGAGATGGCCTAGAACCTGTATCTCAACTGACCAGGGACCAGGAACTGACTGTGAGAGAGGCCACTTGCTCAGGACTAGGAGCTAGTTAATGGCAGAATTTCAATGCTCAGGGGCCTTGTGGAGGATGGAGGAGTTAGTGATGTGAATCTCACGTGGGAGAACTGGAGAAACAGGATCTCATAGTAGGTTAACCATCCACTTTCTTAGACTTAGAAGGCTGTTAGGACTACGGAGGGGCTGGGGATGTAGCACAATTGATAGAACGCTTGACTAGTATGAACAAAGGCCTGAGTTCTGTCCCTAGTGTGTTGTAAGCCTGTAATTCCCCACACAGCAGGCTAAGGCAAGAGGAGTGTTGTGAGTTCCAAGTCGCTGTGGACTACAGTGTGAGGCCCTGTCCTCCTAAATAAAGAACTAAAGAAAAAAAAATTCAGTCAAAAAGTAACAGAATTTAGCCTCTTTTTTTTTTGTTTTGTTTTTTTTTTGTTTTTTGTTTTTGTTGTTGTTGTTTTTGTTTTTTGTTTTTTGTTTTTTTTTTCAAGACAGGGTTTCTCTGTGTAGCCCTGGCTGTCCTGGAACTCACTCTGAGACCAAGCTGGCCTCAAACTCAGAAATCCACCTGCCTCTGCCTCCCAAGTGCTGTTCAAGCCTTCAGAAATCCTTCACTCTCCTCCCTTTACTGATACCATAGAGACTTCTGGTCCTGTCACATCAGACTTTCAGGCCAAAGTATTTATAAATGGGTTGGTTTCTGTGTATTTAACCTGACTTGAAGCTGAAGGGTTTGTCAAATTCAGATTCTAACTTTTGTCTGAGCCAAAAGGTCCTAGGAAAGTGGTGGATATTACAACCGTGAGCCAGGATAGGCATGCCAAGTTGCCAAGGTGAGACACAGTAATGCAGAGTCATTGCTAGCCATGGTTGGAGCCAGGATGGGTAATGCCAGCAGCTCCAGCCAGACTGTTCTTCCCCAGTCCCTGCAGAGTCACAGCCACATCTTAGTTCTTACCTGTTCCCAGATGTCATAGACAATTAAAGTCACTTCTTCTTTGTCTACCATGATACGTCTCTCATAGGTGTCCTCTGTTAGGAAAGAAGGAACAAAACATGAGGCAGTTCCCCAACACTCGTGAGACCTGGCATCCAGGAACACCTCCCAACATTAGGGATTTCCTCCAGGGATGATACTTCATAGAAAGCATTGGAGACATCTCTCTTAGATTCTGTTCTCCAGGGACTATTCACCACTTTCATACCTGACTAGAGCCCTCCAGGTTGCCCCCAAATACCTGAGTTCTCCATCTCATGAGCATTGTCTCCCTGGAGACCTCCAAAAGTGCCCGCTAGAGTGCTCTTGCCCACGCCACTCTCCCCCACGAGCATGACCTTAAAGACGCCATCTTTTTGGGCAGGGGCTGCCTCCCCTGAGCCCAGCGAGTCAGAGGAGCCGGAGGAGGAGGCCTGAGTTGGCCAGTCAAGCTCATCTACAGCTTGGGCCCGCCGAAGCTGGTGTTTGTAGGGCACGGGCATACTTCCTCTTCGTCTGGGGACCCCAGGAGCAGGAGGTGGACCACTCCGGTCTAACTCTGCCAACAGTTTCTCTGGCTTCTGTTTCAGAAGTGTATTATCTGCTTCTAGAGAGGGAGAAAAGGAAGCCATGGGTGAGGTATATCCAGACATCCAATAAGGGTTTTTTTCAGTCTGCTTCTTCAGAGGCCCAGCTACACCCAGCTAAAGACCATGACCCCAAAAGAGCTGAGAATCATTAGTCTAGCCTCATGTATTAAAATTCCCCTGAAACTCAATGGGATGAACTTTCAAGGAGCCAGCATGATAGTTTCCCATGTTGATCCTAGCCACAACATGTTCAAAACTTGTATCACTGAGAGAAGGCCTGTGCACGGGGTTACACACCACTCACACCTTACACTGTCATAGGCACACCTCTATACTAGGCCTAGTGGGTTGGGAAGCTATATCTTTCCACTAGTGGGCCCTGCCTCCTATTTCTTATTGCACCTCAGTCCCCAGACTGGCAGGTGTAGGCAGAATCAGAAACTTCACAGGGGCCTTATTCCTAGATCTGGGGGAGGAGGGCTAAAGAAGGGGAGTGCACTGTTTCCTGTGTCCCCGTAGGTAGATGAGCATTGCATGGGTGTGTGTTTTGTGTGTGAGAGAGAATCCTCCTGGAACCTTGCCTGTCCTGGCGAGTGGGAGAGAATGTTGTGTTTGTGGGGAGGTAGCCGTGGAGAGTGTGTGTGAGGAGGAGGACAATTCAAGGGTTGGGGTAACTAGAGGAACAACAACAGACACAACAAAGGGGGATGAAGCGAGCCTATAAATAGCACAGGATCAATATTTGGCAGGCAGCCAAAGATGGAGCTAGAAGAAGCCCTTACAACAGGTCCCCAGGGAAGCCCCCTTGCTGGGGATTCCTTGGTTTGTGGGCTGTTTCTTTTCTTTCCCCTTCCCTCTTGACTCTCGTTGCCTAACAGGGATGAGGTTAACCTAGGGGCCAAGTGCCAGTTTCTCTGGCAAAACCCTAGGAGCGTTGGGGGAGGGGCACCTGGGCAGCTTTCCCCCTCCCGCTTGGCTGTCCGGACCTTAAAAGTGCAGGGGTCTCCTTTGCCGCATTTGCTCTTTCCTTCGTTGGACCCTGCCCAGACCTTTCCACCAAGGCTTCAGCTCCCCCACCCATAGATTCAGCCACATCCTACTCCCTTTAGCCCTCACCTGGTGTGGGTGTCCCTAGTGGGGAGGCCTGGCGGCTGCTGGAAGAACAAAGTGCTACGGTTTCAGTGTCCGTGTCCATGTCGGTGTCAAGGTCCGTGTGCATCGGCGTGCATGTGCGAGTGCAGCCTGGCGGCTCAGAGCACCGGTTCCTCACTCAGCAGCACTGTCAGCTTTTCCCTTTAAATACTGCCCCCCCCCATCAGATTCCCCCCCCCATCCCCGCTCTAGACACCTGGGGAAGTTGTCCCGCCTCCTGATGAAGTCACATATGCTAATGAGCAGTGATGTAAGCGGGATTCCCTCCTTCTGTCTCCCTCCTTTTTCTTTGTGTCACTTCCCTCTGGGAGCATACTCCCTGCATAGGCACAGCTTGGCACACTAGCAGAACAGAACAATCTGAGGGACGGAGGAGAAGGTTTCAGAGGGCCATGTGGAGGCAGGGGGCTGGGGATAAAGGAATTGAGAGTGGCAGGAGGCAGGGACCCCGAGAGCCAGAGGACTTTTGCTCTAGGGTCTAAGACTATAAGCCTTGTGTGTTGTCTCCAGTTTCCACCCTACCGTCCAGCTCAGGGTGGGCGTTCAGTGGCTAAAGGGTGTGACAGACTGACGAAAGGCTAACTAGAAAGACAGAAATGAATCAAGGGATGGCGAAGCTGGGGAATGGCCACTCTCTTGTCTAGGTCCTTCACTCTGCCTCTTCTGGAGTAAGAGCTACAAAAGTCCGAAGGCAGGCGGCTGAGAGCTCTGAGGAAGGAAGCCTCGGTGCAGCGGTGCAGCGTTATTTGCTGTCACCGGCTCTCTCCGCTAGGTCGGCACAGCCAGTGTTAATCTATGGGCAGCCAGAACTGGCAACTCCTTGACTGTTCCTTGTCTGCCCAGCTTCCTTTTCTCTCCGGTTCCCATCAGCCTCCTTCTACCTACCCCGTGCCTCTCTGCTTCACCCTATTTTGTCAAATACCTGCCTATGTTAACTCTCTTCCTTTTCATGACTAAGGTTTATAAGGGTTGGTGGGTGGCCTGTCCCCAAAGCACTCTTGCAAAGCATCACCTTGTATGATTCCCACCTTTATATTCTCAATGCCAAGACAACCCACCATTTCTAAACAAAGCTGCTCACTTTTTCTCTTAAATATCCACAACCTTCCTTTATTGGTGATATATTTTGCCATTCTCAGCAAACTTCTCCCATGGAAGAAACTACAAGTAGTCCTGGGAATTGTGTAGTACCACTTAATGTAGAGATCAGCTCCTGAGCAGGATTGGAAGGGGCCGACAGAACTCACGCACTTAACTCCGCAGACCCTTCAGACCCTTCAGTTTCCACTCAAAGCCTACTGTTCTCTATTGCTGTGACAAAACCCAGAAACAACCTTGGAAGGAAAAGGTTTTTTTTTGGGGGGGGGGGGTAACAGGTTACAGGGCATCACCAGGGGAAGCCAAGGCAAGAACACAAGAAAGGAGCTTGGCCAGCAATCATGCTGAGTTCTGGATACTCAGCTAACTTTCTTATGTAGTTCAGGGCTCTTGCCCAGAATAGCACTGCCTATGTTGGGCCAGGACCCAACTAACAAACAAGAAAATGCCCCACAGACATGGCCATAGACTAATCTGGCAGAAGTCATTCCTTGATTTAGGTTTCCTCTTCCCATGTGTCATTTTGACAACTGAAACTAATGTGATATTTTATTCATAAGTTTGCTGTACGAAGTATATTCTGTAATAGATGTATACTTGGAGCAGTGACCTTGGTAGCCATGGTTTCTATGATTACTCCTTAGCCTTTTGAAACA
Organism: Rhabdomys pumilio; assembly: GCA_030674055.1. Classification (NCBI taxonomy): domain Eukaryota; kingdom Metazoa; phylum Chordata; class Mammalia; order Rodentia; family Muridae; genus Rhabdomys; species Rhabdomys pumilio. The sequence continues at coordinate 198,471,117 of JANHMN010000001.1, read as the reverse complement.
TCTTCCCCCACTCATCCCCCCCCACGACAGCATTTCTTTGCATATACCTGGCTGTCCTGGAACTTTGTAGACCAGGCTGCCTGCCTCTGCCTCCCGAGTGCGGAGATTAAAGGATGTACATCCCCGTGGACATTACCACCCAGAACCATTTGGAAAGTTTTGTGTGTATGTCATATGTATAAGCCACATGTATGTAGGTGCCTACATAGGCCAGGAGACGGTGTCAGATCCTGTGGACCGTATGCTATTGGCAGTTGAGATCTGAGTGCACAGCAGGTCCTCTGGAAAAGCAGCAACTTTTCCAGACTTTTAACCTCTGAGGTACCTCTCAGCATCCCGCTCCCAATGTGTGAGTGTGCGAGTGTGTGTATGTGACTGAATCTTACCTTAGCAATTCTGTTCCTCAGGCTGTCCTTGAACTCATGGTGATCCTTTTGCCTCAACCTCCTGAATGCTGGGGTTTGACACGTTCGTATTTTTTATTTTTTGCCTATGTGTGTGGACACACATATGCAGCTGCACTCATGTGGAGAGAGGTCAGAGGACAACTTGGGAGCTCCTCTCTCCTTCCTCTCTGCGGGGTGTGGTGATTGAACTCAGGCCGGGTAGCAAGTGCCTTTACCCAGTGAGCCATCTCACTAGCCCTGTTTTAGCTTTTATGGTTTTATTATTTTTTGAAGTTCTGGGGATCAAATCCAGGACATTACGAGAGTGGAATAAGCCTGATACCACCGAAATACTTCTCCAGCTCTGGTTATGAAGTTTAACTGTAGTTAGGCACGGGTGGTGACACATTTGCAATCTCTCTACTCTAGGTCAGTGGCTCTCAACCTTCCGATGCTGCATTGCTTTATACAGTTCCTCGTGGTGAGCTGACCTTCAACCATAAAATTATTTTCATTGCTGCTTCATCTTACCTGTAATTTTGCTACTGTTATGAATTAATTGTGATGTAGATATCTGTATTTTCCTATGTTCTTAGGTGACCCTTGTGTAAGGGTTGGTCGAACCCCAAAGGGTTTGAACTGGATAGGAGGCTGCCCTATCTAGTAAGATCCTGTCTCAAAACTAATCTCAGAAAACTCACCCTAAAGAGACTGGCTGAGTGCCGGGCGGTGGTGGCACACGCCTTCAATTCCAGCACTTGGGAGGCAGAGGCAGGTGAATTTCTGAGTTCGAGGCCAGCCTGGTCTACAGAGTGAGTTCCAGGACAGCCAGGGCTACACAGAGAAACCCTGTCTCGAAAAACCAAACCAAAACCAAAAAAAAAAAAACCCAAAAAACCAAAACAAAACAAAAGAGGTTGGCTGAAATCTGTTTAGAAATATTTGGAAGGCACTATTGGGATTATAGCTCAGTGGTAAACACGGACTCAGGGAAGAACAGCTGTTCTAGAGGCTGAGGCAGAGTATGGAGTCGAGAGACCAAGCCTGGCCTACCAAGTAAGATTCTGTCTCAAAACTGAACTCAGAAGACACCCTACCAATGCAAGTTTTACTTATCTGCAAAGCTGACTTGGTGCTTGGATTCGTTTCTCTGATGCTATGTAAGACTGAATCAAAAGCTGCAGACTCTGGCAAGCTTCCCACTGGGATTATTGCCTCTTTCTGCCAGTCTTGGACCACAGGAGCAGCATGGGTTTCACTGAACAGCCCTCTCCACTGCACTGAGAGGGGCTAGAAATGTCTGTTGCTGCACACCCACCCCACTCTGTATTTTCTCATTCCCTTCTAAGGACCTCCATGGGGGTCCCACACACCCGAGACTGGGCCTCTTAGTGATATCTCCCCACTCTATTTAAAAGGGACTCATGCTATATTTTGAATCTAGAATAAGCCTCAGAGATCCAGCCCTTTGCCCTTTGAAGCAGTGGGGCTTAGTGGGATGTTTTAAGTTACTGGGCATGGCTTCTGTCCTGGCTAGTTTTATGTCAACTTGACACAAGTCGGAGTCATCTGAAAGGAGAAAACCTCAGTTGAGAGAATGCCTCCATAAGCTCCAGGTGTAGATGGGAATTTAGTTCAGTGGTAGAATGCTTGCTTCGCAAGTGAAGTCCAACTGTAAGGCATTTTCTTAATTAGTGATTGATGGGGAAGGGACCACTGTTGGGTGTGGTCATCCTTGGGCTGGTGGTCTGGGATTTCACAAGAAAGCAGACTGAGCAAGCCATGATGGACAAGCCAGGAGCAGCACTCCTACATGGCCTCTGTATTTGCTCCTGTTACCAGGTTTTGCCCTGCTTGAGTTCCTGTCCCAACTTCTAATGATGAACAGCAATGTAAATGTGTAAGCCGAATAAACCCATTCCTCTCTGATTTGCTTTTGCTCATCCTGGTGTTTTATTACTAAGTAACCAGGCCAGCCTCCAAGGGCAATGTGGCACCCTGCCTGGCCTCTTTAGTGCCCCCTGCAGTTCATATTAGAGAATGGCTTTACTGTGCCTTGAATTTCAGCCCTGATTTGTGATGTGGTGCTCCCTGCACCAACCAGCATCATAGAACAAAGCTTTCAGAACTGTGAGCAAAGTAGCTGTGTGAGACAGAGCGATGCTTTGTAGCTTAGGCTGGTATTGAACTCATGACAATCCTGCCTCAGCCTCCTTTGCATTTGTTAAGATTGTATGTGTGCATACCTCTGCCTTCTTTTTATAAGTTGGTTGTCTCTGTTGTTTGCTACAGTAGCAGTAACACTACTTTTTCCTCCCTTGGGCCCTGGTCAAAGTAAATTTGCACTGTTGGTAAAGTGTGTGCCTATTGTATATTAGTCAGGGTTCCCTGGAGGAACTAGGCAAGTTGATAGCCTAGATTAACGTCCAGGCATGAAGCCCTGGCTTCAATCCACAACACTGGATAAACAACCTGGTATGGTGTTACATGCCTGTAATTCCAGCCCTTGGTGGGCCTAGGAGACTCTTTAAAAAAAAAAAAAAAAAAAAGGAAACCTTAGTGAGCATATCTGCTTCCTTGTATTGTCTGTGCAAGGTCAATTTCCCTTCCCACTAAACCTGGGGTTCCACTGTGGTTGGCAAAAGCAAAGTTCATGCTTGCACCAGAATAGGATAAACTGCTATGTGCACGTACACTGACCTATAAGCCTAGCCCAACATGCTGATGCACCAACCAGGATCCCCCTCTGTCCAAGGTGCAAATACCCTAGGAAGGGAAAGGCCTTAGGGAGGTGGAGGGATTAAGGTATCAGTCAGCAGGGTCAGAGGTGGCTACAGTGAGAGATCAGGCAGCTTCACTTCATTCTCTGCCCCCCACCCTCACCCACCCAGAGTCTGCCTGGGTAGCCTTGGCTGTCCTGGAACTCACTCTGAATCACTTGTACCATTTTTGCTTGAAGGGTCCAAGGGTTATCTTGGGAAGGAGGGCCCAAAGAGAAAAGTGTAAGATCCCTAGCCTGGCAGCAATCTCTGGTGAGGGTGAGGGCAAAGCTTAGGGTTTCCCTGATCCAAGTTGTTGAGGGTCCTCAGAGGGGAGAGCCTGGGAAAGCCAGTTTCCTGAGGACTTGTAGGGAATGCTGACTTTCCTCTGTGGCTCTGGGGTAGCTTCTGTCATCAGCCAGGGTTCCAACACTTCTCCCATCTCAAACCCTCACCCACCATCCCCAGCACTTTGGTTCTGACCTCTCCTTGGGCTTCACCGAGGCTGGGTCTAGCTTCTGTGTTTTAATCTGCTTCTGCCTGGAATTCGGCTTACCGTTGACAGCACGGTTGAGAACTCAGTTGGGGCCCTCCTCCAGGAAGACCCCTTAGATTTGGTCAGTCGTGCCAGTAATTTCACAACCTCAAATTCTTTCCTTCTGCTTCTCTACCTGCTTTGAAGAACCCAGATGGAGACCTCACCTCTCTTGCCTGGCTGGGGTGGAGTGCCAGTGGCTCCCAGGTTTTACCCAGGAACAGACTGCTGCTGTGATCTGTGCTCTAAGAGCATTCCATAAACAGAACCCTTCTTGACTTGAGGGCTCAGCTGGCTCTGAACTGGGCCTGCGCTGAGTTCAGGCTTGAGGCTGAGTCTGATGTCAGTCAGTATAGGGCTGGGTCCTGGTGAACGAAGCGGAGAAGGTTATTTATTCCTCAGGGTTCCCTGCATGGTCCTGCCTTCTAAGTAGCACAAAAAGGAAAAGTGAGTGGTTGAGAACACACTGGAGGAGAGCAGGAGTAGAAGGTGAGCCATAGGCTCTGGAGGAGGAGAAAACACAGCGAGAGGCAGAGATGGGCAGAGGCAGGATGCAGGCTCACAGCTGATTTACCAAGGGCTGAAATTTACGATTCCTTTATTTTTGTCGTCTTGATTTTCTGGACAATGATGCAGCTAAGAGGCAAAAGCACTTGTGTCCTCTAAGTGGGCCAGGCACCACAGGGACGGAAGCTGGCCAACAACCCCCATCCCTCCCCTGAGGACTAGGTCTCCAGCCAACCAGTCTAGTAGTTAAGGCCACTTTTGGGTGGAAGTTGAAAAGAATGGAGTGTCCAAGCCTGTGATCCTTTTGGCATCTTTCTTAACACAGCCACCTGGACAGCAGGCTGGGCAGAGGGTGGTGGTGAAGTCTCTTGTCATACACAGAAGGTGCGCACAGTGAACACTCTCCCCGCCAGAGGGACACTAACTTTCTGTGCTACATAGATCAGTGGGGAAGCTGAACCACTTCCAAGGACCAAACCATTGTGTCTAGAGTCCCTCAGGCAAGCAGTGGCTCATCCTCTGCCTCCACCACCCAGACTTCTGGCTCAGCCAGTGGCATTAACAACACATCATCCTCATCCTCTGGGGACAGGACTGTTGTGTGAGTTCCAGTTTGGGTCCAAGTGGGGCCTGGGGGCCACAGGCTGGGTAGAAGGCGGCCTCGTAGGACCTGGACAACTCCAGACAACAGTGACGATTCTACAGGCATGGAGGGTAGCGGCCCTGGAGGCTCAGAGACAGTAGCAAGGGCCGGAAGTGTGCTTGGGGTTGGGATGGGAGTCTTTATGGGCAGTGGAGGAGCCTGCTCCCCATCCTGGCCCCCTACTGCCCCACCCTCACAAGCTTGGCCTGTACTGTCATCCAGGGCCTCAGAGGGAACAGAAGGTGTGACCTGGGATCTGGTCTCAGGTGCCCGAGCTGGGGTATTAGTTCGAGGAAGTAGGCCCCAACGACGAAGACGGCGAACCAGACGACGAACTGAGCGGCCGCGCTGGCGTCGGCGGCCCCCTGAAGTACCTCCTGGAGTCATATCCTGGCGTAAGATCTGAAGCAGAGACCGTAGGTTCCCCAGCACAGAGTTCTGCAAGGAGAGGAGGCAGACATCAGAATCAGGGGGCCAGAAGGCTAGGTAGGAAACAAGGCTGGCACCATGAGGTACAAGGTTGGAAGAACGACTTACATCATTAGGGTTCTCTGTGGGGAAGTCTTCTACTGGTGGGATGGCACCCTGGGCAATAAGCTGCCCATAGGAAGGGGGTGCCTGTTGCTGTACAATCTCAGCCTCCATCCGGGAGAGGGGGGCAAAGATGCTAGAAGAAAGGAGAATCACTCAGTCATAAGTCACTCACAGTGAGGACAATGTGCCTTGGCTGAGAAGGCCTCTTTCCTCCATTCCCAGGCCAGGTCTGTCCAGTCATATCCCTCCTTCCTAGAGACTACTCGCAGGAGCTGATTGCAGGAACCACTCCTTAAGGTGGGCCTGCTCAGTGTCCAGGAACTGCATGGGTCCCATCTCACCCTCAGTACCGACTCCTGCACCGCCAGCCCCCCTTCAACTGACCTGTACTCCTGGGTGCGAATGGCATAGAGTTTGCAGGTGCAGCCGAGAGCGATGACCAGCAACAGGCCACATACCAGGCTGCCAATGACCGCTGCCGTGATGACTTTTCGGGGCAGAGTGTAGGGGCAGTCCCACTCATCGCTGCCATCGGTACAGTCTGGCTGGCCGTCACACACCCATGTCTCATACACACACTTCTCATCCCGGCACCGGAAGTTGCCGGGCTGGCAATGCCGGCAGCGCCTCTCATCCGCTCCATCAGCGCAGAACGTCTGGTAGTTGCAGCGGTCGGCAGGCAGGTAACAGGCTGTGGCACCAGGGGTGCCGGCAGCTCCGCAGGGGAAGTGCCCCGGTGGGCAGCCAGGGCAACCCTCCTCATCTGTGCCATCAGCACAGTCCCATGAGCCATCACAGCGCTGTGCCTCGCTATAGCAACGCTCGCCTAGATTTTCACTAGCCCCCAGGCCTGAGCCCAAGCCGCAGGGTCTGTCCCAAGGTAAACAGTAGCCCCGAACATGGTAGGTAGCATTAAAGCCCCGGCCATTGCTCCAGGCAACTGTGTGGTAGGACACAACAGCCTGACCAGACAGGGTCTCCACAGTGACAGCCTTGCCATTGCTGAAATGTGTGAGACTACGCAGCAGTCGAGGGCTCTCAGGGGGCCCAGCACCATCATACACATGCACGGCATCTCCATAACTCAAGTCCAAGGCTGTGAAGCGCACTGCCAACCTCCGGCCATCATGGGGGTCCAGCAGCCACAGGCAGGACTGTGGGTGGGGGACTGAGGCCAGGTGTGAATATCCAGGGGAAGAAAAGACCCCATAAAAGTCCTCCAAGGTGAGATTGCAGGCCAGAGTTGGCGCAGGGGCTGGATTGAAGTTAGGGGATGTATCTGAGCTGCAACCTGCCTCATCAGAGCCATCCCCACAGGCATTGATCCCATCACAGCGCTGAGCTGCTGGTATGCAGCGATGGTTCAGGCACTGGAACTCTTCCTGCAGGCACAGTAGCCAATCTGCAGAGGCACCAAGAGACAGGGAAGTGCCAGAACTCCCAGGCTCCTTGCCTCTTTCCCGGGACTCCCACTTCTTCACTGATCCCAAGGCACTCCCTGTTCAGCCTACCTTGACTGTAAGTCAGCAAGAAGCCCTGGCCCATGGGTGCTCTGGCCCCAGTATAGATGTATGTAATGGTGACATTGCCCCCTTGTAGCTGCAAAGGGCCAGCAGGGGCCTCACACAGGGAGACTGGTGGCTGCAGAGGGGAGTGCAGGATTAAATGCTCTGAGCCACAGGCCAAGTGCAGCTTCTGGAACCTACGAGGTACAGAAGAGCAAGACATGAGATGCTCCAGAGTTTTGCTTGCCACCTCCCCTCCTGAGGACAGGTCCCTGGTAGCCCAGGAAACACAAAGGCTTCCTTATAAATGATTCAAAGAGCCAAGTGAGAACTCAGCCAATCCTTTAGCAGTAAAATATAATCAATGGAGAAAGTTCCAACAGAGGTGCCATCAGAGCACAAGACCCTTCCTAGAGTCCTCTGAGAGAAATGATGTGCTCAGGGACCAAGGTGAGACCAGGATTATTACTCTGCAGTTGTTGTGACCCAAGCAGTTACCTGACCAAATGTATCATAGTTCAATTAACCACAACAGCTCAGCTCCACAAGCGATGAGGAAAATCTGAGATCTTCATGGCTGCCCCATGGGACAACACAGCCTCTTTTTAGATTGTTCTCTCCTTTATATACCTTTCTGAATAAACTCTTTGGTGTTTTGTTTGTTTAGAAATAGGGTTTTTTGTGTGTAGCCATGGCTATCTTGGAACTCAGGACTTAGACCAGGGTAGCCTTGAACTCACAGAGATCTGCCTGCCTTTGCCTGAGGGCTGTTATCAAGTGAAATGTACGAGGCAAACTGCCAGCTGACACTTAGGGGTCCAGGGCTGGGACTGTTGCTTAGAGACAGAGTGCTCTCACCGAGGATATGTGAAACCCTGAGTTGTTTCCCAGTCCTGAAAGCAAAATGAACAAAACCAAAACTACACAAAAACCCCAACCAACAAACCAACAAATGAAAAACAAAAAAACCCAAACCAAAAAAAAAAAAAAAAAAAAAAAAAAAAAAAAAAGAAAAAAGAAAAAGGAATACTGGGCATAGTGACTCCACAGGGAAACTCAACATTTGGGAGGATGAGACGGAGCACAAACTTAAGGCCAGCCTGGGCTGCACAGTGAAACTGTCTCAAAACAGAAAAAAAAAAGGAGAGGAGAGACAAGGGGAGAGGAGGGAAGAGGGGAGGGGGAGGGAAGAGTAAGGACAGAGCAGTGCAATGCAGAAAGGCAGACCCAGAGAAAGTTTATTTTGCTAGGGACTGAACCCAGGACTTCTGCACACTCCACACAAGTGTTCCACCAATGAGCTAGTAACACAGTCCCAACCCTGGGGAAGGGCCTACGCTGATGAACAAGTGGGCCATGCTATGGATTGAAGGGCTCATCACAAATCTAGCTCATCCAGAATAGTTTCTAGAATCTTCTGGAGATGGCCAGTCCCCAAGCTAAACATCCACTACAGCTTAGCTTCAATTTACCATCTCTGGCCTAGAAACCAAGCCTTTACAGTAGACCCAGCCAAACCAAATTCTAGTGTGCTGACAAGGATAGAAATACATAGAGAAGTGATCTAAGGCTTTCACAGAGCGAGAGGGGAGAGAAAGTAGAGAGAATGGGGACTTGCCTTGTTTCTCACCTGACAGTTACTGTCTGTTCCTTGCTGCCCAGAATAATCCAGGTGCAGTTGGCAGGGGAGCTTCGGCTGTCCCGGCCTAGAGGCCTCTGTAAAGTACCTTGTACATCCAAGAGCACTGCTGGGGGTGCCTCACAAGCTGGAGGGAGAAGGTGGGGACACTGGTAGAGTTCTTTAACATTCTTCCTCCCCTAGATACCTCTGGATGCCTCAAGAAGGCAAAAACCCCACCCACCAGTTACAGTCAACTGGTCCTCCTCTTCTTCCTCTTCATTATTTTTCTTTTTTCTTTTTTTTTTTTTTTTTTGGTTTTTTGTTTTTTTGGTTTTTTTTTTTTTGGTTTTTCGAGACAGGGTTTCTCTGTGTAGTCCTGGCTGTCCTGGAACTCACTCTGTAGACCAAGCTGGCCTCGAACTCAGAAATCCACCTGCCTCTGCCTCCCAAGTGCTGGGACTAAAGGCGTGCGCCACCACTGCCCAGCTCTTCATTATTTTTCTTAAAGACAAAAATCTTCTCTAGTCTAGGCTACCCTCAAAGTCACTATGTAGCTGAGGCTAGCCTTGAACTGATCCTCCTGCCTCTACCTCCAAAGTGCTGGGATTATAGGAGTTGGTTACCCCATCCCTTTTCCATATTCTTTATACTCCATCTTAAATATTAACACTATAAGTAATGTTAATATAGGCTTTGTGCCAGCCATGGAGTCAGTAGGCAGAGGAAATACTGTTTCTACTTTCAGGAACTTACCACTAGCTAGGGAGACAAAATACTTATATTACACATGAAAAATGAGATGGTTCACAACTACCAGGTGCGAGTTCATGTTGGGCCTCAGTTTCCCTTCATGTAAAGTAATGGAGGATACCTATTCTAAAATTACAGCAGATTCCAGAATCCAGGAGAGAGAGAGAGTCTTTCTCTTGGGTGCATCTTCATTCCCATGCCCCAGAACCCTAGGAACTCCCTCTACTTACCAGAATTTGGGAAAGTGATCCGGTCTGGGCGGGCCAGAGCACCTCCTAGAGGGGGATCGAGAAAGGGCAGCAGAGTGAGTCAAATTTTCTTCACCTGGGCAACTCCAGAGGCCCATCTGAGACTTCCGGACAGTTTATAGGGAAGGGTAGAGGAGCCGGAAGAGGGTGCGTGACCTCGCGGTAAGGTTGCCTTCCCTGGCTGAGTGGGAGGGACAGTGTGGGGCAGCCCGAAAGGAGGCCGAGGCTCGACGGGGCGGCGGTCGCAGGGGTCATGGGTTGCCAAGGAAGTCGGGGGACGGCGGGCAGTGACACCGGGGCGGGGACTCTTACCGAGGAGGAGGAAAAGAAGGGGGAGGGCCGATAGCATCCTGGGTCGAACAGGGGTGCCGGCAGGGTCCCGGGGCGCCGCTTGTCTACCTGGCAGGAAACTCCGCGCCGGGTGGGGGCTGCATAGCCCCGGAGCGACCCAGGCTCGGGATGCCAGGGCTGGACGCACGGCGGAGAGGAACAGGGGTGACGCTTCTTGCCAACTTCAGAGTTGATCGCTCCTTACCGGTGCCCGGCGGTGCTCGCCCGGAAGGCCGCGATCTCCCGGGCCAGGCCCGGCCGCACCTGCCGAGCTCAACGTTGCGTCCTCCGCAGACCAAACTTTGTGGACTGTCCGTCCCCAAGCCGGCGCGGGGCTCGGTCCCCGTGGCCCTCAGGGGAGCGGGACGGCGGCTTTGCACAGCTCGCGGTGCCCAGCGGACCCCGGCCGAAGCCCAGCAGCCGGCGACGAGGGGCGCGGCCAGCCTGGCCCCACCCCTGCCAGTCACCGCGCGGCCACGCCCACTCGCGCTCAGCCCTTTTCCGGGTTGCTTTTGCTATCAGTCTCTGGATAGCCCTTTGCCTGCCGCCTGCGTTATCTTTCGTGATTTGTCTTGTCAAAGGACGTCTGTTTTACCCGCCGTAACTGTTAAGTGTCTTTGGACCCTTAAATTCTCAGTACTTTTTCTCGACCCAACGCCTGAGATCGGGTAGCGCTTCTGGTAGCAAGCCTCAAGCCTTTCCTGAACCAATTACCAGGCGCTATTATAATGATCTGTTACAATGTTTATTTATCACTCCCGCCCCCGCCTCAGCTTTGGAAACTGACACTTCCTGTAGGCTGAGGCCTAGGCTAGGTACCTTTGTCCCAACAGAGTTGCTTGCTCCCCTGCTGAGATCCAGTAAGACCGCAACGAATGGTAAATACATAATATGACTTCACTTGCTGGTTCAAGGAACTTGAGAAAATTACTCCTCCGTTCAGCAGTCCTGTAAAATTGAGGGTCTTGATAGTGCGACTCCCTCCTATGGTACTTGTGAACATTTAGGGTAATAATGCAGATTGAGCCCAAAGCACGTTGGCAGACATAGGAAGTGAAGTGTTTCTATCCAATAGCAACAATTATTCTCAGTCATAGGGTGATATTATTAAATTTTGTGGGTTACCGGCTTCCTGTGGCACAGGTGGGTAATATTTACAAAGAATAACAAATTGAATTTTTTTTCACATTTCAGGGTTATACCTAAGTACATTTAGTACACATATAGTAAATATTTAACAGTGAGATGTTTGTTCCTCTTGTCAACAGTCCTGTGAGGTAGATTCTATGGTCACATCCATTTTACAGATAAGTAAGTGCTGGCATAGAGAAGTTCAGTAATAAGTTCCCCTGATCTGAAAATTCAAATCTGAACGGCTCCCACAATCTTAAACTATTTGAGCGCCAACAGGGCTACAGGTGGGAAATTCCATACAGTGAAACTTTGTTTCATCTGCAAAACTGCTAAAAATATTGATTAAATTTATCTTTAGGTTACTTGTGATTTATATATGAGACATGGAGAAATTCCATCTACTGGTGTGCTGCAGCATACATTGTAATGTGTGTGTGTGTATGATTAAAATAAATGTCAACAATTATTTTCAGTGCTTCTAGGATCACTCACCATCTGCTAGGCGTTATTCATAGCATTTTACATATATTATCTCATTGAAAGGTGACCACACCTCTGAGAGAAACTGAGTCACAAATAGTTGAGATAACTTGTTTCTAAATCAAACTCTTAGCATATAAAAGAGCTAGACTCAGACAACAAGACTCAGTCAAGTTGTCTGGACCAAACTCCCTGCTGCTAAGCATGACATGGTAGATTCTAGAATCCTCAGATCAAAGACTTTGTTTATTTTAGGGAGGGTTTCTTGTTTCGTGGGCTGGCTTTGAACTCCTGATTCTCTTGCCTCTACTTCCAAGTGATGGGATCATAAACATGTCACCATGTCCAGCTAGATCAAGGATTTTAACACCTACTTTCTAGAATAGATTTTATGTAAAAACAGCTGGTCATTTTGGTGTATACCTTTAGTTCCAGCACTCAGGAGGCCAAGGCAGGTGGATGGATCTCTATAGGTCTGAGACATGTCTGGTCTACCTAGTAAGTTCCAGGCAAGCCAATACTATGTAGTGAGTGCCTGTCTCAAATACAAAAACACTAGACTGGGGCTGGAGAGATGGCTCAGTGGTTAAGAGCACTGTCTGCTCTTCCAGAGGTCCTGAGTTCAATTTCCAGCAACCACATAGTGGCTTACAACCATCTATTTTGGGGATCTGATGCCCTCTTCTGGTGTGTCTGAAAACAGCAACAGTGTACTCACATTCATGAAATAAATCTTTAAAAAAAAAAAAAACCACTAGACTGTTTGTAAATAAGGAAAGAGGCTATATCTGTCAACTATTCACCTGCTTTAAGATTCAGTATGCAACTTTCTGCAAACTACATTTCCCAGGCTTCCTTTCAGAATAATCTCGCTGTAGTCTCAGCCTTTAGGGGGAAGATTGGGGCAGGGAGGAGGAAGGAGGATCCAGGATGAACCCTACACCCCTGCTTTAACTTTGGGTGGAGCAGGAGCTGTCAGTCTGCCATGGTTTCAGCTCTGGCTGGGTAGCTTAGCCTCTAGCACTCTGGCTTTACTACTTTGTTCCCTTCTTCCTTTCTCAGCTTCTCCTGAGTCTCTCAGCACCTCCTTTCAGTGTTTTGGTGATTTTGCCTTATCTGTACATATTTCTTTCATACACTCTCAACTTCTTTTTCCCCACCCAAGATTTATTTTTGTGTATGTGAATGTGACATAGGTGTGTGTGTGTGTGTGTGTGTGTGTGTGTGTGTATGTATGTATGTATGTATGTATGTATGTATGTATATGTCTGCTGTGTTTGACTTTACTTGGTCATGTATGTCGGGATCAGGGACAACTTTTGGGAGTTGAGTCTTTCCACCATTATATGAGTTCTAAGGATTGAGCTCAGTTCATTGATGGTATCTTTACCCATTAAGCCATCTTCCTCCCTCTTCCTCCTCTTCCTCCTCTTCTTCCTCTTCCTCCTCTTCCTCTTCCCCCTCTTCTTCTTCCTCCTTCTCTGTCTATCTGTTTACTTGTTCATTTACTGTGTGTGTACCCTGGAGTGCATGAGCATACATTTCTATGAAGGTCAGAGAACAATTTTCATGAGTTAGTCAGTTTTCCTTCCACCCTGGGAGTTCCAGCGATTGAATTTAAGTTGTCAGGATTGGTGGCTGGCATCCTTACCCATTGAGCCATCTCATCTGTCAAAGTTGTTCCTCTTTGTAAATATATGTTAGGCTTAGCAGTGTACACGTTTAATCCCAGCACTCAGGAGGCACATGCAGGTGGGTGGAGGATATCCATGAGTTCAAATCCAGCCTGTTGTACATAGAGAGATTTTGTCTAAAAACAACAAAAATATTATGTCTAATTTGTGCTGTTCATATACTTGAGCATATGGAAGCATCCACTAGAGTGTAATTTGACTACTGGGGGCCACATCCTTAAGAAGAAGTGATTCTCCCTACTCTAGAAGTCATCAACTGTGAATAGCTCCTTAGCTAGAGGTGGGGAGTTATGAACCCAAGCCTGCCATGCTGGAATGTTGACTGGCTTGATCTTGTGCAGGTCTTGTGCAAACAACTGTAGCTGCTGTGAGTCTGTGAGTACAGTGGACCGGGCAGTCACTATTTTGTTCAAGTCTTCCCCAACATCTGGCTCTTACAATCCTTTTATCCCCTCTTCTATGGATGAGAGATGTGAAATACCTGATCCATTTCTCTCTCTCTCTCTCTCTCTCTCTCTCTCTCTCTCTCTCGCAGACACACACACACACACACACACACACACACACACACACACACACACA
>JANHMN010000001.1:198441676-198457399 GCA_030674055.1 Rhabdomys pumilio | reverse complement strand
ACACACACACACACACACACACACACACACACACACACACACACACATCATGGCTTTCCACCCATGCCCAAGTTCCCCAAAATAATAACTTGGAGACAGAATTCTATATGAATAAATGCCTAGGCCAATTTATTTCATGAGACTCTCCTTCAGTGTACTGGGACAAATCTTCCATACAGGACTATTTCCCAGAATCCTATCTGTCTCTGCCAGATGTCCAACCACCTTCTAATTCTGCCTCAGCTCATTGGCCAATCAGCCTTTTATTGCCAGGTGAGTGCATTTACACAACGCACAAGAGATCCCCCCCTCCCTCCACTTGTGGCTGTGGATCAATAGCTTTCAGATATTTCTTTGCTCTACCATCAAGGGCTCTAACTCAACCAGAAGCCAAATGAAACACTTTTTAAAAATATAAGTATAGCCAGGCAGTGGTGGCACTGATTTCTGAGTTCAAGGCTAGCCTGGTCTATAGAATGAGTTCCAGGACAGCCAGGGCTATACAGAGAAACTCTGTCTCGAAAAACAAAAACAATACACCATATATATATATATATATATATATATATATATATATATATATATCCAAGTTTTATATATATATATTGTTTTACCACTGCTGTAGAAAAGTAAGATACAACACACACACACACCAGAGGCAGTAGTACTGGACCCTGGATCCAGCCTATTTTTGATGGGGCTGGAAGATACATTTCCAAGATAGTTCATTTCCATGCTTGACAAGTAGGCAAGCTGTTGGCAGGAAGACTCAGTCCCTTCCCATGTGAGCATCTTCACAGACTATCTGAGTGTCTTATGCCATGGCAGCTGGCTCCTCAAAAAGAAGAATCCACAGGGAGCAAAGTGGGAGTCCAATCCTGTAACACTAATCTCAGCAATCACATTCCAAGGCTGGGCGTGCAGCTCAGTGGGAAAGTATTTGCCTGGTGTGCTGGTTGATTTTTGTCAGTTAGACATAATTCTAATCATACCTGAAAAGAGGGAGTCTTTTTGAGGAATCACCTTCATCAGATTGGCCTGTGGGAAAGTCTGTGAGGACATTTTCTTGATCAATGATTAGATTGGGAGGGCCCAGCCTGTTTGTAGGAGGTGCTACTCCTAGGCAAGATGGTCCTGGATTATGTAAGAGCGGGTTGAGCAAGCCCTGAGGAGCAAGCCAACAGGCATTGCACCTCTATGGTTTCTGCCTCCAGGTACCTGCCCTGTCTGTGTTCCTGCCTTGCTTTTCTTCAGTGGACTATGACCTGGGGTATGTAAACCAAATAAACCCTTCCTTCCCAAAATTGCTTTTCGTTAGTGTTTTATCACATCAATAGAAAACTGGCTAAGAAGGCCAGGTGTGGTATGCATACCTTCAGTCCCAGCATTCCCAGCACTCCCAGCTCTGGGAGTAAAGTGGAGTTTTTCTTGACTAGTGCCTTGAGGGCAGCTCCTTAGTTACTGACTGTGGTGATCTGAAGACCTATGAACACAACAAAACCTTATACTCCTGTTCCCACCCATCCCATTCCCAACACCTAAGGCAGGATGGGAGACAAGTCAAGTGCAGGAAAAGTTTCATGGATATTCCTAGTCACAAAGGAAGTGAGGTATACAAAGTACTCACTAGACCGTACATATCCTAAATCCAGAAAGGTACAGCTTAGCCACTGGTATTAGAACTCAAGACCTGAGCATACTTTTTCAGAGTGCTTGTGTCCCCAGTGGGGTCTTTATTTTTTTTTTTTATCTTCTGGGAGATTTTTTCAACCTCCTTGTTTTGTTTTAGAATTTCATTTTGTATCTTTTTTTGTTTTGTTTTGTTTCTTTTGAGCAAAGCCAGCAGCAATTCTGCTAATACAATCCTTTTAAAAACTTATGTGGATCTCTGATTGGTGAGATGGCTGGCGTTTGCTGCTGAGCCTGATGGTCTGAGCTCCATCCCTGGGACCCAAGTGTAGATGAAGAAGAGAACCCTCCCACAAACCATGACATGTGTATACCGCTCTTCTCCAGATGCAATAAATAAATAGATAGATAGATAGATAAATAAATAAATAAATAAATACATTTAAAATTTTTAAAAGAAAACTTTTGTGGGCCCCCTGTGAATTGTATTGGGGCTCTGCTAGATGAAAGTTGTACTCTCAAGTGTCCGTGGCATAATTTGTCTTCTCTGAGACCGCTAAAGAACAGTGGTGTTCAGCTTTTGGTTTTGTTTTTGTTTTTTTTTTTTAATGGAAATAAGGGTGGTGCTTGGGACTAAATTCAGGGCATCATGCAGGCAATGCCTATATTCTACTTCTGAGCTACATTTGCAGTCCTGTTCAGCTTCTTTTTGTATAAGATTTATTTAAATAGTGTGTCTCATAGAAATCTGAGGCTCCAATCCATCTAGAGCTGGAGATTTTTAAAAAAGATTTATTTATTTATTTTATGTATGTGAGTACACTGTAGCTGTCTTCAGATACACCAGAAGAGGGTATCAGATCCCATTACAGATGGTTGTGAGTTACCATGTGGTTGCTGGGAATTGAACTCAGGACCTCTGGAAGAACAGTCAGTGCTGAGCCATCTCTCCAGCCCTAGAGCTGGAGTTATAGGTGATTGTGAGACATCCAAAATGGGCGCTGGGAACAGAGTGTGGGTCTTCTGGAGGAGTAGAAAGTACTCTTAACCACGGAGCCATAGCTCCAACCCTTACTGTTTAACTGTTTCCCCTTGGGTATGTGTTGGACTTGGTCACTCATTTCTGATAGAACCTGGCGGAAAAGACATGTAACTCCAAGAGTAACACAAAGCAAGGGACGTTGGTTTCCCACTTTTTTGTCTTTAGGATTACTCATTTGGGGAAAGCTAGCTGCCATGTTGTGGGACATTCAAGACACCCAACATGTCTTCAGGTCAGGAACAGAAGCTCCCACCATTGCCAGGGCAAACATGAGAAATGAGCACAGGAGAAATGAGCCCTCTGGAGGTAAGCCTTCAGATGACTGTGGACGAGCTAAGACCTTAAGACCTGGACCACAACCAAATGTGAGTACCTAGACCAAGACCACAGATGCCAGATGTGGTCTTCAACATGCCACCTGAAATTCTTCTCAATTTCATTTGTTAGGTTTCCTTCTTTCTCTCTCTCTTTCTCTCTCTCTTTCTCTCTCTCTTTCTTTCTGCTTTCTTTAAAAATAATTTTATTTAATTTTTTAATGTGAGTGCACTTTCAGTCTCTTTAGACACACCAGAAGAGGGCATTGGCAAACAAACAACCCCCCCCAACCCCAAAAAACAAAAAACAAACTAACAAACAAAAAGCTGGGCAGTGGTGGCACACATCTTTAATCCCAGCACTTGGGAGACAGAGGCAGAGGCAGGAGGATTTCTGGGTTCGAAGCCAGCCTGGTCTATAGAATGAGTTCCAGTACAGCCAGGGATATACAGAGAAACCCTGTCTCAAAAATAAAAACAAAAACAAACAAACAAACAAACAACAGAAGAGGGCATCAAATCCCATTACAGATGGTTGTGAGCCACCATATGGTTGCTGGGAATTGAACTCAGGACCTCTGGAAGAGCAGTCAGTGAGTGCTCTTAACTGCTGAGCCTTCTCTCCAGCCCGTTTTCCTGCTTTTATGACTTCAGGCTGACTACCTTTATTAAATTCCAGCATAACAAGAATAGCCTTTCCCCCAGTTCAAAATATTTCTCCATCTCCTTTAAGTTTCCATTTGTGCCTTTAAAATAATGAAAGATGTATTTATTTTATTGCATTGTGTACCTGAGTGTATGTATGTGCACCGTGTACATGCAAGTGTCTGTGGAGGCCAGAAGGCACTGGATCCTTGTGAGCCACTGGCAGTTGTGAGTCACCAGATGAGAGTTCTGGGAATTAAACCCGGGTTCTCTGCAAGAGCAGTAAGTGCTGTTAACCTCCCTTAAAAGGCTTCTTAAAAGGTCATGATGGTTCTACTAAAGCTACTGTGAGCACTTTGGTTTTCATTCACACTGATCCCAGTCTTCCTAGCTTCTGAAGACAGGAACATCAAAGAATTAAGTGTCTTGGATTACAGAAAGCATTATGTAACAATGGCGATTGTTCTCCTGACCAGACTGCATCAAATTATTGAAATAATACTATTTGCAATGTCCTAAAATAGCCTTTCTTTCCTGCACTTCAAAGGCTCCTTTTAGTCAGAATGGAAGCCCAAGTTTTTGCCAGATATCATGGTTTATGCCTGTGATTCTAGCACTCAGGAGTCTGAAACAGGAAGAATAGGAGTTCAAAGCCATCCTCAGTTACAAAGTAAGTTTAAGGCCAGCCTTGGCTACATGAGATCTTGTATCAACAAAATAAGACATCACCACCAACAAAACAACCAAACCAAACACACTGAAGTCAAAATCTTTACAATGACTTATAAGGCACAATGGTCTCTTGCCCCAGTACCCACCTCACCTCTACTTCTGTTCTCTTCCTTGCTCCTTCTGTCCAGCCACTCTGCCTTGTTCCCTATGGATTTCACCTCAGGCTTTTGGCATTCGTTCTTCCCTTTACTTGGAATATTCTTCCTGAAAACTACATGGTTTGTTTACTAATAGCTCAAGATTCCACTGGGGCCTTTCTAACCATATCATGGAAAATCACATGGAATCAGTATCTCCCTTCATTTAAAATTTGCCCTCAATACTTGTTGTTATGCAACATACTATATCTCTCTCTAATTTATCACATTTGCTGTTCACTCCATTCACAAGAATAGATGTCAGAGATCATTTGCCTTCTGTTACGTCTTTATTACTAAAAGTGATGTATGTATTGGTATTCGGGAAACACTGGCTGAGTGAATAGTGAATGAATGAATTAATCAATGAATCAATGATTGCTGGTCACAGGCATCTCTTAAATGATGTCTTTTCATCAATTTGACCACCCTTTGAATTACTAGTTGCTCATTAAAGATGAGGAGCCTCTCTTCTTGAGGTAGAGACGCTGAGGACCTACACTGGTAGGACACCTGTCAGGGCCTTTGATGCTCTTTCTCAACTCCATGACTCATGTCTAGCTTCGCAGACAACAGGGGCAATGGGGACTTCATGGAGCAAGCTGTGCTAGACCAACAAAATTGAGGGACAGGAAATGCCCATGGGGTGTGATGGAAAGGTTCAGGAAGGGTTTTTAGGAGGCAAGTTCAGTAAATGCCCCAGTCTGAGATTCATGTACAGAAGTTTGACTAAAATGAAGCCTTGGGCTAGAGAGCATATGCCTCCTCCGTTCCTTAGCTGAGGACTAAACCCACAGCCTGATGCTTGCTAGGCAAATGCTCTATCCCTGAGCTAAATCACCAGTCATAGCTCATGTCTTCAGTCCCAGCATTTGGGAGGCACAGGCAGGTGAATCTCTGTGAGTTTGGTCTACATAGGGAGCTTGGTCTACATAAGGAGTTCTAGGCCAGCCAAGGCTACATAGTGAGACCCTATCTTATCTTGTTTTCTTATTTTAGTCTCCCCACTTTTTTTTCTTTTTGAGACAGGGTTTCTCTGTATAGCCTTGGCTGTTCTGGAACTCAATCTGGAGACCAGGCTGGCCTTGAATTTATAGAGATCCACCTGCCTCTGCCTCCCAAGTGCTGTCATTAATACTGTGATCAAGTGTATGCCACCACTGCCCTGCTTAGTGAGACCCTGTGTTGAAGAAGAGGAGGAAGAAGAAGAGGAGGAGAGGAGGAGGAAGAAGATGAAGAGGAAGAGGAGGAAAAGGGAGAAGGAAAAGGAGAAGGAGAAGGAGGAGAAGGAGAAGGAGAAGGAGAAGGAGAAGGAGAAGGAGAAGGAGAAGGAGAAGCAGCAACAGCAGCAGCAGCAGCAGCAGCAGCAGCAGAAGCAGCAGCAGCAGCAGCAGCAGCAGCAGCAGCAGAAGCAGCAGCAGCAGAAGCAGCAGCAGCAACAGCAGCAACCTTGGATGGTAGAATTCTGTAATCCCAGTACTTCTGAACCTCAGGGTGGATCTTCAGTTAGGAGCCATCCTGAGCCATGTCTTCAGATCCTGTGCTGTGTTTGTTCTCTCTCTCTCTCTCTCTCTCTCTCTCTCTCTCTCTCTCTCTCCAACTTTGAATAGGGAAACTAAAAAATTTCAAGGAGAATTCTGACTACCCGAGAAAAAGGTTTTCAAGATGGGAAACCTGTTTGAAGGGAGAGGCAAGACCCTACCACATGGCTATAGGTTTGTGCTGGTTTGTGCTTCAGGGAGAAAAACGATTGGCTTTATGTGGGGGTAGGGCATGCATCCTAGGGTTAGTGACTTAATTGTGTTTGAGTCTTGTATATTTCAAAATTGAAAAACACTAAGCTAGTGCTCTCTCTCTCTCTTTCTCTCTCTCTCTCTCTCTCTCTCTCTCTCTCTCTCTCTCTCTCTTTCTCTCTTTCTCCAGTATCTTGCTTTGTAGTTCTGTCTGGCCTATAGCTAGCTACATAGACCAGGATGACCTTGAACTTGTATCAATATATCTGACTCTCCCTCAGAGTCCCTCACAGAGCTAGGATGAGAGGTAATTGCCACTACGCCCAGATATTAAGACATATCTTTTTTTTTTTTTGGTTTTTTGAGCCAGGGTTTCTCTGTGTAGCCCTGGCTGTCCTGGAACTCACTCAGTAGACCAGGCTGGCCTCGAACTCAGAAATCCACCTGCCTCTGCCTCCCAAGTGCTGGGATTAAAGGCGTGCGCCACCACCACCCGGGCAAGACATATCTTTAAAGGCCTGATATATTTAAAATATTTAAAGTGGGGTGTGATCACTCATACTTGTAATTCCAGTATTTAGGAGGCAGAGGCTGGTGGGTCTTTGTAATTTCAAGGCCAGCCTGGGCCATATAGTAAGTTACAGTCCAGCCAATGCTAAATAGTGAGACACTGTCTAAGCAACAAGCAAGCAAGCAAATAACCTCCCTTCTCCCTTAAAATTTACCAAATGAAAAATTCATCACAATATAGTGCTATTCAAAAAATATGGGAGTTTTTTGAACTACAAAACTAGATATTTAGTGGGGTGTGATATCCCACACCTTTAACTGACAGCCAGGGAGTAGAGAAAAACCATGTCTTGGGGGATATATATATATGCATATACATATATATATATATATATATATATATATAGAGAGAGAGAGAGAGAGAGAGAGAGAGAGAGAGAGAGAGAAAGAAATATGATATGTAAGGACCTTTATAAATGTTAGACCTAGGGATGGACTCCCATGGACCCAGAGTGAACACAAGAGGAAAGCTAAAAGAGCCTTTGGTGAGACATAGCCTATGTTTTTCAAAGGTCTCTGGGAATTTTCCCAGAAACTTCTCACTCTTAGATAAAAGGAACACAAGAGATGCTCACCTTACCCAGATAGGGTTCGGGAATATAGTCTCAATTAAACTGCTGACCCTGGGGTCCCCACCACAGGCATGGCAGAATAATCAGCATCTACGGAGCCCACAGGGGGGCACTGTGGCAGCTCACAGCTGGAGGATGCAGAAGAGCCTCCTTCTGTGGACCGCCCAGAATGCTCTGGGTTTCTGAGTTAGTGAGGGCTGCTCACTAACCCCCTCACCTAGGCCAAGGCGGACAGCGACACAAACTCTGACCTTTTGTTTCGGTGATTGCGAGGCTAAGAACAGCTGTGGGCCCCGTCTGGCCCATAGTTCCACCCCTTTAAGTACAGGTGTCTAGAGAGAAAACTTGGAAAGCGGGAGGGAGACTGGTGGTTTCCTTGGCTCTGATCAGTTTTATCCTTGGGTCAATCCCAACGCCGAACGCAAGGGGGCGATACTACCCTGCAAACCCTGCCCAGCTGGTTTCTCCTGTAGAGGTGGGTGGGTCCCCACTGAGTGGGACCAGTATTCCTCTAGCTTTCTGCCCAGATTTCCTTCTCTTAGAACTTATCTGTTGGCTTGCACGAGGTGGGTGTGGAGGAGGGTTAGTCTTTGTTTTTTGTTTGTTTGTTTGGTTTGGTTTTTTGAGACAGAGTTTCTCTGTGTAGCCCTGGCTGTCCTGGAACTCACTCTGTAGACCAGGCTGGCCTCAAACTCAGAAATCCACCTGCCTCTGCCTCCCAAGTGCTGGGATTAAAGGCCAGCACCACCACCCGGCCGAGGGTTAGTCTTTGTGTCACAGGACAGTAAAGACTAGTGAGACAGTTGGAGATGTTTGCTATACAGGTTATAAGGATGCCAAAAGGGATGCCCTGTGGGCTCTTCAGAACTGTGACAGCTGGGCTGGTCAGCACCTGAAGGCTTGAAATCTCCTCAAGAGCTGGACCAACACAGCCTAATACCACTCCCAGATTAAGGACAGGCTTTGTAGAGGGTAGAGGGGGATCTTTGAGTGACACAGTAGATGGCTCAGCAGATAAAAAAGGTATGTATGAACTTCTACCTAGAAGTGTTTCTCTACATTTTTTTTCTTTTCCCACACTGGGACTCCAGCCCAAGGAGGCCTTTGCTCATTCTGGACAAGGGCTCTACTCCTTTTATTGATTGGCTGAGTGATTGATTGACTTAGATTTAGCATCTCATGTAATGAGCTCCAGGTCATATTCTTTTCCAAAGGAACAGAAAAGAGGTAGATGCAGGAGGATCAGAAAGCAGTGACTGGGGCTGGAGAGATGGCTCAGCAGCTAAGAGCACTGACCTCTCTTCCAGAGGTCCTGAGTTCAATTCCCAGCAACCACATGGTGGCTCACAACCATCTGTAATGGGATCTGATGCCCTCTTCTGGTGTGTCTGAAGACTGCAACAGTGTTCTCAAGTATACAAAATAAATATGAACAGTTGGGTGGTGGTGGTGGTGGTGCACATCTTCAGTCCTTGCACTGGTGGTTGGAGGTGGGGCAGAGGCAGGCCAGTCTCTGAGTTTGAGGCTAGTCTGGTCTACAGTCCTAGCACTGGGGGTCGTGGGGTATAGAGGCAGGCCAATCTCTGCATTTGAGGCCTAATCTACAGAGTGAGTTCACAGAAAAAGTCTCAAGGGAGAAGGAGGAGGAAGAAGAGGAAGAAGAAGAAGGAAGAGGAAGAATAGGAAGAAGGAGGAGGAAGAAGAAGGAGGAAGAAGAAGAAGAAGTTATCATTGGTTATTCTTGCCTACATAGGGAGTTGGAGGCTAGTCTGGGCTACTTGAGATCCTGCCTAGACTGGTATGTAGGTATAGATGAGAATCCTCTGTCATGTCTGAATATACTCACAGAGACATCACTGTGTCCAAGATATATTTTCAAAGCAGCTTTAAAAAAAAAAAAAAAACACGCCGGGTAGTGGTGGTGCACGCCTTTAATCCTAGCACTTGGAGGCAGAGGCAGGCAGATTTCTGAGTTCGAGACCAGCCTGGTCTACAGAGTGAGTTCCAGCACAGCCAGGGCTACACAGAGAAACCCTGTCTCGAAAAAAAAAACAAAAAAAACAAAAAAAAAAAAAAAAAAAAACACCGTGAAAGAGGGCAGATGAGATGGCTCAGTAAATAAAAGCATTTGCTGTGAAAGCCTGGCACCTTCATCCCCAGAACCCATGTAAAGGTGGAAGGAGAGAGCCATCTCCACTTGTGTGCTGTGCCTGCATGCCCACCCCGTCATGCGTTTGTATATGCCCGCCCATGCCCATATCTCTGTGTGTGTGTGTGTGTGTGTGTGTGTACACAATATGTGTAGTAGTACAGGCCTGCAATCCCATAATTTAGAAGGCTGAGGCAAGCGATCAGGAGTTCTCAGGCAGTTCAGGTTTCATAGCAGGCAGTTCAGGTTTCATAGTAAGACCCTATCTCAATAGAACATATAACAAAAGCATGAATGAGTTAAAAAAAAAAAAAAGCTCAGCTCCATTAGGATTTACAGAAATACAAACTAAAGTGTCAGCGAGCTGTTGCTCCACCTCCTGAAGGTGGTCAAGCTTGGTGACTGCACATACAAGTGAAAATATGACGCTGTAAAACCTGTACAAGGAGATGTGCTCAGCAAAGAACAAAATGTAGCTGCACGTACCATCAGAGTGAAGCCCAGCAACAGGAATGAACAAAGCAGACGCCAGCAGTGCCCACCGTGAGAAACAAAGTCTCAGAGCTGCAGAGATAGCTCAGGTCACGGCTGCTCTCTCAGAGGACCTGAGTTCAGCTCCCAGCATATACATAGAGGCTCACGATTGTCTGGAACTCCAGTTCCAGGAAATTCCATGCCCTCTTCTGGCAGGGAACTGGACCTGCGTCTGGTGCACTTACGTGCAGGCAAAATACTCACACACATAAAATAAAATTAAACCTTAAGAAGAAAGAAAGGCAAAAAAAAATAGTGCAACATTCAAGGACTTGGTACCTCTGATGGAGAGAATCTGGGGAGCACACAGGGGTCCTTTAAAGATACTGGCTCTATTTTCCTAAGTCATATAGTAGATAGACTGACTCTTTTCACTAACTTGCAAGGAGCCGGTTTTTTGTTTGTTTTGATTTTTCGAGACAGGGTTTCTCTCTGCGTAACCCCATCTGTCCAGGAACTTGCTCTGTAGACCAGGCTGGCCTTGAAATTAGAGATCTGCCTGCCTCTGCCTCCAGAGGATCAAAGGTGTACACCATGCCTGCTAGGCAAGGAGCCATTTTTTAAATTTCTCTTTGGTGGGCAGCCTGGCATTGCCCCAACTGAACCCCCGTCCTTCCCGGAGTTAGGGAAGTGTCTGGGATGGGAAATCCAGTGAGTGAGCAGGATATGAGCTGTGCTGAGGCACTTCCCAGGCCCATCTGGTCCCTGAGTCAGTGAACTACTTCAGGCACTGGAGGATGCCCTTCCAACATCCACTACAGTGCTGCCTCTTCTGTCTGCTTGCTCTTCTGTTTTCTACCCAGGTGTCTGTTTTCAGACAGTGTCTCATGTAACCTAAGCTGGCACTTCTGATCTTCCTGTTTCCATCTCCTGAATGCTAGGGTTATGGATGTATGTCACAATGCCTGGTTTTATGTGGTGCTGGGATTAAGATCAGGTTTTGCACATGGTAGGCAAGTCCTCTACCAACTGAGGCACACCCCCAGCCACAGACCTGGGTCTTTGTGAAGCAGCTTATCTCTTTTAAGCCACAAAGGCCACAATGACTGGGGATAAGTTGTTTAGGGGGACCTGGCCTCCACGATCCAAGTCCAGGATCAAGCAAGGATGCAGAGTGAGCTGCACCCCACCCCCACCCCCGGGGATGTGATGACAGTCGGTCTGAGGAGTTTAGCAGTCCTGCTGTGGAGCACCAGGACTAGTGGCAAGGGAGCGTGGAGGGGGCTGAGCCTGGCTTGGGGAAGGCAGGCTTGGAAGGAACTAAGCCATTGGCACTGGACCAGCGTGGAAAGTATGTGTATGAGCTCATTGGGAAGCTGGTTTCTGTCCAGTCAAGCCTGCCTGCCTTCTAGGCCCTGGCTGTTTAGCCCCAGTGCAGTCTGACACTGGGTCTCCCCAAGACTGAGGGGAAAAGGCACTAAGTTCTAGGGGTAGGGGTAGGTATAGAAAACTGGCTTCCTAAAGGAGAAATAGATTTCGATTTGGGATGAGTACAAACCTGGTACAGGAACTGTAGGGCAATTGTCTGAGCTAAGGCTGGAGATTTCTGGGGACTTGTGGGAATAGTAGCCATTCCTCTGAAGGCCTTGGTGCCTCCTAGTCTTATAAGGTGTTCACCAACACCCCCTACTGCTATTGTATGGCAAGTCCCTTTAGCCCCTCCAGTTTCTGAGTCTTTGTGGCCTTCACCTTTCTTCCTTCCAAATGCTTGTTCCTACCTCTGAGAAGCAAAGGGGTTGGCTGCAAATTGGCTTTCCTTTCTGAGGAGCCTCTCCCATGCCCGTCCTCCCCATCTGGTTGTCCTCACTGATCTGCTGCATGGTCCAACAAGCAAACACTGACATACTGACAGCTTCCCCAGAACATACTCTTACAAAGTCACCCAGCTGCATGGGGCTACTCAGCTGCATGGGGCGACACTGGAAGAGATGCCTAAGGAACCTTGTTGGAATCTGCCAAACAACTGCCCTGTTTCGTTTGGGTCTTAAGTTTTGTTTTTGTCATGATGAGGATCAAATTTAGTACCGCTCGTGTTAGGCAAATGTTCTAGCACCGAGCCACGTCCTTAGTTTCTGATACGGGGTTTATTTGAACTAAGGAACCTGTTCAAACTGAGACCTTGCACTGTTGCTCTGTATACTGAAGGCCTCAGCAGCTGCTATTCTCCAGCCTACTGCCAGGGCAAGGAGGATACAGAGCAGAAAGGTAGTTGGAAAGTCTGTTTGATGGGGTAAAGGCATTGAGAATGGGCAGGGAAGGACCAGCAGGGCTAGCCAGATTGTAATGTGTGGAGATGTCTCTCTGCCATATTCTCTTTCAGAGAGTGCAGTTCTTCTTAGGGTGTCCCTTCCCTGGTCTGCCTGGCTCGTAGCCCAAGAGGCTTTGGACCTGCTGCTATCAGGATCCCTGGAAAGGGGAAGTGAAGAAGAGAGAGGCCCCTCACCCCATGGGGTGTGTTGGTGGGCAAATTGCTGTTCCTTCTTGGCCCTTGCTCTCACTCCAGTATCTTCTTTGTCCAGTGTCCCTGAGGCAGCCCAAACCTCCTCACATATTCCAACTGGCTCCTTCTGGCTGCCCTAACTCACAAGTGCTGCTTTCGAATAAAGGAACTTGGAACCATAGAAACTGGGTCAGGCCCAGCAGACCAGGCCAGGCCAGGCCAGGCCAGTGAAAACACTTTGTAGGTCCTTGGGAGCCAGAGGGCCCTCTGCCTCCTGTCATCCTATCCTGACATGGTGGCTCACTCAAGTGGGACCTTATGACCAAGAAGGCACCTTCCAAGATCCCAGGGTGGGGTGGGCAGGCCCAAGTTCATCATCAGCACCAGGCATTCGGCCTCCACCCCGCAGTCCGGTTTGCGCAGACTCAGTCCTCCAGCTCATCTCCCTTTGTCTCTAGTTCTGCATTCCCATTTCTCCCGTTGGCTTCAGAGAGCATCTTGTGATTCCAGAATCCCAGCCAAACAATTTCCTCGTGATGGGGAAACCGCACTCCTTCCCTAGGCTCCCCCTCCTCTTCCCTCTGGCAATACCCCCTCCTGGGCTCTTCCACTGGCTCCAGCTGTGTTTTGCAGAATTCCCTCTGGATAACATCTGTAATTGCCTCCAGATGTGGACCACAAAAACACAAAGGGGCCATTAGCTCATCTTTTACTTTTTTTTTTTTTTTTTTTTTTTTTTTTTTTGTCACATGCACAGGCTTGATTACCCCTAGATGCCCCTGACTTCTCCAGGGCCACCTCAGTTCCAATCCTTTCTGGTGAGAGTGGTGGTGGAGTCTGTCCTTAACTTCACTGAGACACACAGGTCCTGGCAAACAGCTGTTGGCAACGGAGGCACAGGTGACCAGGCACAGGGTCAGGGTTGCTCGCTGGCAGGGAGGTAGGGTACCCCATCTGCCAAAGTAATCATACCAACGACCCTGCAGAGCAGCTGGTGGGAAGAGGGCATAGGTGGAGCCAGGCTCTGGAAGGCAGGCTGTGGAGGACCTGGGCAGGAGCCCAGGGAAGACTGGGCTGAGGCAGGAAGAGAAGGCGGGAGAAGGGGGCTGCTCTCCTCCAGCTGAGCTGACTCAGCAGCTGAGCTGACCCCTCCCTTCAGGCTGGTTTTGGAGGAAGGGAGGGTCAACAGCCTGGGAACCCTGTCTAGGGCAGCAGTTTCTATGGAAAATGGAAACAAAGCCTTGCTATTTATTCTATCCTTCCAACCTGAGGGTCCTGGCTCTTCGGGGTGACTGAGAAACACTGTTGCGCCAGGGAGAGGCCACTCCTAGGAGCGTAGACGATGGGAAACCTCTGTCGTTTTTACTTCCCTTGTCTCCTGATCCGACAGCAGAGTCTCAGGCCTATAAGAACCACCACCTCCTTGCCCACCCCCGCCCCCCTTTTAAGACAGGGTCTAACTGTGTAGCCCCAGCAGGCTTAGATCTTACTCATGTAGATCAGGCTGGCCTTCAACTCCCAGAAACATGCCTGCCCCTGACTCCAGAGTGCTGAGAGTAAAGGTGCGTGGCACCATGCCCAGATTAAGCAGAACCTTCTTAGGTCCTGGGGCCTGTCACTAATTGAGACTAATGTGATCATGGGAATACCCTTGCTGCAGAGGCAGATTATGAGGAAACGCGTATGTGGCGAGATCACACGGCAGAATAATGCAATTTAGGAAGATTTTCCAAACGGCCTCAGCTTGACCACTTCCTCCTACTCTGGCAGCCTTGGTTCTCAAGGTAGCCTTTTAAGGCTTTTCAGGGGAGAAAGCTGGGTTCTTCCAGTCACTCCTCTAACCTCCAGTGGGGTGTATGACTTGTTCCCCAACTGCAACTCTTAAATGCTATCAGTCTAAGAATAAATATTTATGACAAATACTAAAACCTGCATCATGGGAAATGCTGTTCTCAATGTCTGCTCTTCCTGGCCCTGCTTGGCCACACCACATCTACCCCTACACCAAGCTATAGTCACACAAAGAATGTGAAACACAGTTTATTCTTCGTGGAAAGGTTGAACAAGGTCAAAAAATGTCCTTAGAGAGCACTGACCCAGCCCCGCCCTGCAGGTTTCTGGGGTCAGTCGCCTCAGCCCCCCTCCACCCCCCACCCCTCCCCATGCCCCTTGTTAACAAAAAGGAACGATTTGAATGGCATTCATATATAATAATTATAATAAAAATATACATTAAACAAAACAAAAAACCCAAACAAGACAGAAATTTAGCTGGGCTTCCAGCACCGTTCACCCCTATCCCCAAACCCCACCCAGACACTTCTCCCCTCCCCTCTCCTCTCCTCCCACAGGGTCTCACTCTCCCAAGTCCCTAGTACCATGACCACCTTCAGTGGCTGAAGGAGACTTCAAATGGGTCAACTGGGCAGGGAAGAGGAAGGGCAGGACATAGGTAAAATGGGCTGAGGAGGGCCTGCATCAGGAAAGGGAGGCCCACCCTAACCAAGAGCACTCAGACACCTGTCTCATTAGGGCAGTGAGGAAGACTGAGCAAGCCCAGGTCGATGACAGCCTCCTCTGGTCTCCATTGAGTCCCTGTATGGATGCTCTTTTTATTCCTGTATCAATTCTTACCCTTGCCTTCTACACTGTTAGTGAGCAAGGGGACAGAAAGACGCCAGTGTGGCTTCCTTAAGACCCTTTCTGAGACATCTAATAAGATGTGCCTACTCCTGGAGACCAGTGTCCCGTGTGTGCACTGCAGTCTGCTCAGACTTCCAGGCATTCACTGTCACCACCACACTTCATGTCCTGCCCCCTCTTAACTGCTGTCCTTGGGTCCCAGCCCCAGCTACCTGCATTTGAACATGGTCTTTTTTGCTATGGGCTGTGAGGCTCATCCTTCATGCTTCAGATCCTGCTGTCTCCCCTTGCCCTCTCTCCACCTGGGACCATTCCCCCTGGTTTCAGCTCTTCCATCCTTGAACTTGACATCCAAGGCTAACATTCAGGGGTCAGGGGTCAGGTTTGCCAAGGGTTTCCTCAGACCCATTTAGTCCTTAATGGCTCAGGCTCCTTTGGAAGTTCTCCAGGCTGGGTTGGATAGAGGCAGATCTTTGTGGAGAGGAACTTGGCTGTCCAAGCCACCAAGACTCTCTGTGAGCTTTTTTTTCCTTTCTTTCTTTCTTTCTTTCTTTCTTTCTTTCTTTCTTTCTTTCTTTCTTTC
>JANHMN010000001.1:198351820-198441666 GCA_030674055.1 Rhabdomys pumilio | reverse complement strand
TTCTTTCTTTCTTTCTTTCTTTCTTTCTTTCTTTCTTTCTTTCTTTCCTTCCTTCTCTCTTTCTTTTTTTTTCAAAGTCTTTAAGGTAACTGAACAATCTTTCCAACTCCAAACGTACACTCTTAAGATTCCTTTTAGTCAGAGTGGCGGAAGGCAGCCAACTGGGTACACTCGGTACGGATAGGGCTCATATGCCCAGAGCCTCCTGAGGTCAGAGTTCAGAGATTTAAGGTATGTAGTTAGGGGGATGGAAAAGAAGCAGATGACCCCATTTGGCCTTTGCCTGTAAGGTCAGAGGGTCTTGCCTTCAAGTGCAGAGCCTTGACAACATTCAAATAGGGCTGGACACACAGCAAGCTGTGCGGTTCCCTTGAGGGCCAGAGGCCAACCGTCTTCTGCTCAGCCCTCAAGGGACCCACCTATGGATAAAGCAATGCTGGGGTGAGGGTGGGAGAGGCCAGTTAGGGACTGAGAAGGGAGGCTGGAGGAAGGGAGCCCAGGATGGGTGAGAGCAGCCCACCTGCCACCACCTGCTGCCACTGGCCTTCAGAAGCAAAGTCCTTGTGGTAGAAGCGGGTGGGCCAGTGGTGGGGGTCAGACCTTGTCCAGCAGTGAACGCTGGCAGTAAAGCAGTCGCTTGGGTGTCCCATGGCGTCTGAAGAAGAAGACAGCAAGGCCTACTGCCAGTACCAGGAGCAGCAGCAGCACTGGTAGGACCACGGCAGCTGCACTCACAGCTCCGCTGCCCTCTTCATCCACCTCAATGATAATCACCTCCGTCTCCTCTTCAGCAGTCCCCTCATCGGGCCGGCCCCCAGAAGGGCAGCCCATCCAGTCCCGCAGAGCTGACTTGGGGTACCCTGGCTCTACCTTCAGCTTCTGGTTGTTGAATTTCCAGTATTTGTTCCCCTTGTAGAAGTATGTGAAGACTGAAGGGCCCCAAGAAGACAGCCAAAGAGGACAAGAACCAAGACGGGGGAAGGCGGCGGAGTCCATAAAGGCCCCGAGAGAGAAGAGAAGAAAGCACCATTAGTGTGATGGCCAGCTAAGCTTACCACTCATCCCAGAACCAAGCTGGAAGAGTGGAAAGACTGAGGGGACTACACATGAAAGCACTTGGCTATTTCCTGGCAAGCCCCCAACCCCCACTGCTACATCATCAATGCTTCCCACCAGACCTGCCTTTCTGCTTTTCCTTGGCTCCTTAAGCTCGACCTTCTCTATAGTTTCCTTTGCTTCACTCACCTTCATCACTACCCATGAATGACCCTCTGGGAGATTCAGGGATTCCTTCCCAGACTTTGATGTTTTTGGGGTACTCGCTGTCCACTGCCCTGAATTCCTCATTGAACCGGTAGTACCTGGGGGAGGGGACAAAAAGGGGAGTGGTTGGATACTGGGCATGCCCTCAGAGGTGAGCAGACCCAGGACAAAGGTTAGCTAGGGTCATGGTTGGGGACGGGGTTTTGAGTAATGAGGGCCTGCAGCTGAAAGAGGCGGAAGGAAGAGGTGGAAGGGAGGGGTCCAGGCTGTAAGGAGCCACTAGCAGCCCCTTAATGATAGTGCCTGGTGGCTGGGGTGGAGGCACAGTGCTAGGGGCAGGAGGCATCAAATGACCAGGTTTGAAATGGTGACCCGGTCACATCCCACTCACGGCAGCACTAAGAAAAGCTGTCTATTGCTAGGCAACAGTAAAGGATAAGCAAGTTCCTTTTCCAGAGCAACAACCTTGGGGGCGGGGCTTTCTTCAGAATTTAGGGATGAGGCTATCTGGGGAGGCAGTGGTAGTAGTTTCTGAGTAGAGAGGCTTAGGGTTAAGGATCTGAGGTCTTACTTATTGCCCCGGAAGAAGTAAGTCTTCCCATTGGGCATCCAGAAGAGAGCTGCATCAATCTTGTCCGTGGGCAGCCCTCGGCCCAGCTCTTTAATGTGCTTGGGGTATCCGGGTTCCAGGGAGGCTTCGTCAAACACCCAATGCTTATCTCCTGGGGTAAGAGAGGAGGATAGAATCTGGGTCCAACGGTGAGGTCTTTGGAAGTGAAGCGGAATCAGCTCATCCAAGGGGACCCTTCCAGCCAACCTCCCAGGAGTAGGAAATGACTGGCTACCTTTGAAGAAGACAAATTTGCCATCCTTCCTCTCATAGGCAGTGTTGATGGATGCAGGCAGGCCCCTCCAGAATTGGCCAATGGGCATTGGGTATCCGTCCATCACTTGGTTATTCCTCACCCGCCAGAACCATCGCTCCTAGAAACCAGTAAAGATGGGAGAGAACACATTATGTCTTATACCTCAGCCTTCCTCAGTTCCCAAAGCTCCCCCACTGCCCTTGGTTTTATAGTTTTAATTTTCAGTACTTCTATTATTATTTCCATCCAGCTTCCTGGCTGCCAGTCCTTCTGTCCCCCAAACAAACCCACTTCTCTTCCTCTCACCTTGAAGACAAACATCTCTCCTCGGAGCATGGCCACGGTGTCAAAGTTCCCGTCACAGATGTTGGGCCCATAGGTGGGGTTTCTGGGCTTATCTGGGACAGAGGGCCAAGAGGTAGTTCTGGGTTGAGGGGGCATCTTTGTGGGTGACCCTGACTTGCTTCCTGAGGAAGAGAACAATGGGGGGGCACTTCAGACTTTGGAGCAGAGAGGACGGAAGGACAGGCAGATAAGCAGACAATACCCTTAGAAAGTGCGAAGAGGGTGGCAGTGCTGCCGAGATAGCTCAGTGGTTAAAAGCATTTACTGATTTCGTAAAGGATGGGTGTTTGGTTCCCAGAGCTGACAAAGGTGGCTCACAACCACCTATAACCCACACACCCCCGAAGAAAAACAAATATTTTTTTAAAAAGACAGTGTCAACAGGCTTTAGAGAAGGATGAAGTAGTCAGCTTGGGTGTGTCCAATAGGTATGCTCAAAAAGCGGGAGCTGAGGGGCTGGAGACAGGGCTCCCTAATTAGGAGCACCTGCAGTTCCTAAAGAGAACCCAAGTTTGGTTCCCAGCACTCATATGGCAGTTTCAGGAGATCCAGTGTCCCCTTTGGGACTCCACAGGCACCAGGCATGCACGTGGTGCATATGCATACAGAGGCAACACTTAAATATGTAAACCAATGAAAATGCTTTTAAAAAGTGGTAGCTAGCCAGCCGGTGGTGGCGCACGCCTTTAATCCCAGCACTTGGGAGGCAGAAGCAGGTGGATTTCTGAGTTTGAGGCCGGCCTGGTCTACAGAGTGAGTTCCAGGACAGCCAGGGCTACACAGAGAAACCCTGTCTCGAAAAAACAAAAAACAAAACAAAACAAAAAAAACAAAACAAAACAAAAAAAAGTGGTAGCTAATAGAGGCAACAAAAAGTGGTGTGTGTGTGTGTGAGAGTGTGTGTATGTGTGAGAGTGTGTGTATGTGTGAGAGTGTGTGTATGTGTGAGAGTGTGTGTATGTAGAGACTTCACAACATGATGGGGGGAAAATGTAGATCAGAGGCCAAGAGGGGACAAGAACAGAGACTGAGAGGTAGGTATGGGGATGGATGACTCGCCGTAGAGTTGCTGGATGCCACGGCGATCATCGTCAGGCAACACGAAGTTCTCTGTGTCCATCCACTGGTAAAAGGGCGCCATGATAGCAGAGGGATCGTTGGAATGCTCCAGGCCTAGGGCATGCCCCAACTCATGCACAGCCACCAAGAAGATGTCATTCCCTGGAGGGATAGAGATGATGAAAATTTAGTTAAGCTCCCTGCTTCCCCACCAGAGACTCCAGTTTCACGGATAAGCTGGTCATGTTTTCCACCTCAAGTGATTAAGTCTTGAGGGTCAGCTTCCTGTTTGGTTCAGAAAGTCCAAAGGCAGTCACTAGGGAAGTGGGGTTCCTGGGGCAGGATCCCAATGCCAAGAGAACATATACTGTGGAGTTCAGTTTCTCCCAGAAGGTAGGCATCATATTTGCCTGGAAAAGTGGGTGAGAAGGGAGAGCTTTCTATGGCTGATTAACTTAGCTGTTGTTGGGGTTTTTTTTTTTTTTTTTTGCCCTTCCCTTCTCCCTCTTGCTCCAGCCCCACTCACTCTGGCCCAAAGGTTTTTATTTATTTATTTATTATATGTAAGTACACTGTAGCTGTCTTCAGACACTCCATAAGAGGGCATTAGATCTCATTACAGGTGGTTGTGAGCCACCATGTGGTTGCTGAGATTTGAACTTATGACCTCTGGAAGAGCAGTCAATGTTCTTAACCACTGAGCCATCTCACCTGCCCAGTGTTTTGTTTTGAGATAGAGTCTTGTTATACAATCTAGGCAGGCCTCAAACTCACAATCCTCCTGCCTCAACACTTAGATTTATTTTTTAATTTTACTGACTTATGAGACAGGATCTCATGATGTAGCCCCAGGTTGGCGTCGAACTTACTATGTAGAACAGGCTGGCCACTACTCCCTGCTAGCTTAAACTTTGGAAGGAGAACCCTGTATGTACAAGTGAGTGCACACTCTGCACGGGGCAGAACCCAAGTTCCCTGACTCACCATTTAGATCCTCATTGTGGACAGTCCAGGGCTCAGCAGAATCAAAGTGGGTATCCCCTCCAATATTGGGGCCTGGGAAATAGGCATGAGCCAGGAAGCCTCCTTCACCATCAAAGGGTGTACTGTCGCCGTGGAAACCCTCAGCAAACAAGATCATGATGTCAGCCTGCTTCTCATGACCCTCCCGGATGTAGGCATAGGGTACTTCTCGGAAGCGCAGTGGTGTGGCACTCTCCCATACTCGAAAGGCCTTCCGGATGGCCTCGAATGTGGCATACTCGCCCACTTTGGGGGTGTAATTCTGGATGCTACATCCAGACATGAAGGTAGAGAAGGGGAACGTTAGAATAAAGGAGGCAAAGTTCCCTCTACTCTCCTAGCTCTGACAGAACTGCCCACCCACTTTGCCAGACCTGTTTCCCAGCTATTGCATATACATATCTCAGTCCAGGGGACTAAAGGCTTAGGGGACCTTCAGGCTTGGGGTGTTGTCCCTAGAATACATGCCTTCCAAAATGGCTGCACCTCTCTGCAAGCTTAGAGCTATTTTCCTAGGAATTAGAGCCACTCCCTAGGAATGGACAGTGGCATAGGTCACCTTTGACTCCTAATACAACAGGGAAGGGTACTTACTATATATGAGAAACATCTCTAGGCTAGGGAACTCACCAGAAAGTGATCTCATTATGCTGCCATTTGAGGCCCTGAATGGCGTAGCGCTTCCTCCGAACATTGGCCTTGATCTCAGTCCCAAACTTATCTGGAACACCACAGCGAGGGCGCCTCATGGCCCTGGGGTGGAAATGAGGTCAGTTGTAGTATATAAAATAAAACCATTTTCAAGGGGACAGAGTGTCGTGCTGTAGTTGACCTCTGGTCCCAGGTCAGTGATAGGTGAGGTTTTGTGTGTGTCAGTATAGCTGAAGGCTAGGTAGTGAGGTGAATGGGAGAGGGCACTCACTGGAGGCAAGTTCAAGTGGAAGCATGTCTGGTATTCAGTGTGGTCAGTGGAGGCCAGGAACTTACCTCATTGTGTCCAAATCAGCCTTGCCTGTCACTTGTAAACCATAGAACTTTTGCATGGCGGCGATGGCAGCTGAGAGTGACTGGGGTGAGCGTTGCGTGTGGGTACGCAGGTCCCCTGGAGGTAGGTAGCCATACTGTTGCAGCCAGGCCTGTAGGGAGAGGAGTGTGGCTTAGAGAATTTCTGCTTGGTCCAGGTGGCCCACCTACCTCTCCACAATGTCTGGCAAATGTCCTTGACTTCAGTGAAAAATATGATGGATCTCAATCTGGTTCTGGCAGAAACTCTCAGGCTGACTCCTGGTCTGAGCTCTAGCCTAGACCCAAGTATGGCTTGTCCTCAGGGATCACTAGATGCAGACAGATATAAGATTGGGGAGCCATTGCTCCTGACTGAACTATAGTGCTCTTGGGAATAAGGGCGTTAGAAAGTTGACAAGAGTTTTTAGCATATTTTTAGCTAGTCAGGACATATATGTGGAAGTCAGAGGTCAATCTCTGGTGTATTAGGCCAGGCTGGATGGCTAGCAAGCCTCAGGGATTGTTCTGCCTCTGCCTCTCCAGCACTGACAATACAAGTGTGTCACCACCATCTCTTTCATTTTTTATATATACAAGGTGCTAGAGTTCAAATCCAGGCCCCATTCTTGCAAAGCAAGCATTTTGACATGCCTTAAAAATCTCTTCTTAGAGCTGGCATTCTCTCCTTTTCTCCTCTGTGTCAGCTTTTGAAAATACAGCATGTCTCATTTGAAAAAAGGTGATACCCATGGTAGGTAGAATGGTATAGTGGGGGTGTGAGAGCCTGAACAGGGTGAGGGAGTTTCTAGAACAGAAATACTACACTTCTAGGACCCTCACAGCAGAAATATTTTTAATGAGGGAAAACAAAACAAAACAAAACGAGTCAGGGGTAAGGCTCAATGATGGGGAAGCTGTACTCTTTAGGGTGGTAGCTAATCAGTCATAACCCTAAATAAATACTCTATGATCTAGGAATCTAGGCTTCGAGAGCCAAGCAAGCCATGTTATGTATAGACTATGAGGGTGCCTGGATTCTTTTTAGGAGACATGACCCTGAAAGCTCTGGTCCTATTTCAGTTTTTACCCTTTTTAAGGAGTCCAGAGGGGGTTTCAAGTTGCCTAGAATGGACATTTGGAAAGGAACCGGTAAAAGCTGCCTTGGAGCCTTCCTCGAGTCCCTACCCATGACCATTAAGATGGATCTATGGCTCCACGATGCTCTTCCCCTTCAGGCTGGAGCAATGCTCTTGTGTGGGGTCTGGGGGTGATTCAGGAGCAGCTGACTTAGGACCTGAGCCCAAAAGGGCAGGAATTGCAACACAGTTCCAGGAAGTGATCCCTTCAAGACTGACAAGAGTTAGGGCTTGAGTTGTAAACAACCCAGCCTTTCCCCAGCCAATAAGGCTTGCCGAACAACCCTAGCATCACCTGTATCTCAGAGCCTTCCTCAAGGGTACAGGATTTTAACCTCTTGCGTGTCAGAGCGGCCTAGCAGGATGGTAACTTCAGAGCTGTTCCCTCGGATCTGAAGGCTTGCCCTGACCTGTGCTGTGGCCTGTGCCAAGTATGCAGGAAACTCCCTTTGCTCCTAGCCTCACCTGGAGGCTCTGACCCCTGCTGGGGTAACAGCTGCTTCAGGCTTGGGGATAGGTGAGAGTGGGAGGGGCCGGCTCCCCCCACCCACAAGCTCAAAGTCCGGAGGAGTGAAGCCGGGTTCTCAATCCTTTGCCAAATTGAGGAAACGCTTAGAGTAGGACAGAGATGGGAGGCTGGCAGGAGAAACAGGAGCTCTAGATAAATCCTTTTCCTATGAGTCTTTCGAGATGCAGGCAAGTCTAAATAAGCACACTCATAAACCAGGCCCAGTGCCCTGTGGAGCAAAATGGATGCTTTGTCAGGAAAAAGACTCCCCGGAAGAGTATCACAAAGCCAGGAAAGAAACTGTCCCCATCATTTTCTTCCTCTCCCGGACTGGGCAAGTTTCTTTCTCCATCTCTGAGCCAGGCAAGAACCACAGACTATGAGACTGGAACCACAGGAGAGGACTCTGGTGTCTGCGGCTGAGTGGGGGAAGGGAAAAGCACCAGACACACCAAAGGGAGGAGAGGGCTGTCCTGGAGCTAGTGTGGAGCTGTGGAGGCCTGGTGAAAAGGACCTCGCTGCCTCACAACCCCTCTCCCTTCGGCTTGGCCTAAAGACGGAACAACTCTGGTGGATGGCAGGACCCAGCTGGCTGGCGTTCTCTTGATCAATAACTGCAGGGTATTCCCTATGAAAAAGTCAAGGCACACCTCCCACTTAAGGAGGCTGAGAGGGTGGGGGCTCTCCAGCTCAACATCAAGTCTTGGATCCTGGCCTCTGGGTCTGTCCCGCCCTCAGCTTCCCAGCCTACTGTGTTCCAGAAGCAAATGGTGGTTCTGGCTCTGGGAAGACCATGACCCACTTAGAGCAGAGCCAGGGCTGCAGCCCCTCCCCTAGGGCACCTACTGGAGGCTGGGGAGGGGAAAAAGAAGTTGGCAGTGGGCAGTTTTCCAGAGGTTCCTTTTGTTAGGCACTCTTTGGGGCTAAGATGGTAGCTTTAGGCCTGGGAAAGGCGCCTCCTCTCTGACAAATGGGCTTGGTTTCCAGTCTCAGGGAGGATTTTTACTCTTTCTAGTTTCCATGCACAACTATGGCCTCACACCTAGGGCTACACTTGACCTTTCAGCCCCAGGTCTCTTCAGTGACACAGGCAGCATGTGTGTAAGAGAGGCTCATTCTGAGGGTGCGACCCGGCCTGGGCAGAGGGAGTCAAATCCAGACAGTATCCTGCATTTTGGGCCCTTCCCAGCCCTTCCCTACCACACCCAGGTCCTCACCAGGCTGAGTGGGTTGGGATGGCCCAAAATAAGAAGCTGATTAAATCCGTCTCCCACCTTCACCCCAAAATAAGAGAGGGAGGGAAAACTTCCTCGGACTACTCCCACGCCGCTTCCTTCAGGACCGGGGTGGGCTATGGTCACGGAAGAGTTGGGGGTGGGGGCGCCAGAGTCAGTCGGGACAGTCGAGGGAGACCCAGGCCCGCCCTCAACTCACTCGCAGAGAGACTTCCCCTAGTCTCTCAGCGATCAATGCAGAAAAACAATTAACAATAAAAAAAAAGGCCCCCCAAGGCGCCGGCAGGGGTGTGGAGGACGCGGGAGGCGGTGGCCAGGCTGAGCCGGGCCGCTCACAAGAAGAGCTTTGTGTGCGCGGAAGTTCGGCCCGCCGCGATCCTCGACGCCAGGGCCAGCGGCCCGCACCGAGGGCGGTCCAGGGGATGCGGGTATCGCCCGGACGCCCCGACGCCCGGACTTGGTACAGATGCGCGGGTGCAGGGCTGCGGGCACCTGAGCGCTGCCAAACTGAAGGAACAACTTGCGTGTGACACCGGCACGGACGGCGCGGGGTTGGCGCGGGGTCCAAAGTTTCTGGGGCTCCCGCCTGGTGCCACAGTATGCGCAGAGCTTGGGAAAGCGAGGCCCGGGCCCCGCTGCAGAGTTCTTCCAGGGACGGGAGGAATGGGAAAGAGTCGGTGGCGGCAGAGGGGGGTTGTTGGAGGCAGGCAAAGTTGGATCGACTTTCAAGTTTGCAGATGAGGGGAGAAAAAGAAAAGCTGGCGCAGCAGAGCTCCCCCGCCCCCAGACCAGCTCTTAGCGGGGGCTGTCCCCTTGGCGACCCCCGGGCTCGCTTACCCGGAGGGAGAAACTCAGGGAAGGGCCGAAGGAGCTCACTTACTTCGGGGCTGAAGTTGCTGCCTTGGGCCCAGCCGAGGGAGGCGAGCGTGGTGCCGAGCGTGAGCAGGGGGAGCAGGAGGCTGCGAGAGGGTCGAGGGGCGGGAGACATGGTCCGCGGCGTCGGGGCGCCGGGCAGTGCGGGCTCCGCGGCCGGGCCCACGCCCTGGGGTCGCGCCGCCGCTCTCTTGGGGCGCCTTTGTCTTCTAAAGGAACGGAATGTGGATTCCTAGAGCGCAGTCGGCTTGGAGGTGAGGGAATTGCTCCTGAAAATGTCTGTTTGCTCTTCTCTTTTCCGTTTTTTGATCTTTCTTCTGCTTAGTCGGCGAACTGAGTTGGAAGCCCTCTCTGCTCTCTCCTTTGGTCCCTCCCTTCTCCCACAGCCTCTCCGCCCCCGCCCCAATGCCCTCCTTTCCTGGGGACGTGGTGTTTTAGCCCGAATCCAATTACAGCCAAGAGCAGGAGAGAAGGAAAAAAAAGTTGTCTTTTCTGTGGTGCAGGCTGCCATCTGCAGGGGTTAAGGCCACAGCCGACAACTAACTAGGAGCCTGGGTGTCCCAGGGGACGGGATGCGGAAGACTTTCTCTTCCTAAGCATTTTTTGGGTGGCCTGATTCCCGTAGTATTCAGCATGTCTCACTTGAGAGTGTTTTTAAGTATTTCGAGGCCGGATGGCTAGGGATGGTGGAGACATGAAGTCTTCCATGCCTATGAGGAAGGTTGAGAGAAAGGACATTTACTAACAAGGCGATTGTATGCTGAGACCTGTGGACAGCTTCCTCCTCCTTTTGCCCCGCAACTTAAGACTGTAACAAAAGCCATTGCCCAACAGCCAACACAATTACTTTGGATTTGGAGGCCCACCCCTTTATTAATGGGTTTTTATAATCTGGCTGTTCTATAAGTGTGAATTGCCTGGGTAGGAAAAGGATTCAAGGTCACAGGATTGGGTGAAATCAGATAAAAGTTTGATGAAACTTGTTAGAGGAGGAAGGATTGGAAGGTAAGATTTTGGAGTTTCCTTCAGTCTTTACAGTGGGGACAGTTCCTTCGAGAGCAGCTTCCTTGATGGCTGGGCTGGAGAACAAAAGGAGGCAGGCAGGGAAGAGGGAGGACAGGCTGTGCTGGCCATGATAGAGGGAGACAGATAAGAGGAAGAGAACTAGATCTGGAAAAACACCAAGCAGCGGGACAGAGGCAGGAAAAGTGTGGGAGACAGAAAACTCGACCATCAGCGAAATATAAGATCCAAGAATTGCATTTGGTCAGCGAGAGGAAGGCAGTGGGGAGAGGGAAGGAAAGCAGGCAAGGGAAGCGGTAAGGGAAGGGGCAGGAATAAGGCCAGGTAGGAAGCTCCAGAGATCTACCACTACCAGCTTTGTGGTGGAAGATGGGAGCCAAACATCTAGCATTGGAACGGGAACAAAGGTCCTTGCCTCCAGAATCCAAGGGAGGGCTCATGATCAATAAAATGAATGGTTGCTAGGTCATGGGCAGCAACACTGTGTGTGGGGGTGGGGAGGTACAGAACCCTTTAGCCTCTGGAATTTAGTCAGATCATAACTCCTTCAGCAGAAGACCCCAAGTTTAATCCTTCCTATGTCAGCCTTCCAGTGCAGGTGTCTCCTGGATCATGTACCTGGACACTAGCTGCTTGTTAAGAAAGGGACTTCTGTCGGGCGGTGGTGGCGCAGGCCTTTAATCCCAGCACTTGGGAAGCAGAGGCAGGTGGATTTCTGAGTTCGAGGCCAGCCTGGTCTACAGAGTTCCCAGACAGCCACTACACAGAGAAACCCTGTCTTGAAAACAAACAAACAAACAAACAACAACAACAAAAAAAACAAAACAAGGAAAGAAAGGAACTTTTGCCAGCTGAGGGGGCACATGGCTTTAAATCCAGACAGAGGCAGGAGGATCTTTGTGATTGCAAGGCAGCTTCGTCTACCTGGCTAGTTTCAGGACAGCCAGAGCTATTGTGAGACTCTGTCTCAAAAAGAAAAAACAACAACAACAACAACAAAAAAACCAAAAACCTCAGATGGAAAGGCCTTTTCAGAATATTTATTGAGCCGGGCAATGGTGGTGCACACCTTTAGTCCCAGCACTTGGGAGGCAGAGGCAGGTGGACTTCTGAGTTCGAGGCCAGCTTGGTCTACAGAGTGAGTTCCAGGACAGCCAGGGCGACACAGAGAAACACTGTCTCGAAAAAAAACAAAAGAAAAACAGAAAAAAAGAAGAAAAAACCATTTATTGAATGCCAACTGTATGCATCTGAGTTGTGTATGGGCTGTTAGTGACATGAGCATGAGGGTAGACCAGGAAAACTGCTGCTGCCCTTTCTTCTCATGAGCAGTGGTAGTAGGGTGGTGGTGTGCTTAGCCTTTGTAAGGCTCTGGGCACATTCTGCAGCACCAGGGGCAAAATGATCCCAGAGCAAGGTCTGGCTGAGCTGTGATGGAGTGAGGACTAAGGGCACCGAGCCAAGCCTCGCAGACAGTGATTTTTAGTTGTTCCTAGTGCCTAAGGTCTCTGGCTATCAATGCAAATGGCAGGAAAAATGACTTGATTCTACCTGGGATAAAGCATTCAGAAGATAGAAAAGAAAGCCAGAGAGAGGCTGGGAAAGTGAGACAGGAACTCTTTTTATTGATTTGGAAGTGGGCTTCTCAGTAAAATCCCTTTAGGTTTAAGATCATTTTCCTGCTTCCTTTCTTCCTGCAATTTCTGCTGCCTGAGTTTCCATGCCTGTAATCCAGCATCCATTTCCTGTGTCAGCAGTACAACTCGTCTCTGAAACAGACAGGAAAAGAGTGAGTAACATCTGGGGCTCAAGCATATGTACCATCGAGCAGATATCCTTTCTCCCCCAAAGCCACGAGTTCAGCTGGATATTACTGCTTCACACTGACAACGTGAAGCCAAGGAGCATCTGCTGTTGCTTTCTGTGAGTGCCCCACACTACTCTTTCCTTCTCACAGTGCGAGTAAAACATTTGGCCTGGACCAGGGAGGGTGATACATCCTTTGATCTTAGTACCAGGAAGGTAAAGGGAGGCCCATCTCTTGTGAGTTTGAGGCTGGCCTGGTTTACATGCCTCATTGAAAGAAAGAAAAGAAAGAAAGAAAATAAGTTGGGTGTAAGGACTGGAGAAAGAGCTGCTACTGGTGGGCTTGTCTATCAGGCAGGAAGCCCTGGATTTTCTCCTAAGCACTGCCAAACAGTAAAGTACCACACAACTTACAACAGATTCTAACCTATGGGTCTGAAGAGATGGCTCAGAGGTTAAAGAATACTTTCTGCTCTTGCATGGGACCCAGGTTCAACTCCTAATAGGCACCCCAGAGTTCACAACCATCTGTAATTCCAGTTCCAGGGGATCTGACATCCTTCTCTGACCACTACAGGTATCATGAACACACGATGAACATGCATTGATACAGGCAAAACACATACACATCAATCTTAAAGAAAAAAAGATAAATGATGATTTAAAATTTCCCCCTCTACTTATAAACACAGCCTTTGCTGGAGTTCCAGCCACTCACTGCAAGCTTCTCCCTTTGAGCTTTTCTTCGAAGTTGGCCTTTCATTGGGGGAGCAGGGCGGCCATCTACAAAAGCAAAAGAAAGGCAAAGTGTTAAATGTGGTCTGGGCATCTTGTCTAAACACTGGTGTGATAGGATTTAGAGAAAAGTAAGTCGCTACCTCCTCTCTTCCAGTTCACAGTGAGTGTGGTTGGGTAGGGGCTAGCGTGTGTAAGGCCCTAGGTTTAGGTCCCAGTTCTGCTCACCAAAAATACTGAAGAGGATCCTAGTTCACAACAACTAAACTGGTCTAATGTCAATGGTGAGGTACAACAGAATCATGAAAATGACTTCCAAGGCACGTCTTCCCATCATTCAACCCTGTCATTAGCATGGACCTAGGGTCATCCTCCATGCTGAATTCACATTTATATTCAGAAACCTTTCTCTCAAAGTGAGTCTTTGCTAAACTTCATCCTACTATATAATGAAATGCAGATATTTCCACCCCCCTTTGATTTTTGAGGCAGGGTCTCACTATGTAGCCAAGGCTATCTTCTACCTCTTGGTGCTTCTGCCACGTGAGAGCTGATTGCAGGCCTGCATCATTACTCTATTACTCTTCTTTTTTTTTTTTTTTTTTTTTGGTTTTTTGAGACAGGGTTTCTCTGTGTAGCCCCTGGCTGTCCTGAACTCACTCTGTAGACCAGGCTGGCCTTGAACTCAGAAATCCACCTGCCTCTGCCTCCCAAGTGCTAGGATTAAAGGCATGCGCTACCACTGCCCTGCATGATTACTCTTCTTAAAGTTTGTTTTTTAAAAGTTTTATTTTCATGTGATTAGGTGTTTTGCTTGCATGTATGTTTGTGCACCGTGTGGGTGCCTGGTACAGGTGGAAGTGAAAAGATGACGTCAGATCCCGTGGAACTGGAGTTACAAGCAATCGTGAGTCACCCTGTGGGTGAAGCACAGCCACTGCATTGGAGGCATCTCTCCAGCCCATAAGCTTTTGTTTTGTTTGTTTTGTTTTGTTTTTAAGAGAAGAAAACTTCTCTGTATTGAGTCTCCCATCTTCAGACTTGTGGGGATCTTCAGTGTTCTTTTCAGCAGCTCTTTGAAGAGTTCACTGTGTATTTGTAATCAAATTCTCAAAATACACTCATCACACATGTCCCCTTCTGAGAGGATAAAAGTCACGCACACTTCCAGCCCCAGGACATCACAAGTCAGTATTACCATAAGGTAATCTTCAGGACATGATCCTCTTACAGCTTACTTTCCGTAGCTAATTTACTATTTATTGATTGATTGATTGATACACAGGGTCTCATTCTGTGGTTCAGGATAATCAGGGATTCCCTACATAGCACTAACCTCACAGCAATCCCTCTGCCTCAGTTCTCCAAAGCTAAAACTTCAGAAGTGAACTAACAACGGGCTACGTATTCAGGCAAAATTACTGCTCCAGTTCTCCATCTCTTTCCTAAGTAAAAGGGTCAATGTTTTCCCAGACACGCCCCCCAATCCCTACCGGGGTGGTCTCTCAGAGGAAAAAGAAAAAAAAAAAACCTGTGACATCAAGCCTCACCCGCGAAAGACCAGTCAGGAAGCTCCGTGAGGGGCCCATAGCCAGAAGGGTTGGCAGCCAGCCCCTGCCTAGGTTGGGGGGGAAAACACAGTGGGGTGAGGACGCGGCGGGATGCCAGGTCCCGCCGCGCCCCCGCCCGGCACTCACTGGAGTCGCCACTGGCTGCCGGCCCGCGCGACTACGCTGCTGTGCAACCTCCGGACACCTACTGGAAGAGCAGGGAGTTAGAATGCTAGTTGCCCCGCGACTCCCGGGTCCCCAACCCCACAATCACTCACTGGATAGCCAGGTCCCTAAGGCAGCCATGCCGGAGCAGGGAGCCGGAAGTAGGCGTGGCCCCGGTAGCCACGCGGGACGCTGCCGGGAAAACCGGAAGCCGACATCTTGAGTGTGGTTTTCAATTGCGGGTCCCACCATCTTGGGTCATCGTACGGAAGTGAGAGTCAGCTGCGGGCTGGGTGTTCTGGACAGGAGGAACGGACCCGCGCGTGCATCTGCACCCTCCGAGGTGGTCGAGATACCTGTGACCGAATCCTTCGCAGCTGTTTCCAAGACCATTCCTGGACGTTCTCCAGACTTTGGAATTTAGGGTAACTCATAAGTGCCACGTCCAAGGAACTTCATTGTGCAGCCGTCCGCATCATTTTAACGTTTGCTTTCTGATCATGATACGATCAAGTGTAGAACGAGTCTGAAAAATTTGGTTCTCATCCAAAAGAATCGAAGAAGTAACGAATGGCTTAGGAGACTGTAAGGATAACTAAAAACAGTCCAG
This sequence comes from Rhabdomys pumilio, assembly GCA_030674055.1. Lineage (NCBI taxonomy): Eukaryota > Metazoa > Chordata > Mammalia > Rodentia > Muridae > Rhabdomys > Rhabdomys pumilio. Next base: position 198,426,464 of record JANHMN010000001.1, on the reverse strand, counting down.
ATAAGGCATTGAGTCTATGGAAGACAAATGGCCACAGACATGACTAATAGTACACCCCAATGTTGAGAAAGGAAGTATATGTTATTTGCAAGAATGTGTATGGAAATACAGATCTGAGGACACTGTTAAACTTTTTTTTTTTTTTTTTTTTGAGGAAGTTGTACTGGTTTCAATTTTTTTTTTTTTTATTTTTTGAGACAGAGTCTCACCATGTACCTATGGTACTCAGTATGTAGGCCAGGCTGGCTTCAAACTCAGAGATACATCTGCCTCTGCTCCTGAATGCAGAGATAGAAGGTGGCTCTGATTCCAATTTTTCAAGAGCATCAACCAAACATTCCTATGAGTTAGGTATACTTTGAGAGGTCCAAACCTAAAAACTGAACTCTGAAGTGCTTCAAAATCAAGCTTGTTGAATCCAAGCATGATGCTACAATGGAAAGTTACCCGAAGTCATGATGGAATTTTAGTCAAAAAAGCAGGTGCATTAAGGGCTGGTAATGGTGTAGTGGTAGAGCATGCTCAGACTGTGGGTTCATCTCCAACATACACAAAAATAACATCCAACATGAAAGAATTTTATGCTTAGAATTCAGGTCTCTCTCCAACATACAATATATATTCAAGTGTTCCCAAATCAGGCATTTCTGTATTAAGGGCCCAGGAGTTGGACAGATTTCCTGGTAGGCAGACAGATAAGACCATGACTAGAGCTGGGCGGTGGTGGCGCATGCCTTCAATCCCAGCACTTGGGAGGCAGAGGCAGGCAGATTTCTGAGTTTGAGGCCAGCCTGGTCTACAGAGTGAGTTCCAGTACAGCCAGGGCTACACAGAGAAACCCTGCCTAGAAAAAAACCAAAAAAACAAAAACAAATAAACAAAAAAAGACCATGACTAGATAATTATGAATTTCTAAGATGTCTGGCTTCTTCCTCTTCTAGCCTGAGACAAAAGCCTGGCAGCATAAACCAAGGACCTTGTGGGTTTTTTTTCTCCCTCCCAGTGGACCTCCTGCTGATGGTGACTCCAGAAATTCAAGGCTGGATCCATACATGTTACAAAACAGTGTGGGCCAATCATCCATCCTATTTTTCTTTACACTGACCAACCCTAAATTAGGGGAAGAAAACTTCAGAGACTTAAAAACCCCAGCCTTGGAGAAGAGACTGGATTTTCAGTTTTCTGAGTCCCCCTTCTTGGCTTTGCAAAGGTACTTTTCTCTCTGTGGGTCTGATGCATGTATGTGTTCCTTCACCCCTCAGAAAAGCCTTTCTTCAACTGCTGATTCTGTCTGCTCTGTTTTCTCCACTGTTTCCTGTCACATTTGAGGTTTTCCTGCCTTTTAATTTTTTAGTTGGCAGTGTAAACAAGTCTGACCAAGACCTGTGATGCTAACAATACCAAGCATTTCAAATAAAGGATATTCAGCCCATAAGCTAGAGCTGCCTTTCTCCCCACCACCCCTTTTGAGATGGGGATCTTGCTAGGTAGCTCTGGATCACCTGCAATGTAACCTTGGCTACCCTCAATGTTTCTGCATCAGACTTTAGAATACTGGGATTACCAGTTTGTACCACTGTACCTAGCTTTATTTACTCTCTTTTGATATTTATTTCTGCCTTCGAGGAACTCATCTTTCCTTCCTTTTCCCTTTCTATTTTCTCCATCTCTCCTCCCTAACTTTTCCTGCTCCCATTATGAGATAGGGTCTTCTTCTGTAACCAAGCTTGGTTTAGAAACTCTTGAGTTCTTGGTTCTTTGTTACAGGATATTTGATTATTATACATAGAAAACCTAATTGTTAACAAAATATAGAAGCTTAGATACTGGTTTGTCAGATGCAGTTAGGTGTGTCCTGAAGAGATGTAGTTAGGGTTGGCCTCTAAAGCCTCAAATAGATAAGAAGATGCTAAAGAATAGGAAGGTCTACCGATCTTAAGGCAAAATGCTTGGGAGATGTCTTGTGGTCTTTGCTTTATGACTCTAGGTCTAGATCAAGTCAAATGGATGGCCTCGAGCTGCTCAAACTGTCCTTGAACTCTGTATCTCAAGGTGGCCCAAATAACTAGGAGTAGAGGACTGGCTTCTGTTTAGTGACTTGGCTCTGAGCCCCCTACAGTGAAGCCGTGACAGTGACCTGGTTCAGCCTGCTGAGTGTAGAGAAGGAGCTAGAGACTTCTTGTACTGCAATGGGAACTTCAGTAGCTCTTTCTTTGGGCTCGGAAGAACTTTAGTTAGGGAAGGAGCTCCGGGTAAGAGAAGGATTTTCTCAGGGCTTGCAGGAGTCACAGAGAAGCAGCTGGCAGGACACAGGTGAAATAGGATTCTAGGGAAGAGAGCTCAGGAGCCCTCTCGGGTTTGGAAGAGCTCAAGAGAAAAGTGAACTAGCTCAGTAGTATGACAAAGAGAGAGATTTCTAAGGAGCTAGGGGTTTAGTTGTAGGATCAGGCCCATAAATAGATATTTTGTATATAGTTAAGAAAATAAAGATACCTCCCTGAGCTAGCAGGATTTTACCTCAGTTCCCACCTCCCATGTCTCTATTGGTATAAATAAATAAATAAATAAATAAATAAATATTACAGTTCTCCTGAAAATATTTCAAGGGTGGTAATGTATGCCAAAATCCTTTATGACAAAACTACATTATGGGGTTGCTGAGCCAGATACAGACACAGGCTAACAAGGGCAAGGAGAACACGAGTGGTGTGATGGCTTGTCTTCTGATGTCATTTCCTTCTGCAAGACTGGGGAATTTTTACTCTGGAAGTGTTTCGGAGTTGTGCTTTGGAAGAAGGGAAGAGTGGATCCTGGTTTAAGAAATAAAAACTGGGGGCTGCAGAGATGACTAAGCACTGACTGCTCTTCCAGAGGTCCTGAGTTCAAAGCCCAGCAACCGCATGGTTGCTCACAACCATCTGAAATGGGATCTGGTGCCCTCTTCTGGTATGCAGGCATACATGCAGGCAGAATGCTTTATACATAAATGCGTCTAACAAAAACACAAAGTGATAACAAAATGATTCAGGATGGGACTGAATTAAAAGGACAGAATGAAGAACAAAAGGAACTTAACTAGATGCTGTGATTGCACCCCTCCACCCCCCACCCAAAATTAAACAAGGGAGAGCAGGCCTGGAGACCGCATGCACTTGGGAGGTGGGAGTAGGGGATGAGTTCCAGACCAGCCTGTGGTACACAAACCCTGTCTGGAAAATTAAAACAAAACACTACCACAAAGTTTATGAAGTGTGGACATAGAGTGCTACTATGACATAAACCCTCTCCCTTTTTTGAGATGGGGTCTCAGTAGCCTAGGCTAGCTTAGAGCTCATTGTGTGGTCTAGGTTGGCTTCAAATGTGCAGTGATATCTTAGCTGAACCTCCTCCTGTGTGCTGAGATTACGTGTGAGAGCCAGCGTGCCTGACCCCATCCTTTATTTTTTTTAACTTGAGACAAGAGTCTCACTTAAGTTGCTCAAACTGGTCTTGAACTCTGTATCTTAAGGTGGCCTGCCTCATCTTTCATCTCCCAAATAACTAGGAGTAGAGGTCTGTTGCTTTTTTTTTTCTTTTGTGGTCAGAGGTCTTGAACATGCTAAGGAGGGTCTCTACCCCTCAGCACCACACACTTATTTTTCGTTACTAAAGATTTATTTTATGTGTATTGGTGTTTTGCCTATATGTTTGTCCGTGTACCATGCATGTTCATGTACCATGTATATGTCTTGTGCCCATGGAAGCCAGAAGAAGGCTTGAGATCCCACGGAACTAGAGTTACAGATCATTAAGAGCCCTCATGTGGGTCCTGGGAATCAAACCAACTCCTACAAGGATGCTTTCAACCACCAGTCATTTCTCCAGGTCCTTCTCTACATTTACTTTTCAAAGACATTTCTACTGCTCTTGCAAAGGACCGAGTTTGAGTCTCAGAACCCATAGTAAGCACCTCAGAATCGCCTGTAACTCTTGCTTCAGGGAATCTGACCCATCTAGCCTCTGAGGCCCCCTGTACTCAAAAATGTACACACACACACACACACACACACACACACACACACTTAAAATTTACATATGCTTTTCTTACTGAACCTACAAAGGAGATTAGATAGCTTGGAGCAATCACTGTATAGCTTTTCTTGAAGTTTTTAAGACTTTAAAATTGAAACAAATGTGGCCGTTGGGGTAGAAGGCCCAGTGACAGAATGTGTATTTGCCATTTGTGAGGCCCCGGCTTCATCTCAGCAGCACACACACACACACTTGCACAAAGTGATCTTGAAGTTTTTTTTTTTTTTTTTTTTTTTCAGGAAGTGTTAGGATAGAGAAAGAGACACTTTCCAAATGTGCGTTGCTAAGCCTCTGGCCCCAAGGCAGCACTAGAATTCCATAGTTTTCCGCTGAGAGAGCAGGGTGCCCTAAAAGCTGGAAGAACAGGGTGAGACTCAACGTTCTGCAGTAACAAGCAAGGTGATAGCCGTATGCTAGCACTGTTGGTACAGACGGGAGTCTAATCAGCAGCTCTCCTGTAGGTCACACAGAATACCATCAGATGGCAAAATCAAAGTGATAGAAAAGTGCCTTTGGGTAAGTAAAACACGGACAATAAAACATACAAAGATGGGCATGTGTGCCGGGAGTGGTAGCACCAGCTTTTACTCACAGCTCTCAGGAGGCAGAGGCAGGCAGAACTCTGAATTTGAGGCCAGCTTGGTCTATATAGTGAGTTCCAGGCCAGCGCAGGCTGCACAGTGATATCCTGTCAAACAAAACGATAAAAGCCATTTAACAGAACAAGAGCTGGAGGATTTGGGGGAGGGGGACAGACAGGAAATTTGATGAGAACTATAAAATCTAGGAAGAGAAAGGCAAGTCCTGCTTTTGACATGCTTAATTTGATGTAGCAGAGGTGTAAGCTATGGATTATAAATAGACTGCAGCTGGGTGGTGGTAGCTCATTTAGAGGCAGAGGTAGGTAGATCTCTGAGTTTGAAGCCAACCTGTTCTACAAAATTCCAGTACAACCAGGGTTACTTAGAGAAACCTGACTTGAAAAAACAATAAATAAGTAAACAAACAAATAGACTGCTGGCATTGTCACTATTCTTTATAAAATGTTTATTTTTATCAATATGTGTGTAGCTTGAGTGTGTGTATGTGCACCATGTGTGGGCAGGAGCCCTTGGAGGTCAAAAGAGGTCATCAGAGCCCCTGGAACTGGAGTTACAAGTGGTTTCGAGCTGCCATGTGAGTAAGGAATTGAACCTGGGTCTTCTGCAAGAGCAGTGAGTTTTCTTAACTGCTAAGCCATCTCTCTAGTCCACCAGCTTCTGAACTTTATGGAGCAGTTGAGTCTGGCATCTGCACAGCCTTCCTGAATGACTTATGCAGCCTTGTCACACAGGAAAGTGGCTCTGTCTTGTCACACTGAATGTGTCCTGTACTTCATCTGAGAACACGGGAACCGAGAGCTGTGGAAAATTGAGTCTGAGATTCCTGTGTTCCGTCTCCTAGACTTCGTTGCCTTTCATGACCATTAGGTCCCATATATAAAACATACAGCTTTAGCATTTTGTTACACACTCATGTCTCCCACCACGTTACCCCAATACATCCCTGTTCCACAGGTCTAGACACCATTACTTTTGCTCAAGAATGTTGTTCTGAGAAATTAGATGCCTTTTTTGCTGCTGATTTTTTTTAAAGTCATAATCAGAAATTCAACTTTGCCATTCAGTTAGAGTTGGAGGAGAATATGAAAACCAAAGGACTGCATCAAGAGCTCACAGATCCACGGAGATCTGTGCGCAGATGGGCTGGAGGGCGATGCCCAGAGGAACAGTCTGCTGCTTCAGATTCACACAAGACAGAGTATCAGAACCGTTTACGTGGGCAATGGTGAGCTTTATGTTGGCCTTGCTGTTCTGGTCTGAAAGCATTCCCTGGCTTTGGCAATACTCGCTTTCACCTTCCCAAAGATTGCAGGCTTGCCATGTAGCCACCCAGGCACTCAAGAAGTATAGATAAGAACCTGGGAGGCGTCTGTGTTTGGTTCAGCATTTTCGATGGGCCAGATGCTGCACATGAACTTGTGGCCTTGACCTTGAATCCTGAGCTAATTCTGTGTGAGAGAGAGAGAAGGCTTTGTAACCAAGTCTTTTCCCCCAGTGCTCAGAGTACAAAAGCGCATCACCAATGACAATATTGAAGATCGTGGTAGTGGTGAGGGGGTGAGGGCTAGGGTTAGCTATCTCTCCAGATCCCTTACTTTTGAGACAGTTATGTAGGGTAGGCTGACCTTGAACTAACTTACAGATGTCCTCTTACCTCAGTCTCTAGAGTGCTTACAAGCTAGTTCCATCATGGCTACTTATTCTTAAACTGTCTGTTGAATGAATATATATATATATATATATATATATATATATATATATATATAAAATTAAACTGTCTTATTCTTAAACTGTTGATTATATATATATATATATATATATATATAATTAAACTGTCTTATTCTTAAACTGTTGATTATATATAATAATATATATTATTCTTTTTCAGAGCTATCAAATTTCTGCTAAATTAATAGTAGACCAATTCTACTAAATGACTCAGCTTCAAAATAAGTCAGCTATGACCCTGAGAATACATTCTTTCTTGCCTACCCATTGGGACCTTTGCCTCCCGGGATTAAAGGCATGTGCCACCTGGAACAGCTGTTTTTGTTATTTACTTTAAAAATCTACTATGTGTGTGTTCTTGTGCCTGAGTGCATGTATGTGTGCCATCTTCATGCATGAGCCCTGGACATTAGAAGAAGGTATTGGATCCTCTGGAATTGGAGTTATAGGTGGTTGTGAGCCAGCATGTGGGTGCTAGGAAATGAACCTTGGTCCTCTGCAAGAGCAGTACACTCTCTAAACAGTCGAGCCATCTTTTTAGCCTCAACTGTGACATCTCTTAAACAGTGTGTGCTTTTTCACCTGGTTTGTCTTAAAGGTGGGTAGGCAATGTTGGCTTTTAAAAAATTGCCAAAGGCAGGCATGGAGGCCGACACCTTTGATCCCAGCGCTCAGGAGGCAAAAGGAAGAGTGGATCATTGTTACCTTGAGGCTATCCTGGTCTACAATGAGGACTTACAAAGTGAGATCCCACTCTTCCCCCAAAAGCCAAGGCTGAATTATGCAAGAAAAATGATTTACAAACCTCTGTTTAGCAGGAACCTCCACAAAGCAGATCTATATTCTTTTGTATTCTATTTACTGAGACAGAACTACTTGCAAAGTAGTTCAGGCTGGTCTCCAGTACAGGATTCTCCTGTTTCAGCCTCACAAGTACTAGCATTCCAGGCCTCACGAATCTGCTCTGCTCCAGATTCTTTAAAAAGTAAATCTATGGGAACCAGTGAGATGGTTTAGTAGATAAAAATACTCCTATGTAAACCCGAAAGCCTAAGTTCAATCCCCTGAACCTACTGAACGTTCCCTCTGCTCTCCACACTCACTGTGGTATACATGTACTTGCATTTACACACACACCATAATCACACACACACACACACACACACACACACACACACACACACACACACGTACAAGTACCAATGAATTAAACGTTTTAAACAATTGTGTAGCTGGGAAGATGGGTCAGTGGGTAAAGGTGCTTGCTAAACAAACATGAGGACCCAAGTTTGAGTCTCTAGTAGCTACCTCAACAATAAAGATTGGCTCACTGAGAAATAGGCAAAACCCAGAAGCTTACTGGTCTGATAGCCTTACTAAAATGGTGAGCTTCAGACCCAGTGAGAAGCTCTCTCTGTCTCAAGCGAATAAGAAGAGTAGTAAAAGACACCTAAGGTACTCCTTTGACTTTCCGGAACTCATGCACGCTGGGCAAGCACTCCTAAAGAGCCATTATCACTCTGGTCCTTCAAAAACCTTTTCTTCTTTTTCTTTTCTGAGAATGGATGGCCTTCAACTTGCTATGTAGCCAAAGATGACTTTGAACTTCTGATCCTCATGTCTTCACCTCCTAAGTGCTGGAATTACAAGCATGTGCCACCTTGTCAAATTCAGAGTTCCCATCTGTCTCTGCTTGGGTTTGATGAAAAGTTCACTGGGAAAGTTCAGTCTTCACGTCACCCTTGCAGTCGCTATTTTTGGTTAAGTGCTGCCTCCTGGCGACTACTCAGAACACCTTTGGGGCACCGTGGCCACTTTCTTTAATTTGGGACCTAGAAGCTGATGCAACAGCTCCCCCGAGGGGGCGGAGAGTCAGAACACGGAGGCAGGCAGAGATAAAGTCCGGGAGACCCCTCCCCCCTCTAGCTGCAAGCTTGCACCGCCCCTGTCCCCCGCTGCCCCCGGGGCTTCCCAGCCTGGGTTCCTCCTGAGCTTCAGCCAGCTCTTCGGTTGGAGGCAGGGACTGTCTAGGGTTGGAATTTTTGGTCAGACTACCGTCTGACTGACAGCTCGGGCTGGATTGGGAGTGAGGGAAGGAAGAGGAAGCTGAGTGTGCCTGGGGCAGAGGACACCTCTCTAAGGGTATCCGCAGTCATTTTCATTCCCCGGGGACTCATCGTGTAGGCGTGGAGCCGGGCTGGGGGTCGGCTTGCAGGGTCTCAGGGTTCTCAGACCTTTTCTTCTTTCGCGGTCATTCACCACGATTCCTTATTCTAGAGCTTCTTAGATAAAAGGGAAGAGCCCAGCCCTGGACGGCGCCTGCCCATTCGAGGGCAAGCCCGGTGATTGTGGCTAGGTTGGGTCTTGAGCGGCCGATATTTTAGCGCTGCAGACCAAGAGAAAGACGCAACAAATAAGAGAGGTGCAGGACGGGGCCCCAGTGAAATGAGAGTAGCTGGAGAGGAAGCGTGGGAGAGAGGCAAAGGTGAGCCTGCTGGTGGAGGGGGATGGGCCGCATCTAAATGAGGGTCTCCAGGAAAAAGTTAGGTGTGGGCCTTTTAGTTTTTCCATTAGCTAAACATGTCAGTTTCATTTCTGGTGTACATGTATGTTGAGTCTGGTGTATGAGCGTGTGTGTGTTTGTGTGTGTGTGTCTGTGTGGCGGGGGTGGTGCTTGTGCCTGTGCACACCTGGTATCAGAGGATGCAAAGGTATATTCTCTTGAGACAAGGTCTGAATGAGCACTCTTCCTGTTTCCACTGATAGTAGCTTTTTACCGGGGAGCTGGGATTAGAACTCAGGTCTTACTTCTTGGGCAGACATCAATCTTAGCTAGTTAGCCATTTCACCCACGGAATCATCTCTCCTGTCCTCCCCGCACTCTTCCCTCCTTTCACTTTTCCTTCATCTTCTCTATTTTTTTCTTTTTTGGAAACAGGTTCTTTGCAGTCTAGACTAACTTAAGACTCATTATGTATTGAGGCTGGTCTTGAACTCCACATCTTTCTGCCTTCACATCCCAAAAGCTGAGTTTGAATGACTATGCCTCGCCCCAACCTTCACATGCTTCCACCTGCACCAGCTGTTAAGAGATGGAACCCAGGCTCCCGAGCTTGCTAGGTAAGTCCTGCCACCAGGTCTGAAAAGTTAAGTTCGCACTGTCAGTAAAAATGAAAACCACACTGTTTTCCCTTAAATGTATAAAAATGGGAGAGATTAAGTATCTGTGAATTCTCCTTACTCTAAATAACCTAGGGGTAGTGAATGGGTTGGTTCTGATGCTAAGGGTAACACTGGGTGGCCTGGAGGGCAAATTCAAGGACTCACCCAGGAGGCCAGCCCCAGCCTGCCAGAGAGAGACAGTAGAGATGGTAGTGTTCTCTCTCTCTCTCTCTCTCTCTCTCTCTCTCTCTCTCTCTCTCTCTCCCTCTGTCTCTGTCTCTGTCTCTCTCTCCCTGTCTCTGTCTCTGTCTCTCTCTCCCTGTCTCTGTCTCTGTCTCTCTCTCCCCTTTCTTTTACATGTATTGGTGGTTTGTGTCAGGTCCCCACCTTCTTAGGGTACAACAGGAGAGCAGAGCTCTTATGATGCTTATCTACTCTTGGCTGAGATGATGACAAACAAATAGTACCAGGAATGAAAAATATCACAGAGAAGAATGTTCTCCGCAGGGAGAACAGTCAAACAGACATTGCAAGAGCTCTGTGGTGGGAGGGAGGTTGTGTGGTCCCAGCTCTCGAGAGGCCGCCTCTGTGAGGGATTTGTGAGGGAAAGCAGGGCCAGCACTGTCTCTCTTCTTGTAAACCTCCCTCACTGACAACCTGGACTTGTCCCCAGAGTAAGATTAAAGGGCAGGTTGCTGGGCAGTGGTGGCACACGCCTTTAATCCCAGCACTTGGGAGGCAGAGGCAGGTGGATTTCTGAGTTCGAGGCCAGCCTGGTCTATAGAGTGAGTTCCAGGACAGCCAGGGCTACACAGAGAAACCCTGTCTCGAAAAACCAAAAAAAAAAAAAAAAAGGGGCAGGTCAACCAGGAAGTGGCCTGGGATCTAAAAGAGCATCACATTTTCCTTGGAATACTTCTGATTTGGTGCCAGTGAATTCTGATCTCTGTCTTTTGGTAACATATAACTCGGTTCCCTGTCTAGTGATACAGTTACAATTCTTTATTTAATGTTTACTTTATTATTTTTATGTGTGTATACATGCTATGTGTGGGTACTGCACTTGAATGCAAGAGCCTGTAGGGGCCAGAAGAGGGTGTCAGATGACCTGGAGGTCCTGACTGCCTAATGTGACTGAGGTGGCTGTAGAATAGCAGCAGTACATGCCATCTCTCTAGTCCCCAGTCACAATTCTGGGCTCCTTATCTGGACCAGATCTGGAGTAATTTACAGAACAGATGACTGCCCAAAGGCAGCAGTCACACCTGGATTGTGCAAATACTTCTTGTACTGTCAAGTGCCACTCCCCTGGACAGAGATTTGCATAGTCTACATTTTCAGTTGGTTAATATGCCTGCCAAGAGGTATCTTCTGAAAATTATATTTCTGATTCTAAATATAAAGAGGCTCATCTAGTTTAAAATATAGCATTTTAAAATTTTATTTATTTTTTAATGTACCTTGGTATTTTGCCTGCATGTGTGTCTGCGTGAGGGTATCAGATCCCCTGGCACAGGAGTTACAGGCAGTTGTGAGCTGCCGTGTGGGTGCTGGGAATTGAGTCTAGGTCCTCTGAAAGAGCAGCCAGTGTTCTTAACCTCTGAGCCATCTCTCTAGCTCCTTAAACATTTTTTTATTAGTGTGTGTATCCACAGTACATGTGTGAAAGTCAGAGGACAGCTGTGCTTTTTTTTTTTTTTTTTCCTGAGACAAAGTTTCTCTATATGTCCCTGTCTGTCCTTGAACTCACTATGTAGGCTAGTCTGGGTTCAAACTCACAGGAACTCATAGACATCTGCCTGTGCTGGGAATAGAGGATTACACCTTACAACACCGTGTGTGGCCAGAGGACAACTTTTGGGAGTTGCTTTTTTTCCTTTCCTTGTGTGTTTCAGGGCTTAGATGAGCTTGTCAGGTTTTGCAGGCAAGCAGTTTTGCCTGTAGAAACATCTCCCTAGTCCTCTCCTTGTTTTCAGTCCAGGGTCACATTTTTTCCATTTCTGCAAAGTAAACATTTAACAGATTTTTAAGTAACTTGAACTTAAAAACAGTAATTCTGAAAGGCTGCCAACTTTAGGAATGTGCCCAGGGTGGCACAGGCCTAGTTGGTTTTTACCTAGTAACTCAGACCCATCATTGACAACTCCTCAGTCAATTAGAGATCTGAGCTGGGAGCTCGCTCAATGATATCTGGGTACAAACTTGTCTGTACCCACAGGTGGCCTTCATTGGTATGCGTTGGACTCCTTGGTATGTTTTAGAGGCTGAAATGGCACACACTTGAGATAGGACTACAGAGTTTCACTGGCCTCATGGTGGGATGTTGAGATCAAAGGCAGTAAGCACAGAAGGCAGGGCTGGAGAGTTAGGACATAGAGTGGAGGAGAGGCAGAGAGAGGGACTCAGGAGGGGACTTTCCTTTGTAAGTACACTTAAATACTCAGCAAGCTAGGGCAACAAGGAAAGCTATGGGCTGAGGTGAGGAGGAGGAGCCCAAGGGAGAAGATGCCTGTTTGCCAGCGGGCTCTGAGGTCCTCCCTGTCTGATCAGGCAGTCTCAGCTCCAGCTCATCCTCTGGCCCCTCCCCACCGCCGGCTAGAGTCACACATGTGTTTTCCTGTTTTCCCTTTCGGTCCCAGGCACTCTCTGCCTTTTCTGCTCCTCCGTGTCAACAGCTGCTGAAGTCACACCCCCGATTCTCTTAACTGCCACCCCTCACCCCAGTGTGCTGCTAGCCCCCTCCTCTCTGCACTTGCCCAGAGGTCTCCAGACAGGTAAGAGGCGGGGGAAGCAAGGAAAGTGGATGTGTAGGAAGCAAGGAGGAGGATGGGGTACCTGAAAATTGGCCAAAATGAGAGGAAGAACCTTATTTCTCAGCCCCTAGCCCTGGCACCATCTAGGTAGAGCTCTCTGTCCAGAGACTTCAGCTTTAGTTAATGGAAGCTCTGGTCAGAACAGTAAACAGTTTCTTTTTTTAATTTACTTTTTTTTTTTAGCTATAGTGGAATATAGGAAAACAAATGGAGAACTGGAGAGGGAGGGGCTGAGCACAGCTATGGAGGCTTGGTGAGGAGTCCATCTACACTAGCATGTATCTGTTTTGTTTCTGGTGTTGAGGGAGGCAACACAGACCAGCTGAAGAGCGGAAGGCAAGCCCTGGGGTCTCTCGGGGAGAAAGTGTGTTCTCACAGTATAGACTCTGAACTGTGTGTAGGGCCCTGGAGGAAGTCTGGTGTTTCTGTTGAAGCATGCAGCATGGTAGTTCAGCACTGGCTGACTGCTCTGTCAGGTACTCCACACCTGGGCTTCTGCTGCTTGCTCCCTAGAAGCCCTGGATTGGAAACTTCTTTAGGCTGTAGAATGAGTGTTTTTTTTTGTTTTTTTGTTTTTTTGTTTTGTTTTGTTTTCTCCTGGAATAGCCATGATGTCCTTAGAGATGAGCACAGCAAAAGAAAGGGAAAATGACAAGCAGTGTGTCAGCTTCTGTAAAATCTGCTCTGGCAGAGTTCCTCCAGGAGATCCTAGGGGACGCTGCTTTCCCAGGCTGTCTGTGGTGGAAGCGCTACAGCGAGAGCCAAAAGTGGTGTCTTCTTGCCTTTGGTTCTAGGCAGTGGTGAGGAAAGAGGGGACATCTCCATGAATGGCAGTCTGTAGAGGGGACATCTCCATGAATGACAGCCTACTGTGCCTGATTGCAGAGAGCTACTGGCAGTTGGGAAGAGGATTCCATTTGTTGTACTTCCTGGTGAGACCACTAGGGCATGCTGTTTGCTGGGGTGTGGGTTCCATCCATCCTTAAATTCCTTAAGGATTTCACTGGTTTTTATTGTTGTATGTTTGTTTGTTTGCCAGCCATGAGCTTAGCCTCATGGATCCTCACATCCTTCTGTCCTTTCTTCTTCCAGGGATTCACATCTGAGTCTGTACTCCATTGATGGCAAGTGCATTTTGATTCTAAAAGGGCAGGTGTCTTGATGTGTGCTTCTGTGTCTTCACATTGTCACCTCTCATTCTCACCCAAAATGACAATGGGAGGTGCAGCCAGAAGGCAGTCACAGTGCTTCCGCCCTTGCTGTACCCTAAAGACTGCAGATTGCTTTCCAATCTAATCTTACTCTGCTCTAGGTAACTCATTAGGGAGCCACCTGGAGTGGTTTCCTGTCTAAAGGGATGGTCAAGTAACCAGAGACAATGGAGGGCCAGAGAGCTGGAAGCTGAGGAGACAGCTTATCTCTGTGATCTTTGCTGCCTGTCTCCTCCACTTTGGCACCCTGCAGAGTGTGTAATACCTGCCTCAAGGCTGCATACAGTCTAGTGAGCTTATGCACTGAAATGCACAGTGGTGTGTCTGGCTTGGACAAGAACTCAGGCAATGTTAGCACAACCATCATGGATGCGTTTTAGGGGATGCTGGGAGAACAGGGACAGTGTCTTCAAGATGGATTTCAGATGTATGTAGGACTGTCTTGTGAGAAACACAATCTTTAAATTTTTTTAAAAATTCATTTTTATGTGTATAGGTAGGTGTTTTGCCTGCATGTGTGTTTGTGTACCATGTGTGTATTATTAGTTGCTATGGAGCCCAGAAGAGGGCATCAAATCTCCTGAAACTGGAGCTGTGAGCTGCCATGTGGGTGCTGGGTATGGAGCCTGTGTCTTCTCAAGAACAAACAGTACACTTAACTGCTGAACCATCTCTCTGTGCTCAAGCACGGTCTTTGGGAGGCCTAAGCCCAGCATTCCATCTTGGTTTAGCTAAAAAATGTAAGAGGCCCGAGTGGGAAGGTGAGCGAGCATAGAGATGAACTGTCTCAGTATATTTCTGTAGAATAACCAAAGAGGGGAAGAAAGGGTAGAAGAAGGGACAGACAGCTGGGTTTCAGGACAGGTAGACTGTCAAAAAAGGCTCAATAACTAGAGTTAAAGTAGATTATAAAGGTAGAATACACTGTGATTTTCAAATTGTAGAACCTTTTCTGTTTATTCTGGGCGCGTCTAGCATAGCTCAGTGAAACCTTATTTCCACTCTTTTTGTGCATGGTTGTAGGTAAGCACTCTACCATTAAAGCTATACTCCAGCTTTCTCTCTCTCTCTCTCTCTCTCTCTCCTCTCTCTCTCTCTCTCTCCCTCTCTCTCTCTCTCTCTCTGTGTGTGATTATTATTATTTTAGTTTTTTGACACAGAGTTTCCCTTTGGCTGCCCTAGAGCCCACTCTGCAGACCAGGCTGGCCTTGAATTCAGAAAGCTGCCTTCCTCTGCCTCCTGAGTGCTTGGTTTAAAGGTGTGTACCACCATGCCCAGCTAATTTTTTTATTATAGTGTATGTGCACATGGGCACATGACACTCAGAGAACAGTAGGAAGTTTTTTTCTCCTTCCATTGTGGGCTTCATCTTGGCAGCACCCCTCCCCACTTTTTTGACATGGGGTCTCACTCTGTAGCCCAGTCTGGCCTTAACTAAACAGGATCCTCCTGTCTCCCGGGCCTTCTGAGTAGTGGGATTACAGGTATGAGCCAATCACATCTGGGCCTCCATGTTTTTAAGAAGTTGAGGAAAGCTTGTCTTGGGACATTCATAGGAAGTTTTGGATGCTCCAGAGGTTTTAGAGTGTTTCCTTAAGGATGAAAGCCCATACTGGTGGGATGGAATTGGACCCAGAAGTTTGATCTCATTTCTGAACCATATTTCTTTTGAAATATCTTGAAGCTCAGACTTTGAGGTGATGGCTTGAGTCAGAGGCAGCCACCCCTCTCTCTGCATGAGGAAGTACAGCGCTCCCAGAGCACACACAGGGTGTCTGAACTGCTCTTGTACTTCCTCTAATCTCAGCCTGTGAACAATGTGTCCCATTCTATAACCTTCCTGCCTTTCTTGTTTCAAGTGAGAGAGAAGTGAGGTTTGGGTGGGACGTGGAGGACACATGGGCAGAGGTCTGTGCCACCAGTGCTCTGTCCTTGGTAACTTATTATATTCTCTGGGTTTCAGAGAGCACACCCAGTTAGCTGTCCCTTCCTCTGGGCCTCCTGTCCTGCCTGGGGCAAAGCTGACAAAGGAGATTCCTGAGCGAGCACCTTCTTATCACAGAAAGTGCTGAGCGAAGAGCTCCTAGCTGCCCCTTTCACAGATGTGAAAGGCCCGTGAACCTTGTACCCAGAGGGTTGCTTAATGCTCCTCTCCCTTTTCCTCACCCCTTCCTTTTCTAGCTCCCTCACCTCCTCCTCCCTTCTTGACCTGACTTAAATCCGGTAGGCATTTGTCTGGGTTTCCCTTTTACTGCTGGAGGAAGGAGGAGCTGTTAGACCACTGTTCTTGGAGGGTGTGTGTACCTCTTTGTCTCAGAGACTGCGGCTGGCCATTGCTGTGGGAACCTCCTTATATCCAGAGCCAGGGAGTGAGTGTGCCCCACCCTGTCCCCTTGCTAAACCCTCTGCTGTTCTCTGTCTGTCCAGTCACTTCCTCAAGCTCCAGAGCCGCTGGCTGTAGTGTTTCGCCATTTGTCTGATTAAGCTTTCCTATTTTGTGCAGCTGCGCAGCTGTCTCTAGCACTGTATCTCAGGGCATCTGCTGCCTGGCTTTAGCTTTTTCCTTTCCTTGGTTTGCTCTGGTATGTCTCCAGCAGTTCTATGGTGGGTGGGCAGCCACCATCCACTGCCTCCAGTTATCTCTGGGTTCTGCTGTGTATTTGGGCCACTCTTTTGAAAGATCATTCCTACTTTTT
This sequence comes from Rhabdomys pumilio, assembly GCA_030674055.1. Taxonomy (NCBI): domain Eukaryota; kingdom Metazoa; phylum Chordata; class Mammalia; order Rodentia; family Muridae; genus Rhabdomys; species Rhabdomys pumilio. The sequence goes on along the minus strand of JANHMN010000001.1, from coordinate 198,410,181 downwards.
GGCTGGTGTGGATGTGAGAGATTTGGCGGCAGGAGGCCTGGGATGCTAGAGGCTGGGACAGGTATCTGGAAAAGGAAAGCAGTACAAAGAGAATCGCCCATCTTTTTTTTTTTTTTTTTCCCAGGATGGGTGGGGCTGCTTGGGCTTTGCCAACATCTAAGATGCCAGCTGACCACTTGTTAATGGATATTCCCGAGCAGGGAGATGGCCGTGCATCCGCAGCAAGAGCACTTTAAAAGCTTCAGGCTAGCACACAGACTCCTTAGGGGAAAGAACAGCAAATCAGCAAAAAGAGATCTAGCAAAATCAGTTGGTTTCTGGGCTGGTTCCTCATGCAGGCATCTCAGCCTAGGGACATTTGAAAGTGAAATCAGAAGGAAAAGAGACTTTTGGGTAGGGGGTGTTGCAGGGCTGGGGGTGGTGGGGAGGCAGAAAAAAGTTTTACCAAACTGCCTCACGCCTGTCCTGTAGCATAATGGGATGAAGGTTTAGTTGTCCGGTAAATAAGGCGTGCTGCATCCTAAGGATAAGAGAGACTGGTGCTTTTCTAGGGGGGAAAGTCAAGTCAGGGTTATTTTGACAAGCCTTGGGGGGAAAGGTTGTGGGGAGACAGAAGTGAAGAAGGTCTCTGGGTTGGTGGGTGCTGACCGTCTTGGGCCCTGTGGAATGGGAGGAAGAGATTCTTTTTTTTTTTTTTTTTTCCGAGACAGGGTTTCTCTGTGTAGCCCTGGCTGTCCTGGAACTCACTCGGTAGACCAGGCTGGCCTCGAACTCAGAAATCTGCCTGCCTCTGCCTCCCAAGTGCTGGGATTAAAGGCGTGTGCCACCACCGCCCGTCTTACCAACACAGCCTTCTTTCTTTCTCAGAGGGCAATGCAAGCAAGCTGGTGAAGGCTTTCCTTTGCTCCACCATGGTCAACGGCGCCAAGTATGAAGTGGCTGCTCAGCACGAGGCAGATGGCTCTGCTCTGGGGGATGGGGCCAGCCCAGTGGCTGAGCAGGTAAAACTGAAGAAGGAGATCTCGCTGCTTAATGGCGTGTGCCTGATAGTGGGGAACATGATCGGCTCCGGCATCTTCGTCTCCCCCAAGGGTGTGCTCATGTATAGTGCCTCGTTTGGCCTCTCCCTGGTCATCTGGGCTGTAGGGGGCATTTTCTCCGTCTTTGGGGCCCTTTGTTATGCTGAACTGGGTACCACCATTAAGAAATCTGGGGCCAGCTATGCTTATATCCTGGAGGCCTTCGGGGGATTTCTTGCCTTCATCCGCCTCTGGACTTCTCTACTCATCATTGAACCCACCAGCCAAGCCGTCATTGCCATCACCTTTGCCAACTACATGGTGCAGCCCCTCTTTCCGAGCTGTGGTGCTCCCTATGCTGCTGGCCGCCTGCTGGCCGCTGCCTGCATCTGTAAGTAGAGATGGGGCAGGGTTGGTGACTGGAGGGCTGGGCAGAAGGGTGCGGGGGTGGGGGGTGAGTCCAGTCAAGGAGGAGGAGTTGGGAAATGGATGCCTGTGACAGCTTTTTTAATTGTAAAAATTAATGTACACTGTGGGAGTATAGCTTAATACACCCTCAAGTGGAAGCTCTGGGTTCAACGGCCAGTGTTACCTCTAAGAAGTTTAGTGTGAAAATTCAGTTCATCTTAGTTTAAGGTTTAGTGAGGTAGCCAGTTAGAGTGCTCTCCTGGCATGCATGAGGACATGCTTTCATTCCCCAGCACTGCGTAAACTGTGTGTATTATTTAGCCCCTGTAACTCCAGCATCTGGGAGATGGTGGTCTCTCTTTTTTTTTTTTTTCTTTTTTTTTGGTTTTACGAGACAGGATTTCTCTGTATAGCCTTGGCTGTGCTGGAACTCACTCTGTAGACCAGGCTAGCCTCGAACTCAGAAATCCGCCTGCCTCTGCCTCCCAAGTGCTGGGATTAAAGGCGTGCGCCACCACCGCCCGGCCGAGATGGTGGTCTCTTGAGGGCCAGGAGTTCAAGGTTATTTCTTTCTTAGCAAGTTTGAGGCCAGCCTTGCATAAAAGAGATCCTGTTTCGAAAAACAAGCAAACTGGTTGGATGTGACGGAGCACGCCTTTAATTCCAGAAGGCAGCTAGATGGGTTTCAGGGGCCAGCCTGGTCTACATAGTGAAACCATGTCACAAACAAACAAACAAAAAATTAATTTAATATAGTGTTAAAAAATAAAGGTAGAGCCAGGCGATAGTGGTGTATGCCTTTAGGCCCAGTATTCAGGAGGCAGAGGACTGTGGGTTTCTTTGAGTTTTAGGCCAGCCAGGTCTACAGAACGAGTTCCAGGACAGTCAGGACTACACAGAGAAAACTTGGCTTGAATCTCTCCACCTGCTGTAAAAGGAAGAAAGCACCTCACCTCATGTTCCCTAATGCACATTGCCTATAGCAATTGGCAGGTTCTTCCTAATTGTTCTCCTTCAAGGATAGTTTTTTTTTTTTTGTTGTTGTCGTTAATGAAGCAGGTGATGCCTTTGTACCTAAATTGTGTAACTCCTAGCATTTATCAGATTACCTAGCTGCAGGCCTGTTTATGGCCTTGCCCGCTAGTTCTGGCTGCTTAGATTTGTAGATGATCATGGGTAATGGTGTACTGTGGTATTTATCCTGTATGCACTTTCAGGAGTTTAGGTTTTTCCTTTCTTCCTTTTCTCCTCCTCCTTTTTTCTGAGACAGTGTCTTGCTGTATAGCACAGACTGACCTGGAACTCACCACAGTACCCAGTCTGACCTTGGTCTCGGCATCTTTGTGGCTCAGCCTCTGAAGTACTAGGATTATAATAAGTGTGTGCCACTGTGCCTGGTTCATGAGTGATTTTTAATTTTATTTTTAAAAGATTTATTTTTAATGTGTTTTTTAAAAAGATTTATTTACTTTATTTTTTATGCATATGAGCACACTTTTAGCTGTCTTCAGACACACCAGAAGGGGGCATTGGATTCCATTACAGATGGTTGTGAATTACCATGTGGTGATGGGAATTGAACTCAGGACCTCTGGCAGAGCAGTCAGTGCTCTTAACCACTGAACCATCTCTCCAGCCCTCATGAGTGATTTTTTTTTTTTCAAAGCAGGGTTTCTCTGTGTAGCCCTGGCTGTAGACCACTCACTCTGTAGACCAGGCTGGCCTCGAACTCAGAAATCCACCTGCCTCTGCCTCCCAAGTGCTGGGATTAAAGGTGTGCGCCACTGTGCACCACCACTGCCTGGCATAAGTGATTTTTAATTACATGTTTATTTGTTACATAGTAGCTGTATGTCTTATGGGATACAGTGTGGCACTTTATACTTTTGGTCTTGAGCCTTGCCTTTAATGGCTGAGCCATCTCTCCAGCCCCAGTGTGGCATTTTAATCCATACGCACAGCCGGGGTCATCATCAGTTGGGTGACCGGCATTCCTGTCATCTCATTTGTGTGCTGTCATTTCTTTGTGTTAGGAATGTTCAAAGTCCTCGATAAACTGTGGCCAACATAGTCTGACTGGGCTATATAATCTTACAAGTGATTTGTCCTTTCCAGTTGCACCCTTGGTCCTCCTATCAGTCTTCCTATCCCCCCTCCACACCCCACCCCACCTTTCTCACCCCTCCTAGGTTCTGGGAGCACTCCTTCTCCCTCTTCCTTTTTTCACCACTGTTCTATTATTACCTTAAAAAGAAATTAACACAGGGTCTTACTGTACAGCTCTGGCTGGCCTGGAACTTGCTGTGTAGACCAGGCTGGTTTCAAACCTACTTTGGAGGTGGAAGCAGTCCTACTCCCTGTCTTCCATAGTCCTCCTCCCTATCCTCCCCAGTCCTCTTCTTCATCCTCCCTGATCCTCCTCTCCATCCTCCACAGCTTACATAGTTTCATCCTCTTTTCTGAGATGTTTCTTGAACCTTGAAGCAGGTAATATAGATATCCTATTTAGGGCTAAGCACTCAACAGTCACTTGTCCACGGGACATTGATCAGCTGGGAGTCTCTGCATTAATTATTGCCCAGACCAAAAGAAGCTTCTCTAACCAAGGTTGAGAGCAACACTAATTCATGGCTATAAATATTAATATTTAAAAGGCAGTTTGATATCATGTCCATTTAGCAACACAAGTTGGTTTCCCCCAGGGATCTATGTTTACAATAACAGGCATGAATTCCCTCCTATAGAGCTAGCCTCAAATCCAATCACAAAGCAGTTGGTTAACCACATAACAGTCACATCTTCTATTGTGCCAAAGGGGACACCTTGTCTGGCAGGTTGGTAATGTAGCATGTGCAGTTCACGGCTGGGTTAGACCATTGATGGCCTTTTCTTTCCTAGCAACTGACAGAGGTAGCTTCTCTGGCACCAGGAAAGCTACCCAGCAGGGAGGACACTTCCAGCTTAATTCTAGCCCACTTTCTCTCCCTATGCATCCTTGGCTGGCCTAAACAGTGGGCTCTCTCTCTGTGTGTCTCTGTTTCTGTCTCTGTCTCTGTCCCTCTCTCTCTCCCTCTCTCGGGTTTCACCTCTCAGGGGCTATTCACCTTTGTTTTTAAGCTTTATTTATTTTTATTTTATGCGGATGGCTGTCTTACCTGCATATGTGTATGTGCATTATGTGTGTGCCTGGTGCTAGAGGAGGCCAGAAGAGGGTGTCAGATTCCCTGGAACTAGAGTTTTTTTTTTTTTTTTTGTTTTTTTGTTTTGTTTTGTTTTGTTTTGTTTTGTTTTGTTTTTTTGTTTTTCAATACAGGGTTTCTCTGTGTAGCCTTGGCTGTCCTGGAACTCTGTAGACAAGGCTGGCCTCGAACTCAGAAATCCACCTGCCTCTGCCTCCCAAGTGCTGGGATTAAAGGTGTGTGCCACCACCCGCCCGGCGGAACTAGAGTTGAAGAAAGTTGTGAGCCATGTGGGTGCTGGGAATGGAGTCTGAGGCCTCTTGTTTTATGAGACAGAATCTCTTACTGGGAACTGGGGCTTACTCATTAGGTTAGGCAGGCTGGCCAGTGAGCTCCAGAGATCATTCTGTTTCTGAGTCCCTAGTGTGGGGGCTACAAGCACTTACCACCACACTCTAGGTTTTTAAAGGTTTGTTTTTATCTATATGAGTGTTTTGCCTACATGTGTATAATAAGTGCTTGCATGTATATAAGTGCTTGTGTACATACAAGTGCTTGCATGTTTATAAGTGCACCACATGTGTGCAGTGTTCAATGAGTCCATAAGGCAGAGTCAGATTCCCTGGAGGTGGAGTTATAGGCAGTTATGAACCACCATGTGGGTGCTGGAAACTGAGCCTAGCTCCTCTTTGAGAGCAGCAAGTGCTCTCAAATTACTGAGCCATCTCTTCAGCTCCACAGCCTGTGTTCTGTTGTTTGTTAAAATGTAGGCGCTAGAGAGCAATTCTTACTGAGCCCTTTTCCCACCCCATGTTCTACTGTAGAGCTCTATCCTTTCCGCATCACTGACTCTGAGGGGTTATTATAAAATAATGTTGATGTCTGCATTGATTGAAATGTTAGTATACTTTCTATCTACTACTAATATGATTGATGTATCACAGGTACTGATTTGTGTATCTTTTTAAAAAGCATTTCCCACTTATTTATTTTGTATGTATGCCCCCCCTCTCTCCCTCTCCGTGTGCGCGTGTGTGTGTGCGTGTGTGTGTGTGCGTGTGCGTGTGTGTGTGTGTGTGTGTGTGTGTGTGTGTGTGTGTGTGTGCTCTACCACTAAGCCATATTCCCAGCCTGACGATATACTGTATATGTTAAGACATTTTTGCATCTCTGTATATTCCCCTTTGATATTGTCTACAGTCCTTAAGATTTTGACTATTTTGAGACAAGGTCTCACTATGTAGTTGCTGGGCTGGACTCACTCTGTAGATCAGGCTGTCCTTGAAGACACAGAGGCCAACCTGCCTGGGATTAAAGGTGTTTGCCTTCACATCTGGCTTTTTTTTTTTTTTTTTTTTTTTTAAGTACAGTATTACATGCTATGCAGTCAGAAACTGGCCTTGAACTTGCAATACTTTTGCTCTCACCTCAGCCCCTTGAATGCTGGGGTTACAGTCATGCACCATCATGTTCATGGGCTGGGTGAGAGACTCAGTTCTAGAATGGTTGTTTAGCATCAATGAGGAGCTGAATTCAGTCTCTGGCACTGCAATCTCCTTCAAACAAAACAGCAGCAAAACCAGTTGGTGCCAGGAGCAGCTTAGTGGTAGAGCACTTGCTTAGCAGGTATGAGGTCCTAGGTTCAGTCTCTAGGTTAGCAGGACTCAGCAGCAAAGCTGTCTACTAGTGGGCTGTTTTTCTTCTTTCTCTACATAAATAACTTACATTAGAAAGTGATTTAATGTGTGTGAGTGCATGCATGAGTGCATGAGTGCATGAGTGTGTGGGTGTGTATGTGTGTGTGTGTGTGTGTGTGTGTGTGTGTGTGTTTCAGTTAGAGGACAACTTATGTGAGCCTGTTCTGCCTTTCCACCATGTGGGTCACAGGATTCAAACTCAGGTCAGCAGGCATGGTGATAAGCACCATTACCTATTGAGTTCCTTTTGCTGGAGAGGAGTTTTTTCTTGAGAGACTTTTACTCTGTGATCCAATCTTCTTATTTGTTAGTGGTCTGCTTAGGTTTTGTATGTTCTCACGATTCCATTGGTAGATTACATGTGTTCAGAAATCTACCCATTTCTTCTAGGTTTTCAGTTTTTGTTATATATTCGTCCATAATGACCCTCTATATTTCACTTGTAATGTTTCCTTTTTGTCTCTGATTTGATTTATTTGAGATTTTTTTTCTGGTTTAGTCTAGCCCTTGCTAGACACCACAGGCTAATAAATAAAAGGCCTGGTGCCAGGAATGGGTTACTCCTTTTGGAGTTGTTGGTCAGTGAGGTACAATAGACTTCCAAACATTTCGGGCTATTGCCAGTGCTATTGGTTACCTTCAGAATGATAAGACACCACGGTGAAGACACCACAGATGTGAGTGTCAAGCTGGTACTGACCTGGAAGCTCCATCTCTAATGGCTTTCATAGTGCTGGGAGGTGCTATGCATATTACTGGAGGAGAAAAATAATGGCCAGTCTCCCCTGACGTGAACTCTGAGAACCACAGTAACAATCCGCCTGGTAGGGTATGCCCACAAGTACAATAGTGGCATGAACGTTATCGGAATAACCAGTTACTCTCTGGTTGGTTTTAAGCTCATTTTATAGGGCTAGAGAGACGGCTCATCAGTTCAGAGCACAAGCTGATCTCCCAGTGAACCTTGGCTTGATTTCTAGCACTCACATGGGAGATCAACAAACAACTGTCTGTAACTCCATTTCCAGGGGATCTGTTGCCTTCTCCTGACCTACATGGGCAGCAGGCACATGGGTGATACATGCATGTAGGCAAAATACTCATACACATCAAAACAAACAAAAAAGACCTATCCCATGGGATGGAACCCATTCCTGGCACTGTTCTCAAGGCCATGCCCTGTGGCTGAATGGGTCATAGGCCCTGGGGAGTCCCTGCTAATATTCCTCTGCTAAATGGACATAGCATTAAACTGACTTCTAATGGCTTACTGCTAGTCCTGTAGATTAACACATTGTATCAGTTTTCTATTGTATTGACAAAACACCACGACCAAGGCAACTTATAAAAGAAAGCATTCAATTGGACTTATGGTTTCAGGGTTAGAGTCCATGATGGCAGGACAAAGCCATTGTGGAAGGAGCAGCTGAGAGCTCACCTCTTGATCCAAAAGCAAGAGGAAGAGAGAACTAACTTGAAATGGCATGAGTCTTTTGAAACCTTAAAGCCTGCTCCTGGTAACACACCTCCTCCAGAAGGCCACACCCCTAATCCTTCCTAAACATTCAAACAAACTGGAGACCAAGTATTCAAATCTATGAGCCTGTGAGGGGATTCTCTTTGAACCACTACATGCATCTCCCAACCCTCACCAGATAAAGTGCTTCTTGCAGGACATGGAACTTAACACAGAGACCCACAACTGGTCAAAGTGCAGAGAAGAGACCGAGGAGTTCTCAGTGCTGCTAGAGGGGATGTTTGTATTGTACCCACTTCCTTAAGGCTCAAGGGTTTTTGTGGAAGAAGGGATGGAAAGATTGTAAAAGTCAGAGGTGAAGGGAGTTTATGATTATTTCCTCCTCCTCTTCTCCTCTTCCTCCTTCTCTTCCTCCTCTTCCTGTCAGAAGCCATCTAGGAAAGACTATGGCAAGCAAGTGAGTTTTTTGGAGCTGGCCCGCCATTTTTGCATGGCTGCAGTAGGTGCACTCTGAGATGCAATGTCCTCAGGATTCATCCCAGGATTGCTTCTCGCTGCTGATGCTCCTTTCCTGTCACTATCGCATCGCCTAATGATTCCTGGGCATCAGCCCACCCAGCCGTATTTGGCAAATTTCCTGCAGATCAACATTGAAGATATACTCTCATGTAGTAATGCTGAATAGACAAAGTGGTGATTTCATAATTCCTGATAATTATTTTATAGAATTCCTAAACTGATACAAGTAGTTAAAACCCCCTGTAGAGTGAAAGCTGCAAATAGAGCTCTGTAAAGCTTCGTGCGTCAAGGGCTGATTGCACAAGGAAAAGAAAACAGGTGTGGAACAAATTTACAATCTAGAAAAACCTTCCTTCTAGGTTAGGCATGAGGCCACTATCTGGTAACTATAGGTCATAAACTGGGAAGAGGCAATTTATTGTAGGTGCAAGGACAGAAAATAAATGATGGACTCGTTTATACAAGACTTCAGAATAATAAGACACAAGGCAGATGATTAGTCTTTTGACAAAACCCTGCTAACTTGTGACATAAAAAGTGTTGCTTTAAACTTATAATGAGCTTGTGGAGCCATAAAGTACAGAATGGATGCTTAGGCACGCACTAGTCTTAATGGAAAGACATGTAACAATTCTGTGGTAACTCCTTATGCCTATTGACCTATGGCATGAGCTATTGCCTTAAACTTAGTATGAACTCATGGACTGTAGAAGTGCTTAGAAAACCATGTGTTCAATTATCCTGAGAAGGTATAAAAACCAAGAATAATGATAAAGTGGCAGTGTAGCCCTTTTCTCCTTCATACAGTGTGTGTGTGTGTGTGTGTGTGTGTGTGTGTGTGTGTGTGTGTCTGTGTCTGTGTGCATGCCTGACTTTCTTTTCTCTCTGGCTCATGAAGAGTTAAGGAACTCTGAGCTTCTTGCCTGGACAGCTAGAGGCCTGAGTCAAAAAGTAAAGAGCCCAAGTGACTAAGTCTCTTCTAATTCTTTGCTGCAGTCAGCAGGAGTTAATTGCCAGAAGCCATCAGCTTTTGGCCCCTGAATAGCAAGAGGGAATTAAATTGCCAGAAGTCATGCTTGACCCTGGTCATCAACACCATCTTTGCTATCTTCCCTGGCTAACTGAATACTGGGTGGGTCCTGGGCCCCACTTCTCCTCCTCCCTCTCTGCCTCCCCCCTCCTTTTTTTCAAAGATTTATTTATTAGACCAGGTGTGGTGGCCCATGTCTTTCATCTCAACCCTTATAGGCAGAGGCAGACAAATCTCTCTGAGTTCAAGACCAGCTTCCTAGAAAGTTCCAGGGTAACCAGGGTTATATAATGAGACCTTGTGTCAAAAGAAAACAAAAACAAAAACAAAAACCTCTATTTATTTAGTTTTTTTTTTTTTTTTTAATTCATAATGTCACTCTGTAGACTAGGCTGGCTTTGGACTCAGAGGTCCACATGCCTCTACTTCTCAGGTGCTGGGATTAAAGGTGTATGCCACTACCACCTGGCAAGATTAATTTAATTTATTATTATTATTATTATTATTATTATTATTATTATTATTATTATTATTTTAACTTGTATGAGTGTTTTGACTGCATGCATGTATGGGTCATGTGTGTGCAGTGCCTGAGGAAGCCAGAAGAGGGCATTAGTTTCCCCAGAACCAGAGTTACAGATGGTTGTGAACCACCAGGTCGGTGCTGGCAACAGAACCCAGGTCCTTGGCAAAAGCAGTAAGTATCTCTTCTGCTGGGTTATCTCTCTAGCATCTATTATTTCTCCTTGTAGGATTGATCTCTTTGTCATTGTGGCTTTGACTTTCTTTGACTCCTTATACTTTGTATATTCCCAGGCTGTTCTTGAAATCTTGGGTTCATGGGACCCTTATGCCTCAGCTTTGTAGGGTTTTTGTTTGTTTGTTTTTTAGATAGGGTCTCACTATGTAGTCCTAGCTAGCCTGGAACTCTCTGTGGACATCAGGCTAGCCTCAAACTCACAGAAATCCACCGACTGCCGCCTCCTGAATGCTTGGGATTAACAGTTTGTGGTATCACACCCAGAGACTTTATAGTTTTTTAGTTGAATTGTTTTCTGTTTGATGAAAGCACAACTACTTCAGCTCAGTTTCGGTTTCTATTGCATGATGCGTATTTTCATCCCTTCGCCTCAGTCTCTGTGAGTTTAGTTGGTGAAGTTTAGTTGCACGAGTATTTCTGTGAGCCAGAGCTGTAGACATTTCAATCCATCCTCACTTTTTCCTCTCTTAAATTCTGTATGAATAATAGAGTCACATTGGAGGTGTTGAGAGGTGGCTAGCCTTTAGTCCTTTCTTTCCAGCCCCCTTTTCTGAAGGCGATGGCCTTGGGGATGACTGTGATCCCTCAGCTGTGAAGTGCAGGCACTCCATCAGTTACAGAACAGCAGTGTCAGGGAGTGAAGGAATTTACCCCAGTGCCTTGTTCACTGGTCTGACTCCACTAAACCTTATTTCCTATTCTCTTTTGCTTTCTTTATTGTTGCCTTTGCTCATCATCTTCCACCACCCCTCCTTTACAGTTATGTAAACAGCTGACTGGTTTTTGTGATTTACTTGTTTGTGGCCTACGTGATCTGTGTGGGGGTTGTTTGTCATGCAAGGCTGTAGTCAGGAAGGGCAGAGGGCACTCTAGGGGAGGCCTTTCCCCTGAGGTGTCTGATGTGGTCTGTAATTTCTCTTGTGGCACTTTTGTGTGACTTGGTAGGTCACTCACTGTCAAACCTCCTTTTAGAGCCTTTTAGGCTCTGTTAGTCTTGGGCCCCTCAGATGTGGCATAAAGCTGTGTAGAGAGGAATCGTTCTCTAAGTGATATTTTTAAGGTGACTGCATCACTGTAAGCGACAGGCTTCTATTATTTTAACCACTTTTGCTGACATCTCTTTAAAACCAGCGGTGTGTTTGCTTGCCTTTGTAATTTGACATTTCTTTTGATGACTCAGGGTTATTACTGCACAGCCTCTTCTTTTCCCATTTCCCTTGCTTCCTTTTAAGACAGAGTCTTGCTAAATAGCAAAGGCTGGCCTTAGACATGTCTCGAGTTTCTGTAACTGTGAAGTCTACTCAGGCCCCTTATGTGGGAAGGAATATTTGCTTCTTTAGGGGCTGCAGACCGTTAACTTTAGTTTTTTGGGCTTTATTCTCTTCTGATGTCTATTTGTGCCATCTGTGACAGCTGCCTGTCATTCCTTGATTCTGGCATTATGCCTGCCTACATCTGTCACTCCCCTCTGATTTGCTGTCTCTAACTTGAGAATAGGAATGTACTCAAACTCTTGAACACCTACATATATACACTTGCACCAGAAAGCATGCAAAGTAACCACAGTTACTAAGAATCTGTTGACATCCCCTGTCAGTAAAAGGCACAGGGTTTGTATGTGGGTTTAGGGTGAGGGCGTCTGTGTGTGTGTGTGTGTGTGTGTGTGTGTGTGTGTGTGTGTGACTCAAAATAGTTTATTGTGCACCTACTATATTCAAAATACTCCAGGTACAAGAGACAAATGATTAGCTTGAAACCACAGCAATCTGCTGCCTTGGAGTTCTCAGTAGGAGGTTCCTGTTTGAGTCCTGGGCCTGAGGCAGGAGCTAAATCCTGTATGCACACCTTCTACTGCTTGTGATCCCTGCTGGGGAGTTGCTGCCCCTGTGCCCTCCCCTCTGAGGCCCTGTTGTCATCTCCTGAGTTTCCCCTGGTCTCACCTTTGATTGTGCATTCCTCACTGTTGAGCATCTTTTCCTCAGCGCTATGCTGAGGCCAGGTGAGAGCCTTTTGCTGGACCCCTCTCAGGTTAATTTTGGTTTTCCATGCCTCGGTGGCAGTGTGGACCAAAGAGAGTGCAGCCACCAAGCCCTCCGGAGCCAAAGCCTACCTATGTGCTGGGACAGGGTCTAAGTGTGTTTGGTGGATGTGGTGTGGTAGATGGGGATGACAATGTCATTGTTTTGTTTTTTTCACCCCTCTGACTTTGGCAGGATGGTTGCCGAGACCTTTGAGTTCAAGGCCAGCCTAGTCTACATAGTAAATTCTAAGCCATCCTGGTCTACTTACTGAGTTCAAGGCCAGCCTAGTCTACATAGTAAATTCTAAGCCATCCTGGTCTACATACTGAGTTCTAGGCCAGCCTGATCTACACAGTGAATTCTAGGCCAGCCAAGGGTTACACACACACACACACACACACACACACACACACACACACACACGTACGATGCTGTAAAAACCATACATTGAACTCAAGTGTAAAGTATTGGTTATTCTGATGCTTGAAGCTGGTATCTCGGTGTCGCAGGCCTTTACTCTTCTTGCAGCTTGACTCTCTCCCAAGTGGTCATGCGCACGAGACATAACACAGGCAGTATCTGGATGTTGTTTTGTCTTTAGTAACTCCAGAGACAGGATTCAAACACTCAGTTCTTCAGTTACTGTTTCATAAGCTCACAGCAAACATCAGATGCTGAGATTCCAAGCGACCTAAGTGAAGACTCAAGCTAATTTTTCATGTTTAACAAGAGAAAGGCTTTAATATACAGCTCTCGTTCATTCTGTTCTTCCGGAAGCACAATGTAGGCATACTCTGTGCTAGATATTATACTTGGTGCTGGGAAAGAATAATAATGGACATCCCTGTTCTTTCAAGAACTCACAGGGCAAGAGGAAGACAGACAGACATGCTATCCAACAGTATACCATGTAATGTAAGTGTGGGACAGGCATGGCAGAAGCCAGGAGGACAACTTTAGTTTTATTTTTTTTTTGCTTTGAAAATGTAGCCCAGGCTGGTCTCCTGTCTCAGTCTCCCAATTACTGGTTATTTCAAGAGCTTAATTATCATTCCTGGCAGAGCTTTTTTGTGAGAGGAGAGGTTTAGAAGACTTTACAGAGAAGGGTCATGCTCGGTTCAGGCATGAGTCTTAGCCGACGAGACACGTAGCTAATTTCTCAGAGAAAACCCTATTTGCAGAGAGTAGAGACTCATCAATGTGGGGAATGTTCAGAGAGTTCTAGGTAGCTGTCTGGCTGGACCGTGGACTGGGCAAGGAGTTGGCCTGGGATGAAGATGGCTCTACATGGTGCCTGATATAGACTGGATCTTGAGGGTAGGGGCACTGTTGGTTTCACAAAGTAGGTGAAGTTGAAGGAGATGGGAGGTGCACAATTGGTTCCAAGGAGACCTCTGGTGGCCTTGTGGAGAGTTTTTGGAAAGAATGTGAGAAAGAAGGTGGAGAGGCTGGTTCAGGAACAGAAACCAGAGTCCTCGTGGAGAGCAGTGAAGAGGAGTGAGTGGGCTTAGGGACAGAGATGAGGGGTTGGATGGAGAATTGCTGGGACTTTTGTAGAAGGGTGTTGTGGGTGGGACCACCCTATAAAACAAGGGAGATAGCCTTCTGGGTCTGTCCTGGGATCCTGCAATCCTTCTGGGCTTGTCTTGGGCTCCTTCGATCCTTCTGGGCCTGTGTCAACAAAGAGACTCACACTGCAGCTGCAGCCACCTGAGTAGTTCTTTGTAGAGTTCCACTCAGGAGAAACCAGGTCTCAGCTTGGGGATGGGGGGAGGCAGGGGTCGCAGACAGAGAGAGAAACAAGAGAAAGAGACAGAGAGACAGCGTCTCATTATATATCACCAGATCAGTTTGGTCTCTATATCACAGAGATTCACCTCCCTCTGCATCCTGAGTGTTGAGATTAAAGATGTGGCACCATGCTTGGCATAAAAAAAAGAAAATGCAGACCAGGTTCAGACAAACTCAGAGAGATCTTGAGATCAGAGAGAACTTGCCTTGGGCTCGTGAGTTCTGGGATTAAAGGCATGCACCATCACATCTGGCATTCACAGAACTGCTTGGAAAGATTGTGTTTTACTTTTAATTATGAGCATGTGTATGTATGTATGTGGCTGTGTGCATGTGCATGCAGGTGCCACAGAGGGCAGAGGCATTGGATCTTGGGATCATAGGTGGGTGTAAGCCACCTGAAATGGGTATTGAGAATAACACTTAGGTTTCTGCAAGTCCAGCACACATACTAGCCACTGAGTCCTTTCCCCAGCCTGAGACTTGGAGTTTCTTTTTATTTTATTTGTATGTGTTTCCTGTGTCTATGTATATGTGAATTTTTTACACAGATGTTGTGCAGGTACCCATAGCAGCTAAAAGAGGTGTCAGAGACCTTGAAGTTGGAGTACAGGTGTTTGAACCAACTGATAGAGGTGCTGGGATCTGAACTGTGGTCCTTAAAATTGACTCTTAGCCACTGAGCTGTTTCTCCAGTCCAAACTTTACTTATTTTTATATTATATGTATGAGTGTTTTGTGTGCATATTTGTTGAGCGAACCACTTGCTTGCATGGTACCCATAGAGTCAAGAAGAAGAAGGCATCAGATGACTTGAAAGTGAAGTTACAGATGGTTGTGAGCCACCATGTGGGTGCTGGGAACTGAACCCAGATCTTGGCAAGAGCACCAAGTGTTCTTAACGGCTGAGTCATCTCTCCAGTCCCCAAAGTTGGAGTTTCTTTTTTTTGTTTTTGTTTTTTGTTGTTGTTGTTGTTTTTGTTTGTTTGTTTTTGAGACAGGGTTTCTCTGTGTAGTCCTGGCTGTCCTGGAACTCACTCTGTAGACCAGGCTGGCTTCAAACTCAGAAATCTGCCTGCCTCTGCCACCCCAGTGCTGAGATTAAAGGCGTGCGCCACCACTGCCCAGCAAAGTTGGAGTTTCTAAATTTGAGCATGACCGTTAAGGGGAAGAAAGCTACTTAGGAAAATGGGCTAATTCCCCAAGTGTGGTTGTGGGCGTCTCTAGAAAAGTTTTCTCTTGAGCTCTCTTAACAATATTCATGTACAGAATTCAGATGGTTTCTAAAGTTACGTGGTTCAAAGAGTTGCCAAGAACTTTTTTCTCCTCCTTTTTGGTAAATGAGATCATAGGGTGGTTCATGGTTTAAAGGGAGTTAAGAAGTGTGTTTTGATTACAAACAAAGTTAATAATCATACTAGTGAGCTTCTCAAAAAATTACAGGTTTGCATCTGGGGAAAGGGATGAGGTTAAACTAAAAGGCCTTATAAACATGGTACATTTTAATTTTAACATTATTTGAATTATTTCTACATGGAGAGAATATTGTCCCTTTAGATAATCTTTGTGGCAGATTTTCTCGGTTGTGTCAACATTCCCAACCTTCAGCTGGTGTGGGATTTCAACCAAACTAAAGGGCTTCTTCCCTTCTTGTGCCTCCTTGATTTTTTTCCTGACCTTCTATCCTACCTTAGTTCTACAAGCAATGCCTCCCATGGGTCACTGTGACCTGGGTCGGATCATTTTCTGGGGAGCTGAGTCATACTTAATTTAAAAAGAAATTGACATGCCAGGTGTTAGTGTGCGGTGGTAAGCATGTGTGTGATTGCTAGTGACCAGATGCATATGGTCACTGTGACGTCATCCCCTTCCCTCAGCAGAGTGACGTCATCCCCTTCCCTCAGCAGAGTGACGTCATCCCCTTCCCTCAGCAGAGTGAAGTCATCCCCTTCCCTCAGCAGAGTGAAGAACCACAGGAGCGCAAAGTAGTCACCAGGAAGTTGCCTGCAGAACACAGAATCGGGACAATGGTTAAAAATCTGAGCTGAGAAAACTTTCACTGAAGCAATGGTGTGCCTTTAATCCCAGCACTTGAGAGGCAGAGGTAGGCAGATCTCGGAATCTGTGGCCAGCCTGGTCTACAGAGCGAGTTGGAGGGCAGCAAGGATTAACTTATAGAAACCCCATTTCAACAACAACAACAACAACAACAACAACAACAACCAAAACAAAAAAGAAACCCCCAAACCAACCAATCAAACAAACAAAACCAAAAACCCCAAAAAGCAAACTTATTGAATGTAGCAGGCTTTATGAAACATGGAGCTGAAGTGTAACTGGCAGTGTGGTAGAGGAGCCAGGCAAATATATGTTCAACAGTGTATGTGGCAGTTTCTAGGAGGGGTGGACACTCAGCGGATGGTGTCTGCATCTATGTTGGGTGGAGGGGTCGCAGAGTTCTGGTACACCTGTGTTCCACCTTGCCCAGCTTTCTGCCTTCTCTTCTTCATTCTCTTTGCTGCCCCCACACTTATTCTTGCTTTGACTGAACGATGCTTGTTGGGTTTCTGCTTTGGGTTTGGTTTGTTCCTTCTACCAGGAAGGCTCTTTTCCCAGATGCAAATACCACCTTACTGAAAGGTGGGTCAAATGGTTTTTCTCATGAGATGGGGTGTAGCTCAGAGGTAGATTATGTGTCTAGCATGTGTTGAGCCCCAGGTTTGATCCTCAACACCAGAACCCACTATGGAACCAGAACGAGAGTAGCTCTCCTCAACTTCTCAGCTTCTCATCTGGTTTTGTTTCTTCCTTTTTTTCTTTAAAACACTTTACAAAATATTTTTGAGTGTGTGTGTGTGTGAATGCCAAATGCCAAGCGTGTGTGGGTACACTCAGAGGTTACACTAGGAGGCATCAGGCAGGCCTCTTGGGACTTGAGTTAGATTGCTGTGAGCTGCTCGTGGGTGTGGAGAACTGAATGCCAGTCTACAAGAGCAGCAAGTGTTCTCAACTACTGAACCATCTCTCCAGTCTCTCCTTAAAAACTTAAGTATTGCAGCTATTGGTGTTGTGAGTGTGTACAAGCATGCCATAGCACACGTGTGGAGGTCAGAGGAAAATGTGCAGAAATAAGCTCTCTCCTTCATCATGTGAGTTCTGGGGATTAGACTCAGGTCATTGGGCTTGGTGGCAGGTTCCTTATGCACTGAGTCATCTTGCTGGGTCCCTCTCTTCTCTCTATATTTCCTCCTCTTCCTTTTCCTTCTCTTCTTCTTCCTCTTTCTTTTCCTTCTCTTCCTCCTCTTCCTCCTCCTCCTCCTCTTCCTCCTCCTTTTCTTCTTCCTCCTCTTCTTCCTCCTCTTCTTCCTCCTCTTCCCCCACCCTCTGGATCCCTCTTTTCCTGAGCACCACCTTAGCTCCCTGGCTCATTTTGCTCTTTGTACTTATTACCACTCAACATCAGTGATTTGTTTGTTTATTTTATACCTTTTCCTCTACAAGGCAAACATCATGGGAATAAGAACTTTGCTTTGCTTAGTGTTTACTCTGCAGTCTGCACCAGCATCAGTGCCCTTCTCCTTCTAGGAATCATTACATCTTTTGAAGAAGGGGTGGTGGCGGTAAGACTTTCTAGACACAGGGAAAGGCAATAGAAAGGTACACAGGTGCGAAAAAATATGGGGTATGTGTTTTTGTAGATTGTGAGTTGCAGCTTCCTGGGGTTTCAGAGTTATCCCTAATAGGGAATCAATATAGCTGGATTGGAACATGGGCAAAGCCAGAGGCAGACGTGCCATTAGGAAGCTCTTTCAGGACTGGGGAGATGGCTCAGTGCTTAAGAGCTTTTGTAGAGGACCTGGGTTTTGATTCCTAGCACCTACATGGTAGCTCATCACTGCCTGTAATTCTGTTTCCAGGGTATTCCTCTTCTGTGTGGTGTCTGCAGTAATAGGGTCTTATCTAGTTTGGCTGGGCAACCAAGAGTAATAGCAAAAGCCTTTGTTTTCTGGGACCTCCTTAACCAGTGCTCAGGATGCAGTAACTGGGTATGAGGATTTATCCCAGGCCTGGAACTGAGATTTTTATTTAATGACCCATGTCTTCTGAGACCCATTTTTCACCCATGAAGGGTTATTGTATTCAAATTCCTTTAAAATTTTTGTATTAAAGCTCTTTTTTTGGATTTATTTTTATGTTGTATGGGTGTTTGACCTGCATATGTCTGTAGCATGCATGGAGTGCCTATGAGGTCAGAAGAGAGTGTCAGATCCCCTGGAACTGGAGTTACAGGGGGTTGTAAGCTGCCTCTGTAGGCGCTGAAAATGCAGCTCAGGTCATCTGGAAGAGTCCTAAGTGGTCTTCCCCACTGAGCCATCTATATTTTTAATTAGATTACAAAATAATGGCTTTCCATAAGGGATTTTCATACATTCTTAGTTTGGATTGCTATACCCCCAAACCCTCCTCTCCTCTGCCCCCCATTTCCTGCTTAGGTACCCCAAGGTTCCTGCATCCTACACTTTCTTTTACTCATTTGCGTCCCTCATCTGACACCCTTTTCTGACCTCACAGGCATTCCATGTATCCTACACAGGACACACAGACACTCAGACACACAGACACATACATGCAGACTCTCCCTGTACCACTGAGACTTGTCACCTCCCTCTCATGGGCTCCAGCCTCTGGAGCTCCATAGACACTCCAGATTAAACACAGAAATCTAAAAATTCAAAGCCAGGACCACTTATGAGAGACGACATGCAGTGCTGTGCTTGTCGTTTCCTTGTTAGGATGACTTGTCATTTCGTGAAGGTGGGGCACTGAAATCTCTCGTGACTGCTCTTTTGGGGACACTCTGACTAACTGTACCACTATGTTTTATGAAATTGGGTGCTCCTTTGTTTGGGTGGTAAATGTTTAGAGCCATTCTGTCCCCCTGGTGGATTGGTCCTTTAATCAGCCCGAAGTGGTGGCTTTCTCCTTTCTCACTAGTTTTGGTTTGAACTCTATTTGTTATTAGAACAGCAACAGCTGCTTGTTTACTAGGTCAATGCACTTGGAAATCTTTTTCCAGCCTTTCAGCCTAAGGTTGTGTTTGTCTTTTGTGGTGAGGGGAATTCCTCGGACGGTGCACGTAGATGGCTCCTGGTTTCCATCCAATCTTCTAGTCTTTATCTTTTGACTGGGGAATTGAGAACACCAATATTCAGAGTTATTATTGGAAGTTATATATCAATTCATGACAATTTGTTTATAGCACTTGTTTTTTCTTCCTCCCTTGCTGAATGTTATTCTATTTTGTTCATTCTTTGTTGTCTTCTTTCTTTGATGGACTTGTCTTTCTCTTCAGTCTAAAAAGCTCTATTAGATATCTTCTGTGGAGTTGACTGACTGGTCATACGTTCCTTTAGTCTATTTTTATTTGTAAAAATCTTCATATGTATTTATTTGGTTTGAGACAGGGTCTTTCTGTGTAGCCCTGGCTGCCCTGGGACTATCTATGCAGAACAGATTGTCCTTGAATTCACAGAGCTATACCTGCCCTTGCTTCCCGAGTGTTGGGATTAAAGGCATGCATTATTATGCCTGGCTCCTTTAGTGTATTTAAAAAATGTTTTTATTTTACGTGTGTAAGTGCCTACATGTGTGTGTGTGTACTGGATGCATACTCTGTGTCGAGAGAGACCAGGAGAGGGTGCTGAATTCCCTTGGAACTGGAGTTACAGATGGTTTTGTGAGCCACCATGTGAGTGCTGGGAACTAAATCCAGGTCTTCTGCTAGAGCTGCAAGAACGAGCTCTCCAGGCACTCCGTTTATTCTACTTTATTATGTAAGGCTTTTACTTTCATTTATTTAAGATTTTATTTTAATGTCTCTGTGTGTGAATACACACACACACACACACACACACACACACACACACACACACACACACGAGTGCAGGTGCCTGCAGAAGCTAGAGTGTTGGTTCTCCCTGGAACCAGAGTTACAGGTGGCTGGGACCCTCTTAATAATATGGTTTTGGGACCTACAAGAGCAGTATAGAGCCATCTCCCCATACTGAAACTTTGTATTTTTGAATTTATGATTTTAAAAAGATTTATTTTTAAAAGCATACAGGCCACAGCAGAGAGATGAGTTAAGTAAGCTAGTTGATCCTGTGGCTTGGACTAAAATCGTAAAATCATGGTTTGGGAGTAAGGGAGCTAGCTGGATCTGACACTGGCTGGGACTGATGATAATGTGATATCCATGTAGTAAGCTATATGGTGCATGGTGATACTGATCACTCATATGAGCGAGAGTAGGTCTGAGAGAATTGCTGGGATTCATTTTCTTTTTTTTTTTCTTTCCTTTTTTTTTTTTGGTTTTTCAAGACAGGGTTTCTCTGTGTAGCCCTGGCTGTCCTGGAACTCACTCGGTAGTCCAGGCTGGCCTCGAACTCAGAAATCCGCCTGCCTCTGCCTCCCAAGTGCTGGGATTAAAGATGTGTGCCACCATCGCCCGGCTTGGGATTCATTTTCAATATGTTGAGTTGGATGTGCCTGGTGACGTCCAGTAGTGATTAAAAAAAAGATTTATTTATTTATTTTAATTTTATATATGTGAGTGCACTGTCACTTTCTTCAGGCACACCAGAAAAGGACATTAAATCCCATTACAGATGGTTGTGAGTCATCCTGTGGTTGCTGGGAATTGAACTCAGGACCTCTGGAAGAGCAGTCAGTGCTCTTAACTGCTGAGCCATCTCTCCAGCCCCAAGAGTGATGTTTTCTTAAAGCTTTATTTTTTTATTTATCTGTATGTGTGTCTGTGTGAATGTATGTTACATGGTACACTCAGGCTGGAAGAGGGCCCCAGATCCCCTGGTGCTAGAATGACGGTTGTAAGCTGCCCAATGTGGGTGCTTCAGTCCTCTGGAAAGAGCAGCAAGTACTCAACTGCTGAGCCGTCTCTGTAGTTACTCATTGGCTGCTAATACATTGTGGGAATTGTTATCATATAGTAATAGAAACCAAGGGCACAGAGGGCATGTCCTAGGGCCTGAGTGTAGAAAGGGAGGGCAAAGAACAGACTCTAAGATTACCAATGTTTTCGAGAACTCAGTTCTGCAAAGTGGTGACAAAGGAATCTGCCAAGAGGGGAGACAGAGAGGTGGCAACTGGGAGAAAGCGGTTTGAGAAATAACCAGTGAGCAGCAGTGTCTCATTTGCTAAGTGGCCAAGCTAGATAAGGATGAGTTACAGGGAGGCCAGTGGTGACTTCCCACGGGAGGCTTTCTCCTAAGGCAATTTCAAGGCAGTGAGGTTAGAATTGGATTTCAGAACTATTTCACCAAGAAAAATCTACTCAGTGTTACTGTGAGCTTATTTCTGTGCTGTGCCTAAGGGGAAACAGATCCATTAAACGGTCTTTCTTTATGTAGCTCAAGGTAGATACATAAACCATTCCAAGCCACTGTAATATCGAGGAAAAGAGGGATCACAGAGGAGCAGCATGCCGGGGCTGGTGTGGTCATACTCAAAGCAATCTTTCTAGAAGAAATGGTTTCTCATTTGGAAATAACAGATTCGAAGCAGGAGCTCAAAAAAAATCTGGCGTGACGGACGACGGGGAAGGGAGACGCCAGACCATTGAAGAGAAGAGAGTGACAATATTCTGTCCCATTCTGTCTCTGTCTCTCTTCAGATTCTCATTATGTAACACTGGCTGGCCTGGAACTCACTATGTATCTACACAGGCTGGCAGAGTTAAGATAAGCATCTGGAAGTTAGTGCCTGTGCCACCAGCCTTCTTCAAAGCCAGGATGCTCTGGCCACTGAGCATGATTAGACATTGTTGTTCCTGCCTTGCCTAGTGTCACTCACTGCAAACTAGTTATTTTGGTTGACAGGACATGCCTCTAGTCAGCCTACCACCAGAGTCAACCAGCAGCGTTTATTGAGGGCTGTGAACAGGGCAGAGCATCTTTGCATGCCTCACACTTGGCCCTGCTGAACCGTATGTACTCAGGATCTTTAGTAGGTGCTGGCTTGCTGACTCTACAGAAGCTACAACTCAAGAGTCAGCATCTTTGAGACGGGGTGCTTCATGCTGTGGACTCTCAAGGGTCCTGGTTGAGGCCTGAGGGCTGCTGTGGAAGCTGGGCAGATGGAAGGACAGACAGTTCAAGATCTGACAAGCCAGATGGTGGCCTGTGAAGGATTTCAGATCTCTGTGTGTGTCTGTCTGAGATCTTTGACCATATGTCCTCGTGCAGTTTTTCCTGACTAGAATGACTGACCTCATGTGCTTGTGGCTAATGAGGTGGAACAGCTGGGCCTCCAACTGACTTTTGCCCCTTGAATTTCTTCTTGGAAGCTAGTTTCCTGTCTTTGGAGGTGTTCCAAGGATCCATCTTTAAGTTAGAGGTTAGGTCATGTCCCATAGTCACCTTAGCAATTAGGAGGGGCATCAGAATTTAGGGTTATTCCTAATATAGGATCAGTGCAAATTCCTCCCCAGAAGTGAAAGGGCACAGCTGTGTGAGGCTTTAGCCCATACAGCTCTTAGGGGTTCAGTCCTGGTCCCTGTTCTCTGTTACCTTTGTCTCCCCTTCAGAAGTACCGAAGGAATGTTCTAGAGGAGGCAGGGAGAATTGCTTGGAACAGTGCGTCTGAATCTTGGCTGTACACTGAGATTATCAAGAGAATTAATATATAGATATATATATATATATATCTATGGATATATATATATATATATATTTATTTATTTATTTATTTATTTATTATGTGCATGGGTGTTTTGCCTGCATGCACGTCTGTACTGCATGTTCATTCCTAGTGCCCACGGAGGCCAGAAGAAGGTGCTGGGTCCCTGGAACTGAAGCTACAGATGGCTGCAAACTACCATGTGGGTGCTGGGAATCAAATCCTGTTCCTCTAGAAGAGCCTTCGGTGTTCATAAATGCTGAACCATCTCTGTAGTCACCCCTCTCCACCCCATTTTGAGACAGGGTCTCACTATGTAGCCTTGACTGGCCTGAAACTTGCCATGTAGATCAGGCTAGCCTCAAACTCACAGAGATTGGCATGATGAAAGGCATTAGCCATCATTCTCATCCAAAGAATTAAAAACTCCAACCCCCAAAACATTCCTTACTTACTCTCTGCTTGGGGTATCTGAGCCACTCAGACAGACAAGCCTGTGGGAGGGCAAGACTTGAGGAAAACAAACAAATTACTGCTAAGGAGAGCTGGGGTCTCCTATTACAGGAGATGGAAGAGCAGGTCTCAGTGTTGCCATGGTACCTGAGTTTTAACAACTTGGTGACAGCAGGGCTGCCCCAGAGGTTTTGACTTCAGTGCTGTGGGTGGCTCCAGCTATGGCAATATGCCACGGAGATGTAGGAGCTCAGGTTAGGTGAAGGGTTCAGGCATGTTCTGCTCTAAGTCGGTCTGCATGTGATTATCTCTTGAGGTAATTACCCCAGTTGAATGCAAAGCAGCACATTGCCAGACTGCTCTGGGAAACTGTTCCAACTTCCTGAATCAGAACTGCCTAGGAGCCTCCCAGCGGCAGGTGACTCTCAGGCCTACTGAGGCCTTGTGCCTGGAGTCTGAGGACTTGAACTGAACTGCTCAGCAAACATGAAAGATGTAGCTGTTTTCAACAATATTACATGTTACTTATTTATTGTGTGTGTGCGTATGTGCCATGGTGACCTGTGAAGGTCAGGGGACAGCTTGTGGGAGTTGGTTCTCCGTTTTCACCATGTTGGTCCTGGGAATGAGACTTCGGTTTGTCGGACTTGGCTGTGAGCACCTTGATAACCAAGATAACCCACTGAGTCATCTCACCTGTTGTCTAGTTGCTTAGAAAGGGGATGTACAAGCCATGTTCTTGCTTCCTTAGAGATGCCAGAGCCACAGGGTTTAAAGTGCTGACTGAATTCTAGGAAGGGCAGTGGGAGGGGACTGACTCAGTGACCCATGGTCACTCGTGACACGTGAGTCAGTGAAATGCTTCTGTGACCCGGAACAACACCTGGGAATGGGGGGTGTGTGGGGGGACATCAGAAAAGAAGAGTCAGTAAAAAGTTAAAGGTGTCTCGTGGACTTGCTTATGGAGTCTGTGGGTGTAAGTCAGCAGCTTCTCTCTCTTTCTTGGAGTGGTGCTTGGTTAGAGACAGACGGTGGAAGATTACACTTGGATGGATTTGTACACTGGGTGTGCAACGTGAATGAGAGGCGATTTGCATGTGGCTCACTAGTTAACAGTGCTTGCTGCTCTTGCACAGGACCAGAGTTTGTTTTTCAGCACTCTCTTTGGTGATCCTTCCTCTTCTGCCAAGGTCGCATTTGTGTTCTTTGATTGCAATGAGAGGAAAAACTTCAGTACAAAATACCTTTTTTTTTTTAAACTTTCTACTTTCTAACTAATGTAATAAGAGATACCACTAAGCACTAGCAGCTCTCTGCCTGCATGCAGGAAGGCTGGTCTTCCTTTGTTACTTATAAAATGTGGCCCATTTCTTAGAAGGGACACAGAGATGCCAGCCTCTTAATTGTGTCTTTATCTTAGGGAGAAGTGTTACTTAACACTGTTGGACTTTTTCTCCCTCTCTGTAGCCCAGGCTGTCTTGGACTTGGCTCTGTGCTCTATAGACCAGGATGGCCTTGAATTTAGATATCTACCTCTACCTCCTGAGGGCTGGGATTAAAGTTGTGTACCACCACTGCCCTACCAGACTCTTGACTTCTCTGCCTCTTTAAACAGCCTTAGTATTGCTTATCCCTCCCTCTCTCTCTCTCCCTCCCTCTGTCCCTCCCTCCCTCTGTCCCTCCCTCCCTCTGTCCCTCCCTCTCTCCCTCCCTCCCTCTCAAATTTGAGACAGGGTATTATTATGTCCAATACTATGTAGACCAGCCTGGCCTCAAAAACAGAGGTTCACTAGTCTCTGCCTCCCCAGTGGTGTCATTAAAGACCCACCCACACCACCACACACAATAAGGTCTGCTATTATAATGTAAACCATCTCCTAACAGAGCAGGAAAATCAGAGCTGGAGCAGAAAGTCAGTGGCTCAGCAGTAAGAGCCCTTGCCGCTTGCTCTTGTACAGGACCTGCGTTTGAGTCTCAGCACCCACAAGGAGTGGCTCACACACACCTGTAACTCAGGTCTCTGGCTTTCTTAGGGACCTGCACCTCGTGTGGTACTCATGAAAACAAGCAAGCTAGAACAGATGCAGGACCAGTGGCGTGTGACATGCATTATCAGATGAGAAAAAGAGACAGTTTGCTTTCCTAATAAAGATTACAAAATATGTAACAGGTGGGGAAGGAAATGTGGGTTCCTTGAACATCCTTTGCTAGAACTAACTTCATTCTATTAGATATTGAATGCTATGAATTAAGAGAAGCATATTACGGGAAAAATGCAACCCTATATTAATGCAAAAGCAGAGTGACCAATGAGATGCACGTATGCTATTCAAGCACTGTGTAAGCTGTTGCTGTCATCCTATGAGATCACTGAAGCTTATCTGAGGCATCTGAAGCATCTTTAGCATTTAACTTGTAAAGGCTTCAGGATTAATCGCTACAGGATAAGGACTCACAGTTTGTTGGTGAGACTTTAGACTATTTGAAGTAAACCTGGGCATTGATCAGAGCAGGGTAAAGGTATTCTTACTTTTGGATTAAAAATTATTTTGCTGGGCAGTGGTGGTGCACGCCTTAATCCCAGCACTTGGGAGGCAGAGGCAGGCGGATTTCTGAGTTCGAGGCCAGCCTGGTCTACAGAGTTCCAGGACAGCCAGGGCTACACAGAGAAACCCTGTCTCGAAAAACAAAACAAAAACAAAAAGGGTGGGGGGCTGGAGAAATGGCTCAGTGGTTAAGAGCACTGACTGCTCTTCCAAAGGTCCTGAGTTCAATTCCCAGCAACCACATGGTGGCTCACAATCATCTGTAAAGAGATCTGATGCCCTTTTCTGGTGTGTCTGGAAACAGCTACAGTGTACTCATATAAATAAAATAAATTAAAAAAAATTATGTATGTGTACCTGGATGTATGTATATGTCATGTGCATGGAAGAGCCTGCAGAGATCAGAAAATTGTGTATGGTCCCTTAGAACTGGAGTTATAGGTAGTTAGTTGTGTGTGGTCCCCTGGAACTGGAGTTATGGGTAGTTAGTTATGAGACACTATGTGACTGATGGGAACCAGACATGGGTCCTCTGCAAGAGCAGCAAGTACTCTTAACTGATCAGCCCCCATTTTTCCTTTTCAGAACAACCTGAGCTGGGTATTTCTGTTTCATTCTAGAGCGGATTCTGGGCCCTCGTGGCAGTGTCCTCCCCAGGGACCTCGTGTCTGCTGGGGTTGACCTGTCCTGGAGTACCTCTTCAGGTTACAGGAGGGTCATCTTTGCAGCAGCTGCTTTTTCCCTGTGGAGTTAAAGCAGAGATAAAGTAGCAGCTGGGTCAAGGTTAAAGGTCATTTTAGGCAATCCTCCCATGGACTTGGCTCAGTATTGGGTGGGGACTGAATTACCCCTAGGGTAGAAGGGCAGGTGTCTTTGCCTGTAGGCTAACTTGCATCCATTCCTAGAATTCTAACCCTACAATCCCCTTCTCTGACTGTGCTGCAGGAGGTGGGGCTTTGCTTCAAGAGCCATACATTTGGTTGAGCTTCGGGGACTCTGGTCAGCTGTATCTGTCAGGGGTGGGGACAAAGAGCCTCGTCAGCATTGAGGCTTGCCTTATTCATTTCCTGTTCCTAGGGCCAGGCTCTCTGGGGGAAGCTGAGAGAGCTGTGCAAGGTGAGAGTCAGCTCTCTTCAGCCAGTTCTCTCAGTGCCCCAGTCTCTTTGTACAGATTTTGCATTCAAATTGAGCCCCCCTCCTTCATGTTTAGTACAGAGAGTAGACCAGGACATGATGGTGGGTCTGTGGCTGAAAAATAAGTACAGTAGCAGGGAATATTGGCGGCAACAGAAGGGATGAAGTGATCTCAGCAATAGGAATCAAAATATCAACAACCTCTACATCAGCCATTTGTGAATCTGGGAGTTGTGACCCCATTGTGTGTGTGTGTGTGTGTGTGTGTGTGTGTGTGTGTGTGTGTGGTCTAATGACCCTTTCACAGGGGTCATATATCAAATATCCTGCATAACATATATTTACATTAGGATTCATAACAGTAGCAGAATTAAAGTTGTGAAGTAGCAACGAAATAATGTTATGGTTGGGGAGATGGTCACCGTAACCCGAGGAACTGCATTAAAGGGTCGCAGCATTAGGAAGGTTGAGAACTGCCTCTCTGCACTCTCATGCCTGGGGTTGCTGTAAGGAAAGGGTGAGAGTCAGCTGTCTGTTGTCTGTGCTCATGACCGTGAACAGAACCGAGACGAGCCCTGTGACACAGAGCTGCAGACTCTGCAAAGCAGAAGCATTCCTTTATGTCTATTCCAGTTCCATGTTGTGACCTATGGTTACCCTGCTAGGCGGGGCCACCCTGGTGCATAGTAGGTCACTCAAAGAGACAAAGTAGAAGTAGAAAGAGATGTCCTCAGTATGGCTACACTGGGAAGGGAAACACATAAAGGAAACACATAAAGAGGTTTAATAGATCCTAACTCGAGGTTTAGGTTCAAATAGAGGGTAAGAGACATGCACAGCTAAGCAGCCCCAGTAAGAGTGGTCCCACCCACCCTGGCTCCTCGTTGCCTTAGTTCTAACGTGTCTTGCAAAGTGGTCTGAGAAGTTGCCAAGCTGTGTGAAATCTCTTTGAGTCGCAAGGTTCTCCTCCAACTGGTACCAGGCTTCATCCTTTTTCTATTCCTAGCATGAGACTCCTAGGGAAATTCCAACTTCTTAGGGACCACTGTTTAATGGCCTGCTAGCCAGAAGTGGGGAGGGACATAAGTTTCACTTTAGAATGTCTTCATTCCCGCCGGGGATAAGTATGGCAGCAACAGCAGCACATCTGTGCTTGGTGCTTCTGATGGAAAGCTGGTTTGTGCTGCTGTGAAGAGTAGCCATTGCAGGACAGGGAGAGACAGGTTTCCTTGGTGGCATTTGAATAGCTCAGGATGGAAGTCCAGTGGATTGTGAGGGATGGATGACTGACTGAGGAAGATCAGCGTCTGACAGGCTTGTGGAGGGCAAGATAAAGACACTTTTTTTTTCTTTCTTTCTTTTTTTTTTTTTTTGTGGAATTACTGAGGAGACAGTACACTAGTGTTTTTAATGATTAACTCGGCACTAGGGTGGCCTGGAGTGATGGGTACATGTTTGCTCAGCTTTCTGCTTGTTTACTGTTATGTCTATTAGGCACAAAGACATGTACTTGAGTAGAGCCAGAAATTTCCTCAGAAAAACCAGAAGAAAAAAAAAAGTGGGTAATGCATAGAAAGGGAGCTGGAGAGTTGGCTCACTGGGCAAAGAGCCTGCTGCTCAAGAAAGGAGACCTGAGCTCAGATCCTCAGTGCCTGCTTTAAAAGCCAGATTGCTAAGTACTTGGGGAAATCGATGAGCTCCAGGTGCAGGGAGATTATCTCAAAAAAGTAAGGAGGACAAGCTGAGAAGATGGCTTAGCCAGTAAAGGTTCGTGCCACCAAGCCCAAGTTTGACCCCTGAGCCCCACATGGCTGAAGGAGAGAACTGACTCCTACAAGTTGTCTTCTGACCTCCACGTGTGTGCTGTGGCGTGCACACTTACATGGGAGTGACTGTAATAAAAGATAGGTGGAGAGGTGATGGAGGAAAACACCTGACATTGACTTCCAAGTGTGCCTGCAGGGGTGAGCACACACTCCTCATGTGTGTGCACTCACATACACACAGATACAGAAAGGTTAGAAGGAAGACTGGAAGAGAAGATGGCTCATTCTCCCTGCTTCTTAGTGGAGTGGCCTCTGGGCCAGAGTGACAACAAGGCCAGGACCTAATAATTGTAGGAGGTCTGCAGTTCCTCAGGGTGTTTTCAGGACTCAGGCTTAGTAAGGTTGCTTTCTTTCCTTCTGAGATGGGGTCTCTAGAGCCAGGCTGGCTTGAGATTCAGTATCTAATCCAAGGTGGCTTCAAATTAAGATTTGTAGGTGCATAAACTGATGACATGAACTGCTCCATAGTGTGGTTAAGGGGAAGGTGTTTATTGTAGACAAGAGAGAGAGACCAGTCAGAGGCATCTGAGAGAGTCCAGAACACAGAGAGAAAGCAGTAGACTGACCATGGCCAGCAGACTGGACTCAGGCAGGGCTATCTGAAGAGGGGGGAGGATAGCAGAGATAGAGAATAGAACAAAAAGCAAAAGCAGAATGGGGTAGGGGTGGGGGGAGGGCAAGCAGAGTGAGACTAGCAGGGTTCTAAGAAGAGTGAGTACTTGGGGGAGCGAAGCTTGTGAACCTGAGGGAACTTAGAGTGGGGGGGGGGTAGTGAGGAGAGCTAGATGCCAGCCTGGACTGGGGCAGGTGTCTGTGATACTGAGGGAGCCTAGAGGCCAGTGTGTACATATGCTACTAGGTACCACAGGTAGTCACTTGTATCTTCTGCTAGTGATGAAGGAAAAGACTCCTTTGGTAGAGAGGAGCTGGCTTTGCAGGGTCCTGAGGATTTTGGCTTTTATCTAAACTCCAGAAATCCTCCTCTAGTCCAGGTTGAGACCATTTCTGGGTATTTGGATTGTGTTTTGGGGTTTGGGGAATTGGAGTCTCCTTTGGACCTAACACTAGGAGATCTTGTCCCAGTCTTCTGAGTGAGAGCCTGGACCACTGCCCTTGGACTTGGAGTGGTTTCTTTTGCTTTGTTTTGGTTTTTGATTTTTAAAAAATTGTGTTGGTGGCCCAAATCAATCAAGACCTACATTGGACTTCCCTTTCCTTACTGGCAAGGCCAACTTTGCTCTGAGGGCCACTGTAGGGAGACTGGACAGTGCTCTGTGGGGCCGTCCAGTCGCTGAGCTAGAAGAAGCTGTGCATTGATTCCCTATGGCATGGGGTGGGCGCAGGGTTGAGGGGTATGTAGATGCCTGCCTGCCTGCCTGCCTGCATGCCTGCCTGCTGAAGAGGCTGCATGATGGGTCTCAGGGTTGTTGCCTCTGCTTTTCTTCCCTTCGAATCCCCGAGCTGCCAGTGACCCTTAGCATGTGAGGCTTCCCTTCTTGAATTTCTTCCCAAGTAACTTTTGGGCTAATGGATCTTCCTGAGATTACTGTTTTTCGGGTGAAAGGATTTGGACCCAGGGTTTTCATGCATTGGAACACAGACTCTACCACTAAGCCACACCCTCAGCTACTACTCAGATTTTGACGAAAGATATGGACTCTTTTTCGAAGAATGTGTGTGTTCATATGGCACAGCACTTGGCAAGAGACTGTCATACCCTGCTGGGAACACTTACTCAGAGGATGGTCTGTGAACTTTCCCAGAGTTCATTCAAGCAGAGGGATTGCCTCTAGCCCCGGGTTGAAGGATTTGAGGAGTGCTTATGGCTCATACTGATGCATTGTTCTGGCAGGGAAAGTGCCCTGCCCTCTGTCTACGGGAACCTGTTTTAGCTGCAGAAGTTTTACAAAGCACAAAACAAGTAGCTGGCTGGTGGGCAGGGGCCAGGAAGTTTGGTCTCTATTCTAATCCTTGGACACACATACTGACCTGCTGGCCTAGACACTGGGTAAATTACAGCAGGACTTGTCAGGGTTAATAACAACAGCATAGAGTCAGGATGCTGGGTTCTAGACCTCTATGTGTGTATGTGTTAGGAAGGAGAGAATGGTTTTAAAGAGCAAAGGACCAGAAAACACCTGCAATCTGTACAACTCCCAGGTGCCTCCCATTTCTGTGACCAGGAATTTTGCCACCTTGTTCTGTGACTCTAGTTTAAGGTGCCAGGGCTTGGGAATGTGGCTGTGTAAACACAGGTGTTCAGCAAATGCCTTGCAGTGCTGAAGCTGAGGATAACTGGGGGCAAACTGGCACAGCCCAAACACATAGCTGACTCCACCTAATGGGTTCAACTCCGTGAGTGTTGCTGGGAAAGTCTCTTGGCTGTCTAAGACCCTCCAAGTGCAGAGGGTGGGTCACGGTCAGTGTTATTTGTCTTTCAGGTCTCTTAACCTTCATTAACTGTGCCTATGTCAAGTGGGGAACCCTGGTCCAAGATATTTTCACCTACGCTAAAGTGTTGGCGCTGATTGCAGTCATCATTGCAGGCATTGTTAGACTTGGCCAGGGTAAGAAAAAAAATAGCAACTAACTTTTATTAAACTTTCCTTTTTTTTCCTTTTCTTTGGAGTGTTGGGGATGGAATCCAGAGTTCTGGGCCATGCTAGGCAAGCAGTATATCTCAGATCTGTACCTTCACTAGGAGTCTCTAAGTGACCTTATTTAAATCTCCAAATACCATATTTGGTAGGCACTATTACTCCTTTTATATAAGTGAGGAAACAGGCCATGAAATTGCCTCTCTTAAGCCAGGCAGAGCGGTACATACCTATAATCCCAGTACTTGGGAGATGGCACTAAGAGGCTCAGGGGTTAAGATCATCCTTGGCTACATAGAGAACAGGGAGCCAGTCTGGGACACAGAAGGGCCTACCTCAGAACAAAAACAAAAGCTGGGTGTGGTGGTTTATGCCCTATCCAAGCACTCAAAGGTAGAGTTGGGTTCATCTTTGCATTTGAGGCCAGCTTGATCTACATACTGAGTTCCAGCCAGGGATACACAGTAAGGTCCTATTTTAAAGCAAAACAACAAAGTCCCCAAATGGATCACCCAGGTTGACCATCTTGCTCAAGTTCCCAGTGGTTAAGTGAAACTTGTGCCCTGGCAGACACTCCAAAGCCTGTCCTTCTCCTTCCACTGTGCTGCCTCCCACAGGAAACGGATCTTGGCAAGGGGGCTGACAGCTGTGCCCTGGGGATTGCTTTCACAGTTTGCTGGGCCTAGTGCTATTGCTCAGGTGCTTCTGCTCTTGGAAGGGAGCAGCCAGAGATGCACTCGTTGACATCTCTTCTACCTGGTTTCCAGGTCCCAAGCCTACCCAACGTCTCCTGTTGACTTGGGCATATTGAACCTTGTCTCTTCTCTCCTCTTCTCGTGTTATCCCTGACTAGTGTTAGACAGTGGGTAGGACCCAGGCAGCCTGCAGTGCAGAGAACGCCACCTCAGTTTCTAGCCCTGTTGGGCTCGGTGGTAGTTTCTTTTTCTAGACAGTCTCTTAGTTCTTCCTGTCACGACTGCATCCGTGGTTCCCTGCACCTCGGCCCTCTGTAGATGCCTTTCTTCTGTCCCCGGCCTCCATGGCACCTTCACCGCCATTTCTTTGCTGTTGTTACCGTGTGCGTTCTCTCCTTTCAGGATTAGCTGAAGTAGGAGTGGGCCATTAAACCTTGTCTTCCGTTGTTCTCACCTTCCAGGAGCCACAACTAACTTTGAGAACTCCTTTGAGGGCTCATCGTTTGCTATGGGTGACATTGCTCTGGCACTGTACTCAGCTTTGTTCTCCTACTCGGGCTGGGATACCCTTAACTATGTCACTGAAGAGATCAGGAATCCCGAGAGGTAGGTACTTCAGCGCCGCCTGTCCACGCCAGGGCTAGCCACCGTGTCCTGAGCTTCACCGTGCCAGGCTGCATGCCTTCTCACCTTTGGGATTCATTTCACCAGCCTGAATCTTAACAAATTTAAGACCTAGAGATATAACGTGTCCATGGTTGCAGTAACTATGTTAAGATGTGCACTTCTTGCATATGTTTTATAAATCCTTTTAGAAGAGTTTGTACATGCATTCATTTCTACCTAAAATAAAGCAGGCTATACTTTGTGCTTAAATATGCCTTTAGACACCCAAGGTCCTTGCCAGCTACTTAGGAGGGTGAAGCAAGAGGATTGCTTTTACTTCCAGATTTGTAAACTAATCTGAGGAACAGAGATAATCTCATAAAGCCCTTTCTGTCTTCAGACCTTCACTCACCCTTTCTCCCACACAGATAATTTTAAGTCATAGAACTAATGTCTATAGAACTACTTCCATTTCCCTTCTGGGCCCTTTCCCTTTGTCCTGATTCTTGCCAATAGTGTGGAACTGTTCCAGCCATTCACTGGATTGCCTCACCTTTATTGCTCTGAACTGTCCTCTAGTCGTGCGGATGAAGAACTTTGGGTGGTGAGCCATGGGCAGGTCTTAGGGTCTGTCTTCTTTCCTTGGCAGATTCCTCTTTTCCCTTTCTTTCTTTCTTTCTTTCTTTCTTTCTTTCTTTCTTTCTTTCTTATTTCTTTCTTTCCTTTTTCTTCCTTTCTTTCTTTTTTGTAGCCATGAACTTGCTGTTCTATTTTCTTTCTTTGTTTTGTTTTTAGACAAACTCTGGTAGTGTAGCCCTGGCTGGTCTGGAACTCACTATGTAGACCATACTGGCCTCAAAAATCACAGAGATCCAGTTCTCTTTGCCTCCTAAGTGCTGGATTAATGGCATACACCACCATACTTGGCCATTCCTTGATTTTCTTTATTAAAACTCCCTTTTCCCCACTTCCTTTCTGTGAAGTATCTCACTATGGATGTGGTCCATGTCGGCCTGGAATCTGTAACACATAGGGTGTGTGCACACATGCTTGTGGAAACCACTTTGGTGTTATTCTTCAGGGACTGTGTACTTTAAGAAAATGTATTTATTTTATATTCGTGTGTGTGTGTGTGTGTGTGTGTGTGTGTGTGTGCATGTGCCTGTGTGTGTGTGTGCTTGAATGCGTGGCTCTGCATTAGTCAGCTGTGAGCCACTAATGTGCATGCTAGGAACAAAATCTGAGTCCTCTGAAGGAACTTGTATTTGTAACAGCTGAACCGTTCCTCTAGCTCCCATCGTTTTTGTTTGTTTTGGAGACTGGTCTTTCACTGGCTTGGAGCTTGCTAATTAGGCTAGACTGGTTGGCTATGGAACTCTAGGGTCCTTTTGTTTCCACCTCTCTAATTCTGGGATTACAAGTGCATTCTGTCCTCCACAAAACACCCACATTTCTATGTGGGCTCTGAGGTCAAACCCAGGCCCTTCTTGCAAGGCAAGCAAGCACCTTCATCAAGTGAGCCATTTCCCTAGCCCTTGCTTGCTTCTGTAATATAACATTAACGGGGTGGAATTACAGGATCTCAATGGCCTTTCCTGGCTCTAAAAGATTATGATTCTAGAAACTGAGATTTGCCAGGAAATAGTTTCCGTAAATTATAACAGTTCTCATCCTAGTTAGCTTTTGGCTTTGAAAACTGAGAAACTTTTCTGGTATACAGCTGCTGGCATCGTGACCAAGGAGCAGGGGTACTGGAAGTGAATAGGGACTAAGTAGTGGTGCTTCCACCTACTGGCGAGAAGCTGAATGACTGGATAATTTGCAGCCCTGCCTCATGGTGAAGGTTTGAAATCCAACCACTCTGGAGGCTGAGGCAGGAGCATCACAAGTTCAAAGCCAAGTACAGAGTGAATTCAAGGCCTCTTGGAACAACTTACTGAGACCATATCAACATTAACAGAGGGGTTGGGGCAGGGCTCACGGTAGAACGTTTGTTAGCATGATCAAGGCTTTAGAGCAGTGGTTCTCAACTTTCTTACCACTACAACCCTTTAATACAGTTCCTCATGTTGTGGTGACCCCTAGCATAATTATTTTGGTTGCTACTTCATAACGGTAGTTTTGCTGTTATGAATTGTAATGTAAGTGTCTGATATGTAGGATGGGGTCAAGACACACAGGTTGAACCACTGCAAATGTGTCCTTGATCTCAGATTCAATTCTCACTACCAGAAAGACAGACAGACCCCATATTCGTTCCTCTCTTTTTTTGGCATTTATACAGACAGTGATCTTTTTGCACTTGAGAGACCCTAAGAGGTCTTTGTGCCTTTTTTATGGCTGCCAGTTAGGATGGCACCTGGAATTCTCTGAAATGACTTCCTTGTTTGGATGCAAACACTGTTCTTTCTACTGAAGAAGTGAGATTCCACAATCTGCCTCCCTAGTTTCTTCTGTTTCTGTTTCTTACCTTGAAGATACACTTGCAGGGCTCAGAGCCTTACCTGACCACTGGTTGTAGAAAGGAATCACACCCACTTCCTGTTATGCTGGAACACAATGTAGCCCTCGCTGGCCCCTCCTTTGTTGTTGTCTCCCAGGGGTACTGGCGATTGGACCTAGAACCCTTGGGCATGCTACATAAGTACTTTACACTAAGCTCTGTCTTCAGCCCTGCTTTACTTTTTATTTTTAGAATAGTTTTAAAATTTTTGTGTGGGTGTTTTTTTTTTCTGCATATATGCATGCCCAGTATCTTCAGAGGCCAGAAGAGGGTTTTAAGTCTTCTGGAATTGGAGTTAGACTACCGTGAGCTACCACATGGGTGCTGGGAACTGAACCCAGGTCTTCTGCAAGAGCAACAGATGCCCTTAATACTAAGCCATCTCTAGCCTGTTTTTACTTGAGAAGGTTTCACTGAATTGTCCCCGAAGGTCTTGAACTCAGGATCCTCCTACCATACGGAGCCTTCAGAGTAGCGGGGACAGCAAGCAAGAGCTACTGCATGCAGCGTCACCTCCTCCACCTAACTTTTGTAATGGAGTATTTCTCCCCTTAATACTTTTTAGTTTTAAGGGTTTAGTTAGAGCTTACACCAATACTTCAAGGCAACCTCAAAGGCAAAGGACCTGGGAACCACAGCTGTCTGAATCCCTAGAGAGGATGGCATGGCAGACCGAAGGACACGAGGTAGGGACACAATGGGGGAACTGACAGATCTTTTTTTTCTTTCTGTTTGGCTGTAGGAACTTGCCCCTCTCCATTGGCATTTCCATGCCCATTGTCACCATCATCTACCTCTTGACCAATGTGGCTTATTACAGTGTGCTAGACATCAAGGACATCTTGGCCAGTGACGCGGTTGCTGTGGTAAAGGATTTTCACTAGCAGGTTGGGGGTGTGTGTGGGCTCCTCAGTCTATTCCAGTTTGCTCAGTCCTGGGAAGGGAGTGGACAGCCTGATAAGAGTACAAGGATACTGGACTTTCAAGAAGGTTCCGTTTCTTTCACTGTGGAAGGGACTGGATTCCTGAGGACTTTGGGCATATGTCTGTGCATGCCTTTTATTCCTGTTAGGATCTGCTAATGACTTCTTTTTCTCAGACCTTTGCAGATCAGATTTTTGGAATATTCAACTGGACAATTCCAGTGGCAGTTGCATTATCTTGCTTTGGCGGCCTCAACGCTTCCATCGTGGCTGCTTCTAGGTATGACTATCACTTTCTGCTCATAAGGTGGGTATCATGAATAGTTTTGGCAGAGACAGGTAAACTTCTAGGACTGGGATTTCAGTTGCCAGATTCCCCGTCCCTTTCTTCTTGTTCCTATTGGCCACCCCCAGTTCTAAGCTCCATAGTAAACTCTCTTCTCTGTTATTCAGACCCTCTGAAGGGGTAAGAGAGAGGGGAATGATGTAGCAGGTGCCCCAGGCTGCTCTAAGTGCCCCACAGTTTTGTCAGCTTCTTATTGTATCTCAACAGGCTTTTATTTGTGGGCTCAAGAGAAGGCCACCTCCCTGATGCCATCTGTATGATTCATGTTGAACGGTTCACACCAGTGCCTTCTCTACTCTTCAATGTGAGTGATCTCAGGGATGAGACTGATAGCCAGATCGTGGGGGACTTGCTAGTACTAGATGAGGCTGGTCTAGGTTCCTGAAAGCCATAAAGAGGGTTCTGTCTGTAAACTACTGATGCACCATGCTATCTGCAGACGGAGTT
Organism: Rhabdomys pumilio; assembly: GCA_030674055.1. Classification (NCBI taxonomy): domain Eukaryota; kingdom Metazoa; phylum Chordata; class Mammalia; order Rodentia; family Muridae; genus Rhabdomys; species Rhabdomys pumilio. Next base: position 198,373,507 of record JANHMN010000001.1, on the reverse strand, counting down.
TCTAAGACTCAAACTTCTGTGAAAAGTGCCAACTGCATGTGGTACAAGAGAAGGAGTGAGACACAGGCTACACTGTAAGAGTAACAGCCCTGACTGTGTGATACATTCTTTAAAAGAAAAAGAAGTTGGCTGACAAAAAAAAATGTTGGAGGAGGGCATTTTTAAGGTGGAGTATGAAGGTTAGGATTGTGGAGATGGGCTTTAGGTCAGGTAGACAGCAACACAAATCCTGCGATAAAGCTTTGTGGAGTTGGGTCATAGAAGTAGAAGTGTTAGTTGGAGAGACTACAGGGTGTTGCCTAAGACTTCTGCCTAAGACACTTAAAGTGTTAGGGTTAATTTGGCAAGGGTTTGAAGAATGCACTAAAAATGTAGTTGAGAGACAAGTATCTTCTTTGTTGTTTGGGACAGCGTTTCTCTGTGTAGCCCTGGCTGTCCTGGAGCTTGCTCTGTAGACCAGGCTGGCCTCGAACTCAGAGATCTGCCTACCTCTGCCTCCAGAGTGCTGGGATTTAGGGCGTGCGCCACCACCTGCCCAGCTAAAGGCAGTCTTTTAGTAGAGAGGGGTACAGTACCCAGAGTGCTCCAGGGGTGGGGGCAGCAGGCTGACCTGCAGGCTGAAGCTGTGCTGGGAGGGATTGAGTGGGAGGGACGCCTGAGAGGCGCTGACTTTGGACTTGCACCAACAGGGTATCTTGGCACTGGTCTACTTGTGTGTGGAGGACATCTTCCAGCTCATTAACTACTATAGCTTCAGCTACTGGTTCTTTGTGGGCCTTTCCATTGTGGGTCAGCTTTACCTACGCTGGAAAGAACCCGACCGGCCTCGCCCTCTCAAGGTAATCCATTCTCCTTACCGACCTTTGCTCCATTTAGTACAGCTAGTGCTGCCACCGCAGGGATCTTACAAGAAGCTTCCCTTTCCCTAGGCCAGGCATAGTAGCACTTATCTGCAATTAAAAAAGTAAGGGTTGGGACTGGATGGCTCAGCGGTTAGGAGCACTGATTGCTCTTCCAGAGTCCTGAGTTCAATTCCCAGCAACTGCTTGGTGGCTCACAACCACCTGTAATGGGATTGATGCCCTCTTCTGGTGTGTCTGAAGAGAGTGACAGTGTACTCACATATATAAAATAAATAAATCTTAAAAACAAAACAAAACAAAACAAAATCCCGAAAAAAATCAAAACCAAACATCAAGTGTTTGGGGCTAGAGAGAACTGGCTCAGCAGTTAAGAGCACTGGTTGTCCTTCCATGAGACTTGAGTTCAGTTTAGAGAAAAGACATGGCAGCTCACACCTGTCTGTGAATCCAGTTCCAGGGCTTCTGTCACCCTCACACATGCAGTCAAAACACTAATGAACATTAAAAAAACAAAAAAAACAAAAAACCAACAACAACAACAACAAAAAAAAAAAACCAAAAAAACAACCCCCCCCCCCATTTTTTTTTTTAAATAGAAAATAGTCTGAAGGGTTGGGTTGGAGACATGGCTCGGTGGTTAAGAGTACTTGATTTTACAAAGAACCTGGCTTTTATTCTCAGCACTCACATGGTGTGGCTCACAACCATCTAACCCCAGTTCCAAGGGATCTAATACCCTCTCTGGCTTCTCATGCAGCAAAACATGCATTAAAAAACAAACAAACAAACAAACCACAAAATACTACTCTGAAACAACAAAACCCAAGGGCTAGGAAGTCACACATTAGTAGCACATGCCTGTCACCCCAGCCCTTGGGAGGTAAAGGCATGGAGGTAAATGGCCCGACTAGGCTATGAGACACTATGTTTGTTTTTTTCTTTAATAAAAAAGAAAATGAAAATCCAACAACCTGCCCCGACCCAAACAAACCCCAACAAGGAGGCTCCAGCTCAGTGGTGGAACACCTGTCTAGCATACACAAGGCCTTGGGTTGGATCTTGAGCACTGTCTCATCCTAATGCCCAGCACCCCCGCACCCCCACAAAAACCCAATAAACAATGCTAAGGCTTGGTGGCAGCTGCATGCAGACAATGGGAAGGTGGTACGTGCAATACCAAGGTGTTCTGTCTCTAAGCCCTTCAGTGCTTTTATCTTTACGGGATAAGGGCTTTTTGGTTGTAAGCAATTCTGAGTTAGCTGGGTGTAGGGACCAATCAGTGCCTACAATCCCAGCACTCAGGCTGAGGCAGGCTTATGAGTTTGAGGCTAGCTCGGGCTACAAAGTGAGACTATTTTGAAATAACAAGCAGCAAACAAAACTATGCTGAGCTAACTGTTTCCTCTGTGTCCTTAGCTCAGCCTTTTCTTCCCCATCATCTTCTGCCTCTGTACCATCTTCCTGGTGGCTGTTCCACTTTACAGTGATACCATCAACTCCCTCATCGGCATTGGCATCGCACTCTCAGGCTTACCCTTCTACTTCCTCATCGTCAGAGTGCCGGAGCACAAACGACCTCTGTGCCTTCGCAGGATTGTAGGTAAGCTTGGCATCTCCAATTGGGTCAGCTACCCGAATAGACTTGGTTTTTGCCTTTTTCTACAAACCTTACCACAGCTGGTTCCTGTTATTAACCATATGGCTTAACTGAATCACTCCTTCCTGGAGCAGTCCCCTTTGAGGGCCCTGAACTCAGCTCCCTGAACCTGTTCCCAGTTTTAATTAGGTTTCTCTTTGTAGCCTCTACCACACGGTACCTCCAGATCCTCTGTATGTCAGTAGCTGCGGAAATGGACTTGGAAGATGGAGAGTTGCCCAAACAAGATACCAAGTCTAAATAGAGCAGGGGATTCTGAGCTGTGGACAGGTGTTTCTTATGTCCCATTGGCCAGAACCTCTGGAGGCCCCATCCAGGAGCCCAGGCCTGGCAGCTTCAACTCTGAACTTGCTTTTGAGGGATGAAGAGTAATTTATTGGTTTTGCTACGTGTTGTTTCAGACTTCATAAATGGATAATGCAGACTGTGGCAGGAAGCAGGCCATTTCTGGGGACTGGTTCTGGCAGCACCTGGGTGTGCCTATCCACTCCTCTTTTCTTTTACAAGGGCCAACGATGCTCCAAACTTGTCTCCTTTAGAGAGACACAAAACTGTCACAGATGCAAAACAATAAAAAAGTTATATTCCTAAGGTCTGAGTGGCTTTTATTCTACTTAGTGACTCTGGGATATTCGTGCAGTTCAAAAATAGACATAGAAACTGAAAGATTCAATTCCTCCCCCCAAAACCAGCTGCCAAAGGCAATAAAACCGATTTCTACAAACACAATAAAACTGTTGTATTAAAATGTCACGAATGTGAAAAGCTAGTGCACAAACCCTTCAGTTTCTTCTTAAAGTATGGCGCATGTACAGAGGCCAGAGGAGGGTGTCAAGTGTCCTGCTCTATCATGTCTACCTTTATATTCTGAGACAGGATCCCACACTGAACCTGGAGCTAGGCTGATGGCCAGCAAGTCAGGTGGCCCTCCTGTCTCCACACCCCACAGCACTGGGGTCACAGGCATGAAAGCAGGACCATGCTCAGCTTTTCACATGAGTGCTGGGGATTTGAACTCTTATCTGCTGATCCACTTTCCCCCAGACACCTTCATTCTTCTAGATCATCACTAAGAATTTCAGCATATCTGCTTCTTAAAGAAATTGCAAAAGTAATCGCGGGGGTCAAGAAACACGATCAGGGCTCGAGATGTAGGATCAATCTCCAGCACCACAAGAGCAACTGTCATACAGTCTGCCCATCATACCTCTAGAATGCAAATGTGGATGGAGACGCAGTGTGTGAGGTAGAGGTCTGAGTTTTGAAGTTCAGGATAAAACATGAAGATCCTTCCCAAGAGCAAGGGCTAGCGTGGGAAATCATTTTCCACCCTGTAGTGTCCAACAGCTCCCCTTCCATATTTAACAAACATCAAGAAGCCCAGACAAGACAGAGGTTTACTAACTCTGTGGATTGGTTGCTTGGCTTTCCAGGGCTCTTTTAATACACACAAGTAGGAGTCTGTAGTGGAAACAATTTTTAAAATGGACACTCCCAAATGCTGTAGTCCCCAGGGCTGGGGCAAGGACATAGCATCAAGTCTGTTTAGAGGAGTCTGTGCAGAGGCAGGGTTCTCATCAGAGTGAGCACACATCAGCCAAGTGTGTCCTGCCAAGGCTTCTTTGCATTTGCTTTGATGCTGTTGGTGCTGCTGTTGGGGGTTTTGGGGGGGTGACTTGGATCATGCTGTAGCAGAGGGTTATGGGTAAAAGTTTGCCGTAAGGGACCTGGGAGAAGAGAGAAAAAAAAAAATCTCAGTAAACAAAGAGAAATAAGAAATGGAAGACAGTATTTAGCCTGAAAGCCTCCTTACCTCTGGCAGCTAGGTCCAAGTGTTTCTGCATTCGCTGCTCCCGCTCTCGGAGCTGATGGGCAATTTCAGCATTCTTCCAGCCTGTGTGAGAAGAAAATAAGTTCCTCTGTCGTGTTTACGCTACTTTCACCTGGTCCTGATCCCCTGGTTCCTTCCTTTTTGAGGAAAGTCTCAAGTTCTATAGCCCACTATGTTGCCTAGGTTGGCTAGGTAGGACAATCCTGCTTCAGCCTTGGGCTTGCTGGGATGACAGATACCCGCCGGCACGTTGTCTAATACCCATTACCTTTTTTGAAGCTCTTCAAGAAGCCTTCCCTAGGAGGCAATTTGTTGGGGTCATGTATGACTCGCTGGGGGATCTTAAGCACTGTGCGTACGGCTGGGATCCGGAGGCAGGCTACTTGGCACAGGGAGAACATATTGGAGGACAGCCAGTACATGAACACTGCCTGGGTGAATGAAGAGAAGGTGCTCAGAGCTGCATCCCAGTCAGTCTGTTCAGAGGCACGAGGCAGAAGGACCTGGAGGCGCTATTAAGCCATTACCTACCGAGGGGAAGTGGATGGTCACAGGCAAGACGGCGAGGGGCATCACCCTGATAATGTTCCTCATGAACTGAAGGTCAGAGCTCTGCACACCTGTCTCAGCACCTAGCTGCCAAAAAGGGGTTGAGGGAGAGAGTAAACTCTAAGCCGCGACCCACCAGCTCTCCTTCTCCAGGGAATGGAGAACGGAAGACACACGCTACACACTACTCTAGCCCTGTTTACTGGCAGGGTTAGCACTTGGCCAGACCCAGCTTACCTCAAGGACACCCCACATCGTGGCAGTGACTACCAGTGGCAAGATGTACATGGGGTCAGATACAGTGAGATCTTGAAACCACCAGAGCCCACCTGTCTGGAGGCTGGGCACAGGCAGGTTGGCCATCTCTCTCAAGGCAATAAAGAAGGAGATGAAGACGGGAGCCTGTAACACGGGATAGACAGTCAGCACACCTAACTGGAGGTACATTTTTATAGCCCCGTCACTAAAAGCTATGCATATCACTTGCATTTCTGGGGAGCGGGAGGAAGTAGGAAACAGGAGACAACTTGATGGGTTCAGAATAAATAAGCAGGACACATTTCTGCTCACCTGAGTGAGAGGTAGAATGAGTGGTCTGAAGAGTTTAATATCATGTTTTTTCTGATAGCGTGTCATCTCTATGGTGGCCTTGTAAACTGTGACGGGAGGGATGGATCACTGGGTTAAGAGTGACATCAGTGAAGCTTAACATCCTATTCTTTCCAAGAAATAGAAAACCCTTTAGATCTGTCAAAATTGCATGACAACAGCACCTGTTCCTTCCCCAAGTGGAATATCTCAAATGCAAACTCGCTTCTCCCACACCTGCCCTGGAACCAACTCACACTCAGCCTGGTCTCCTGCCAACTTCGCCTCTCTGATTCGAGTGGAAAACTTCTGCATCACTGGCATGTGGTTGTGGTTCTTGGCTGCTTCTCGCTGGCCCTTCACAATGAGAGGGAAAACCAGGCAACGGGCAAGGACAGTACCTGGAAAATACAGCACAGGCTTGGAGTGAAATTAAAAGTTTCCTGTACCTAGAGGGCTGAAGGCTTCAGGTTCTCACTCCAATGCTTACTCCAGACTTTTCCTCACTGCGGTTCTCACCCAAGGAGCCCAGAATTAAGGACAGGGTACACCCAGTTCTTCAAAGCTCAGACTGCTGTGACAGAATAAAAGTTCAGCATAACTTCTCTAAGTAGATGAGCAAGGATCTTGTTTGTTTCCCTGAAACAACCATTGCCACCACCAAGCAAAAGTCTTTTGTACTTTAATAGACTCCAAATTAATGGAAAATTTTCCTCAACTCTTTCTAAAGATCTATCTATCTATCTATCTATCTATCTATCTATCTATCTATCTATCTATCTATCTATCTATCTATCCATCCATCCATCTAATGGGTTTTGCCTGTTTGCATGTCTATGTGAGAGTGTCGGATCCCCTGGAACTGGAGTTACAGGCAGTTGTCAGCTGACATATGGGTGCTGGGAACTGAACCTGGGTCCTATGGAAGAGCAGCCAGTGCTCCTAACCACTGAGCCACCTCTCTAGCCTCGTCAACTTTTAGGTTGTAGGTGAAACTATACAAACTAATTCCTTGATAAAGGAAAAATATTCACCCAAAGCCTCCACCATGACCAGCATCTCCACTGAGTCTTAGAATGAAGTATGAGTTCATTCTCTGCAACAGGGTCTTGGTGTGTACAAGCTGGCCTTGAACTCACGACCATCCTTCCTCAGCCTCCCTAGTGCTATAACTACAGTTATGTGCCACCATACTCAGCTCAGAACAAAGCTGGAAAGTCAGATTTACAAGTCCCTGGGGTAGTAATCCACCATGTTCTGGTGGTTTAATGCTTCCTTCTTCCTTAGACTCCTGTCTACGGGCCATTCCGGCAAATAATTAGCTTATGCTATCTGTTGACATCTAAGTGGGTCTGGGTTAAGAAACCAAGGACATTAATCCCAGCACTTGGGAGGCAGAGGCAGGCGGATTTCTGAGTTCGAGGCCAGCCTGGTCTACAGAGTGAGTTCCAGGACAGCCAGGACTACACTGAGAAACCCTGTCTCAACCCCCCCCCCAAAAAAAAACCCAAGGACATAACTCAGAATACCTTCACCCAAGAAAGGTGGAGTATCAGTTAACAAATGTGGGCAGGTGTGGTCAGAAAAACAAGAAATTAGGGAGAGACAACAGGGCAGGTTTTCACAAAATCCAAGGATAGTCTTTTAAGTTTTAACATGTCTAAAGCATTAAGATTAAGTATGAGAGTAGTGGATTTAACAATGCCACCACCAGTAATTACAGTGAGGTGATTTCAGCCAAACCCAGATGGCTGAGGGCCAAAGACTAGAAAGAAGTAGGCTGCCTGCTGGATCTCCCAAGTAACACACAGCATGCTTAACCTGTTTGTATACTTAGTGTAAACAGGAAAGCACCAAAACCAAAGGTGGTAGCACCAGCTTCCAATCTCAGCGCCAGAGAGGCCAAGAGTATCAAGAGTTTGAGGATAGCCTGACCCACGTAGTAAGACCTTACTTTAATAAAGTCAAGGGAGTGGGCTGGAGAGAATGCCCAGTGGTTAAGAGTGATTGCTCTTTTGTAGAGGACCTGAGTTTGATTCTCAGTACCCATGAGAGGTGGCTCATAACTGCCTGTAACCCCAGCTTCAAGGGATCCAACATCCTTTTGGCTTTTGCAGGCAAGTGTATGTACGCACAGGGAAGTGCATGCGTGCACATGCACTCGCATTTGCGTACACACACACTCACACATACACTAAAATTAATCTTTAAAAAACTAAAAAACCAAGGGGCTTGGGAATTTGTTTTAGCAGTAGCACACTTGCCTAGCAGCTGCAAGGTTACCAGATTCAGGCACTGCATGCATGTGTTACACAGGTATACATGTACACATTCATACATATAAAGAAAAATTTTTTATTTTCATTTAATGTGTATAGGTGTTTTGCCTGTCTGTCTGTATGTCCATAAAGGCCAAAAAGGCATCTCCTGGAACTGGAATAAGACAGATGTGACCCAGTGTGGGGGAAAGGAACCTTTGCAAAAGCAGCTGTGCTCTTAACCACAGAGCTATCTTCAGCTCTGTCTTCCCATCCCAACAGGGTTTCTGTTACCTTTGTTGGCCTGGAACTTGCTATGTAGACCAGGCTGGCCTCAAACTCCAATCTCTGCATCCCTTACCCTAGACTGGGATTAATGGTATACAACAGACCTAGCTCAACTGAAAGTTTTGAAAACTTTTTAAAAGGCAGTTTCACCTAGCTCAGGCATGGTAGTTTGAATGAAAATGGCCTCTGAAGGTTCAAATATTTGAATGCTTAGTCATCAGATTTATTGGATGTGGCACTATTTGAGTGGGATTAGGAGGTGTGTGTGGCCTTGTGAAAGGAAGTGTGTGAGTGGGAGTGGGCTTGGAGGCTTCAAAAAGCCCATGCTACAGGCCTACTGACTCACCCCTCCCCTCCCCCACCATGGATCAGGCTGTAGCTCTTGGCTACTTCCCTAGCACCATGCCTGCCTTCATGCTGCCTGCCATGCTCCCTGAGATGATGATATTGGACTAAAACTCTTGAAATATAAACAAGTCCCTAGCTAGATGCTTTCCTTATAGGAGTTGCTTTGGTCACGGCATCTCTTCATGGCCACTGAACAGTGAGTGAGTTAGGAGGCTAACTTTGAACTCCTTATTTAACTAAGGGTGATCAAACTCTGACCCTCCTTCCTCTACCTCCCAAGCACTGGGGGCAGAAAATGCTTAAATGCTGTTTTTTGATAGGGCCCTATTATGTAGGCCAGGCTGGTTTTGTGCATGATAGGTTAAGTGCTCTACCACTGACTTACGTTTCTGCCCTTAACTGAGTTTTTATGATTAAAAAAAAAAAAAAAAAAAAAAAAAGCTACTGGTCTAAGGAAGAACAGAATTAAAAGTTTCAGCTTTTGTAAGAGCAATGAGAACAGCTTTACCTGACCCAACCTTCTAGTCTGCCAAGTCAGGGCAGCTTCATTATTTTTAATATGGTTCCCTTACCCTAGCTCTCAGCTCACATTCAGATATCTGTATGTTGTACGCTGATACCTGTACATGATATATGGCTTCCTATGCTCTTTAGGAACTAAACGTTGAGTGTGCCTTCCCTCTTTGAATCATTTGCTTTTCTAACCTCTACATTTTTGTACCCATTTCCTTAGTCCACTGACAGAACTGCCAACATTGAGGTTCTGACCCCATTTCCTCCACCCTTGCTCAAGATGTACTCTTACATGTGGCAATGGCCCCCCACCAAGGCAGGCCCAGGTCGACATGTATATATTCCAAGAGGTTCTGGATGAATCCCACGGGGGTGTATGAGCCAAGCCCCAGTTCTGTGAAGCTCTGTTCTGTAGCACACTGGAGTACATCTGCAGGTCCTCCTGAAGCTACCTCTGGTATTGCAGCAGGGGTGGAGATGGCAGGAACAACAGGAGATGCCTGGACCTGTGAGGAACGAGACCAAGTACCATAAGTGGGACGGCTAACCAGTCCTGGGCTCTATTTTCTTGCTTTTTACTTCTTGATGTTCAAAGATGGCCAGTGGTGTCCATCCATTCCTGCTTTCAAAGGACATTATTTTTTGCCTCTAGCATAAAAAGAGTAACTTGAGAGTGTCTCATGGCTTCCCTTCAGGCAGGGAACTTGCTTCCCACATCGCACTTCCTAGACTTCGGTCATTTGAGCATCATGGTCACCACCCTTCCCACATTCCAAATCGACAGTACTTGGAATCCTTTTGTTTTGTGCTGGAAATTGAACTCAAGGTCTCACATACATCTGGCAAGAACATAGACCACTGACTGAGCTAGCCCTCAGCCTGAAATTCTCTTTAATTCAACTCAAGTTTTTTTTTCAAAAAATTTTTTTTTTCTGGTGGTGGGTAGGTGGGGAGGTTAGTTTTGGGCACAATCTTGATTGCTCTGTAGTTCAGGTTGGTCTCGTACATGCTAACCAATAACTCTGTTGTTGAGTATATCCCGAGTCATAGCTGGGTGTTAAGAGCTCTTGCAGGGATCCATTTTCAGTCTCTAGCACCCTTGTAGGTCAGCACACAACCACCTGTAACTGCAGCCTCCGAGTCTCTAATGGTCACCCGTGATCACATGTACACAGTCACACACATACACATAACACAGTATATAAATCTTTAAGAGAAAAATCCTATTCAGGCTCCTAAGAAACAGTATTCAAAGAATCACACATACCACAAATACTCAAACCCACAATCACATTTCACCTCATTGGCTTACCACCACCCCTCTGGCAGTGTCTTAAACATAATATAAAATTTAATTTATTTTTATTGTGTGTGCATGATGTGTGTAGACATGCCTGCCACAGCATGTGTGGAAGTCAGAGACTAACTCTGTGCCTTCCATCATCATTATTATTATTATTATTATTATTATTATTATTACTATTACTACTACTACTACTACTACTACTACGAGACAAGCTGACACTACACAGCTCTGACTTGCTATGCTGACTAGGTTGGTTTTGAACTCAGAAATCTGTCTGTCTCTACCTCCCAAGTGATGGGATTACGGGGATCGTGCCATTAACCGGCTCCACATTTACTTGGGTTCCATGACTGGCATTCAGGTTACCAGGGTTGCATAGCAAGAGTTTTTGTACAGCTGGGTCATCTTGCCTGCCCCACAAATGTACTTTTAAGCATATCCCCACTGAGTTGACTGAGAATCTACTTCTATTACAAACAGGCTAATATTATGAGGAACTGCATGGAGTGTGAAAAGAACTCTGCTACACTTTCACAAATGCCTCCCGTGAAACAAAACAAAACAAAACAAAAGGAAACAACATAGAATAAAAGAAACCGGCCAAGAGGCTGTGCTCCTTTCCTTGGTGGGAACCTCTTACCTGGGCTTCTGCAAAGAGGGTGGCAGATGTACTGATGCAGCGAGGAGTTAAGACGCCGAGAAGAGCGTAGTGTGGTCGCCCATTACACGGGCGAGCTGCGAGGAGCTCGGCGGCCAGCGGTTTCAGAGACCCTGCGACGCTGTGGAACTGACCCTGTGAAAGGATAAGAGAAGGCCTTGAGTCCCAGCCGTCCTGCCTCTCCCGCAGCCAGCCTGCTGTAGCAGTCGGGGCACTGCAACTCTGCTCGCACAGAATGCAGGCCCGAAGGCATGCACTGGAGCATGCAGGATGCAGCTGGGGCCCTGGTGTCCCGCATCCTGTTGCCGAAGCCCGAGGACAGGGCCCAGAGGTCACGGCTCAGGGTCGAAGGCAGTTTCCAGACAGCTACAGAGAAACCGGGCGACCAATCCCCCCGGACGTAAGCCGGTGGTGTCCTCACGCGACCTGAGGTCATGACACAAAGGTCCTAATGACCAGGTCAGCGTCTGCTCGTGACCTCAGCTCAGGTGACAAGGACAAGGCAGCATCCCCGCGCTATGGACCAAACCTTACCGAGCGCTGGGGTCCTAGGAGTCGCAGAAGCTGCCAGCGACCGCACACCGAACTCATCGCCATCTTGCCCGGAAGAGAACTTACTCTCGCGCATGCGCACTCGGAACTTTGAAGCTGCGGGAGAGGCCATTTTGGAAATGGGCAGGAAGTCAGATCTGGTGTCACAGATCCGGTAGTGAGGGAGAACGAAGCCAGGCGGTGGTATCTGAAGTGGTTAAAAAGCATCAACAAGATCCCGCAGAGATTGAAGCTAAGAGACACATTGGAGACCGCTGTTAAGTGGCAGTGTAAACATAGCATATTTCCCGTTTTCCCTTCCATTTCCTAAACCGTAATTGTTCCCTGATTTGTTGGATTAAAAATAGCCTTTTTTGTTTGTTTGTTTTTGTTTTGTTTTTCGAGACAGGGTTTCTTTGTATAGCCTTGGCTGTCCTGGAACTCACTCTGTAGACCAGGCTAGCCTTGAACTCAGAAATCCGCGTGCCTCTGCCTCCCAAGTAAAAATAGCCTTTACTCTTGGAATGGTGGCTCAAGTCTATAATCCCAACATTTGGGAGGCAGAGGCAGGAGGATTGTTCGAGGTGAATTTTGGTTACCTACTGTGTTTAAGGCCAGCCTGGACTGCAGAGAGAGACCCTGTCACGAGAAGATAATAAAGAAACAAAACCTCAAACTAGAAATAAGTCCACAAACAGGCAAACCAGAAAGGCGAAAACAGTAGCTTTTGCATCTGTGCTTGGCGTTTTTTCTTACTGCAAGATATACTGTAATTACAGATCCAATGAAATTCGAAAGTCCCCTGTAATCTGACAAAGCTATAGGGAAGGCAGCTTCCAGGAAATAACTGTGGCTGTGCAGAGACTAAAGATGAAAGTTGAACCTAATGTCTTGGATCTGCTGTTTCAAGCTTGTTATCATCTATTTGTAGATTTCATTGTGTATTTCTTGAAACTAAAAGCTTTCCTAAGGCATAAGTCGAAGCAAGCTGGGCATGGTGTTGCATGCCTGTGATCCCAGCACTGAAGAAGAAGCTGATGCAGGGAGGCCAAAAAGGCCATCTGGGGTTTAAAACGGAGACCTTATCTTAAAAAAAAAAAAAATAACGTGGTGAAAAATAAAGGAAGGAGGGGGTTGATCACATATACTTCTTCATATGGTACTAGATACTTATTTAAAGTTTATTTCATAGATTTGATGTGTTGTGCTGGGTGTACATTCTAGGAGGCCAGAAGAGGGCGTTGGGTCTCCCTGAGCTGGAGTTAGAGGTGTTTGTTGCATGAGCTCTGGGATTCGAACTCTGGTATTCACCGTGGTGCAGCAAGTACTCTTAACCACTGAGCCATGTCCAACCCCTAAATTTGTTTTGTGACTTTTATTTTGGAGTGTGTGTGTTGCACACACATGTTCTTATGTATGTACATAGCAGCTCACAACCACATATAACTCTGGTTCCAAGAGTTCTGACACCTTTTACTGGTCTCTATGGACACTAGGTAAGTGTGTGGTACACATATATACATGCAAGCCCAACACTCATATATATATATTTATTTATTTTAGTTAGATGTGATAGGCACAGGTCTTTTAATATCAGCACTCAAAAGACAGAGACAGGTAGGTGTCTCTCTGTGAGTTTGAGACCAGCCTGGTCTACATAGTGAGTTCTGAGACAGCCAGGACTACATAATGAAGTCTGTCTCAACAAACAAGCAAAACAAAACAAAAAATAAATCTTCGAAAATCTGATCTCTTTTTTGTTTGGGGAAAACTGAATATTACTTTAAGGAAGACAAAACAATCTTACAATTTCAATAATATAATGGTCACATTATTTAATATCTGATAAAATTTAATAGGCATGCAAAGAATGAACAGAGCTAAAGAATCAAGACTGGAGAGATGGTTTAGTTAACCTGAGTGTGATTCCCAGCACCCATATAGTAAGCTCACAACTGTCTCTATTTCCAGTTCTAGGAGATCTGACCCTCTTCTAGTTCATCAGGTACCAGGCACTCCATGTGGTTCACAGACATATATTCAGGCAAACACTCATACACATAAAATAAAAATAAATGATTAAAAAAAAAAAAATCTAAAACATCAGCCAGGCAGTGGTGGCACATGCCTTCAATCCCAGCACTTTAGAGGCAGAGGCGGGCGGATCTCTGTGAGTTTGAGGCCAGTCTGGTGTACAGAGTGAGTTCCAGGACAGCCAAGGACACACAGAGAAGCTCTATCTAGAAAAACAAAACAAAGCAAAATGAAAACAAAAAACCTGAAATATCAATAGGAGTAGAAACAAGTAAAACAAACCAACCCAGAAACAACAGAGATGATGAATTAGCAGAAAGGATGCTGCAGTGCCAGGTGTCAGGGTTTAAAGGGTGGGAATATAGATTACACACACACACACACACACACACACACACACACACACACACACACACGAGAGCCAGAGATTGAAGTCATGGTGTGTCAGCTGCGGATGTAGCTCAGATGGTTAAGTCCTTGCCTAGAACATAGAAAATTCTGGGTTTGATCCCAGCACTTAATATACTTGGCGTGGCAGCACCTATGTCATTTCTATGACTTGGAGGCAGAGGCAGATAGAACAAAAGTTCAAGGTCATCCTTGGCTGTAGAGTAAGTTTGACCCAGTCTGGGCTACATGATGAAACTCTGTCTTAGAAAAAAGGAAGAAAACAAACAATATTTGAAAATAAATGATTCATTCTCTGGGTCAATTAACAGTATATTAGACTGTAAAAGAAAATAACGATGAATTTGAAGATGACAATAGAAACCATTTGAACTAAGGTACAGGGAGAATAAAGGCTAAAAATGCCTGTGAGATAATATCTAATGGTCTAGTGTACATGGAATTGGAGTTTAGGAATGAGATTTGGAGGAGAGTGTAAAATCTTGTGGCTTAAAGTTTTCAGGATGATGATCTAACCAAATATCCCTCTCGGCCTTCGGCTGAGATCGAGTGTAGATCCAACTGACCTCAAGTTGGGTCTTGAAAAGAAAGCACGGGAAACCACAGCCTGACCGCATTAACTTTCTGTCACTGTGATAAGAAAATCACCTTAGAGGGAGAGACTCTAAGGTGATTTGATTCACCATTTCTGGGCTTTGGAGTTACAGTTGTTTGTTTGTTTGTTTTTTTGCTTTGGCCTATGATGACACATTAGTTTGTGGCAAGGGTTCATGGCCGAAGAGTCTTGTTCACCTGATGGTGGATGGGAAGCAAAGGGACAGGAAATGGCCAGAGTTCCAAATCCTTCTCAAAGTCGCACTATTAAAAACTTAACTGGATCTTACTTCTTAAAGCTCCAAATAGTGCCAGCCTCCAACACTGATCCTTCGGGGAGTACTCAGGGTTCAAACCATGGCAATGGTCAGATATGAAACCATTCGTAAAAATGTTGTAGCCTAGCTTGACCTTGAATTTATGGTCCTCCTGTCTCAGCTTCCTGAGTGCTAGGCTTACAGGTATATGTCATTGCACCCAGCAAATTACTTTTTATAAGAATGCAAGTCAGACGGGACTAAGGCTCTTCCTAAAACAACCAAATACACAACCCCATCCCACCCCCACTCTCCCAAAGAAAGAAAAACCTTATTTTAATTTAGCCAGCTCTTTAAAGACCTTAGTTTTAGAAATATGGTTAGTGGTTTAGTACTACTTTTGCAGAGGTCCTGAGTTCAGTTCCCAGCACCCACTCAGGTAGTACACAACCTCATATAATTCCAGTTCCAGGGTGGACACTGAACTCATGTGCTCATGTACTGCACCACACTGTAGCCATCTAGGCTTTTTCTACGCCTGATCCAGTTCCTGGATAATGACACGGAGGTTTATGCTTATTAATGAATGTTAGACCTTAAGCTAGGCTTGCTTCCCAACTTGCTCTTAACTTATATTAGGCCATTTATTCTAGCCTATGTCTGGCATGTGGCTAGTTACCTCCCCTTAGTTTCATATGTCCAACTTCCTTTGAACCCAGGTGATGACTCTCCTATGCCTCTCTCCTCAGAGTTCCTCTCTCCTGGATGACCCACTTTACTGCGGCACCTTTTTATTTTAGCCAACCAGAAGGTGCCTTAAACAAGGAAGGACAGAGACACATCTTCACACAGTGTACAAAACATCACTCCAACACCACATACATAAATTAAAAATGAAAAAAAACATCACATTTAAAAAGCCTTATTTCTAAATATAACTATATTGGAGGTACCAGGTTAAGACTTCAATATGTGATTTTTGGAGGAGACACAATTCAATCTGTGCACTATTTTAAAAGGTAAGGGGTATGTTACTGATTATATGCAAACAAAATCAAGGCAAATCTGACTACAGTAGAAAGACAGCAGTATGAGAGAAGGTAAAATAGGTATGCTGGCCTTCCCTTTCTCTTCCTCGGACTGAAACACTCCCATAGCTATAGCATGATAGACTGTGTTCATGTAAACTGTGAGTAAAAATAAATTTTCTCCTTCAAGTTTCTTTTGTCCTGTACTTAGTCACAAGAATGAGAAAAGTAAAGAAAAGGAAATTGGTACCAGAGGTGGGACACTGATGTGACAAATCTAACCATGTGGTTTTTAGCGTTCTGAAACTGGTTTTTTGGAGGAATGTGGAAGAATTTGGAGCTGTGGGCTAGAGAATATAGTGTTGTCAGCAGAGCTTATGGTTTTTTTTTTTTTTTTTTTTTTTTTTTTTTTTTTTTTTTTTTTTTTTTGTGGAGGCTTGGAAGACCACCTTAGTGATTAGAAAGGCTTAATTGTAAGGTTCCAGAGAGCAAGGACTCTGTTAGGAGCTGGGCCAAAATTCATTCCAATACACTTTTGGCATAATGCTTGGCTTCATTCTGTTGTGTCTTGGACATCTCAGGTAGACTGAATTCAAAAATAATGAACTAAGTTGTTTACAGAAACCAATAGTAAGGCATTCAGTCTGTGGTATAGTTATTGCTGATTGTGTACAATCGGATTTTGGGACATACACACACACACACACACACACACAGAGACAGAGAGAGACAGAGAGACAGAGAGAGACAGAGAGACAGAGACAGACAGAGAGACAGAGAGACAGAGAGAGAGAGAAGGAGAGAAGGAGAAAGAGAGAGAGAAGTGTGTGGTTTTGCTACCCTGCTTTAAGCTCCAGGTGGACTGTGCTACCAGCCTCTGCCCAGAGAATATTAGCTCTGCAGATGAAAAATACACACACACACACACACACACACACACACACATACACACACACTGCTCAATTTCAATCTGCCTTATTGGCTCAATTGCTGGGCTCTTCTAAGCATTCCTTGGCTATCTTGTGCCCTTCTTTTCACTCCCAGCTCAGCACCCTAAATCCGCCCTTAATTATGTCTTTAATATCCCTCCTGCTTCACTAGGCCAAGTTTGGGAAGTGGCCAATGACCACTCTGCCCTAGAAGTCACATGGCTGGTCACTTTTTTCTCCCTCCGAAGTGTGGCAAAATCTCTCTTTTTCTCTCTGCATCTCTTAGCCTGCTTACATTGACCCAGAAGTCCCTGCCTTCCCTTCTGTCCAGCAATTAGTTCCTGGCATCTTAATTGATTGATCAAGAACCTTTGAATCAGAACCACCCTCACAGAGAGAGGTGCAGTTTGTTGAGGAGAAGAGAGTGAACCCATTTTTAGGTTTGGATGTGGACAAGATGGTAATGACAGTTGGAGAGATTGGTGAGCTAAGGAGAAAGCTTGTGCTTTGCACAGGAAGAAGGAGCCTTGAAGGCCAGACCCTACACATTGAGGGCTCGAGAATGAAAACTAAAATCCTGATAGGTGTGGTGGCTCTTGCCTATAATCCTAGGAGGGGAATCTGAGAAAGTAGTTCACCACAGTGTGAGACCAGCCTGGACTGCAAAATGCATTACAGGACAGCCTGGAGTACAGAGGCAGACTGTATCTCAAGAAGAGGAGAAAGAACGACTACTCCCAAATATTTCAAGAAGAAGAGAAACAACTACTCCCAAATATCACCACTTCAACCCTAAATAACCATAGGCAGAAAACACTCATTTGAAGATATTGCCTGAAAACAATAAAACAACAGAACAACAACAACCTTTCATAACAACTACCACCGATGCCACTGCCGCATCCACAAAACAACCACCACCACAGCCACTGCCGCAGCCACAAAACAACCACCACCACAGCCGCTGCCGCAGCCACAAAACAACCACCACCACAGCCGCTGCCATCGCCGCCGCTGCCACCACCACCACCACCACAAAACAAACTCCACCACCACCACTACCATCACAACCACCACAACTACCACAACCACCACCACCACCACCACCACCATCACAAAACAAACCCTACAATCAACAGAGCCTTTAGCGTGTCTTTTTGGAGAACAGTCACCTGAAGGCACACAGAGGCTGTTGCTGTAGTTCTGTCCAGGTGACAGTTTAGGCAGACAGTAGAACTCGGCAGTGAGGCTGGAGAGATGGTTCAGTGGTTAAGAGCACATACTGCTCTCACAGAGGACATGAAGTTGGTTCACAGCACTGAGGCAACTATTTCACATCTGCCCAGAAACACAGCTCCGGAGGATCCAACACCCAGTTTTGGCCTTGCCAGACCTTGCACTCATGCAGCATGTAACCTTATTTTGATTTTTTTTCCCCCTTAGAGACAGAGTTTTTCTGGTTATCCTGGAACTTACTCGGTAGACCAGTCTGGCCTCGAACCCAGAAATCCATCAGCCTCTGCCTCTCGAGTGCTGGGATTAAAGGTGTGTGCCACCACAACCTAGCTTGTATTTTGATTTTTATAGAGACTCAAAGTTAAAAGGATACCTTGATTCTCAGAGAAAACTTTGAACTTAGAATTTTGAACAATGCTATAACTGTTAGGACTTAGAGGATCCTCAGGGGTGGACTAAAACATTCTGAATTATGAGATGAACATGAGATATAAGGACCAGGAGTAAAATATGGTTTAAAGTGATGTGTGTGAGTGACAAGCTGACTTGTGGCAGCTAATTTTGATTGACAGTTCCCTAGATTTAGAAATACTTGGGGCCTTGATGCTGTATGCCTTTGGATATGACAATGAGGAATTCTCTGAAGTAGTTTAATTGAAAGGGAAAGGCCCGCCCTGAATGTGGGCAGCTCCATCTTTCGAATCAGAGGAGAAAGCTGAGAGCAGCCATTCCTCTTCTTTGTTTCCTTCCTGGGCCCACAAGCCAAGCTGCTTCTCCTGCCTTGCCTTCCCCATCATGACTAGAGGGATTCATCTCACTGTGGGACAAAGGAAACTTTCGTTCCCTTAGGGGAAAGTTGGTTGTGGAAAAAGTACAGGAAAAGAACCAGTTACATCACGATGACAGATTGTTCTCTGTGCTTACGTGTGCTGCACCTTACTCATCTCTCACTGAACTTACGATTGATTTCAACAGGGTGTCAAGAGTTTGGGAAAACGTCACATCATTTGGAGTTTGGATGTTACTATGTAGACACATTGTATGAAAATTCATAACATAAAATAAGCCACAAACTTGCAAGCACAACAATGGATTTATGATGGTGTGTGAAAGTCTACGTCTTGTAAATTAAGGAATTTTCTTTCTCTCCTAAAGAGAACATCTCCTTCTGATGAGGATGTCCAGAGGACTGTGTAGCTTCCTGAGCTAAGGAGTCTCTGCTCCCCTGAGAACAACATCCATCTCTTCTGATAAAGAAGCCCCATCCAAGCTAAATCCTCAGATTCAGAAAAGCCCTGCATCACCCGTAATAGTGGGCTTTTCCACCAGTGCCCAAGTTCCCAAAATAAAGACTCTGAAACTGAATTATTTATGAACCCAGGCCTAAGCCAAAGCTTTGACTCATTCCCACTAGTTTGGAACTACTTATTCAATTGTCCTACTTATTCTATTCTAAGTCCTGCTGCATAGCTAGTTACCTCTCCTCAGATTCAGGTGACCAACTCCATCAGTGTTCAGGGAGAATCTCCTTCACACAGACCTGACTTTATCCCAGGATCTTCTCTCCCAGCTGGAACTCCCATCCCTATTTCCTGCCTAAGCTAATGAGCCAATAGGTTTTTTATTGACAGGTGATACTTTCCATTCAATACACAAGAGATTCTCTCTATATCCACCAACTACTTATTCTCAGAAAGCCCACCAAAATCCTTGCCTCAACGCCTGCTTGTCCCCACTGGTGGTTAACCTTGATCGCCTGGCCAAGTTGCTCTCTGCTAAGTTCATTTTCTCATGAGCAGTTGAGTAGTATTTTGTGAGAAATGTTCATGGCTATGCTACTGTTCTATTCTTCTGTGTGCTGTTTTTTGTCACCCTGATGCAAAGTAGAGTCACCTGGTAGGGGGGAACCTGAAATGAGGAAATGTTTTCATCAAATCAGTTTGTAGGCTTATCTGTGTGGTATTTTCTTGATTGATCCAGCCCACTGTGGGCAATGTCACTCTGAGGCAAATGGTCCTGGGAGGTACAAGAAAGAAGCTAAATGCTTTGTGGTCAGGATAGACTTTAACCAGTCCTGATCCTGGGCTAGAAGTCAAATGGCCTCTGGAGGGCAGAAAAGCACCACAGGATTGGTTGTCAATTGAGCCCTTGTGACTTTGGTTGTGAGCAATGTTCATTTGTTAAACTTCTGGACCTCCTGAAAGGCCAACTGACCTCCATAGTGTTTACTAAAGTGGAAAGAGAAGGAGTATCATGTCTGGAGCCGAAGTAAGAAGAGTTAAATGGCATTTACCTAATCTAAATGTAGACTTTGACTCTGTTCCTTATGGTCCACAAGCCTTGGGTTTCCAGTGAGTGAGTTTACTAAGAATACACAAGCAAGAGTGAAAGAACACAAGAGCAAGCTCTGGATTAGACACTTCCACCATTCAGCAGAACACACTGGGGCGCTCCAGGGTCCTGGATTCACAAAGAGAGTGTGTAAAGAGGGTAGTTTAACAATACAACCATTTAACAAAATAACAACAGCAAGTTCTGCCCTAGTATCTATAACTGCCCCAGCCATGGGTTTCTGACCAGGTTTAAGTGTCAGGCATGAATTTCCTCCTGTGGAGCCAGCCTCCAATTCAGCTGGAAACCAGTTGGTTACACCATAACAGTCATGCCACTATGGCAACTCTCTCCTGGCAAGTTGGTATCGTAATAGCATTTGGGTTCCATGCTGGATACTATCACTGATGTCTTTTTTCCCCCTAACAATCTGAATAGTACCTTCTGATATTAGGCATGTTAGCCAGAAGAGAGAAAGTTTCCAAAATGGTTTGAAATTGATTTCTCTATATCTAATAGTCAAATTGTGTGTGGTATCTTCAGCAACAGTATCATAGTTTCCTTTCTCTTGAAGTGATAAAATACTCCGACCCAAAGCAACTTAGAGTAGTAATGAGTTTATTTCATCTTACACTTCTGTAACAGTCCATCCTTGAAGGAAGACAGGACAGGAACTCAAGACAGGAACCTGAAGCAGAAATCATGGAAGAATATTGCTTTTGGGCATGCTCTTTGGTTTGTTCACTGGCTTATGTTTAGCTAACATTTTTAGATAGTCCAGAACCTTCTGCCTAGGGATGGTCCTGCCCAAAGTGGGCTGGAAACTCATGCACCAGTTAGTAATCCAGATAATCCTACACGTACACACACACACACACACACACACACACACACACACACACACACACAGAGGGAAATTTGATCTAGGTAATTTCTTTCTTAACTGAGGCTTTCCTCTCAGGTGACTCCAGGCTGTTGTTAAGGTGACAATTAAAGTTAACTAGGACAAAGGTCTTGTCCTGTAGTGATAGTGAACAACTATAAACGATGAGATCAGCTTGTGTTGTTTTGAAGGCCTCTGGAGCTTCTCTGACAAATAACATATAGGGAGGCTCAGAAAGACGAATGCTGTATGTTCTCTCTCATTCATAGATCCCAGCTTCAAAGCTTTTGTGTGTTTAATGTGGAGCACAAGAGCAAGCCAGGAAAGTAGAGAGGGGCTGGGGTGGGGGTTGGGGTCTAGGTGCACTGATGAAAGGAGGATGGTAGCTTGTGGGTACTGAAAATCCGATTCCTGAATTTCGTTTTGTTATCTGTCTTCTGGGAGAAGCATTGGCCACCAATGCAGGTGTTGCCGTTGGAATTCCTTTACATTGTCTTCTTTCTAAATTCGGTTACTAACTACTGAGTTTTTTCCTTCCTTTCTTCTTTTTCTTTTTCTTTTTCTTTTTCTTTTTCTTTTTCTTTTTCTTTTTCTTTT
>JANHMN010000001.1:198239604-198344573 GCA_030674055.1 Rhabdomys pumilio | reverse complement strand
ACAGAGAGACAGAGATAGAGACAGAGAGACACAGAGAGACAGAGAGACACACACACAGAGACAGAGAGACAGAGATAGAGACAGAGACACAGAGAGATTGTAGGTAGCAAAGATGGAGGGGTGGAGGCATCCAAGCCCTTTAAAATAGAAGCATCAGATACTGGGTATAGCTTCAAAATTTGATGTTTGCTCTGATGGGTTTGGTCTTGCTTTGGCCAACCTTTCCTCATTATGTTCTCATTGCTCTATTTTAGGATGGGAATGAACATAATATAAATATATATTTAAATAGGAGGGCCACAGTTAGGATATTTCCTTGAGTCTCAGAAGAGACCTGGGACTTTTGAACAGCATTAAGACTGTGAAGATCTCTGGGGAGTTTTGTAGCTAGACTAAACATGCTTGTATCATGACATGGCCATGAGCCTCGAGGCCAGGGAATGGAATGTGACAGTTTCAATGAGAAATGTCTCCTGTAGGCTCACACATTTGAACACTGGGACCCCAGTTGGTGACACCGTCATGGGAGGTTCTGTCATGGGAGGAGATGCAGTGTTGGAGGAATTACATCACTGGGGCTGG
This sequence comes from Rhabdomys pumilio, assembly GCA_030674055.1. Taxonomy (NCBI): domain Eukaryota; kingdom Metazoa; phylum Chordata; class Mammalia; order Rodentia; family Muridae; genus Rhabdomys; species Rhabdomys pumilio. Next base: position 198,343,991 of record JANHMN010000001.1, on the reverse strand, counting down.
GCTGTCAGGGTTTATGGTCTTACCCTACTTCCTGTTCTGTTTGTTTCCTGTGTGAGGATGAAAACTGTGCTCAGCCAGCTTTGTCCTCCTGCCTAGTGCCATACTTTCTCTAACTCAATGGACTCTGTTTCTCTGGAATCAGATGCCAAAGCAAACCCTGTCTTCCTTAAGTTGCTTTTGACCAGGTCATTCTATCACAGCTTATTCTACAACAGGAAAAGTCACCAACATATCTTTCAACTCCTTTCTATGTAAAAAGTAGTGACTCTTTAAGAAGATATGCCTATCCTATTTTCCTTAAGCCTGGCCTTGAATAAACTGTCTCTGTAACAGAGGTGTCAGTGCAGTTAACCTGGAGCCAAATTGTCTTTTCCCCAGGGAAGGGATGGCTAAACTATCTCATAGTCAAATTCTGACATCTTCTGCTATGTGTCCCAGGGTTTACTACAAATTGCAAGCCAGCCTCAGATATGGGGAGTGTAAGGTTGTTGTGGGGAGGGGTTGAAAGAAAGTTGGTGAGTCAAATTGTCCTTCAGGAAAGAGCTTTATTAATGTGGTCTCAACTGGCAGGCGGACAGGCAGCGTAGCATGACAGGGGTACAACCGTGCTCTATAAAATGGCATTTTAACTACGTATCATAAGCACAAGGGCTAAGAAGAGGAAAAAGATGCCCAGGAAGAAAATAAGACACCTGAGAGCATAGGTGGGCTTCCTTCAGAGAGAGAGAATGGTCCTGCACTGTTACAGTGGACTTGTGTAGGACTGTGGATGAAGTTCCTGTAGAGAAGGTGAACTTCTCATTGAGTGCTCTACAAGGTTGGTGAACTGACTAGAGCTTCAGTGACTGGGATGGTGCAGGTTTAGAGCTTAATGGTACTGTGTCCTGGGCTATCTTTAGCACCATTAACAGCCAAATGTTGTCTGCCTCTGTGCCTGGCCTAGTAGCCTTGTGATTATCTCCTGAAGAGTTTTGGAATGCATTAATAGATTCCCAGCTTCCATCAGTCAAAAGCTAAGAATGTCACCAGATAACATCTGAGGCCTATAAAAGAGATTTCCCCAGGTGGCTGCAACCTACCTACCCAATGTACCCACCAATGTATTTAAAGAGTTTTTCGTCCCTTTACTATTAAAAACTTCATGGAACAGCTATCCCCTGGGAATATGGAATTCAGGGTAACCAAAATCTGCGACCCTGGGCATGGTCACTCATATTTGGTTACAGAATGAATTACACTTCTTCCCTTTTGAGACAATGGTGCTTCTTGCATGGACAGGACATTTTTTGGGTTGAAGCTATTATTTTCAAAAGGTCACTAAGGAACCTAAATGAGGGCACAGGGAGGTTCCTGGTGGGATAACAACAGATAAACTAAAACAATTCCAGGAAGGTAGGACATATTTGCTAAAAACCAAGTTAATGTCTCAAGAGTCTTAGGAAATGTCTGGGAAAGGAGTGGGGGTCCTCCCTTAGGTTTTAAGCCTTTGCATTATTTTAACATAAACCTGAGAAGCAATATTCTGTGTCCAGTCTTTACAGTGCATGTCAATTGTTGGAATTCTTGTTCTTCAGCTGGAGAGAGGCTTCAACCAACTCTGAGGGAAGGGGCTTCTCTCCCTTTCCATGTTCCCATAATATCTCTGCTCTTTCTACCCTGCCTCAGAAGCCTCCCCCTGCTCCTTCTAACAGTGCTCACTCAGGCTCCTCCTCTTTTGTGCCCAGAAATAGCAAGGCCGCAGCTCATTCTTCAGTCTCCCTGCAGGCCTTCTTTCTCTGTGCTGTAGAAGGAACAAGGTTACATGGTGCTCTGGCTATGTGCATCCAAGAAAGGTCCACAGATCATTAAAGCCCAAGGTTTTCTCTTTTTCAGCCAGAGAGGGGTATTCATTCCACTTGAATAGAGGCATGAAGCTCCTTTTTAGACCAGAGCTAGCTATTTTACAGAAAACAAAGGAGTTATACATTAGCATGGGGTAACTGGCTTTTCTGGGAGGCTACCTAACAATGACTAGAGACAATGGTATAATTATAAGCCACACTGTTAAAAGATGCCTAGTTCACACACAGTCTCTGAACAAAATTTTGCTACGCCTTGGGAAAGAGAATTAAACTGGCCTGTGGGTCTAATGAGGGGCCTGCTTTGTTCTTTCTCTCCCAGTGCTTTGGAAAGGCTTCCCCTTTACCCAGACTCTGGCCTTTGCCAGCGCTGTTCCCACAGTCAGGGGCACCTCCCTCCTTTCTTTTGCTTATCTTCTCTGGCTTTGCCTTCACTGCGGACTTCATTCCTCCTGGCTGAACTTCGGTTTCTTTTCATCTTCAGGCTTTCCTGGGATCTGCTGACTGTGAACACTCACTTTGGCACCCACCGTGCTGCTCACACTGTTCGCCACTTGCACGTGTGTGTGTGACCTTTGTAGAAATGAGCTACTTGAGCATTCAAAGTATTCTTGTATTCTGCCTCCTAACATAGGCCTTCTAACATAGACCACAGCAACATGGTCTTCTCAAACTAATGAGTTACTGAATGTGTGATGAAAACCAGCCCTCACTTCAAAGTGAGGCATACTTCATCACAGAGCCTGGGAACACAGGTTTAGATCACCGGAAGTTCTACATTTCTACATAGAAGCACTTTCATGAAGTATTTACAGGAACTGAACAAAAAAAGTTATGAATCAATAGGTAGCCTTTAATCCCAGCACTCAGGAGGCAGAGGCAGATGGATCTCTGTGAGTTCAAGGCCAGCCTGGTCTACAGAACAAGTTCCAGGACACGCAGGGAAACCCCATCTTGAAAAACAAAAACAAACAAAACAAAACAAAATTATGAATCAAGATACTTTTCAAACACATTGGTGGGTATGTCAGCCATTCTTACATGACCGATTGTCTCTCTCTAATGCAGTTTCTAGGTCCCATCCTTCTCCCCTGAGTCATGGCGATTCTCTGTCTCCTCTTGCCTAGTTCCTAGCCCATGCAAATCTAAAGGTCCTGCCCCATCTCCTTTTGCCCAGCCATTGGCCACTGGCATCTTTATTGATCAATCAAAAAACCAATTGAGGACAAGGACCTTCACAGATTCTCGATTAAATCAAAGCATTAGAACCAATTCCCAACAGAACTGTTATATGCCCTAGACACTATCTGAGAGGCTATTGGAGCCTTTTTTGGTGGAATTTGCTAATAAGCAAATTCCAAAAGTTTGCTTGATTATTTATTTATTTAAAATCTATTAGTCACAGGATGTTAGGTTTGACTTTATCAGTTAGTCATGATACAGAGGTAAACAACAAAGAATGGTTATTTAGGGGGCTAAAAAAAGATAGTCCAAGACATATTGTAATTAGGCTATGGACCTGCAACAATACAAGCTTTCCAGTCACTGAAGTTCTAACCAATCAGCCTTTGCATGCACAGGTGTATTCTGAGTATGTGATAAATGGTTAGATAATGTGGAGGCCATTACGGCACCAAGTGCCTTAGGGAATAAGTAGCTTATAGTATAGTAGCTTGAGTCAATAAAGGAGTTGGTGGGCAATGGAGGCACTTACCTTCTAAATCAGGAGAATAAGAATGGATACAACATCTCAGATAGCATGTGTAGATTATGCTTGGGAAGGTATTTCCATTTATTTATTTATTTATTTATTTATTTATTTATTTATTTATTTAAAATCTATGTCTATGGTGTATGTCTATGGTTTGGGTAAGTTTCTTGTGAGCAGTTTCCTGGGATGTATTTAAAACTTACAAAGGAGAGAAGTCTAGAGTGGCTGGTGGATGCCTCTGTAGGTCAATGCAAGTGTCTGGGTACATAGTAATTTCTGTTTATGCAATCTCTGCAATGCAGATAAAGGCAGTGTTGGTCTAAGCTTTGTGTGTGTGTGTGTGTGTGTGACAACTCTGAGGTGCTGGGTTACAGCATCCAAGAGCTCCCAGTTTGGGATTCCCAGACAACGCTTGTTAATATTCTGCAGTTGGAGTCTGGCTCTCCTTTCCTGTCTTCTATTAGTTGCCTTTATTCTGTCAGGTCAGGGAGAAGGAAGTACAGAAAAAAGAATAAGAAACTCAGTAGCAACATGGACTGTGTTTACTAAGGAAAAGACCCATGGAGGGGTCTCCAGAGAAGAATAGCAGAGCCCACGCATTGGCTGCTTGTAGGCTAGGGTAGCTTTGGGGCAGGGAAGGGAAAGGGGTGCTAAGTTTCCTTTCTTGGCCCTTGCTTGGCTGTTGCTCGGGGTAGCTGGGGAACGCAGTAAGTGGTGAGTTAACCCTTTGTAAGAGTCCATGATTAGCTGAAAAATTACCCCCTTAGACACAAATAGTATGTAAATGCAAAGAGTGTTTTATTCTGCAGAAGTCTAGCATGCTGGGGTCTCCCATTACCAAGACAGAGACAACCAAGTGAGCTTGGAGTCTCCATTTGAAGTACATTGTAATTCTGGGATAGATGAGCTTTATCTTACTCTATCTGTAAGGACATTCCATTTCCAGGGTGAGGGGGCTGGCTGGAAACTGCTGACCCATTGTCCTTGCTTCAGGCCAGGTGGTGGGGCAGTTTCTGATGAGCTGTCTGAAGCCTGGGTTTTTAGGTCTAATCTCCTGAACTGCCAATTTGAAGTCTATTATGGAGTCAGCCTGTCTCATCAGATTGTCAAGTGATTTATAAACCTCTGTATTATCATAGATTTTCTGGAGTTACTGTGAGTCACAGAGTCCAGAGAAGCACTGTATGTTAGTTTCAGGGACTGCCATTAATTAACCAGTATGGAGGGGCGAATGTTACGAAATGGGCTTTAGTTGGAATTTCCTGTGTAAGTGATTGAAAGAATCAAAGCAGAAACTAGAGTTTTCAGTCTCTGGAAAAGAAGTTAAAAAACGAGTGAACCCATTTGTTAAAACTTTGTGATTGTTTTGAGAGAAAGAAAATAGAAGTCTAAAACAAAATGCGAGTTAGTCTCAGAAACCCGGGACAAATGGCTGACTGAGGTGCCTATCACTTACACAGGAAATTCCAACTAAAGTCCCTTCCTTTCTCTTTCTTCCTAGAGGACTGGAAGCAGGAGCCCGAGGGGGGTTGGGGGAAGGAAGAAAGGAAGAGAGAAAGAAAGAAAGAAAGAAAGAAAGAAAGAAAGAGCTGAGTCAAACGGACAGACAACCTAGTGGGATCTGGGAGATTTCTCACTGACCCTCTGCAAACACTGCCGGAAACTAACTGGCAGGAAAGCATTAGCCATGGCCACGCCATTTCGTAACATTCAGGCCAGAAGAGGGCACCAGATCTCATTATAGATGGTTGTGAGCCACCATGTGGTTGCTGGGAATCAAACACAGGAAGAATAGCCAGGACTCTTAATCTCTGAGCCATCTCTTCAACCATAATTTCTAACTTTAAGTTAAGCTGCTTTCAATTCCTTTTACCCATGTTTTGGTAATTTAGATTTTTAAAAGAATATCTCCTTCTGGGGAGATATCTCAGTTGATACAGTACTTGCAAGAGGACTTAAATTCAATCCCTAGAAGCCATATAACAAAGCAATTGTGATCCCAGATCTGGGGAGCAGAGACAGGTGGATTCCTGGAGGCTTACTGGTTAGCCAGCTTACTTAGTAAACTTTGGCTACTGAAAGATCCTGTCTTTAAAAAATTATATGTATACTTTAATATATATATATATATAATGTGGACAGTACTTGAGTAACCCCTTCCACAGGGTAGGGGAGGAAGAGGGAGAGGCACAAATGCTTAAATACACACATAAACAAGCAAACACACATACAGAGGCACAAATGTGTGTGCACACACACTCCTAGAAAACAAAGATGAATGTCTCTACCTATTTTTTTGTAGTTCAGAAATTAAGAGTGGTTGTAAAATTTTATCAAATGACTTCCTAGTACCTATTGATAAAATCACACTGTTTTCATTTAATTTGATATTTTCTTAGATTACGGTGCTAGGTTTTCTGACAGGGAATCACTTGCATTCCAGGAATAATCCTTTACAGTTCATGTTATGTTTTTGCATCTTTTTGATAAATACTAGATTTCTTAGCACTTATGTTTGAATTTTCCCTTGTGTTTTTCAGCAAGCTTGGAAAATGTCTATTCTTTCTTTTTAAACCCCTTTCCTCATTTCTCCCCTCCCCATAAACACCTATCCCATCACTCCTCCTCCTTTTTGCTTTTATACCATTTTAATTACATGCAAGTATTAAGGTCAGTTCTAGGTTGAAGAACTAGCAATACAATAGATGCAAATAGTCAAGGAACAAGCAAGACAATAAACACAAACAGTCAGAGAACAAGCAAGGCAAATAAAGTCTCACGATCACTATTTCTAAGGGCTTATCAGGATGACCAAAATATCTGAGTCTATTTCTCTGTCCTAGCCCAAAGTCATTTTTATGCCTGAAGCCTACTTCTTTGTTCTAGCCTAAGATTTATATTCCTGCCTGAAATTACTTTTTTGTTCTAGCCTACTGTCAGCCCATTTCCTTGTCCTTGGCCAATATCAGATTCCTGCCAGGCAGCCCCAAAAGCTCTCCATATCTCTCCCTTTTTTATTTCATAAACAAAACTGTCTTAGGTCGTTCTGACAAGAATGCCTTCCTTACAGGTTGTGGAATATGCATTATCAAAAGCAATGCATTTCTGTCTTAGGTTGGTAAGGCTCTGAACAGAATCTTACCAGTCCTTGGCTTGCCAGCCTGTTAAATCAATAACTCTGTCTGGGGGTTCATTTTCAGTTTCAAGCCATATACTTTGACTGCCAACATGTTGACAGTCAACATGTTGGCAGTCAAAGTATATCTTCATCATAATGGGCAGGATAAAATTATTCCCAGGACAAAAAGGGCTAGCATGATCAAGCTGTATATGCCATTCTTGAAGCTTGATCAAAATGGAAATACTTACCTCAGGCCATGAATAATTATATTAGCAGTATCTGTAGCATCAAAGCTCAGCAGAGCAGCATTCTTTAAGTTCATAATCTCACCATGTAAAGTTAAAACATTCAGAGACCTGTTAGAATTTTGCCAAATACCCTGCAGTGTCTTTAAGCTTTTTCCTAATTATAATGACTTTCATTGTAAATTTTAGAAGTAACACAAATCCATTGGTATTTGGCATAACACTCAAGATGGCTCCTTACTCTTAAACTCTGAACCTCCTTCCAAGAATTTGAATAGGATAAAGAGCATCAGTCCATTGTTCCAAACACCTATCTAAATCCTCTTGTATACTTAACACATTAGTAACGTTTTTTTTCTAAATGATTAACAAAAGTAGCTGTCTCAACTTCTTGTGTCAAAGCAATTGCAGAAACAGTGGTGCCAGCAATTAATGTAATTAAAGCTGTTATGCCAGCAATAATCAAGCCCACTATCCTCTCCTCTTGCTTCTGCTTAAAGCCTGACTCACTTCTTCCAGTACTTGCAAGCTTTTCTTCAGAATACCAAGGTCCTATAATACTCAGGGCAATAAAAGAAAAGCTGGTTGATAGACCTTCATAACCGACATGCCAGGTTTCAACACACTAACACAATTAGAAAGTGTATAATCAATACAACTTACATTAAATACTGTAGAAGAAGCAAAAGTAATTTTAACATGACAATTAAAAGAGCCTTAACACATGCACTAACAGTTGTTTGAAATCCAGATTCTGTCCCAACTTTATCTCTTGCTAACATAACATCATAGAGAACTGCAGCTAACTTCCAAATATGTCTCTGAAAATGTCCAGAACCAGCCTTCCAAATGAAGACTGTTATTTCCAATGCTGGATTGATTTCTAGACCAGTCCATGATTGAGTCCAAATAGCTAGTCACCTTTAAGAAAAATACGAGTCATTATAACTTCTCTTTTTGATTCTCTGTCCCACAAGGTCTAAAAACTTGAGGCAAGGCGGCTTGTCCCATCTAGAATATAGGAAAGCAAAGGTAGGCCAGGAACATTGTGCAATACAGCTTCCCAGTCACCCTTGTCAGGGCACTCAGCAAGCTCACAGGTCAGCATTATTCTTTGTCCCAGCATCAGCATGTTTCAACAATCACTCTGGCAGCTACCATGCTCCTTCAGCATCCTGTAGAAAAAACACAAATGTGCCCTCTTCCTCATATTAGATACCTGGTCAGGATCATGCCATTTGCCAGTAAGTGGATCCTTCGTTTTCATCTAGGCATAAGTATGCCTAGTTGTAGAGTGCCATAGACACTCAGCAGAAAGTTTCTTGGCATCCAAATTTTTTAAAAATAAAAGAGCATGATTTAAATAAATTTGTAGTATATGGGGATATACTTTCCATTTTTTTTATTTTATAAAGATATTGTTTTAAAGTTTCATGGACCCTTCCACAATACCTTGCCCTTGAGGATTATAAGGAATTTCCATAATATGGGTAATACTAAATTGTTGACAAAAAGACTCAAATGCTTGACTGCAATGGCCAGTTCCATTATCTGTTTTTTTTTTGTTTGTTTTTTTTTTCTTTTTTTGGATATTTTATTTATTTACCTTTCAGATGTTATCCCCTTTCCCCCATTCCCCTCCTCCAAAACCTCTTATCCCATACCCCTCTTCTCCTGCTTCTATGAGGGCATGTCCCCACCCATTTACTCATTTCCGTCTCCCTGCCCTCGAATTCCCTCACACTGGAGCATCCAGCCTTCATGGGACCAAGGCCCTCCTCTCCTACTGATGCTCGACAAGGCTATCCTCAACTACATGTACAGCTGGGGCCATGAGTCCCTCCATGTGTGTTCCCAGGCTGGTGGTTTAGATTCTGGGAGCTCTTGTTGGTTGGTATTGTTGCTCTCCCCATGGGGCTGCAAGCCCCTTTAGCTCCTTCAGTCTTATCTCTAACTCCTCCATTAAGAACCCTGTGATCAGTTCAATGATTAGCTTCGAGTATCTGCCTCTGTATATGTCAGGTTCTGGCAGAGCCTCTTAGGAGACAGCTATATCAGGCTCTTGTCAGCATGCACTTCCTAGTATCTACAACAGTGTCTGCATTTGGTGACTGCACATGGGATGAATCCTCAGGTGGGGCAGTCTCCAGACTGTTCTTCTTCCAGTCTCTGCTCCATACTTTGTCTCTGTAGTTGCTCCCTTGAGTATTTTGTTACACCTTCTAAGAAGGACTGAAACACCAACACTTTGGTTTTCCTTCTTCTTGAACTTCATGTGATCTGTGAATTGTATCTTAGGTATTCTGAGCTTTTGGGCTAATATCCACTTATCAGTGAGTGTATACCATATGTGTCCTTTTGTAATTGGGTTACATCACTCAGGATGATAGTTTCCAGTTCCATCCATTTGCCTAAGAATTTTTCAAATTCATTGTTTTTAATAGCTGAGTAGTACTCCATTGTGTGAATGTACCACATTTTCTGTATCTATTCCTCTGTTGAAGGGCATCTGGGTTCTTTCCAACTTTTGGCTATTATAAATAAAGCTGCTATGAACATAGTGGGGCATGTGTCCTTGTTATATGTTGGAATATCGTTTGGGTATATGCCCAGGAGTGGTATAGCTGAGACCTTAGGTAATACTATCTTCAATTTTCTGAGGAACCATCAGACTACTTATCAAAGTGGTTGTACCAGCTTGCAATCCCACCAACAATGGAGGAGTGTTCCTCTTTCTCCACATTCTCTGCTATCACCTGAGTTTTTGATCTTAGTCAATCTGACTGGTGTGAGGTGTAATCTAAGGGTTGTGGTTTTATTTTTTATTTTTTATTGGATATTATATTTACATTTTAGATCTTATCCCCTTACTCCATTCCCCTCACCACCCAGGAACCTTTTATCCCATCCCCACTTCTCCTGTTTTTATGAAGATGTGCCCCACCTACCTCCCCACTCCCCTAAGGGTTGTTTTGATTTTCATTTCTCTGATGATGAAGGATGTTGAACATTTCTTTAGGTGATTTTTGACCATTTGAGTTTCCTCAGTTGAGAATTCTTTGTTTAGCTCTGCACCCCATTTTTAATAGGGTTATTTGGTTGTCTAGAGTCTAATTTCTTGAGTTCTTTGTATATATTGGATATTAGCCCTCTATTGGATATAGGATTGGTAAAAATCTTTACCCAATCTGTTGGTTGCCATTTTGTCCTATTGACACTGTCCTTTGCCTTACAGAAGCTTTGTAATATGAGGTCCCATTTGTCAATTCTTGATCTTAGAGCATAAGCCATTGGTGTTCTGTTCAGGAACTTTTCCCCTGTGTCCATGTGTTTGAGGTTCTTCCCCACTTTCTCTTCTATTAGTTTCAGTGTATCTGGTTTTATGTGGAGGTCCTTTATCTACTTGAAATTGAGCTTTGTACGAGGAGATAAGAACGGATCTATTTGCATTCTTCTACATGCTGACCTCCAGTTGAACCAGCACCATTTGTTGAAGATGCTGTCTTTTTTCCACTGGACAGTTTTAGCTCCTTTGTCAAAGATCAAGTGACCCTAGGTGTGTGCGTTCATTTCTGGGTCTTCAATTCTATTCCATTGATCTCCCTGCCTGTCTCTGTACCAATACCATGCAGTTTTTTTTTTTTTTTTTTTTTTTTTTTTTTTTTATCACTATTGCTTGTAGTACAGCTTGAGGTCAGGGATGGTGATTCCTCCAGAATTCCTTTTATTATTGAGAATAGTTCTCCTATTCTGTGTTTTTTTTTTTTTTTTTTTTTGTTATTCCAAATGAATTTGCAAATGGCTCTTTCTAACTCTATGGAGAACTGAGTTAGAATTTTGTTGGGGATTGCATTGAATCTGTAGATTGCTTTTGGCAAGATGGCCATTTTTATTATATTAATCCTGCCAATCCATGAACACGGGAGATCTTTCCATTTTCTGAGATCTTTGATTTCTTTCTTCAGGGACTTGAAGTTCTTGTCATACAGATCTTTCACTTGCTTAATTAGATTCACATCAAGGTATCTTATATTATTGTGACTATTGGGAAGGGTGTCATTTCCATAATTTCTTTCTCAGCTTGTTTATCTTTTGAGTAGAGGAAGGCTACTGATATCTTTGAGTTGATTTTACATCCAGCCACTTTGCTGAAGTTGTTTACTAGGTTTAGGAGTTCTCTGATGGAAGTTTTAGGGTCACTTAAGTATACTACCATATCATCTGCAAATAGTGATATTCTGACTTCTTCCTTTCCTATTTGTATCCCTTTGACCTCCTTCTGTTGCCTGATTGCTGTAGCAGCATATTTTCCCTGCAAGTTGGAAGGAGCTAAAGTGGGAGGAGTAAGGAGAGGAAAAGGAGGTGTAAGGAGAAGAAGAGGAAGAGGAAGGAGAGGAAGAGTGAGGGGGAGGGTGGTAGGCACCATAAATGATCATGTATGTACTGAGAGCAGTCCTGTGTAACAACTTATATCTAGGTTAGTTAATTGGCAAACACCTCCAATTCTGTGGGCATCTTGATACTGAGCATTACCAAACATATAAAGCCTTTAGATAATCATTAAGCATTGGAGTCTCATTTTCTACCTGTACTGAGAGGATGGCAGGATGTTCTGGGCACTGCCCAGCCTTGTGGAGACAGCTGGGAAGATTGGCAGAACCACTTCCCAGGCTGGCGTCTGGTGGGTGGCAGGGCCCATGTCTCTGGCCAACTGAGCCTGGGGACTGAGCCGGCAGCCTGAGCCGTGGTAACAGCGAGAACATGTTGCTGCTTGTGACCTCAGGCCTAGCCTAGTCGGGAACATGGCAGCTCTGTAACTACAAGCCAGAATGGGTGCCGTCGTCTTAAATTATTACTGCAACAAATTGCTCTGGCTAGGACTAGGACTACTATATTGAATAGGTAGGGAGAGAGTGGGCAGTCCTTGATTTTAGTGAGAATGCTTCAAGTTTTTCTCTAGTTTGATGTTGGCTACTGGTTTGCTGTATATTGCTTTTTACTATGTTTAGGTATGGGCTGTGGAGTCCAGATCTTTCCAAGACTTTTACCATGAAGGGATGTTGAATTTTGTCAACTGCTTTCTCAACATCTGGTGAGATGATCATGTGGTTTTTTTCTTTGAGTTTGTTTATATAGTTGATTACGTTGATGAATTTCCATATATTGAACCATCCCTTCATTCCTGGGCTAAAGCCTACTTGATCATGATGGATGATTGTTTTGATGTGTTCTAGGATTCAGTTTGTGAAAATTTTATTGCGTATTTTTGCATCAATATTTACAAGGGAGTTTGGTCTGAAGTTCTCTTTCTTTGTTGAGTCTTTGTGAGTTTTAGGTATGAGCGTAATTGTGACTTCATGGAATGAATTGGGTAGTGTTCCTTCTGTTTCTATTTTGTGGAATATTTTGAAGAGAATTGGTATTAGATCTTCCTTGAAGGCCTGATAGAATTCTGCACTAAGACCATCTGGTCCTGGGCTTTTTTTGGTGGGGAGACTTTTAATGACTGCTGCTGTTTCTTTAGGGGTTATGGGACTGTTTAGATGGTTTATCTGCTCCTGATTTAACACTGGTAACTGGTATTTGTCTAGAAAATTGTCTATTTCATCCAGATTTTCCAGTTTTGTTGAGTATAGGCGTTTGTAGTAGGATCTAAAGATTTTTTGAATTTCCTTGGTTTCTATTGTTTTGTCTCCCTTTTCAGTTCTGATTTTATTAATTTGGATACTGTCTTTCTGCCCTCTGATTTGTCTGGCTAAGGGTTTATCTCTCTTGTTGATTTTTTCAAAAAACCAACTCCTGGTTTTGTAGATTTTTTGTATAGTTCTTTTTGTTTCTATTTGGTTGATTTCAGCTCTGAGTTTGATTATTTCCTGCCAGCTACTCCTCTTGGGTGTATTTGCTTTTTTTTGTTCTAGAACTTTCAGGGTGTGTTGTCAAGCTGCTAGTGTATGCTCTCTCCAGCTTCTTTTTGTAGGCACTTAGAGCTATGAGTTTTCCTCTTAGCACTGCTTTCATTGTGTCCCATAAGTTTTGGTATGTTGTGCCTTCATTTTCATTAAATTCTAAAAGGTCTTTATTTTTTTTTCTTTATTTCTTCCCTGACCAAGTTATCATTGAGTAGAGCGTTGTTCAGTTTCCACATGTATGTGGGTTTTCCATTGTCTTTGTCGTTATTGAAGACCAGTCTTAGTCCATGGTGATCTGATAGGATGCATGGGATTATTTCAATCTTGTATCTATTGAGGCCTGTTTTGTGACCAATTATACAGTGAATTTTGGAGAAGGTACCATGAGGTGCTGAGAAGAAGGTATATTCTATTGTTTTAGGATGAAATGTTTTATAGATATCTATTAAATCCATTTGGTTCATAATTTCTGTTAGTTTCACTGTGTCACTATTTTCTGTCGCTATTTTCTTTTGGGTTTGTTGGAAGATTACTTTTTTGCTTTTTCTAGGATATAATTTTCCTCCCTGTGTTGGAGTTTTCCCTCTATTATCCTTTATAGGGCTGGATTTGTGGAAAGATACTGTGTAATTTGGTTTTGTCATGGAATATCTTGGTTTATCCATCTATGGTAACTGAGAGTTTTGCTGGGTATAGTAGTCTGGGCTGGTATTTGTGTTGTCTTAGGGTTTGTATGACATCTGATCTTCTGGCTTTTATAATCTCTGGTGAGAAGTCTGATGTAATTCTTACAGGGCTGCCCTTATAAGTTACTTGAACTTTTCTTCTTACTGTTTTTAATATTCCTTCTTTGTTTTGTGCATTTGGTGTTTTGATTAAAATGTGATGGGAGGAATTTCTTTTCTGGTCTAGTCTATTTGGAGTTCTGTAGGCTTCTTGTATGTCCATAGGCATTTCTTTCTTTAAGTTAGGAAAGTTTTCTTCTATAATTTTGTTGAAGATCATTTACTGGCCCTTTAAGTTGGGAATCTTTACTTTCTTCTATATCTATTATCCTTAGGTTTGGTCTTCTCATTGTGTCCTGGACTTCCTGGATGTTTTGGGTTAGGAGCTTTTAGCATTTTGCATTTTCTCTGATAGTTGTGTCATTATTTTCTATGGTATCTTCTGCACCTGAGATTCTCTCTTCTATCTCTTGTATTCTGTTGGTGATGCTTGTGTCTATGACTCCTGATCTCTTTTCTAGGTTTTCTGCCTCCAGTGTAGTCTCCCTTTGAGATTTTTTAATTGTTTCTACTTCCATTTTTAGATCCTGGATGGTTTTGTTCAATTCCTTCACCTGTTTGGTTGTGTTTTCTTGTACTTCTTTAAGGAATTTTTGTGTTTCCTCTTTAAGGGCTTCTATCTGTTTACATGTGTTCTGTATTTCTTCGAGGGAGTTATTTATGTCCTGCTTAATGTCCTTCATCATCATCGTGAGAAGTGATTTTGAATCTGAATCCTGGGGTATTCAGGACTTGTTTTGTTGGGATAACTGGGTTCTGATGATGCCAAGTAACCTTAGTTTCTGTTGCTTATGTTCTTGTGTTTGCCTTTTGTGATCTGGTTATCTCTAGTGCTACCAGCACTCACTGTCTCTGACTGGAGTCTGTCTTTCCTGTTATCTTGGTTGTGTCAGAACTCCCCAGAGTCCAGCTGTCTCTGTGATCCTGTGATCCTGAGATCCTGGGTGTAAGAGCTCCTGGGTGTTAGGCTGCCTCTGGGATCCTGAAATCCTGGTGTGACCAATCTTCTGTGATTACATGTTGATCCCGTGATCCTATGTTCTTGGGTGTATTAGAGCTCCCGGAAGTCCAGCCTTCTTTGGGTTTTATGGGATTGGGTGCAAAGCTGATGCTCAAGGTCTGCTCAGTGCACCGGTGCAGATCAGAAGGATCCCGTGTCATTGGCCAGGAGTGAGTTCCTGGGTCCCCATGGGTCTCAGTTAGTTCTTGTTTGGGGTGAGTGTCACTCCCTTGATCCTGGGTGTATTAGAGCTCCTGGGAGTCCAGCCTCCTCTGGGTTTTGGGGGAATGGGTACAGAGCTAATGCTCAAGGTCTGCTCAGTGCACTGGTGCAGACTGGAAGGATGAAAATGTCTGTTTTTTTAAGTTTTAGTTTTAGGTTAAAATGGACTTTGCAAAATGAGTTACATTTACATATATAGAAATATACAGAATTATTTCTATATTTTTATGACAATATAATTTAAATAATATTGAAATTATCTAATCCTGAAAGGATAAGTAAAAATATAGTTGGGGTTCTTTCTTTTGTTAAGTCTTTTATACCCTTCCCAGACTTCATTTTCAGCTGGTGTATCGGGCTGAAACCACTTTTCCCCTCTTAAGTCAGGGTCTTAATAAGTTGCCCAGGTGGCACTCTCTAGCATTCTGTAGCTCAGGCTTGATTGGAATTCAGGATTCTTCTGTCTCAGCATCCTGACTGCTAGATTACAGGGGTATGCACCAAGCCTAGGAAAATGTCCCTTTTTCCAAAAGGAATTTTTTTGTTTCATAGCATTCCATATAAAGTCTTTTGTTTCTATTAATTTTTCTTGAATCTGTATCTATGATGCCAAAATGTAAAGTCTTCCAATTCTTTTCATTTTTTGAATCTGCCACTTATGACTAGTTTTACATAAGAGTTATTCATTGGGTAAACAAAAATATTTATTCACAGAGGTGAACACTATAGGAAAAACAGAAAATAACAAAGTACAAGTAATTTATAGAAAAGATAAAAGGAACAGAAATTGTCAATAAAGATTTTTTTGGTCCAGTGAAATGGTCAGCATATAAAAATATTTCCTGTCAAGCCTGATAACCAGGGTTTGAGCCCTAGAATCCATGTAGTAGAAGAACACCAACTCTTTCATGTTGCCTTCTGACCTCTGTACACACCATTGTATGTGTGTGTGAATGTGCACACATAAAGAAACAGATGTAATCTTAAAACTTTGGGAACATTTTTACAAAGAAAGAAAAAGAAAGGAAAATGCTTTCTTTCCCTGTCACTGGATCTCACTGTGGAGCTCTGGGCTTTGTGTGTGCTGTTGAAGACATTCAGATGAACACACAAAGCACAGAACAGAAGATAATTTAAGTTCATTACAAAGGAAAGTGAAGTGCTCTTGAGGACCGAGAGTGCAGCGAGAGCCAAGGGGACCTACAACATACTCAAAGCACAAGAGCAGAGTAGCCAAGGGGACCATTGCTATTAGGCACACCCACAGGGTGAGAATAGAAAATGACCTAAGGGACACTGTGCTGACCTATCTGTATTTTATGTAGGCTTTGTAATATTTCTAAAGTTTCCAAAAGAGACAGCTTTTCCTCAGAGGCATTTTCTTGTACAGATGATTGACAGGCTCCTTTGGATGACTCTCAGTGAGGGGACAGCGGTATGCCCTTGTTCTTTAGCAGAAGGCTTCTTGCTAGAAAACTGCATTATGGCCTTGTAGGCAGTTCAGACTGTCATGTCTCCACCTAGGGCCAGAGATAAGACTTGAACCTCTTCTTTCTGACCAGTGACCAGAGTCCTACAGTTGGCAGTCTGATAAACTACTAGCTATCTATCAACCCCCTCAAGAGCTAGGACTCTAAACTCACTTAAGAAATGGCCCCTTTGGGATGAAATGGGGCATAAAAGTATTTAGGGTGACCACTTTTGTTGGTTAAGTTTTCATAGGGCTATCAGAAGATGGATCCTTTGAGAACAGAGGAAAAGGTCTAGTGTAGGAATAATTTTTTCCTACCCATTTTAATAAGTGTTCAACCTCCCCTCTAGCTCAACACCCACCAAGGTAGTAGAAAATAAAAGTTATTAGAAAATAGGGGAAGTAGACGTGTTTAGAAATAGTCCTTTGGGGGCAAGTCCAATCTTCATTGTCAGGATATCATCAGTTCAGTCCAGTAGCAAACACCAAATACAAATCAGTAGCTACAGTCCAGTCCTCTTGGCAGTCACCACACACGAACCAGCAAAGGCCAGTTCAATCCAGAAGAAATCCCAAGGCTCACCAACCAGCCAGGGTCTGTAGAAGCAAAAGAACCCATGGGATCATCGTGAGAAGTTCTTTGGTGAGTTTCTCTCTATGGCATCAACACAAGTGGAGATGAGCAGTGCAATATAAGGCAAACCAATACATCCATGTTGTCCCATTGACTGTGGGGTCATATTTATATTCATTTATCACGTGTCCTTTCATGTGTCTGCTATAGCAAAATATCTTTCACCTGTGACTGCTTCAGCAAAACATTCTTTCACACGTCTGCTTTAGCAAAATATCCTTTTACCTGTGTGCTCCAGCAAACTGATTTTCCAAAGTTTCACAAAACTGGCTTTCCAAAGAAACTGGACATTTCCACTTCAGTCTAATGACTAACAAGATCGAGACTAAGTAGAAAGACTAGAAAATTATGGTAACATGGAAGGAAGGCTTGGGGAAACAGGCCCTTCATCCCAGGGTCTGGTCTGCCTTATTGGATGAGAAACTTCAAATTCCCCTGATAGTCCAGACTTCACAGAGAGTTGAAATGTGTTTTCCAAGGACATTTTTTTGAAAACAATAAATAGGCTGTGCTTACTTAGTGCCAAAATGATGTACAACCTTGTACTTCTGGTGTTCCTGTTCATTCCTCAACTTAAACCACATCCCCTATAAATCTACTTTATACCTTTGTTTACAGGAGAACATTCTTTCACTTTTAACCTTGCTATAAGCTTCACTCTTTGGGCAGTGCTGAAAGGGCAATGAATTCTCAGCAACCTTTACAGATGTAACTGGAGAACCACCAAAATCCTATAAATACCTGTTGATATAACACCTAATTACGATTCTGCCTCAAGAAGTCCATATCTAAGCTGGGCTATGTCTTATTCTTTCCTTGAATCTCCCTTTCTGAGCCTAACATCTATGCTAACTTGCCTCTTGGGGGCTGGAGAGACAGTTCAAGGAGTAGGAGCACTTGCTGGTGAAAGCATATGAAACTTGATCAGGGAGCTGGGCATGGCCCCATGTGCATCTAGAACCCCAGTGCTGTAGATGTGGAGGCAGGAGGATCATTGAGGTTTGTGAGCTATCCTAGTTCCAGGGCCAATGAGAGCCTGTCTCAAGGGAATAAGGTAATTTATCATGGAGCTGAAAAAGCTGGCAGTCTGTTTCCCTTACTGATCCAAGCTTTCTTGAAAGCCAAAGAATGGACCCTGTGGTGCAGCCTTAGTAATTTTGTACCTTTTCCTCTTGGCAGAGCTAAATTTTACAAAATTCAAGACCAACAAAGTCTGGGTCTGTTCTTAGCTAGATATTACCATTTGCATGGTGTTTCTTCAAGCAACAGAAAATAAATGAAGTGAATTATATTTGTTTCCCAAGTTCCAATCAAATTACAATGCTATTTACTGAGCAATGATAAATTGTGTACTGATTTTTCTACTTCTTCATTAACCTATAGCCACAAAGCTACAAACTTGAAGATACAAAGATTTAGTTGAAGTCATAGAACATACAAGGATATTGTAAATCTTGGGAACATAAAATCCTAACACAACTACAAATACTGATGCATTGGAAAACTAGTTTTAATTAATTAGTCTTTGATAGTGGGCTAGCTAGGGAGAGAAACTAAGGGCAACAGTAAGAATAGGGATTCTAGCATGCTGTTCTCATTAACTACATCAACAAATCATAACCAGTATGAAGCTGGAGGGGTCAAGGAAAGTACAATCAATTTTCCATGTTTCAAAATATACCCATAATACTTCTAAAGATGATAGGTCAAGGAAAAATCAGGTATATTACTAATGGTAGAAACAATACTTAAAGATGAAATAATAATCATAAGAACAGCCTAGTCACGTGGCATTCCTCATGAAACTTGTAGGAAATTGACTAGGAGATTGTGGGTAAACAAATGGGTGGGGAACTGCAGGGTCTCTGACGCCACACTGTGTGTAGTTGACTGAGAATTCCCTGGGTTTCTCCATCTGGAACTTAGGTCCGGCTGTTCACTAAGGGCCTCTCCACGGTTCCTCATCACGCAACCCCAACACACAAGGAAGTTCTTGGGTTTCCAAAGCTGGTTTATTGGCATGACGGATGGTGGATGGATCTGGATGCACACCCCCAAAACCCAGGGCTGACCTGAGTTAAATAGGGAGAGGAAGAGGGGGGAGGGACTGGGAAGGAATGCTTAATTGGCTCCACCCTCTGGCCTTCAGGTACCTTATTAGTATGTAAATCTCTCTAGGGCCTGGGGCCTGTTTATCATGCCCACCCATGTATGTGACTGAAGGGTGAAGGTGGAATGGAGATTAGACCTCATGTCAGGCCCGATAGGAGATGAACAAAATTTTGATTTATCTGTATTTATATCTATAATATATCTGCAATAGCATTTGAATTTTCATTTGTTCAAACATTATTTAATTTTTCCTCAAGTATTTAAAAATGTTTATAATGATATAATTGATGGTGTTGCTCTGTCCTGAGGAAAATTAACAGGAGAGTGATTCAAATAATTTAAATGGATTTTATTTACTAACATGAAACACCTCTACAGTATATTTTTATTTTAAAAATCCAGCCTGAAAGTTAGACGTGGTGGTGCATACCTTTGATCCTGGCATTCAGGAGGCAGAGGCAGGCAGAACTCTGTCAGTTCAGGGCCAATCTCATCTACATAGGGAGTTCCAGAACAGTCAGGGAAGTTGTACAGAAAAACCGTGTCTCAAACAAAACAAAACAAAACAAAACAAAATACAAAAAACTAACCAACTAACCAACCAACCAAACAAACAAACAAAAAAGCAGAAAAACAGTCCAGATTGAGGCTGAAGAATGACTGGCTCAGTGATTTAGTGCATCTGTTGCTCTTGCATGTAAAACATCTGGGTTCAGTTTTCAGCACCCGTATGATGGCACACAACTGCTATAGGTTCTGGGAACCTGACACTAGGCATGCACACGATATACATACATATATGCTGAGCCCAGGACTGTTGAGCCCAGGACTGTGCAGGAGTACCAAATGATCATAACCACTGAGGGACCTCTCCAGTCCTAGTTTTAAAAAAATGAAATTCAAACACTCATACACATAAAAAATGTAAAAAAAAAAAAAAAAAAAAAAAAAAAAAAAAAAAAAAAAAAAAAATCAAAATCCAGAAACATACATGGCAGGGGAGAAACTATGACAAAAATCTCAGATGCGGGGCTGCAGTTAAGAGCACTAGCTGCTCTTCCTGAGGATTCAGGTTTGATTCCCAGAACCCACATGAGAGCTCACAACTGCCTGTAACTCAGGGGATCTGATACCCTTGTCTTTCCTCCACTAGCACTATATACATCCAGTGTATAGACACACATCCAGGTGAAAAATCCATAGAGATAAAATGTACTTTGGTCAGAGAGATGGCTCAGCAAATAAAGGACCTACTGCCAAGGCCAGTTACCTGAGTTCAACCCCCAACTCCCACATGTATGCTTATAATTGTTTTGTCTACACCTATTCCTTTGGAGGCCAGAAGAGGACACTGGATTCCCTGGTACTTGAGTTACAGGCAGGTGTGATCTACTGTGTGGGTTCTGGAAACAGAGATCAGGGCTTCTGCAGGAGTACCAGGTGTCCCTAACCTTTGAGCAGCCAGCCACTCCAGACCTGCTAAAAAATCATGTTAAATTCTGATACTTAATAATGCCCATTTAAAAACATCTAGTATATACATAAATATGTCCAAGATACACATTCCAAATACTAGGGAGTATTGCATCCAGGTGGAAAAACGTGCAAATGACTTTTTGTGCCCTCCCCCACAGCCTTGATCAGGCCTGTGAGCTGTTTACCACAGTAGACAAAAACAATAGGACCTAGGAGGCATTGCCTCTCCAACCTACAGTCTGCTACAGGAGCTAGAAGAATGGACCACCTGCTGAGCTTGCCTTGACACCTCCAGGCTGCTATCCCCTCACCCAACCGCTGGGCTGAAATGAGAAGAGACTCTGGGGGGTGGGGCTTCCCTCTTTATATGTGAAAGCAAAATATTAAACTTCGGGCCTTGATCAGAATACATTGTCTTGGCCCCATGTTTTCTCTCGCCCTCCATTTCCCTTTCATTCCCAGCCTTCCTTTCAGGTGTACTCGGTTACCTGTAGCTGCAGGTGGCTACAATTTTTAGAATTTTTTAAACCTTGCCTTAATTCCCTAAAGTGTTTTTCTTTTTGTTCTTTTGGGAGGGGTGAGTTGAGACAGGGTTTCTCTGTGTAGCCCTGGCTGTCCTGGAACTCAGAGATCCATCCACCTATGCCTCCCAAGTGCTGGGATTAAAAGCATGTGTCACCATGTTTGACTCCTAATTTTTTTTTTTTAATGAGGAACATAAATTACTTCATAGTAAATAAAAAACAGAAATGTTATTTTATTTCCTTGTATAGCTTTTACAGCTCTCCCGATTGAACAAGGTCATACACATTGTGTGTGTCATTTTTTCACACTGAACTATGTATTCAAGTCAAAATGTGTTTGTCATCCCTCTCAAAAGAGTCCGGTGTGGAGTTATTCTTCAACTCACAGTGATAAGAAAACCGCTTCCCAGCTAAGGGAAGATAAAGAGAACATCATTGCCTGCTTCCTAGTGCCGGAGCTGTCCATTTCTGACTGCAAGGGCAGGCAGCTCTACATAGTCAGCTAACCCATCGCAGCTGACAGGGAAGCTCCAGCCGAGCTTCTCCGCCTGCCTAGCTTCTCCACCGAGCTTCTCAGCAGCAGGTCCTTGTCTGGGATGCTCATTTCAAATCGCTGTGGAAAGCAAAGCCACTACTGTTAAGTTTCATAACATCTGAAAATCTGTGACTTTTCTAGTCATAAGAGCACTTCTTGCAAACCTTGATAAGGAAGTTTATGTGTGTTAGTTGTTCTAAGAAGTCAGACCGCAGCTCAGAACAGACCACTCCAGACCACACGGTTCCAAGGAGGAGGAGGTTTATTCAGGAGAAAGGGCAAAGGTGGGGAGAAGAAGGTGGAAGAAGAGAGAAGAGAAGTAGAGGCCAGCCATGACCACGTGGAGAGAGAGAAAGGGGGGGAGGGGACAGAGAGGCAAGAGGGTAAGAGAAAGGGTAAGAGAGTAAGAGATTAAGAGAAGAGAGGAGGGGGCAAGCAGCCCCTTTTATAGTGGGCCAGGCCTACCTGGCTGTTGCCAGGTAACTGTAGAGGTGGAGTTTAGACAGAATACTAACAGTGTGAACTTCACCATGGCAGCAGATTTAAAAAGTGAGAAAACACAGGCAAAAAAATCGATAGGTGCCTATGTTCTCCAGAAAGTTTGGATCCAAGGCATTTTCATTATCTCAAAGCAAGCATGGCAGCCACATTCGAAACATTTTCCACACAAAGGCTGCTTTGTGCTTTGAAATTCAAGAAGAGACATCAAAGGAAACCAAATATACTTGCATGTAAAGTAAACTCACTTGTATTTTTTGGCCTTGATAATTTCTTTTGAATTAGAGTACTTAGTAGATAGTTTATTGTATAAAAGAATCTCCTGTGGAATTTTTCACGTCTCAGAATGGTAGGGGTGGGGAAACACTACAGCTGAGTATACTGGGGGCACTTGGGAGGCAGAGGATGGTATGAATTTGAGGCCAGCCTGTTCTACATAGTGAGTTCCAGGCTAGCCAGGACTAGATGGTTAGACCTTGTATAAAATAAAATAAAATAAAATAAAATAAAATAAAATAAAATAAACCACAAATACAATTGGTAGTGAAAGATCCCCATAGGAGACCCTCACTCAAATCTGGATTAGCGCGCACCCAAAGACACTCGAGAGACCTGCTTGATGCAATAGCAAAAGGTAGTTTAATGCAAGGGCCCTTGGATCGAAACCCATCTCACACAGGAGACAAGGGATTTCGACCTCCAACCCCAGAGGCTTGGGCTATTTATGGGTAGGGGTAGGGAAAGGCGGGAAAGTTTGGCGCGGTTACACACAATTGGTTATTTCAAATATTAGTAACTTGCAGAGGTGGCTACATGTGAGCTGGCAGTTTGACTAGTTATTTTGACCGTGAAACCCCGGATCTCCCAGAAAGGGAGGGAGAGAGAAGTAAACACTGGATGGCCCATTACTCATTTGGACTAGTTTGGACTTGTCTGGGGCATGTCTTTTTATTTTTCTTTTGGTCACCTTGCCCCTGGAGGGGGCATGTCTGTTTCAAGCTGTTTTCAAATTTTATTCTCACAGTAGTAGTTATCTCATATAAGTTTTAGAAGCCAACAACCAATGAAGTTTCTTCAGGACTTTCCTGAGCCTTACTGGAAGATTCTAGTTCAGACCTGTCTGACACCAACCGTCCCTCAAGAACTGGAGAGATGGCTTAGCAGTTAGCATTGGCTGCTTTTCCAAAGGACTCAGGTTCCATTCTCAACATTCACATGGCAGCTCATAATTCAGTAACTTCATTCCTTGGGGGGATGTGTCCCTCTCTGGCCTCCAATGGCACTGCATGCACACGGTGCACAGGCATATATGCAGGCAACACTCTAATACACATAAAAGAAAATTAACTTTTCTTTTAAAAAAAGTGAACTAAAGGGCATTGGAGTGTATCTCTCTAAACCATGAGATGTGTTAGAATTGTTCCTAGAGAGTAAGGACTTTAAAAATTCACCTATTATGGTGTATGTGCATGTACATATGCATGGTATATGTAGGCATGCCTGACAGCCTGCACATGTGGAGCTCAAAGGCAATGTTGTGTAGGTAAGTCTCTCCTTTTACCTTTACATGGGTTCCAGGAATTGGACCAGACTTGCATGCATGGCAGGTGCCTCTACTCTCTATGATGACCTGTTGGGAATTGCTCATAGAAAACATTTTGCCCCTTGATTCCATCATGTGGGGGCCATAGACTTGCCCCTTGACTTAGTTTGGGCTTTCATTGCTATGAAGAGATACCATGACTGAGGCAACTCTTACAAAGGCAAACATTTAATTGAGGCTAGCTTATAGTTTCAGAGGTTTAGTCTTTTATTATCACAGTGGGAAGCATAACAGCTACATGCAGACATAGTGCTAGAGGAGCTGAGAGTTCTACATCATAATCTGAAGGCAGCCAGGGAGAGATTCTCATTCCACACTTGGCTAAGCTTAGGCACAGGAAATATCTAAGCCCACCCCCATAGTGATGCACTTCCTTCAACAAGACCACACTTACTCTAACAAAGTCACACCTCCTAATAGTGCCATTCCCTATGGCCAAGCATTCAAACACATGAATCTATGAGGCACAAACCTATTCAAACCACCATAACCCTTGACTCTGTCCTATGGGGGCAGTGGACTTGATGATTTGCCCTGTCTAAAGAGAAATGAGATTAAAAAATGGCAAGTCTGAGGATAGGCATCCTTTATATCCACTGTTTATCAGATAAGGATATGTTCCTCATGGTTCAAGAAACTACCAAGGAAGAGCCTGACTACCTTGTTGGGATCTCATCCAGACAAACAGCAACCAAAAAGTGAACCCCACAGCAGAATAGCCTTTGAGTGGGTAAGGTAGAAGATGCTCACAGGCAAATGTATACTGTAGCAGCCACCAAGAGCCTGTACACGAATAAATATTTCTACACAGTTCTTCAACTAGACAACCTCTGTCCAAAGGAGCAAGGACAGCCACAAAGGCTATAACAAAGTGATTTGGGGTGGGCTTGGCAGCATCTTGTCCTTTATTCTTTTTCTTCTCTAGAAGGAGCTAGCTTCTAGGAAGCTGAAAAGAGAGGTGTTAGAAACTGAGACAGCTCACCATCAACCTTCACACTGAAGTCTAGAAGGTTAGAGCTACAGTTTTAATAACATCAGAGATGAAAAGACTATAAATTGAGTTTGAGGTCAGAGAATAAACTGAAGACTATTTTATTTTTAAATTAGTTTTTAAACTTAACATCTGAAGCAATGGGTTTCGCTGAGGCAGTTTCTTATATACCTATGAGGTTTTGTTCTAACTTGTTCCCTGTGCCTGTTGCCTTCTCCCACTGAGGATCATTTTAAACTAAACAAGACTGAGTCTCATAACACATCCGAGAACCCAGAACATGTCTGGACACATATAAACACTGAGGGAGATATTATCACGCATCCTGTAGCCTATTGGACAGAGGATTTCTGTGGCTCAACTGAGGAGTAGCCACTGGAGAAAAGTAAAACTACGTCATGACAGTTGTGTCCTTCCTAGTTCATTTGTGGAAAGTGTCTCTTCAGCATCTTGACTTGAATTGGTATAGTCAGGGTGGGTTCATCTGGAGCTTCAGAAACAGATGCTTTCTGTAATTTTAATAAAAAGGTAGGAGAGAGAGAGAGAGAGAGAGAGAGAGAGAGAGAGAGAGAGAGACCAATGATAGGGAACCAAGAGCTGGTGCCTGACTCTGCTGGATGGGGGTTGCAAGTTGGTGGATGGGAAGAATTCTCTTTCTGCCTTGGAACTGGCTGGCTTGTGCTATCTTTGGGGATTGGATAATCCAGACCAAGAAAAGAAAGTTAATTAGTTCCTGGTTCCTTTCTCAGCAGCTCTCCAGCTTCAGTCAATGCTCCTCCCCTCCCCCGATGGTGGGGGGAGGATGACCACCAAGTGTTTGTCTTGTACAGAAAGAGAAGAAGCAGGAAGTCAACCTAATGTTTAAGAGTATCAATCTAGAGCTTTTTCTTCCTGTGTGTCTGCCTTCCCTCGGAATGACCACTATAGAGACTACCATTACCTCTCAGTATCCTACCCTTAGAATGGCCACTGGAGAGGCTACAGTCACCTCTCAGTGTCCTATCCTTGGAATGGCCACTGTAGAGGCTATAGTCACCTCTCAGTGTCCAGGGTACTTTTTGATTAAGCTCTATCTCTATAAGGCAACTCCTTGATTTCAGAAAGATGTAGCCATGTGACCAGATTGTAGCTAATGGGATATAAATGTTGAGTGATGTTGTAGAGAGAGGACTTTCTGTTCAGTGGGTTGTTGAGTTGTTGTTGTTTTTGTAGTTCTAGGAGTTGAAAGAAGGGACTAATGTGGGCTGGACAATTGCTACTGTAGTGACCACTGAGATCTGTAGCCAGAGCTAAGAATGGCAGAGCAACAATAGGAAAGGATCCTGGGTCCTTAGCTATGAATCTGCTATTCCAGCCCTAGAGTCCTTTGCTATGAGAAAGAAATAAGAGCACTTCATATAACAAATAATAGACAAATAATGTGTTAAGCTACTATTATGTTTCTGTTGTTGATGAACAGCAGCTTCTAATCCTAGTTAACATAAGTTCTTTGGTAGCCCCTGGTTAATGGGACCAAAGAGCTGCTCTCTGATCCCAGCACATGCTCCTCTGGCACTGCCACTTACCTAACACCCAGGGGGAAACCAAAAGTTTCTCTCTCTCCTCCCATGTTCATTCCATCAACTGTTGACAGTCTTCAAGACAAACTGAATTACCATTTTTCCTCAACAACAGGCAACAGCCTGTGAGGTCATCTCTCTGCCTCTATGCTTGTCCTTTACAGCCCAGTCTCCAGGGGAAGCCAGAGGACCTCTGTGAAAGGTGAATCAACTCACATCACCTATCATCTCAAAACCCTTTGGCTTCCTCCAGTTTCACACCAGATAGAAGTCCAAACCCTTTCAATATGGTGAGAAAAAACTAAGACTAGTCCTCCAGTTTCAAAGTGCTATGAAATTCTGTCTTCTGATCAATATATGGTCACTGAACTTGTGAGTTCACAGCTTCTGTGGTGACCTGCACAAGGGCAAGACAGTCAACATTCCAGAATGGATAGGGATAGGGAAGGGCTCATGAGGTTCAACCCCTAGCTGAAGAGCTATTGGCAATAGAGGGTTGATAGGAATTATTTTTCTTTGGGGAGTGTAGACCCTGGTAGTGTTCATGCTCTGATTCATGGCCTGAATTCATTTAGATGTCACCAATTGAACTCAGTGGGTTATATGTAAGGAGGGGGAGGATTAGGATGGGGAGGGGAGAGGGAGAGATGAAGATGAGACATTTTCAGGAAGGCTGAAGTGAATGGGAGGAGGGTATTTGGGTCGGATATTATCTTAGTTTGGGTTTCTATTGCTGTGAAGAGACTCCATGACCAAGGCAACTCCATGATTAAGGACAACATTTAACTGGGGCTGGCTTACAGTTTCAGAGATTTAGTTCAATATCATCATGGCGGGAAGCATGGCATTATCCAGGCAGATATGGTTCTGGAAAAGGAATTGAGAGTTCTACATCTTGATCCACAGGCAGCAGAAGAAGACTGGGTTTCATACTTAACATAGCCTTAGCCAAATACATATGAGACCTCAAAGCCAGCCTACATAGTGATGCACTTTCTCTGACAAGGCCACACCTACTGTAACAAGGCCTCTGGGAAAATTCTGAGAATCTTGAAGGCCAATTTCAAACAGGATAGATGGCAAGGATGAACACCCAGGCTTGTCTTCTGACCTCTACACGTGTGCCATACACTAACAATGCACATACATGTAACAACAATAACAGTAACATCTTTAAAATAATGATGGAAAATAGAATATTATTTTTTTTAAAGAAACAGATCTTAGACTCTTACTTCATTATCCATCAAAATTCAACATGCATCAGCGATTATAATGTAAGTTCTAAATTGGCAAACTTTCCAGAACAAAATAGGTAAAACCAAAGATTTTTGGAAATGATACCAAATACATGATCTATAAATGTAAAGATGAACAAATTAGATTTAAAATGAAAAAAAAAAAACCCTACCTTTTTAACTTCAAAATACTATATTAAGAAAATAAAATACCCAGCTGCCTGGAACAGGCACATGCCTGGTCTGCTCCTGTGTGGACACTGGGTCTTGAGACATCCTAAAGGGACCAATGAACCCAGAGCAGCAGGTAAGAACACTCACACACTGCCCTATGCCCACCCCAGACCCGTAACTGGGTGCAGGCAGTGCTCAGGCTCCAGCAGACACTCAAACTCCGCCCCTGCGGAATACTACTCCCCTTCTATCCCTTGCTTGGGCCAGCTGCCTGGAACAGGCACCCGCCTGGTTTGCTCCTGTGTGGACACTGGATCCTGAGACATCCTAAAGGGACCACTGAACACAGAGTGGCAGATCCTGAGACATCCTAGAGGACACACTGCACACAGAGAAGCACCTAGCTGGTCTGCTACTGTGGAGACACCATATCCTGAGACATCCTTGAGGAGCCACTGTACTCAGAGCAACTGGAACTCAGGATCAAAAGATCACAGAGACATCTTGACCCTGAGGAGTTCAGACACAAGCAAGATAACTGGAAAGGCAGGCTCCAGTCAGAGACAGTGAGTGCAGGCAGCGCTAGAGTTAACCAGATGGCGAAAGGCAAGTGCAAGAACGTAAGCAAAAGAATCCAAATTTACATGGCATCATCAGAACCTAGTTCTCCCATCATAGCAAGCCCTGAACACCCCATCACACTGGAAAAGCAGGATTCAGAATTAAAATCACATCTCATGATGATGATAGAGGACTTTAAGAAGGACATAAATAACACTCTCAAAGAATTTAAGGAGAACACAGGGAGACAGGTAGAAGCCCTTAAAGAGGAAACACAAAAATCCCTTAAAGAATTGCAAGAAAACACAACCAAACAGGTGAATGAATTAAACAAAACCATCCAAGACATAAAAATGGAAGTAGAAACAATAAAGAAATCACAAAGAGAGACTACCCTGGAGATAGAGAACCTAGGAAAAAGATCAGGAGTCATAGACACAAGTATCACCAACAGAATACAAGAGATAGAAGAGAGAATCTCATGTGCAGAAAATACCATGGAAAACATTGACACAACTGTCAAAGAAAATGCAAAATGCAAAAAGCAAAAAGCTACTAACCCAAAACATACAGGAAATCCAGGACACAATGAGAAGGCCAAACCTAAGGATAATAGGTATAGATGAGGGTGAAGACTCCCAACTTAAAGGACCAGTAAATATCTTCAACAAAATTATAGAGGAAAACTTTCCTAACCTACAGAAAGAGATGTCCATAAATATACAAGAAGCCTACAGAACTCCAAATAGCCTAGACCAGAAAAGAAATACCTCCTGCCACATAATAATCAAAACATCAAATGTACAAAACAAAGAAAAAATACTAAAAGCAGTAAGGGAAAAAGGTAAAGTCACATATAAAGGCCGACCTATAAGAATTACACCAGACTTCTCACCAGAGACTGTAAAAGCCAGAAGATCCCGGACGGATATCATATAGACCCTAAGAGAACATAAATGCCAGCCCAGACTACTATACCCAGCAAAATTCTCAATCAATATTGATGGAGAAACCAAGATATTCCATGACAAAACCAAATTTACACAATATCTTAACACAAATTCAGCACTTCAAAGGATAATTGGCGGAAAATTCCAACACAAGGAGGGAAACTACAACCTAGAAAAAGCAAGAAAGTGCCGGGCGGTGGTGGCACATGCCTTTAATCCCAGCACTTGGGAGGCAGAGGCAGGCGGATTTCTGAGTTCGAGGCCAGCCTGGTCTACAGAGTGAGTTCCAGGACGGCCAAGGTTATACAGAGAAACCCTGTCTCGAAAAACCAAAAAAAAAAAAAAAAAAAACAAAACAACAACAAAAAAAAAAACCCAAAAAAGTAAGAAAGTGATCTTCCAACAACCCCAAAAGAAGATAGCTACACAAACACAATTCCATCTCTAATAACAAAAGTAATAGGAAGAAACAATCATTTTTCCTTGAATCTCTTAATATCAATGGAATAAACTCTCCAATAAAAAGACATAGACTATCAGACTGGATATATAAACACGACCCGGCATTTTGCTGCATACAGGAAATGCACCTCAGTGACAAAGACAAACACTACCTCAGAGTAAAAGGATGGAAAACAATCTTACAAGCAAATGGTCCCAAGAAACAAGCTGGAATAGCGATTCTAATATCAAATAAAATCGACTTTCAACCAAAAGTAATCAAAAAAGATAAGGAAGGACACTTCATATTCATCAAAGGAAAAATGTACCAAGATGAACTCTCAATTCTGAACATCTATGCCCCAAATGCAAGAGCACCCATGTACATAAAAGAAACTTTACTGAAGCTTAAAGTGTACATTGCATCTCATACAATAATAGTGGGAGATTTCCACACCCTACTCTCAGCAATGGACAGATCATGGAAACAAAAACTAAACCAAGACACATTGAAACTAAGAGAAGTTATGAACCAATTGGACTTAACTGATATCTATAGAACATTTCATCTTAAAACAAAATAATATAACTTTTTCTCAGCACCTCATGGTACCTTCTCCAAAATAGACCATATAATTGGTCACAAAACAGGCTGCAACAGATACAAAAAGATTGAAATAATTCCTTGTACCCTATCAGATCACCATAGATTAAGGCTGTTCTTTAATAATGACAAAAACAATGGAAAGCCCACATACACGTGGAAACTGAACAATGCTCTACTCAATGATGACTTGGTCAAAAAAGAAATAAAGAAAAAAATTAAAGACTTTTTAGAATTCAATGAAAATGGGTACACATCATGCCAAAACTTGTGTGACTCCATGAAAGCAGTACTAAGAGGAAAACTCATAGCTCTAAGTGCTTACAAAAAGAAACTGGAAAGAGCATACACTAACAACTTGACAGCAAACCTGAAAGTGTTAGAACAAAAAAATTTAATATACCCGAGAGGAGTAGATGGCAGGAAATAATCAAACTCATGGCTGAAATCAACCAAGTAGAAACAGAAAGAACTATACAAAATATCAACAAAACCAGGAGTTGGTTCTTTGGGAAAATCAACAAGATAGATAAACCCTTAGGCAGACTAACCAAAGGGCACAGAGAAAATATTCAAATTAATAAAATCAGAACTGAAAAGGGAGACATAACAACAGAAAGTAAGGAAATTAAAAACATCGTCAGATCCTACTACAAAGGCCTGTACTCAACAAAATTGGAAAATGTGGATGAAATAGACAATTTCCTAGATAGATACCAAGTATCAAAATTAAATCAGGAGCAGATAAACCATCTAAACAGTCCCATAACCCCTGAAGAAACAGAAGCAGTCATTAAAAGTCTCCCCACCAAAAAAAGTCCGGGACCAGATGGTTTTAGTGTAGAATTCTATTAGACCTTCCAGGAAGACCTAATATCCATTCTCTTCAAACTATTCCACAGAATAGAAACAGAAGGAACACTATCCAATTCGTTCTATGAAGCTACAATTATGCTCATACTTAAACCTCACAAAGACCCAACAAAGAAAGAGAACTACAGACCAATCTCTCTTATGAATATTGATGCAAAAATACTCAATAAAATTCTGGCAAACTGAATCCAAGAACACATCAAAACAATCATCCATCATGATCAAGTAGGCTTTATCTCAGGAATGCAGGGATAGTCCAATGTTGGAAAATCCATCAATGTAATACACTACATAAATCAACTCAAAGAAAAAAAACACATGATCATCTCACTAGATGCTGAGAAGGCATTTGACAAAATTCAACATCCCTTCATGTTAAAAGTCTTGGAGAGATCAGGAATTCAAGGCCCATACCTAAACATAGTAACAGCAAACCAGTAGTCAACATCAAACTAAGTGGAAAGAAGCTTGAAGTAATCCCACTAAGATCAGGGACTAGACAAGGCTGCCCACTCTCACCCTACCTATTCAATATAGTACTGGAAGTCCTACTCAGAGCAATTAAACAACAAAAGGAAGTCAAAGGGATACAAATAGGAAAGGAAGAAGTCAAAATTTCACTATTTGCAGATGATATGGTAGTATACTTAAGTGACCCTAAAACTTCCACCAGAGAACTCCTAAACCTGATAAACAACTTCAGTAAAGTGGCTGGATATAAAATCAACTCAAACAAACCAGTAGTCTTCCTATACTCAAAGGATAAACAGGTTTAGAAAGAAATTATGGAAATGATATCCTTCACAATAGTCACAAATAATATAAAATACCTTGGAGTGAATCTAACCAAGCAAGTAAAAGATCTGTATGACAAGAACTTCAAGTCTCTGAAGAAAGAAATAGAAGAAGATCTCAGAAGATGGCAAGATCTCCCATGCTCCTGGATTGGCAGGATTAACTTAGTAAAAATGGCCATCTTGCCAAAAGCAATCTACAGGTTCAATGCAATCCCCATCAAAATTTCAAATCAGTTCTTCATAGAGATAGAGAAATTTGCAAATTTATTTGGAATAACAAAAAACCCAGGATATTGAGAACTATCCTCAACAATAAAAGAACTTCTTGGGGAACCACTGTCCCTGACCTCAAACTGTACTACAGAGCAATGGTGATAAAAACCGCATGATATTGGTACAGATACAGGCAGGAAGATCAAGGGTATAGAATTGAAGATCCAGAAATGAACCCACACACCTATGGTCACTAGATCTTTGACAAAGGTGCTAAAACCATCCAGTGGGAAAAGGACAGCATTTTCAAAAGATGGTGCTGTTTCAACTGGAGGTCAGCATGGAGAAGGATGCAAATCAATCCATTCTTATCTCCTTGTACAAAGCTCAAGTCCAAGTGGATAAAGGACCTTCATGTAAAACCAGATACACTGAAACTAATAGAAGAGAAGGTGGGGAAGACCCTCGAATACTTAGGCACAGGGGAAAAGTTCCTGAACAGAACATCAATGGCTTATGCTCTAAGATCAAGAATTGACAAATGGGACCTCATGAAATTGCAAAGTTTCTGTAGGGCAAAGGACATTGTCAATAAAACAAAATGGCAACCAATAGATCGGGAAAAGATCTTTACCAATCCTACATCCAATAGAGGGCTAATATCCAAAATATACAAAGAACTCAAGAAATTAGACTCTAGACAACCAAATAACCCTATTAGAAATGGGGTACAGAGCTAAACAAAGAATTCTCAACTGAGTAAACTCGAATGGCTGAGAAGCACCTTAAGAAATGTTCAACATCCTTAGTCATCAGGGAAATGCAAATCAAAACAACACTGAGATACCACCTCACACCAATCAGAATGGCTAAGATCAAAAACTCAGGTGATAGTAGATGCTGGTGAGGATGTGGAGAAAGAGAAACACTCCTCCATTTTTGGTGGGATTACAAGCTGGTACAACCACTCTGGAAATCAGTCCGGCGGTTCCTCAGAAAATTGGACATAGAATTACCTGAGGATCCAGCTATACCACTCCTGGGCATATACCCAAAAGATGCTCCAACATATAACAAGGACATATGATGCACTGTGTTCATAGCAGCCTTATTTATAATAGCCAGAACCTGGCAAGAACCTAGATGTCCTTCAACAGAGAAATGGATACAAAAAATGTGGTACATTTACACAATGGTTTATTACTCAGCTATTAAAAATAATGAATCCGAGAAATTCTTAGGTAAATGGATGGAACTCGAAATTATCATCCTGAGTGAGTTAACCCAATCATAAAAGAACACATGTGTTATTTACTCACTGATAAGCAGATATTAGCTCAAAAGCTTGAAATAACAAAGACTCAACACACAGACCACATGAAGCTCATGAAGAAGGAAGACCAAGGGTGGATGCCTCGGTTCTACCTAGAAGGAGTAACTAAAATACTCAACGGAGCAAATATGGAAACAAAGTATGAGACAGAAACTGATGGAGGAGCCACCTGGAGACCATTTCACCTGAGTGTCCATCCCATGTGCAGTCACCAAAGGTAGACACTGATGTGGATGGCAGGAAGTATATGCTGACAAGACCTGATATAGCTGTCTCCTTAGAGGTCTGCCAGAGACTGACACATTCAGAGACTGGTGCTCAGAGCAAACCACTGATCTGATCAAGGGTTTCCCAATGGAGAAGTTAGAGAGAAGACTGAAGGAGCAGAAAGGGTTTGTGACCCCATGAGGAGAGCAACAATACCAACCAACCAGAGCTCCCCAAGGTCTAAACCACCAGCCTGGGTGCACATAGGGAGGGACCCTTGGCTCCATCTGTACATGAGGGGGAGGATGGCCTTGTCGTGCATAGATGGAAGAGGAGATTCTTGGTCCCATGAAGGATGAACACTGAGTGTGGAGAAATTTGAGGGGGGTAGTTTGGAGTGTGGGGGGGTAGGTGGAGGCACATCGTCATAGAAGCATGAGGAGGGGGTATGGGATAGGAGGTTCCTGGGTGGTGAGGGGAAGAGGGTTAGGGGATAAGATCTGAAATGTAAATATAATATCCAATAAAAATAAATTAAAAAAGAAGAAAATAAAAATATAAGGAATAGACTAAGAGGAAATATGTGAAACACATATATACAGTAAAGATCTTGTATCTAGAAAATATACAAATAACCATTCATACCAGTTATGCTGGCTCACATCTGCAATTTCAGCACTTGGAAGACTGAGATAAGAGAATTACTGTGAGTTCTAGACAGTCTGGGCTGTCTTTATGGAATCTCTACCCCCCCCCCCCACTTGAAAGTAAAACAAGGCAAAACAAAACCAAAAAATTCAATACAAATACAACTCAGTTTTTAATTTTTTTTTTTTGAGACAGGGTTTTTCTGTATAGCCCTGGCTGTTCTGGAACTAGCTCTGTGTTGGGAGCAGACTTTTAGCAGAAAACAGGTAGAAAGCAGCTATCATCTTTGCAGCCATCTGGAGCCATATACCCTGATGAGAGACTTGGTTTTCAACAGCCTACAACAGCTGAGCACACTCTGATAAATATCTTGTTTATCCCACATAGCTTGTTTTGCTGTTTAATGACCCCAGCTGCATGGTCAGATAGATAATCATCATCCACCAGATAGATTGTTTCAGTTTTGTAATCACCATGCATTTGTTTTTCCAACTCGTACTGCACATGCACCTATCAAGGAAGCATTGCTAGTTTTTATTGATGGTTCCTCATCAGGAACAGCTGCTTATGCCTTTAAAGATCAAGTAATCTCCTTTGCTACATCATCTGTGTCAGCTCAATTGGTTGAATTACATGCTGTTATTGTGGTGTTTCAAGCATTTCCAAATCAAACTATTAATATTTATATGTTTAGTTCATATATAGCCCAGTCTATCCCTCTGTTAGAAACTGCTGCACAAATAAAGCATTCCTCAGAAGCAGCTGATTTGTTTTTACAGTGCCAACAATTAATTTTGAGGAGAAAGTGTAAATTCTTTATAGGACACCTGAAAGCCCACACTGGGCTACCAGGTTCTCTCTCTGAAGGAAACACCAAGGTAGATCTAGCTACGTGTGTAGCTGCAGTGACTTTATCAGATTCTCAATCTAATTTGGAACAGGCCATAAAGGCTCATGAGTTACATCACCTTAATTCTAAAACTTTAAGAGTTATGTTTAAAATTACCAGAGAACAAGCTAGACAAATTGTCAAGCAATGTCAATCATGTGTTAAACTTTTACCAGTTCCTCATTTGGGCGTAAATCCAAAGGGACTGATACCAAACAGTATCTGGCAAATGGATGTTACTCATTATAATGAATTTGGAAAACAGAAATATATACAGGTATGTGTAGATACATATAGTGATTTCATTTATGCAACATTACAAACTGGAGAAGCTCATATGCTTGCTACAATCGCTTTATTAGGTGTACCTAAACAGATAAAAACTGACAATGGCCCAGGTTATACAAGCTCCAATTTCCACCAATTCTGTGAGAAATTGGGAATACTACATAAAACAGGTATTCCATATAATCCACAGGGCCAAGGTATGGTAGAAAGGGCACATCAAACCATTAAGTGTCAATTTGAAAAAATTAAAAAAGGGGAATGGTATCATATCAAGGGATCCCCCAGAAATATCCTTCATCATGCACTCTTTATTTTAAATTTTTTAACTTTGGATTCTGAAGGAAAATCTGCTGCAGATAGATTCTGTCATCCTGATACCAAAAAGAATTTTGCAACAGTCCTCTGGAAAGACCTATTAACTGGAACCTGGAATGGGCCAGATCCAGAGCTTATCTGGGGAAGAGATTCTGTTTGCATATATTCCCAAACTGCAGATGCTGCACATTGGCTGCCAGAAAGACTGATTAAACAAATAGACAACAATAACAAATCCAGAGAGGAGAAAACCCCCTGAGAAGCATATTTTTTCTTTGCAGGAAATATGAAGAAAACCTGAAGATGCTTCACAATTGCCTTATAACTGGGACAGATAAAGGAGTAAGCCTGACCTAAGAAGTTCTCAATGCTGAAGGAGACATCACCACCCGAATCTCCAGGGTGGCTCTATTGGACTCTTGATCACCTGATTTATAATTTAGAGGGGTATATTGTGTAAACCCACTACCACAGTTATTATAGTTGTTTTTTGAGTTTGAGATTGATTGAGCAGGGACAGGGATTTCCTTACTTGTTTTGTTAAGATCAAAGCTATGATCAGTTCTGTATTTCTGTGTGTTGCCCTTTAAAAAGAGTGTTGCTGTTATACCGACTATTCAAGCATTGGTAAGTCTCTTGTCTCTCGAGTTGATGCTGTTCAACAAAGTGATGGCTTTTGTACAGCAACAGATAGATGCTATTCAAATGAAACCCATACAGGTCCATTATTACAGGCTGGAAGTAGGGGACTCTGAAACCTCTGTCATCAAGACTGACGAGGATTAACCTCTTACTTATGAGCTAAGCCAGATAGTCAATGACGGGTAAGAGAACATATCGAGACCCTTGCCCCTAAAAGAAGGGAGGCCTCACCATCCTAAGACAGGAGCTCAACCAATGGCTGTTGAGTCATCCAAAGACGGGAAAGGGAGGCTGGGGTCCTTTGTTACAACCTAAGACAGACACGATTTCCGTAAGTTTCCCCAGCCTTCCCTTTTGAAAAAAAAATTTTTTTTTGAAAAGGGGAACCTGTTGGGAGCCGACTTTTAGCAGAAAGCGGGTAAAAAGCAGCTATCATCTTTACAGCCATCTGGAGCCATATACCCTGATGAGAGACTTGGTTTTCAACAGCCTACAACAGCTGAGCACACTCTGATAAATATCTTGTTTATCCCACATAGCTTGTTTTGCTGTTTAGTGACCCCAGCTCCATGGTGCACGTGGTAAAATGTCTTCACCTGTGTTCTCCTGCTTGTGCTTACAAATACACAGGATTTCCTTGTAGTGGTATGGTGTAGTAGTAGTAGGTGTAGTGGTGTGTGTATGGTGGAGACAGTAAACAAGTCTTGACTATAGATCCTCTGGCTTATCTCTATTCTTTGTGTCTCTTCCCCTTCTTCCCCCCACTCTCTCTCTTGCTAGACCCTGACCAGCAGAACAGAGTGGGCCACTACAGTTTGGCCTCCAAACGTGGGTCAGAGTGGCTGTTACAGCTCTGTAGACCAGGCTGCCCTTGAACTCAGAGATCTGCATGCTGGATTAAAAATGGCAAAGTATTGACATTTCATATATATGTATATGAAATATACAATATATATATCAATATATATATTGATATATACTATATATAATTTGTGCTAACAATAACTTTTAAAGGCGATCAATATTATTAATCATCAAAAGATACAAATTAAGGTATCAATGAACACTACTACATGTCCCCCAAAAGGATTATCAAGAATATGGATGACATTATTGAAATACTTTGAATATAAAATAAATTGTGTGTGTGTGTGTGTGTGTGTGTGTGTGTGTGTGGTATGTGCACATATGTGTGCCAGATTATCTGTTTCATTATATCTGTTATACACATGGAAGTCATAGAACATGAGGTATCTTGCTTTGTCACACTTGGCCTTATTTTTTGAGACAGGGTCTCTCACTAGAGCTAGGCTGACAGTGAACAAGCCCCAGAAACCTTCCTATCTCTGTCCCTCCAAAGCATAGGTGTCACCGGGAAGTATAGCTGGGGTTTTAAACTCAGCTCTTTCATGTGTGTGCAGCAGTATTCTTATACATGGAGATGTATCTCCCCAAGTCTGCTAAAATAAATACTTTAAAAACTAATGAGTAAAGCTGATGCTGTGCTTCAACAGGTAAATGTGCTTACCCTCAAGTCTGATGATCTGAGTTTCAACCCTGGGGACCCCCCATGTAACAATAATGTAACAATAACAACAACAATAAACTAACAGACATAAGCACTTAGAAAAGGTCCCCAGCTGGGGAGACTGTTTTGGCTTTAACATCAACAAATTTCTCCACTATATCACAGAGTTAATGGACAAAGATACTGGCCCTCAGAGCAGCTGAACAATTCCCACATGTTTATTGAGAAAATATCACTGAATTAAATGATGTTTGTATGGCAAAGTTCATGGCAGTATGATATGTATACTTGTACTCTTTGTGAATTTCATGTAAATATTTAAACGATGCTATCAGATGCCAAGTAACCACTAATCTTAATTTCAAACTCATGTGTGCACAAAATTTAATTTTCTAGGTATTTAAAAATCCAGCTTAATTTCCCTAGACACTCTATTAGCCTGATAGTGAAATTAAATCACAGTTAATTTCCATGTCTCTCCCAGTACACTTTTCATCAGAGTTGTGTTGGTGTTCTGAGGATGATGGAGAGGGCAAAGAAGGCTCCTGCTTCTGCTCTGTTGAGGCCTTTCAGCCTGTGGAGGTAATCAGTTCACAGAGGGAGCTGGCTGTCACCTCTCCTCTCAGCAGAGAGGCCCTTGATGGTGGGAAAGCCCTCCCCTGCTGTATTTACACCCCTCTGGGACAATCCAGGCTCCATTGATTTCTCTCTGTACTTTGCTTCAAAAAACTTTAATGCTCTTGAAGTTCCTACTGGCCTAGAAATGTTACAAGGCCTTCCTCCTCCATTAATGGCTGCTGCTTTAAAGTCCCTCTAGACAGCAATGATGATACAGCCTTCCCTTCATCTATGGTCATTGCACTGAAGTCCTTCAAGACAGTGAGTCAAAGGTGTTATCTTTATCAGACTAACAGTGCTGCATGGGAATCTGTCATTTTCCCTTCAGACTCTGCCAGGATGTGAGAATCTACAGAGTAAATGCACTTTCCTGGGGCTCACTAGCTCTGAGTCATTCTCTATTTGTTAGTTTTCTTTTCAATGATAAAATCTGGGAGACAAAGAAACCTTACCCTAGCTCACCACCACCACTATCAATGGCAGTAGTGTTGGCAGTGGCCAGTGCCACCACCAGCACCACCAACAAACTTACTAGTGGCTGCTCTTGGTACAAAGCAACAGTAATAAAAACTTCATGGTATTGTCATAAGAATAACTATAGATTAATAAAACAGAATGGAAAACTCACAAATACACAAACACACTTTGAGCCAATCAAATTTTGACAAATGTACCAAGAGCAGCCACTGGGGAAAGGACAAACTCTTCAATAAATGGTGATAGAAAATATAGATATTCTGTTGCTAGAAGAATTGAAATTAGATCCCTATTAATCACCATCTTAAAAAATCAACTAAAAATGAACTTACATACAAGATCCCAAACTATTAAGCTATTAGAAGAAAACACAGGGAGTCGGGATGGATATCATGTCATAGATCTGGACAAGAATTTTTTGGGTAAGATCTCAAAAGTACAGAGAACAAAAGCAAAATGATAAATGATAATTTTTCTCTGGGGCTGGGCTTCATAGAGCCTGAACTTGCCTTGAACTCTTGTGTAAGGAAAAAATGACCCCTTTTTTGAATTCCTGACCCTTCTCTTATCTCTCTGTTTCTGAGAATACAAGTATGTGGCATCACACCTGGTAAAAAATCGAATTAAAATGCTGCTATATAGCAGAGGAAACAACAGAATGAAGAGATGATTGACACAAGTGGGGGGAGGTATGTGAAAACAGTGCATCTGACAAAGTTAATGTCCAGAACATAGAAGCTATCAACAAATCTCAACAAAAATAAGTATTCAATTATAAATGGATGAATGTAGAGAGAATTTTGGTGATTTGGTTTCTTTAAAAAATAGCACAGGAATGTTAAAAGAATATGTTTTTGATTTAATCCCAGGTGAGGGATATGAGGCTGCTTCAGATTATCTACAGCAGCTTACTATGATTTGCCTCATGCTCTAGAAGGGGCATGATTTTGCCAGCTGCTGATAGTTTCTGCAATTGTGTGATGTCTATAATTCTGAGGACTTTTCAGAGGATATATATATATGCTAAAGCCCAGAGAGGAGTCATGGTCATGAGTTGTTGATTGTTGTTGGCCACAGTTTGTTAAGTAGTCATTCACAAAGAAGAGACAACAAGGAGAGATCAGATATCCTGATGGCAAAAATCAGACTTGCCCCAAGGAGTTCAATGCCTCTAATCAGAAAATAGTCTAAGATAATACCCCCTTCCTCTACCCAGGACTTTATTCAGGGATCTCTTTCCTTTTCTCTCTATCCTTTTTCCTCTCCTATTCTAGTGTTAGGGGGTAGAAAGAAGAATCACAAAATAGCAAACCACCAGTTACAGGTGAAAGACAGGAACAAACATCTTCCCCAAGAAGACAAGAAGTGGCCAAGAGGTAAAAGTTAAAATGTTTACATCACTGACAATCAGAGAAATGCACACAAAAACCATAATGAGAAACTATCAAAACTATAAATTTGAAGGGGCTAGAACAATGGCTCAGCGGTTTAGAACACTTGCAGAAGACCTAGATTCAATTCCCAGCAACCACATGATGGTTTATAACCATTTATAATGCCAGTTCTAAGGGATTCAATACCACCTTCTGGCCTCCTTGGGCACCAGGCACACACCTCACTTGGTGCACCTACATTCATGCAGACAAAACATACATATATGTAGGGAGC
Source organism: Rhabdomys pumilio (assembly GCA_030674055.1). Lineage (NCBI taxonomy): Eukaryota > Metazoa > Chordata > Mammalia > Rodentia > Muridae > Rhabdomys > Rhabdomys pumilio. The sequence goes on along the minus strand of JANHMN010000001.1, from coordinate 198,303,293 downwards.
CGACTTTAAGCAGAAAGCGGCTAGAAAGCAGTTAGCTTTGCAGCCATCTGGAATCATTTACCCTGATAGAGACTTGGTTTTTCAGCAGCCTACAACAGCTGAGCACACTCTAACAAATATCTTGTTTATCCCACATAGCTTGTTTTGCTGTTTAGTGACCCCAGCTGCATGGTGCACATGGTAAAATGTTTTCACCTGTGTTCTCCTGCGTGTGCTTATAAATACCCAGGATTTCCTTTTAAAAATATATACAGTCAATAAAGAGGTCAATATGAGAATAGAGTTAAGAGGAGTGAACAAGAATGAATATGCACCAATAGAAGAGAGACAATAAAGGAGACTTGAGACTTGACTCCAGAACCTCTGCCTTGTTTCCATTCTTCACAACCCTGACCCCTTGACCAGAACAGCAGCTCGGTCCACAACACATATAAAAGAAAAGAAACAAAGTAAATTAAAAAAAAATTCAAATTGGAAAAGAGAGAATACCAATTAAGGATGTGAGCGAAGGGGGCTCTACTACACCACTGGTGAGGATGCCAGTCAGTTCATTCATTGTGGAAAGCAGTAGAGATTCTTCAAAAGCAAAATGAGAATTACCTTATAGTTCTCTAATCTCACTTCTGTATGTATTTCTGCCTTAGTTTATGCTTCCATTGCTGTGATAAAACAGCATGACCAAAAGAAACTTGCAGACAAAAGGATTTATTTCATTTTACAATTCTTAGATCCAGGGACGTTGAGGCAGGGACTCAAGGCATGAACCTGGAGGCACTGATGCAGAGGCCATGGAGGGGTGCTGCTTCCTGGCTTACTCCCCAGGACTTGCTCAGCCTGCTTTCCTATAGAAGCCAGGACCAGCAGGGCATTACCTACATTGGGCCGGACACTCTCACATCAATCATTAATTAAGAAAATGCTCTACAAGCAAATCTTATGGAAGCATTTTCTCAGTTTAGAGTTCCTCTTCCCAAATGACTCTAGCTCATCCAGTTGACATAAAACTAGGCAGCACAATATCCAAAAAAAAAAAAAAAAAAAATGAAATCAGTATAATGAAGAGATACCTTAACTCCCATATTTATTACAACTTTCACAGTAGCCAAAAGATGGAATCAATTTAAATTGATTAAATTTAAAATGGTCAAAAGCTTTGTCATGTTCACACAGTGGAAGATGGTTCAGTTGTCTTGTCATTTACAGCAACATATGTGAGCCTGAAGGATGTTGTCTTCTAAAACTAGATCCTGCATATAAAATGTTCATAATGAAACCAGGGGTGTGTATATTTAGTATATGATAATAAAACCTCTGATCTTATGAAAATGAAGTGCACACAGAATCCTGGTCATCAGGCTACAAGTCTGGGGGGCAGAGAGAGACTGTACAGCAGGTACAAAGTTCAGACAATGTATTCTAATGTTCTATTGGACAGTAGCATGACTATACTTAACAATGATATAGATTTGAAGACAGCTAAAAACAGAATTTCATGTTCTCAGCATACAAAATTATAAATGTTTGAGATGATGAATATGCTAACCACTTGATTATTGCATATTGGATAAGCATATTAAAAAGTAGTATCAGGGTCAATGATATAAGGCCAATTGCCACCAATGTTGATTATCCAAACTTGATCCTCTAAACTCGCACAGTGAAGAGAAAGAACTGACTCCTACAAGTTGTCCTCTGACTTCTATGTGTTTGCTGTGGCACTCCTCACATGCCCACACTCAGACGCACAAAACAAATATATACATTCATATATATATGTATATGTACATGTGTGTGTATATTTGTTTTATATATAAATAATGGGGTGTGGTTGGGGTCAGGATAGGACTGGCCAAAACTCTGTTCCTTTGCATTCCCATAACATGAAGAGTATTTAATATTATATAGTTAATTATCTTAGAGGTATGATAAAATGTATTGCTTTAAAAGCTATTCTTTTTGACATGCTATGTATATAGTCTACTTCAGTAGTAACGATTATTCTGAAACTGAACAAACAACAAAAACTTTTGTTAGAAAAGTTGTAAGTAACGACCAAGAGATATGAAAAGACGAAAGTGAATCTCATTAGACTAAATGTCTGGGGAATCCCAGGCCTCATCAGACTAAGGAGATAATTAGATCCCAAAAGAAAACAAAGCCACCCTGTGTGACTCCAGTCCATACCCATCTCAGACTGGTTCCATCTCCAGTCAGGTGTGCCATGGCTGCTCTACCTGGTCCTTCCAGCCATACCCTGTATGTGACTCCACCCCACACTGATCGTAGCCTTCTCTTTCTCTTGTTCCATTTGTTATAGCCCCTCTACCTGCAGGCCCAGCCCACTCTGCTTGTGAACCAGTGAACCATAATGGTCCAGTTAGTTGTTCCAACACTGGTCCCTAACCCTCATCTCATCCCTGTCAGCACAGGCTCTATGCCCTGAAGCCTCCTCCAGGCCACCCAAGCTGCCACACCATCTTGAGATTTCAGTCTAGCAAACTAAGAATACATACCAAAGGATGACAAACAACTTGGTGCATAGGCATACATGCAGGCTGTGATGGTTTGTATATTCTTGGCCCAGGGAATGGCACTATTAGATAGTGTGATCCTGTTAGCCGTGGTACTGTGGGCATGGGCTTTAAGACCCTCATCCTAGCTGCCCGAAAGTCAGTATTTTGCTACCAGCCTTCAGATGAAGATTTAGAACTCTCAGCTCCTCCTGCACAATGCCTGCCTAGATGTTGCCATGTTCCTGCCTTGCTGATAATGGATTAAACCTCTGAACCTGTAAGCCAACCCTAATTAAACATTATTCTTATAAGAGTTGCCTTAGTCATGGTATCTGTTCACAGCAGTAAAACCCTAAATAAGACACAGGCAAAACAACCCATACTCATAAAAATAATTTTAAAAAGTAAACTAAAATAAACACCTGAATTAATGTAAAGAGGACAGGAATAAAATTATTCAACTCTAAGAAAACAGAAATGGGCTCTCCTGGATCTGGGGCCCAAAGCAGACACCTGTCTGGTCTGCTTCTGGGGGCACCGGATCCCTCCTGACCCACCCTAGAGGGTGCAAGGAACCCAGAGCAGTAGAGGATCCACTGAACCCAGAGTGGCAGAGGACCAAAGGAACTCAGATCGACAGACAACATATCACGAGACATAATAGAGGAACCACGGCACTCAGAGCAGTGGACACATTAGCCTGAGACATCCTAGAAGAGACATTACACCCAGAACAGTGGACACCTAGCTGGACTGCTACCTAGGAGACACCATATTATGAGTCATCCTAGAGCTATCATTGTACTCAGAGCAGCTAGAGAAGATCTCAGAGACATTGGGACCCCGAGGAGACCAGAAACAAGCAAGATAACTGGAAAGGGAGGCCTCAGTCAGAGACAGAAAGTACAGGGAGCACTAGAGTTAACCAAATGGCAAAAGGCAAGCGCAAGAACGTAAGTAACAGAATCCAAAGTTACATGGAAACATCAGAACCCAGTTCCCCCATCATAGCAAGCCCTGAACACCCCATCACACCAGAAAAGCAGGATTCAGAATTAAAATCCCTTCTCATGATGATGTTAGAGGACTTGAAGAAGGACATAAATAACACTCTCAAAGAAATTAAGGAGAACACAGGCAGACAGATAGAAGCCCTTAAAGAGGAAACAAAAATCCCTTAGGGAATTGGAAGAAAAAATAACCAAACAGGAGAAGGAATCAAACAAAACCTTCCAAGATTTAAAAACGGAAGTAGAAACAATAAAGAAATCACAAAGGGAAACTACCCTGGAGATAGAAAACCTAAAAAAAGGATCAGGAGTCATAGACACAAGTATCACCAACAGAATACAAGAGATAGAAGAGAGAATCTCATGTGCAGAAGATACCATGGAAAACATTGACACAACTGTCAAAGAAAATGCAAAATGCAAAAAGCTACTAACCCAAAACATACAGGAAATCCAGGACACAATGAGAAGGCCAAACCTAAGGATAATAGGTATAGATGAGAGGGAAGACTCCCAACTTAAAGGACCAGTAAATATCTTCAACAAAATTATAGAGGAAAACTTTCCTAACCTACAGAAAGAGATGTCCATAAATATACAAGAAGCCTACAGAACTCCAAATAGCCTAGACCAGAAAAGAAATACCTCCTGCCACATAATAATCAAAACATCAAATGTACAAAACAAAGAAAAAATACTAAAAGCAGTAAGGAAAAAAGGTAAAGTCACATATAAAGGCCGACCTATCAGAATTATACCAGACTTCTCACCAGAGACTATAAAGGCCAGAAGATCCTGGACGGATATCATATAGACCCTAAGAGAACACAAATGCCAGCCCAGACTACTATACCCAGCAAAACTTTCAATCAATATTGATGGAGAAACCAAAATATTCCATGACAAAATCAAATTTGCACAATATCTTAACACAAATTCAGCACTTCAAAGGATAATTGGGGGAAAACTCCAACACAAGGAGGGAAACTACAACCTAGAAAAAGCAAGAAAGTAATCTTCTAACAACTCTAAAAGAAGACACCTACACAAACATAACTTTAATGCCAATAATAACAAAAATAACAGGAAACAATATTCATTATTCCTTAATATCTCTTAATATCAATGGACTCAATTCTCCAATAAAAAGACATAGACTATCAAACTGGATACAAAACACAACTCAGAATTTTGCTGCATACAGGAAATGCACCTCTGTGAAAAAGACAAACACTACCTCAGAGTAAAAGGATGGAATACAATCTTACAAGCAAATGGTCCCAAGAAACAAGCTGGAGTAGCCATTCTAATATCAAATAAAATCAATTTTCAACTAATAATAATCAAAAAAGATAAAGAAGGACACTTCATATTCATCAAAGGAAAAAATGTACCAAGAGGAACTTGCAATTCTGAACATCTATGCTCCAAACGCAAGGGCACCCACATACATAAAAGAAACTTTACTAAAACTTAAAGCATATATTACACCCCACACAATAATAGTGGGAGATTTCAACACCCCACTCTCAGCTATGGACAGATAATGGAAACAGAAACTAAATCGAGACACAATGAAACTAACAGAAGTTATGAACCAATTGGACTTAACTGACATCTATAGAACATTTCATCCTAAAACAAAAGAATATACCTTTTTCTCAGCACCTCATGGTACCTTCTCCAAAATAGACCATATAATTGGTCACAAAATAGGCCTCAACGGATACAAAAAGATTGAAATAATCCCTTGTACCCTATCAGACCACCATGGACTAAGACTCGTCTTTGACATGGACAAAAAGAACGGAAAGCCCACATACACATGGAAAATGAACAATGCTCTACTCAATGATAACTTGGTCAAGGAAGAAATAAAGAAAGAAATTAAAGACTTTTTAGACATAAATGAAAATGAGGATACTTCATATCAAAATTTGTGGGACTCCATGAAAGCAGTACTGAGAGGAAAAATCATAGCTCTAAGTGCCCACAAAAAGAAAATGGAAAGAGCGTACATTAACAACTTGACAGCACACCTGAAAGCGTTAGAACAAAAAAAAAAAAAAATATACCCAAGAGGAGTAGACGGCAGGAAATAATTAAACTCAGGGTCGAAATGAAACAAAAAGAACTATACAAAATATCAACAAAACCAGGAGCTGGTTCTTTGAGAAAATCAACAAGATAGATAAACCCTTAGCCAGACTAACCAAAGGGTGCAGAGACAGCACTCAAATCAATAAAATTAGAACTGAAAAGGGAGACATAACAACAGAAACAGAGGAAATTAAAAAAATTGTTAGATCCTACTACAAAGGCCTGTACTCAACAAAATTGGAAAATCTGGATGAAATGGACAGCTTTCTAGATAGATACCAGGTACCAAAGTTAAACGAGGAGCAGATAAACCATCTAAACAGTCCTATAACCCCTAAAGAAATAGAAGCAGTCATCAAAAATCTCCCCATCAAAAAAAGTCCAGGGCCAGATGGTTTTAGTGCAGAATCCTACCAGACCTTCCAGGAAGACCTAACATCCATTCTCTTCAAACTATTCCACAGAATAGAAACAGAAGGAACAATACCCAATTCTACGAAGTAGTTCTATGAAGCTACAATTACACTCATACCAAAGCCTCACAAAGACCCAACAAAGAAAGAGAACTACAGACCAATCTCTCTTATGAATATTGATGCAAAAATACTCAATAAAATTCTTGCAAACCGAATCCAAGAACACATCAAATCAATCATCTATCATGATCAAGTAGGCTTTATCCCAGGAATGCAGGGTTGGTTCAATATTCGAAAATCCATCAATGTAATCAACTATATAAATAAACTCAAAGAAAAAACCACATGATCATCTCACTGGATGCTGAGAAAGCATTTGACAAAATTCAACATCCCTTCATGTTAAAAGTCCTGGAAAGAGCAGGAATTCAAGGTCCATACCTAAACATAGTAACAGCAATATACAGCAAGCCAGTAGCCAACATCAAACTAAATGGAGAGAAACTTGAAGTAATCCCACTAAGATCAGGGACTAGACAAGGCTGTCCACTCTCACCCTACCTATTCAATATAGTACTGGAAGTCCTACTCAGAGTGATTAGACAACAAAAGGAAGTCAAAGGGATACAAATAGGAAAAGAAGAAGTCAAAATTTCACTATTTGCAGATGATATGATAGTATACTTAAGTGACCCAAAAATTTCCATCAGAGAACTCCTAGACCTGATAAACAACTTCAGTAAAGTAGCTGGATATAAAATCAACTCAAACAAATCAGTAGCCTTCCTATACTCAAATGATAAACAGGCTGAGAAAGAAATTATGGAAATGACACCCTTCACAATAGTCACAAACAATATAAAATACCTTGGAGTGAACCTAACCAAGCAAGTGAAAGATCTGTATGACAAGAACTTCAAGTCTCTGAAGAAAGAAATAGAAGAAGATCTCAGAAGATGGAAAGATCTCTCATGCTCCTGGATTGGCAGGATTAATTTAGTAAAAATGGCCATCTTGCCAAAAGCAATCTATAGATTCAATGCAATCCCCATCAAAATTCCAAATCAGTTCTTCATAGAGATAGAAAGAGCAATTTACAAATTTATTTGGAACAACAAAAAACCCAGGATATCGAGAACTATTCTCAACAACAAAAGAACTTCGGGGGGAATCACCATCCCTGACCTCAAACTGTACTACAGAGCAATAGTAATAAAAACTGCATGGTATTGGTACAGATACAGGCAGGAAGATCAATGGAATAGAATTGAAGACCCAGAAATGAGCCCACATATCTATGGTCACTTGATCTTTGACAAAGGAGCTAAAACCATCCAGTGGAAAAAGGACAGCATTTTTAGCAAATGGTGCTGGTTCAACTGGAGGTCAACAAGTAGAAAAATGCAAATTGATCCATGCTTGTCTCCTTGTACAAAGCTCAAATCCAAGTGGATAAAGGACCTTCATGTAAAACCAGATACACTGAAACTAATAGAAGAGAAGGTGGGGAAGACCCTCGAATACCTAGGCACAGGGGAAAAATTTCTGAACAAAACACCAATGGCTTATGCTCTAAGATCAAGAATTGACAAATGGGACCTCATAAAATTGCAAAGCTTCTGTAAGGCAAAGGACATTGTCAATAAGACTAAACGGCAACCAACAGATTGGGAAAAGATCTTAACCAATCCCACATCCGATAGAGGGCTAATATCCAAGATTTACAAAGAACTCAAGAAATTATACTTCAGAAAACCATATAACCCTATTAAAAAATGGGGAACAGAGCTAAACAAAGAATTCTCAACAGAGGAAACTCGAATGGCTGAGAAGCACCTTAAGAAATGTTCAACATCCTTAGTCATCAGGGAAATGCAAATCAAAACAACACTGAGATACCATCTCACACCAGTCAGAATGGCTAAGATCAAAAACTCAGGTGATAGTAGATGCTGGTGAGGATGTGGAGAAAGAGAAACACTCCTCCACTGTTGGTGGGATTGCAAGCTGGTACAACCACTCTGGAAATCAGTCTGGTGGTTCCTCAGAAAACTGGACATAGCATTACCTGAGGATCCAGCTATACCACTCCTGGGCATATACCCAGAAGACGCTCCAACATATAATAAGGACATATGCTCCACTATGTTCATAGCAACCTTATTTATAATAGTCAGAAGCTGGAAAGAACCAAGATGTCCCTCAACGGAGGAATGGATACAAAAAATGTGGTACATCTACATAATGGAGTATTACTCAGCTATTAAAAATAATGAATTCGAGAAATTTATAGTCAAATGGATGGACCTAGAAATTACCATCCTGAGTGAGTTAACCCAATCACAAAAGAACACACATGGTATTTACTCACTGTTAAGTGGATGTTAGCCCAAAAACTTAGAATAGCGAAGACTCAATCCACAGACGAAGTAAAGCTCATGAAGTAGAAAGATCAAGAGGGGATGCCTCAGTTCTACTTAGAACCAGTAACAAAAATACTCAAGGGAGCAATTATGGAAACAAAACATGGGACAGAAACTGAAGGAGGAGCCATCAGGAGACCATTCCACCTGGACATTCATCCCATGTACTGTCACCTAAGCTAGACGTTGATGTAGAAGACTGGAAATGCATGCTGTCAAGAACATATTATAGCTCTCTCCTTAGAGATCTGCCAGAGACTGACACATTCAGAAGATGATGCTCAGAGCAAACCACTGATATGATCAAGTGCTTCCCAATGGAGAACTTAGAAGACTGAGGGAGCAGAAAGGGTTTGTGACCCCAAGAGGAAAGCAACAATACCAAACAATCCAGAGCCCCCCAGGGTCTGAACCACCAGCCTGGGAGCACATAGGGAGGGACCTATGACTCTAGTGGTATATGTAGGGGAGGATGGCCTTGTTGGGCATGGGTGGGAGAGGAGATTCTTGGTCCCATGAAAAACTAACACAGAAGTGGGGGGGAGTGTGAGGGTGAGGAGGGGGTAGTGGGTGTGGGCACAGCCTCATAAAAGGGATATAAGGAGGGGGATGGGATAAGGGGTTCCTGGGTGGTGGGGGAAATGGGATAAGAGGATAAAAACTGAAATGTAAATATTATAACCAACTACATAAAAGGGGGGAAAAAGTTGTTAGAACCAACATCTTTAAAAAAAAATGTCAGCTCTCTAGGAAAAAAAAACTTTTTTTTTTGATACTAAAACTTGTCCAGAGAATTGTATATTGCAGAATGCACAGCCTTGGTGTATCTACTCATCAGGCAAAACGAGCAGACCTATTCAAACCTCCGGTGTCTGGGAGTTCCATCTGGATGCAGTGATCTACAGACAAATTACTGTCCAGAAAAGGACACACTTGCAGCATAGTCGACTGATTATATCTGCCTAGACAGAGTAACCAGCCCTTAATAATTCTGCAGCACTAAAGTCTGTCAGATGAGTTTGGGCCAGAAGGCTGAAGATTTGATGCTCCAACGTTCTGTAGTATAGGGGTTGTCCAGGAGTTCAGCGGTCTCTATAAATTGGCTAAGTTTTAGAAGCTATGCTTAGTGCTTCCCATAAATTCAGTTAATTTAGTCATTCTGGATTTCTGACGGCATTGAAGACCTATAGACTCATAGCCAATCCAGGCTATTTACCTTGAGAGAAAAGATCTGAGTGGAAGGTTCTCAGCTGACATTCATTCTAAAGCCAAGAAAAAGCCAGGTTCAAAACTAAGTGTTCTAGTCAAGAGAGATGGCAGAGGTTCTGACTAGTCAACAAAAGGATGGACTGGGTATTAAGACTATCTTGTACCTCACTGGTACAAATAGGAATAATTATGCTCTAATTGTATTCTGAGAGAAAAGCTTTATTTTAACAGGAAGGGTAATATGTAGGAGGAGCTAAGGGGGAAGGAGCACCGAGAGGAAAAGATGGAGTAAGGAGAGGAGAAGATGAAGTAGATGAGAAGCTCGGTAATGAGAGAGAAAAAGAGAGAGAAAGAGAGAGGGGGCATGGAGGCAGAAGTTCACATGTCTCCACTAGTCAAAGATAGTTTACATAGCTAGGTTGGGTATTAGGTTACACTTCTGATTGAGCATTACCATACTTACAAAGCCCTTGATTAACATTTAAAAAAAATTGTACAAAAGCCAAATGGAAAAGGGGGGGCACGGGATAGGGGTTTTCTAGGGAGGGGAAATGGGGAAAGGGATTGGCATCTGAAATGTAAATAAAATATCCAAGAAAAAAAAAAAGAAAACAGAAATGGCTGAATGAAATAATGAAGAGAATTCAGGGTGGAGTTGAATAAAGAGATAGAAACATTAAAGAAACCCAAAACCAAAGTGAAAAATCCAGTAAGATTAAGTGGAAATATTAATATTGATAGCAGTAGAAATAAATATCAGTGGAAAGCTTCTTTAAGAGAGAATCACGCAGAAGACAGAATATCTGGGCTTGAAGACAAAGTAGATCTGGGTCATCCAATCAAAGAAAAATAATACATTTTTAGAAAGCATGTTAGCATAATGTGTAGGAACTTTGAGACACTGCAAAAGACCAAATCTATGAATTATGGGCATTGACAAAGAAAAATAGTTCCAGATCAAGATATAGTTAATATTTTCAGTATAATCATAAAACCAAACATCTCAAATCTTAGAGAAAGAGATATCATTCCTGTACAAAAGGTTCACAGAACACCAAATAGAAAGGAGCAGAGGAGAAACTCATGAACTGTTATAGCTAAAATACTGAAAGCACAGTCTAAAGAAAGGGGTAGTTACTTTTGCACCTGTACTTAAGTAAAAGCTACAAGAAAAAGGACCAAGTCATCAGACAATCAGAATAATGGCTGATTATTTGATAGAAAACTTAAACCCAGAAGAGTCTAAAAAGATGTATTTCAAGTTCTAGGAGGCCACAACTGCTAGCCCAGGCTATTATACCCAGAAAAACTCTATTTTTAAAAAAGATTTATTTTATTTATTTTGTGTATATAAGTACGCTGTTTCTGTCTTCAGACACACCAGAAGGGGACATTGGATCCCATTACAGATGGTCATGAACTACCATATGGTTTCTGGAAATTAAACTCAGAACCTCTGGAAGAGTAGTCAGTGCTCTTAACCACCAAGTCATCTCTCCAGCCCCCAGAAAACCTCTATCAAATTTGAAGGAGAAATAGGAGCTTTCCATGATAAAAATAGATTAAAGGAATTGGTAGTCACTAGGTTAGCTCTACAGAGGATAGCAGGAGAAATTTTGACTGATGAAAAATATGTATATTCAAGAAGTCAGGGGAGAGAACAAATAGTACCAGGACAGTTAATCAAAAGAGATTTAAAAAATACCACAAAATTAACAAAATTACAGGAATTAATAGACATATTTCAATAATAATGGTCTTAGTTAGGGTTTGTATTCCTGCACAAAACATCATGACCAAGAAGCAAGTTGGGGAGGAAAGGGTTTATTCAGCTTACACTTCCAAATTGCTATTCATCACCAATGAAGTCAGGACAGGAACTCACACAAGGCAGGAATTTGGAGGCAGAAACTGATGCAGAGGCCATGGAGGGGAGCTGCTTACTGGATAGGTTCCCCTGGCTTGCTCAGCTTGCTTTCTTATAGAACCCAAGACTACCAGCCCAGGGATGGCACCACCCACAATTGGCCCTCCCATTCTTGATCACTAATTGAGAAAGTGCCTTACAGCTAGATCTTAGGGAAGCATTTCCTCAAGGGAGGCTCATTTCTCTGTGATAACTCCAGTTTGTGTCAAGTTGACAGACAAAACCAGCCAGTACAATAATGTTGAATATCAATGGCCTCAATTCACCAATAAAGAGATACAAACTAGCAGATTGAATTAGAAAATAGAAACATTCCTCTTGCTGCCTCCAAGAAACAAACCTCACTATCAAATAGAAACCAACTCAAGGCTGGAAAAAGATACTACAAGTAGATGGAACTAAAAAACAAGCAGGCATGGCTATTCAATTATCAGACAAAGTACACTTCAAACTAATACTACTAAGAAGAAATAAAGTCACTTCATATTCATTAAGGGAACAATTCATTGAGGCAAGCATAAGAACATAGGCAACAGAAACCACAGTTACTTGGCATCATCAGAACCCAGTTCTTCCACCATAACAAGCCCTGGACACCCCATCACACCAGAAAAGCAGGATTCAGAATTAAAATCACTTCTCAGGATGATGATAGAGGACTTTAAGAAGGACATAAATAACATTCTCAAAGAATTTAAGGAGAACACTGGTAGACAGATAGAAGCCCTTAAAGAGGAAACACAAAAATCCCTTAATGAATTGCAAGAATTTCCAATGGAGAAGTTAGAGAGATGACTGAAGGAACAGAAAGGGTTTGTGACCCCATGAGGAGAGCAACAATATCAACCAACCAGAGCTCCCAGAGTCTAAACCACCAGCCTAGGAGTACATAAGGAGGGACCCATGGCTCCAGCTGTATATGTAGGGGAGAATGGCCTTGTCGGGCATAGGTGGGAGAGGAGATCCTTGGTCCCGTGAAGGCTGGATTCTGAGTTTGGGGGAATTCAAGGGTGGGTAGGTGGGAGTGGGTGGGTAGGTCGGGGCACATCCTCATAGAAGCAGGAAGGGGGATGAGATAAGGGGTTCCTGGGTGGGTGGGGGGATAAATGGGGTAAGGGGATAACATCTGAAATGTAAATAAAATATCCAATAAAAAAATAGTGTTACTCACTATGGGCCAAGCATTCAAACACATGAGTCTGTGGGAACCATACTTACTCAAATCACCACTGTTATATGGAGTTTTCTCTGTGTGTTTTTCTCCTGGCCCCCAAGCTCCTTGAAATGATGACTTGGAGACTCAAATATATTTACAAACATCTAGGTCATATAGCTAGGCATGTTCCCTGAGTATCTCATAACTTAATAATCCCATTATTTCATTCTAAATTTTGCCCCAAGACTGGTTACTTTTGCTCAGCTCTCAATGTGTCTATCCACCTTCATATTCTGGGGCAAACTCTCTGGCACTTGGCTCTTCCCCAGAATCTCTTCTGCCTACAGGATGTTCCACCTTTCATTCTACCCTTTCCTATAGGCCAAAGTTGTTTGTTTGTTTTTGAACAGGTGATATATCAGTAGAGCATACAAAAGAGTCTTTCTATAATTTTCTCTTTTAGTCCAATAAAAGGCTCTTTCTTACAATAATAAACTATAAACAATAATAGCAATTATGAAAACTATCAGGTAAGATTTACAATCATAATGTCTAGTCCATATGCATTTGGCAACCTTGGAGAATGTTATCTATGCTATCTTGGTGAGTTTAGAATTTCGTACCTAAATAAATTTCTATCATAACTTGCAGTACTAACCTAAAACATCTTTTAAAAACAATTTTTTCAATAATAAACAACTTAAGCTTATACAGGAGATTATAACTATCTAGTCTTCAACCCCATCAGAGACTTGAGAAGGAATAAATATCACCCAAGTAAGGAGGAAGTGCAGTCAAGCAGTTTCCAAAGCAATAGAAATGACAGAGGATCTGGCTCCCTGGACAGTCCCCTAAATTTCTCTGAGTCATAGGAGCTTCTATTTTTTGGCCTTCTTGTGCAGTATCTGACAGACTGTGAAGCAGGAATATTGAAGGACTTGTCTTGGGAAAGCAACCCAACCTCCCTATACCCTGTTTGTTCATTTTGGACAACATGCTGTCTGCAGTTGAAGCAAGGGCATTTTCTTGCCCAGAGGCAGCTTGCAAACTCAATAAAAATATTCTTTAATGCTCATCCTATTCTTTGAAGTAGAATGGGGGTGCTGCTAAAAACAATCCAGTCTCATAAAAGGCTTAGACTAATAAAATATCTTTAAATGTCATTTTCTATGGATCTCTGAGGTTTTTAAAGCCATCTATCTATAGTATATCTGAATTGCTTGTTTCTAGCTAATTACTATCTGATTAACCTTAAAAAACATCTAGAGAAGACTAAATAAAGCCTATTTTTGTAAATAATTAAACTAGAACCTACAAGACCATACATTTGATTGACTATAAACTTGCATTTCTAATTATTTTAAATGGTTTATAATAGCAGCTTTCAAAAGGTCTAGAACTTAATATTGTATTTTTAAATGAGTTGCATAGGTATACTACCTTAGCAAGTTGTAGCAATATATAATCCTAAATCTTTATCAATATACATAAACTTATACCAATGTAACAAAATAACACTTTAACTTTGTATATACAAAGATCAATGTCAGTGTAAATTTTTTGGCTATTAATGTTCTTTGGTCTAAAATTAGATTCAATAATCTACTCATTATTCCTGTTATGCCTATATCCCCCCTATTTCTTTTCATCCCTCCCCAGCTTCCCTCTAATAGGAGATAGGAGAGAAAGAAGTACAGAAAAAAGAAAAAGAAAGAAAGAAAAAAAAAAAAATCCCTGAATCTACTTTGTTTCCTCCCTGACCAAGACCATTAACAGTTTGTAACTAACCCTCCTAAAATGACAACAAACATTCATCATCCACTGAATGACCAAAAATCATCCACTTCTTAGGAATTGGGGTGTTATTCTCTTGAGATTGCTTCCTGAAGATTTGAGGTGTTGCTTTCCTTTTGAGGACACCCTCTAAAATTGGGATAATGGGTAGTCTAAAGAATGCTAGCTATGGCATTTGTTCAATCTTCATATGCTGAGAAAGTTCAGGGCTGGAACAGTCTATGATACTGGACCAATTGGGGTCAACTGTTTTCTTTGAAGCTGTCCTGGAAGCATCTTTTGATGAAACAGCAGTTGAGGCAATCAGAGGCTGGATCACCTGAGATACTTGTCTTGTCTTCTTTGGTGTCTGATCCTTTTGCTCTGCAAACATAAAAACTCTTACAAGTAATATACATTTATGCAGGAAAATACGTATACAATATGCAGTGTGCACAGATCAGTCAAAAATGGTTATTTGCTCATTGTTTAAGCAGGTGAAAGACATCTGTCTTTATAAGTTAGTTTGAACTATATGACCAAACTGCAATATATATCTTCATCCATGCCATATGAACGGATGCCATGATAAATTTTGAGAATTCTGTAGCCAACAAGATTTATTGGATAAGTTTAGCTGAACTTTTGGCTGGAGACATTTTCATGTCTCAGCCAGTTTCAGAGCTCTTCCTGTGCAGAGACTAGCAATACTGACTTGTTCTTTTTTTTCACTTTCCTCTTCCTGTCTGCACCTCAGGTCCTCAGGGTGTCTTCCACAGTTACAGCTGCAAGAGCATATTTTCTTCCACAGTGCAACACATTTTCTACCTTCTGAAGGTTGGATATATTTATGTTAATCTAATTACACAGTCATTTTTATATTCCAGTTTATTTTAGCAATTGTGTTATTTGTCTCATTGGCATTTAAAAAATGTAAAGTCAATACAGCATTATTTCAACTATCATTTTGAGATTGCAGATCACCTTTTTGTTATTTGAACATTTTCTTTAAAGTTCTGTTAGATCTATCTACAATCCTGTTCATCTTGTAGGATAGTAAGGTATGTCAGTAACATGTTCTATGACATGATGCCTAAAAATTGTTATTTCTAAAGGATACATTTGCCTGAGTGTCATCAGCTTTAATCTGCAAAGGCATCTCCATGATAGCTATCATCTCTAATATATATGTGCCATCTCCAAATCCTCAGAATTCAAGGCAAAAACCCGTTGGAGTTCCCAACATACATCATTAGCATGTGCACCACCATGCTCAATATTACAATTTCCCAAACTCTACAAAATGAAACACATAATATATTGTATTGTTCTAAGGTATCATCATTGAACAGAATCTGTATTTTTAATTCAGTAGGCCAGATAATTATGTGCCCTGTCCAGCAGGGCACTGAACAGGGGGCTGAAAGAGAGAATAGGGGAACAGGTGAATGTAAAAGATGATGGCTTGTCTAGAGTCTGATCAAACCATAATTTTTATTTTTTCACACACGGGTTGTATACACATAGAGGCAGGACGTGGGGAAGGGTATGATGCAGGAGCATAGGTGTTCTCAGGGAGAGTACAGATATTTTCCAGAACAGAGTATTGGCTGGGTAAAAGTTTACAGAAGAAGCAGGTAATAGGTCACTATGACTCTGTCTATGATTCACTTGTTCTTTATCTAAGCTGGTACTTTCCACCAAGGCTACCTATCCACAAGGTCTATGACTATTTGTTCTTAACCAGGCTGGTAGTTTTCCATCAAGGCTGCCTGTTTACAAGATCTTATAGCTGTCTGCTCTAGGGTCAGTGTATTTCCACAGAGACCAAGACTGTGTTAACAGGCACGTATGTCTGACTTAGGCCCATGGCCGATTTAGGCCTTCAGTGTATAAGCAAGGCTGCTCCTGACATCTCCTCCCTTCTCTCAGTATAGAGGGACTGTGGTGATTCTAATCTTGCAAAGGCAAGTAATTAAAGGGGACCTTGTAATAGCTTTGGTTCTCCTGTTGTTGTCCAGTGAGGCATGAGGACCATACCCATCCTGATGTCTTTTTACTGGAGAGGGGATACTTTTGACTTCAACCCCTATGCAGTCAGGCTTGTCCCTCAGGGAACCCAGAAAGATATTTTAAATTTTTATTTATATTCCCTTGCAGTGCTTAGCCTCACAGCCTAAGCAAGAATTTAGATCTCCAGTCAGAGGGGGTTCTGGGTGACCCCTCTCTGCTTGGTCTAGGGGCAGAAGTCCCCTCTTTTAGGTTGAGTGGAGATGGGGTTTGGGAACACCCTGGATGGAGTAACGACCTCATCTTAAGTCTCGTGGTCCTCCATAGCTAACTTATGATAATGTATCTGAATAGGTTTTGTTACCAAATTATCTATTTGGTGTTAGTAAGCCTATTTAAGGCCCAGGGGCCAAAAGAAATACCCAATTAATGGTCCCAAAATTGTAGGAAGTAGGATTGACAACCATGGAGAGGTTGAAAACCAATTTTTGTAGTAGCTCTCATCTTTCTCCTTTATGCTCTCTTTAACAATCCCTGTAAAAGCAACATTCTTCTTTAAGGGTTGTACACAGTCTAGAGCTGTACACAGTCTTTTCTATTGTAAAAGAATAAATCAAGTCCAATAAAGTCCTATGCAATTTTTGGAGATCACTTCAGACAGCGAAATGAGAGATTTCTTCAGATTAGTGATGTCAATCTCTAGCTGTTTGATGTCCTTGTCAATGGCCCATTGAAGGTCTGAGTAGTGTAAGTTCGGAGGCCAGCATCAGGATTAGAACTTCCAACAGCAAACACCATGGGTGATTCATTTTTATCTGGAAGGAAACAGAAGGAAATTCTCAGTGAGATCTCTCTTCCATGGATGACAATTGTTATTTATATTATTTGTAATTAGGCCTGTCTTTGTGGGGGTATCTATTTATTTCATTAATCTTTTTGGCAGCCATTTAGCTGTGCCTTCTTTGGTATCAAACAGGCATATCAATCCTCAGCCCCATATGAGAACTGGGTCTGGGCTATTCCATTTAAAGGTAAGAGGGTACTTCCACATAACTGTGGCATAGTTTTTATTGATCTCAGCATGCCAGAGGCAATCAGCAGCAGCTTTGTCATGAGTTTTCAGATTTAAAAAATTAAAAATGGCATGATGGAGAGTATTTCTGGGAGACCCCTTCTGGGAGTGTAGCTCCCCCTCTTTCGTTTTCAAAAGTCATTTTTTTAGAGTTCTTGTAAAACCAGGGCAGAAGCGCCAGTAGCTGCTCCTCCCATACTCAGAGAGTTATAAAGATATTGTCTCAAAGTTTCACAATGTCTGCTTCACAATACCTTGTCCTCGAGGATTACAAGGAATTCCAGTAATATGGGTAATGTTAAATTGTTAAGGAAACATCTCAAATGTCTGACTGTAACAGTCAGTCTTGTTTATCTTAATCTGATATGGAACACAAAGCATAAAAAGATAATATAGGCAATAACTGTTTACATTTTAATTGTTTCTCCTGTTAAAGTAATTGTAACTAGAAATCCTAAAAAGGTATCAAATCACATATACATATTTTAACTTTCTAAAATTAAAATGAATAACATCCACTTATTGTAATTGATTAGATATAAGTCTTCAAGTATTAACACCATTATGAAAAAATTGAGGACACTAAGAACAAGTTTTGTAATTTGACTTATACGTCCTCTAAAAATGTCAAATTGTTGTCTCAAGCTATTATTATTAAACATAGATCTACAAAGATGTACTATCTTGTGATGATGTTATATAATAGGTGACATTTTAAATCTTAATGGTAATCTTATGAAAAAAATTTTAAAACTATATCTATGATAATTATGCCAAAAGCTGCAATTTCTGGCCTCAAAGAATCACAAAAGGCAGATCAGCTCCAGTGGCACAGCAATCTAAATAAACAAACTTTTGTTATACAGCAACCCCAATGTAAAGAATAAAATTGTATGGCCAATTGTTTTTGTAGGGTCTATAATCTATTTGATACACAAATTTTCTATGGCACTTTCCTGGGGTCCAGGCAATCTAGTATGAGCTCTTAAATGTCTTAAAAATTAAGGAAAAATACATGTTTTAAAAATTGAGTTGTATTTGTAAAATTTGAAAATTAGCAATGTTTAGAAAAGGAACAATTTTAAACAATTATAAACCATGAGCTGTATACTGGCTATGAGTATACCAATTAAAAGCTTAAATTTTTTAATAGTGGCTACAGCACATAGTTCAATTATTTCTGTTGAAGCGGGGTAAACTCAAGAGAGTAAATATGTAATCTAATTGTGTATATCGCCTACCCATTAAATGAGCTGTCTATTAATACAGTAAACATACTTTTTCTGGGCTATATATATAGATTCATAAGAAATACAAGAGCAGCTGGGCGGTGGTGGTGCACGCCTTTAATCCCAGCACTTGGGAGGCAGAGGCAGGCAGATTTCTGAGTTCGAGGCCAGCCTGGTCTACAGAGTGAGTTCCAGGACAGCCAGGACTACACAGAGAAATCCTGTCTCAAAAAAAAAACCAAAAAAAAAAAAAAAAAAAAAACCAGAAATACAAGAGCATGTATAGAGAAAAACTGTAACAAATTGATCATGTAATAGATCAAATATCAGTATTTTTTAATAACCAATTTTATTATTATTAGGGATAAGAAATATTTCCTTAAGTTCTTCTTTAAAATACTTTTGTGATCTTGACCTATAATTTTGTATTAACACAGCAACAGCTTTAAAACAGGATGTTAAAACTTCTTTTGGAGATAAAAAAATATAAATCTATATCAATGATCTCTGTTATCAAAGACTTTTATAAAACAGCCAACAAACTAATCAATCTATATAATATACCAACTAATAATGGCTTCCTCTACTTTCTGTAAAATTATTCTTCTTTTGTCAATTAATTGTTGAAGGAAATTAGGATTTGTATCTCTCTTGAGAATATTAAATAGAGGCTTAAATTCTTTTGTGGAGAGCTTAAAATAAGATCTTAGCCAATTAGCATCTCCTAGAAACTTTTGAAAATAATTTAAAATAATTAAACTATCTTTTCTTATTTAAATTTTTTGTGTTACAATTTATTTAAGAATATAACGGATGTCTCAAATATTGAAAAGATATTATTTTTCAGAGCAACAAGCACTTCCTAAAATTTTAAAGTTTGTTGTATGAGAGCAAAGGCTTGTATTAAAACTCCTTTAGAGGGATCAACTAATAAGCCAATTGTGTAACAAAAAGAAAGTTTTCATCAGGGCCTTGTTTGGTTCCAGATAAAACTATTACTGAGATCTCTTTTATACATCTGGTTTTTGAATGACACTAACTCTGAACTTACCAGTTTTAATCTATCTTTTTGTTACCAAAATTATAAATTTGTAATCATGCCCAATAATATATAGCCAGGACATATAGAGCATACTTATATTTTTTAAAGCCAATCAAGAATAAAAATAAATGCACATCCAAACAAAAGTTTCTTACCTTTTTAGCTGTAATTTTAAGAGAAAAGCACCCTTTCACTTATCAAACTGGGAAAAACCACTATCAATTCCTTTACTGTAGAAGCCAAAAAACTGTTGGTCCCCCTCCAAGAGCAGCTTCTGCCTTACTTTCAGCCACAGAGCAGGGTAGCTTATCAGCCTCTGTTGTTTAAATTGAAACTATTATTTCCAAGCAAGTTTCAAATTAAATCGAGGGGTAGATAGTAAGCAGTTTTAACCAGTTTTGATTTTGAACATGAAACAGAACAACAATCATTTAAACAATAAAACAAAACCAGACAATTGACACACATGGACAGATTGGTGGGCCAAGGACACACAATAGATAGAGAAAGCAGAACTGAAAATTTCTCTACTAGGAGCCAGAGAGCACAGGGCATCCCTTGGTTTTCTCTTGCTCCCAGGAGAGCTCTGTAACAGGCTTTTTGTTTTTCTTTTGCTAACACACCGGAGAGCAGACAACTGTTTTAGCGCTCTCTCTCTCTCTCTCTCTCTCTCTCTCTCTCTCTCTCTCTCTCTCTCACTCATATTTTCAAGGTTTAACTTTTTATCTCCTCCTAAAGGTTTAGGAGGTATACCTTTTTTTTTTTTTTTTTTTTTTTTAAATCAATAGTCCCCTCTTGGGAAAACAACACTAATAAAAGCAAAGAATCTTTAAAGATTCTTTTTTCTTTTTTCTTAACTCTAGTGTTGTGGTTAGCACCAGCCTTGTATTTTGATGCTAATTCCCCTTTCCTGGGAGGGGCTGCAGAGGAATGAAATAGTAAACAGGTGACTTCTACTGAACCAGCTTAATTTGTAAAATAAAGGCTAGAGCCAGTGATTGAGCAGTAGAAGGGGAGGTGGAGAAATAAAGTTGGTGTGAAGAGAGGAGGGAGGATGATGGAGGAGGAAGACAATGGAAGAGGAAGACAAAGAAGAAAATGACGGAGGAGCAGGAGGTGGAAGGACAAATTTGTGACTTGGAAAACCTGCAAGTTATAAGGTTCTCATAGCTGGGGAATAGAGTATGTAGTGTAGTGATGAATCTGCCCAACCTAGGCATGCAGCTTATATTCATAATTATTGAGTTGTGTTTTCATTGACTGGTCCTATTTGGGTTGGAGATTTACAGCATCAAATTGATGCCCAACCTAGGGCTTAGAATTCAACTAACCTGAGGTAAAACCCCCATAAAAAAACTAAATGAGTCTGAGAGGCCTACAAAGAATGGCAGAGAGGTTTCCTCTCCCAACCCCCAAACAGAGAGCTACAGCCAGAGTCAGGAGCAGCACTCAGCCTACAACTGGGCTTGATCAGTGCCCTGTAGAAACTGAAGGGAGGAACAGGTGATCCTAGAACACAACTGCCTGTGAGGCAGTTTTCAGGCAGAAACAGTGAACTGAGGGCTCTGGACCAGGTAATTCTTCGAATTAAAAAAAGATATATAGCCTTTTGACACTTAAAGAGAAACACAATAAATATCTTTTGGGCTTTATGTGATGATATTTTGAATGGTTTGACAAGAATCAACTTAGGGAAAATTGTCCCTGGCTCTAATGTAAAGAGTACAGTGTACAAGTGGAAGCTGCTGTGGAGTACAGAGCCAAACAGATAGATGGTATAAAAAAAATTATTCTAGGCAGAGGGCCCAAACAGAAAGATAGTGTAAATCAGGTGTATTCAGATGATATAAAATTATATTGCCTCACAGGAGACTCGGGTTCTGTCTAATGTGGGACCTACAGAAATTCTGGGTTCTTTCCTACTTGGCAAAATAGGGAAGGAAGATGGATGTGATTTTCAGTTTTGTGGTTGTATTTTTCCTCTGGGAAAGAGGTCAAGATAAAGGTTTTTCTGGTTACTGGGTCAATGATATTCTCTTTAGGAAAAAAGATTTTATCTGTGTGTTTTCAGAAGAGACTATTAAGATAGTTCTAATTATATGGATTAGACATGACAGAGGCAGGCTGCCAGAAGACTAGATTCCAGAATTCAAACAAAAAATTATGTTGATACTAAATTTTTTTTGAGAATTATATATTGCAGAATACACAGCCTTGGTGTATCCACTCATCAAGTAAGCTGAGCAGACCTGCTCAAACCTCTGATGTCCTGGAATTTCAGCTGGATGCAGTGAAGACACAGACATCAGAGGCTTATCAATTTACCCTGCCCCTCTTCTAATATCTCAACACCCAAATTCAGCTTGGAGAAGTTAATGAAGAGTCAGCGTCCCTATTCCCTGGGCTTGGGGACTGAGGTGATTAATATTAGGTTGTCCTTCTAGGGAAAAGTAATGGTTTTATTGGAACAGGGAGGAATAGTTAGAATTGATTACTTAGCTATAACCTATTTGGTAGAAATCTGTATAATTGTTATTAAGCTGAAGTTATATTTCTTAAATGGTACAAAATTTATTTTGATTTCAAATTTAAGGTTTTCATTGGTATGGGTTTCTTACTGATATTAAAGTGAGATTAATATTGTTACTCTCATAGGCATTGTGCCTATAGAACACATTTACAAGGAATACAAGGCTTAGACCAGTCCTTTAAATTTTTTAACTGATTTAAGATGGTTAGCCTGTGAGTTAAGAACCTATAGCAATTGCATGACTTTGAGTTTATTGTTAGGGTGCTTTCTAGATTTTAATTAGAAATAGCTGAGAGGAGTTAATGGACAATAGTGCAGATTGCTTTACATAGTTGGTTTTCAAAAACATCAGAAGTCAATAGAATTGACATTCAAACATTCCTGTGTAAATGTTCATTTTGATTAGAGACCTGTCTGCTCCTGACAGCTTCCTGTCTTGGATTCTAAGAAGAAACTGAGCCTCTTTGGAGTTACTCCAGTTGTGATGAGACAACCACAAGGCAAGAATTGCCTCTATTCATCTACAGACAAATTACTGTCCAGAAAAGGATACATTTGAGGAATAGTTGACTGATTATATCTGCTAATACAGAGTAATCAGCCCTTAATATTTCTGCATTATTAGGTCTGTCAGATGATCCTGGAACAGAAGGCTGAAGATTAGATGCTCCAACGTTTTATAGTGTAGGGACTGTCCAGGTGTTCAGCAGTCTCTATATATTGGCTAAGGTTTAGAAGCTATGCTTTGTGCTAACTATAATTTAAGTTACTTCAATAATTCTGGATTTCTGACAGGGTTGAAGACTTATAGTCTCATAGCCAATCCTGGCTATGTTGAGAGAAAAGGCTTGAGAGGATGGTTGTGGGTAGTGGCTGCTGGGAACACTGAAAGTTTCTCCAGGGGGAAGTTAGATGCAGTGGCTGTGGCAACAGTGGCTCATTAAAGGCCTTCTCTATGTTCCTCATGGCGTGGCCCCAATGACATGAGAAATTCCATGAGTTTTACAGGCTTTATTTTCATGGTGGATGTAGATGGATCTGGATGTGCATCCTTTGTGCAACTCAGGGCAGACCTGGGCTAAATAGGGAGGAAGAAAGGGGGAGAGGCTGGGGAAGTATGCTTAATTGGCTCCACCCTCTGGCCTTCAGGTACCTCATTAGTATATAAATCTCTCTAGGGCCTGAAGCCTGTTCCTCATGACTGATGACCATAGACCTCTCTGTGGGAGGGGCTGTGGAGGGCTGAAGCTAAATGAAAAGAACCAGGGCCTGGGAGCAGAGCTGAACTCTTGCCATCCAAAAGGGTCTGGTTCCAGGCTTATGCTTGACCAAGCACTAGCTGATTCTCACAGCCCACTGCCCCAGACTCCCCCTTTTCTTTTATAAAGGAGAGGTGTCATCAGGATAAGTGTCTCCTATGTTTGGAACAGTTTGATATTGAACCAAGATCTGATTAGTCATTACCTTTGCAATGTTACTTATCTGTTGCTTTAGAAACTGAATGAGGCAGGGTGCCAAGAGAAGCAAGGCTCCAATGGCTAGTATGGGGCCAAGGAGGGGGAGAATCCAAGCCACAGGGTAAGGGGAGCCAGGGGTGGGGGTTAGGAAGGCAAGGGATCATTGAAACAATTAAACACAGGTGGTACAGTTTGAGGGTAATAACATCTGATTAATCTAGATAGACATGTTTTCTGTACTAACATGTAACTTTTAGCTATTTGACTTTGACAAAAGAGTTTATCTGTAGCTGGAAGGTCTAGATTTGTCTTCTGTAGGACTCAGTGTGTGTCTCTGGATTTCAGTGTGTGTCTCTGGATCTCAGTGTGCATGTCTGGGTCTCAATGTGCATCTCTGGGGTCTTCAGTCAGACGAGGTGGCTGGAAGAAGGTAGCTTGGCATCCCAGGCAGGTTTCAGGAGGTGGCATTGTCTCTGCTGGGCTTGTGGGAGTACCTGTAGGATAATCACAACAGGGAAGCAGCACCTCAGCAGGGGGATGTCTGCAAAGGGTGTGTAGCAAGCATTAGGCTACTTGGGATGAAGCATGTCATGGTCTGTCATTGAGATCCTAGGAAAGCAAAGGTGTTTGAGGAAATTCAGTTTTAGAAGGCACCTTTGAGTCTGCTTTGGATGGCTGAGGAAGAAAAACATCCTATTAACTAGGTGTCTGGGGTAGGCAGCAATAATTTGTCTGTAAAAGGAAACTAGTTGTTAATTAAGAGCTGAAAAATGGTGATAAGCATGTTGATTTAACCTGTGGAAGTAGATTAGATGAGTTTTGAATCTTAAAGAAATTTTGAAAGTTGAAAAAAAAAACAATGTTGGACATATATCACTAGTGTTAGAGAGAAAAGGAAACATTTAAACATAAACAAGAAAATTTTTGGTTGAAAAGCACAAACATTGTTGCTTTACGTGTTCCTGTTAGGGAGAAAAGGAAACGTTTAAAATTTTTGGTTGAAAAACAAGAATGTTGTCGCAGGTCTTCCTGTTGGGGAGAAGAAGCACTAATGGTGGGTTTAGAAGCAGTGGAGGGAGGACCTTCCTCTGCCATATGGTGTCTAGAAGAGTAGTCAGGGTATTCCCCCTTTGTTTTTCTTAGGAATCCTAAATGTAGAGAAGAAGAAGAAAGGCCAACCTTGAAAAAAGCTCAAAGCAAGAAACATAGGGGCTTGTTAGGAGAGTCAGAAGCAGTGAGATTCTGTGTAAAATACTAAGCTATAGGAGACATGTGGGAGCTGGGTTGGAATCAGCAGCTCTTAGGAGAAGCTGGCAGGTGGCAACCAAGCCTGACCTGGTGTTTTTTGCTTCAAGGAAGAAACTGTGAGGAACACAAGGGCAAAGGGAGCAAACAGTATTTGCTTCAGGCAAGCTGGCTGAACCAGGTAGTTGTAGCCTGCAGCAAATGACAGAGGACTAGGGAAAGCCTAGGAGGCAGCATGCGAAAGACTGATCCCTTGGGGAAAACACTGGGAACTAGAGTTTGGAGTCAGTGTTCTTGAGAAGTTAGCAGGAGGCTCACTAACAACTGACTCCTGGGGAGGGGCAGAGAGTGGAAATTAGGGAGTCACTGCCATCTTGTCAAGTTGGAGAACACATGGGGAGAGAGAAAGAGAGAAAGAAACCTACATTAACAGGCAGCGTAAAAGACTGAAAGACTAAGCACTCCTGAGAGCTCAAAATGAAAGGGGAATCTCTCACTCAAGGGAAAGCATCTTAGAACAAGTGTCATGGCAAATTGCTGTGGCCTGAAAGACAGTTGTTAGCTGTGAAGTAGCCCTCTCTGTGGAGCTGGGGGGATGGGTAAACTGGAGGCTAGGGAGTCTCCACCATCTTGCCCTTGAGCTGGAGAGCATGTGGAGAGAAAGAGAAAGAGAGAGAGAGAGAGAGAGAGAGAGAGAGAGAGAGAGAGGAGTTAAAGCAGAGAAGCTGACTAGGAACACATGGAGAGAGAAAGAGAGGGACCTAGTCTTTTTGAACTAGGCAGGAGCTAGACTGTAGCTAAGAATCAAAGGGGAGACATTGACCAGGAACATGTAGAGAAAGAGAGGGGGAAGACAAAAAGAAACCTGCCTAGTCTTGTGAACTGTCCTGGAGTTTCATGGAGGGGCTTTTTTGTGGGCACCAGCAGGGGGCACTCTTGGAGCTGGCTCTGCCCACTTCCTTTACCACCTGTAGGGAATATGTAGGCTCACATGTGGGCACGCACGGGCGTGAGTCTGTGTTGTGTTGTAGGTCCGTGTGTCTGCCACAGCTCAATTGACTGGAACTGTGGCTCAGCATGGCAGAAGCAGAAGTGAGGGATCTTTGACCGAGTTGGTTCTGAACTGCACCGGGGGCACATTAGGGCCCCATCTGGCGGGGTGAGTTCTCACTCAATCTGAAGTTCTGTGGGGTGCAGAGCTCTTGGATGGGGATCCCCGGGCAAGAAGGCTTTCAGGGATCGACTGGTCGCAGACTTCTGGGCTCCCAGGCACCGCTGAAAGCTTCTGAAGAGTTGAGATTGGGGGCATGTGGGCTGGACCAGCCTGCAGCCGAGAGGGGCGAGAAGGAGAGCTCTGGTATCACCCCACAGGCTGAGTGTCACTCACTTGGCAGGGTCAGCTAGCTTGGTTGAATCAGTGGGGAATGATTAGCTCACGCGTGGGCATGGGGATGGCTTCTTGAATCTTGTTGGGCTTTTGTGATTCCCATGGCTCCAAAGAGACTAGAGTGTGGGAGTCTTGACGGAGTTCACTCTGCGCATGACACGGGGAAAGGACGGCTGGGCACCGCCCAGCGTGGGGAAGTCTCAGTTCTGTGGGGGTGTAGAGCTCTTGGATTGGGGATCCCCCGGCCTGGAGATAGCCAGGGACCTACTGGTCTCAAGCCCTTGGGCTTTCAGATGCCGCTGAGTGGCCAAGGGAGGACCAAGACTGGGGGCATGTGGGTGCATGACCAGCTGGCCCACAGCCGAAAGAAATGAGTGGGGGAGAGAAGAAAGAGGCCCTGGCAGCACCCTGTGGGAGAGACTTGGTTACTGGACTTGCTTAGCAGACTTGACAGCCTGGCTAGCTTGCTTGAAGAGGTGATTCCGGTGTCTGGAATGCAGAGAGGTCCTCCATGATGGCAGCACGATAGTTGAGACCTTTTCCACACTTACGCACAGTATCAGTTTCTGTAGTTGTGTTGCTGTGCTCCACGTTGGTTGCGCCAGCTGTGGGTAGTGGCTGCTGGGAACACTGAAAGTTTCTCCAGGGGGAAGTTAGATGCAGTGTCTGTGGCAACAGTGGCTCATTAAAGGCCTTCTCTACATTTCTCATGGCGCAGCCCCAATGACATGAGAAAGTCCATGAGTTTTACAGGCTTTATTTTCATGGTGGATGTAGATGGATCTGGATGTGCATCCCTGTGCAACTCAGGGCAGACTTGGGCTAAATAGGGAAGGAGAAAGGGGGAGGGGCTTGGGAAGTATGTTTAATTGGCTCCACCCTCTGGCCTTCAGGTACCTCATTAGTATGTAAATCTCTCTAGGGCTTGAGGCCTGTTCCTCATGACTGATGGCCATAGACCTCTCTGTGGGAGGGACTGTGGAGGGCTGAAGCTAAATGAAAAGAACCAGAGCCTGGGAGCAGAGCTGAACTCCTGCCATCCAAAAGGGTCTGGGGTTCCAGGCTTATGCTTGACCAAGCACCAGCTGATTCTCATAGCCCATCGCCCCACAGATAGTTTTTAGCTGACATTCATTCTAAAGCCAGGAAAAAAGCCAGGTTCAGAACTAAGTCTTTTAGTTAGGAGAGATAACAGAGGTTGTATTTATTTAACAAAAATGATGGACTGGGTGTTAGGTCTATCTTGTACTTTGACAATTACAATACGGTAATATAGTTGTGTTCAATTTATATCTGGGAGAAAAGAGTCTTTTAATTGGACAGAAAGGAGGAAGTGTGGATAGCCCTAGCCTTGTATTTTGATGCTAATTCCCCTTTCATGGGAGGGGCTGCAGAGGACAAGTAAATCAGTACACAGGTGATTTCTATTGAAACTTCTGCCCACCTTAATTTGTAAAATAAAGGCTAGAGCCAGTGATTGGGCAGTAGAAGGGGAGGTGGAGAAATAAAGTTGGTGTGAAGAGAGGAGGGAGGATGATGGAGGAGGAAGACAATGGAAGAGGAAGATGAAGGAGAAGATGACAGAGGAGAAGATGATGGAGGAACAGGAGGTGGAAGGACAAATTTGTGACTTGGAAAACCTGCAAGTTATAAGGTTCTCATAGCTGGGGAATAGAGTAGAGTAGTGTAGTGGTGAATCTGCCCAATCTAGGCATGTAGCTTATATTCATAATTATTGAGTTGTGTTTTCATTGGCTGGTTTTATTTGGGTTGGAGATTTACAGCAACACCCTAGTTCCTTGTATCCTGAAGTGACTCACTCCTTGAGTCTGTCATGAATAGTGAGTATTTAGGAAACGCCTGTCCCCATCAAGGTCTTGCTGCTCTGATCCTCCACAGGATCATCTCACTGGTGGGTGAACCATGGTGTCCTTCTGAGTAGAAACTCTCTCAAGCACTCCGGGTGTTTTCTCTCTTGGGTGCCCCTGAGAAATCCAGAGTTGCCCACTCACCAAACTGCTGGGAGTCACTGTAATAAGTAGTCTGTGATCAGAGTGCCCCCAGGCATTATGGGCAGTCACCCTCAACAGTCCTGAAAAAACCTGGAAGGCCTACCTTCCTCCGAAGAGCCAGCTTTCTCTTCTCTGTGATCTCCTCGAGCCCCAGAACGTTGGGTGCCAGAATGCTCCATTCAGCAGGGCAGTGAACAGGATCTGAGGGGACCACTTGAAAGAGAGAATGGAGGAACAGGCAAACATGAAGGATGATGGCTTATCTAGAGTCTGATCAAACCATAATTTTTATTTTTTTTCACACAGGGGTCATATACACATAGAGGCAGGGTGTGGGGAAGGGTATGATGCAAGAGCATAGGTGTTCTCAGGGGGAGTACAGATATCTTCCAGAACAGAGTATCGGCTGGGTAAAAGTTCACAGAAGAAGAGGCAGGGAACAGGTCATCATGACTCTGTCTATGATTCACTTGTTCTTTATGTAAGCTGGTACTTTCCACCAAGGCTACCAATCCACAAGGTATATGACTAATTCTTATCCAGGCTGGTAGTTTTCCATCAAGGCTGCCTGTTTACAAGAGCTATAGTTATCTGTTCTAGGGTCAGTGTTTTTCCACAGAGATGAAGACTTTGTGTTAACAGGCACGTATGTCTGACTTAGGTCCATGGCCAATTTAGGCCTTCAGTGTATAAGCAAGGCCACTCCCAACATTTTTGTGCTGTTATTCTAATTCCTCATGACCTAGTGAATTTTTCTCACCTGAACTACCTTTTCTTTTGTTGCTTTTGGTTCCAGATCCTCTAATAATAATGCTGTTATTCTATTCTAAATTTTGCCACATGGCTGGTAACCTCTGCTCAGCTCTCAATACAGCTATCCTCCTTCATGTCCGAGAATGGGGCATGGGTTCTCCTTTGCTTGGCTCTATCTCAGAATTCTTTGGTCTACCAGATGTCTCACCTTTCATTCTACCCTTTCTTATAGGCTATTGGTTTCTTATTGACAGGTGAAGTATCTGTATAGTACACAAGACATTCACTCTACTCACCGTGATATTCTACTTCCTGACTCCCATAAACTTGTATCTATAATATAATGCAAAATGCACTTAGTCAACTTAAAATGTCCCCATAGTCTATCACAGTCTCAAAAATGTTTGCAAGTCCAAAGTTCAGATCAGGCCATCATAATCTACTTTGCTTTCAGCACCACTACCTTTCATACTTTTACTAGTATGGCCTATTAAGCGCCACTTGCTTTTTAATTCACATTATCAAAGTCCAGTTTCCACCAACAAGAAGCATGGTCAGGCCTGGCATAGCAGTACCCCAAACTCTTGTACCCTAACAATTTCTTAGTGTTCTATGCTGTGAAGAGACACAATTGTAGGGAGCCAACAGAAGGCGACTATCATCCTTGCAGCTATCTGGAGCCATATACCCAGACAAGAGACTTGTTTTCAACAGCCCATAACAGCTGAGCACACTCTGATAATATCTTGCTTTATATACCCAGGATTTTCCCTTGAGTGTGTGAGACTTAAAGGTATGACTTAAAGGCGTGACTTAAAGGTATGATTTAAAGGCGTGACTTAAAGGTGTGACTTAAAGACATGACTTAAGAAGTGAGACATAAAAAGTGAGAGGCAGACAAAAGAAGGAACTTGGAACTAGGGACTTGGAAAGAGAGAAGAAGAGAGACTGGAGGAGAGAGAGACTTGAGAATAAACAGGACTGAATCACACCCTGTCTGGTCTCCATTCTTCGTGTCCATCCTCACTCTCTCTCTTGCTGAACCCTGACCCTCGGACTGGAGCAGCAGTAAGAGCCAGGACAATTTAGCCCCCAAACTTGAGACAGTGTGGGTTCCAACATTTGGCAATGATGTCCCTGACACACAATGACCACAGAACTCTTATAAAAGAAAGCACTAAATTAGAACTTGCTTACAGTTTCAGACACTTGTCATCATATCAGGACTCACGGTAGCCATCAGGCAGATATAGTGGTACTGGAGAAGTTGAGATTGAGTGTTCTACATTCAGATATATATGCCCCAGAAAGAGAGAGAGAGCTACAGGGATTGGCTTTGATCTCTGATAGATGGTAGAGGGCTTTATCTAAATCGACAGATAGGATGGATTAGGTGTTAAGTGTATTTTATAGTTTATAAACTGCATAATTGTAATAGTCGTGATCAATTTATATCTGAGAGAAAAGAGCCTTCTAATTGGACAAAAAGGAGGAAATGTTGTGGATTGCCCTGGTGTTGTTTGTAGTGTGATGTTACTTCTGTTTCCTGAAGAGGAGTGGATCAATACTCAGGTGATTTCATGTGAACCTTCTCCCCATTTTAACTGGTAAATAAAGGCTAGAGCCAGTGATTGGACAGTGGAAGAGTAAGGTGGGACTGGAGGTTTTAGAGAGGAGAGAAGAGAGGAAGGAGGGAGGAAGATGGAGAAACTGAAGGAAAATGTAGGAAGAGGTAGTAGAAGAAAGATGGAGCAGAACCATGTGGTGTGGAGAAGCTACAAGTAACAAGGGAATCTCATAGCTGAGGAATAGAGTAGTATAGAGGTAAATCTGCCCATTCTAGTCATGCGGTGCATAAATACTATAACTGAGTTGTATGCTTTTTGCATGGGCTTATTGGGGCTGGAGATTTACTGCAGCATGAATATTTACATTAGAAAAAGGAAAAAAGGTATAAAGTTAGTCACCTATGTTTTCACCTTAATCAACTAGAAAAGGATAAGTAAATTAAGCCCAAAGTAATCAGAAAAATGGGCATGATAAAGATAAAACAGAAATTAATACATAGGAAATATAAAAACAACAAAATTCAATTAGGTTTTAAGAAGTTTAAAAAGTCAAGAAAAAAAATTAACTATATAAGGTTATCATAAAAAAGAAAAGGAAACACATTCATGAAGACTAGCTTGTATGGTAAAGAAGGTGCCTTCCAAGGGAGAGAAGCAACCAGTTGTCCTACCCAACTATGATGCCTATGAAACACAATAACAACCAGCATGATGTAGATTTCCATGGGTGTAGTAGTGGCAAGCATAGCTTCGCGGTAACCAACAACTCTGTACTTGGACATTTTTTCTCTGCTCTCAACATTGCTTGATTGACTCTAGTTGTTTGACTAGGGTTGATGTCCCATGAGATTCCCCCTTCCATGTTCACATGTCTTTTGGTGTTGTCCTTGTGTAGCTCTTGTTAAAGTAGCCACATTGGTGATGCTTCATGGGTATTGTTGTTGTTGCAGTTTTCTGGTATTAAACGTAAGTCTTCATAGCTTCTCTGTCATTTCCAGAACACAAAATCTCACAGCAAACATGCCATGTTTCTGGCTCCTAGAAGTTTTATGCCTCCTCTCCTATGACAATTCTTGAGCTGTAGGTGCAGGACTTGTGTTATAGATATATCAGCTGGGGCTGGGTAGCACACAGGTAGTATTTTGATTTGTTTTAATGTGGTTTGTTTTTCTGTAATGGTCTATGACTGTTTGAGTATTTTTTTTTTAAGGGGTGGTGAGATCTGTGCTTATTTGTATATTAGGATAAGCATTTAGAATGTAGCTAGGAATTATAGTGGTTTAGTACATTGGTGGTTGTAGATTCTTCTTCAAGATGCATGACTGTACTCGGCCTGGGGAGCTGGCTAGGTTTCCAGTCCCAGACACAATGTCACTCTTGCTTCTTAGTACATATTGAGGATGGTCTTCTGTGTGAAAGAATACAAGGGAAAAATTGGATTGGCCCTGGTTTTGTTTAAATGGCTCCAAAACTCAGACTCTTTCTTCAGTGCAGTACCATCCCAAAATTGGCCATTAATTTCAGATAATGGCCAATGAGTATTGGAGGAACATGTGTATTCTGCATCCACCATATTGAATATTCTATAAATGCCTGTTAATTCCATCTGATACAAAGAGAAGAAAGAGACTGGCCAGGCATTTGAGGCAGGGCTCCTTGAAAATAAGCAGTTCTATATGATTTGGCTTTGGTAAGCAGTTCAGTCCTGGACAGTGCTGGAAATATACTTGTACCTGTGTTGAAACTTTCCTGAATCTCAGGGATGAAACCAACTTGGTCATGGTGGTTAATATTTTTTAATGTGCTCTTGGATTCATTTTGCAAGTACTTTATTGAGAATTTTGTATCTGTGTTCATAAGGGATATCAGTTGCTAATTAGATTAGTCAGGGTTCATCAGGGTAGTGGTTGTCAACCTTCCTAATGCTGTGACTTTAGTGACAATTTTAGAATTTTGGTTTCTTTAAGAAATATAAAAATTTCTTTTCATTTTAATTCCAGGTGCGGGTTGTGTGGCTGCTTCAAACTGACCACAGAAGGTGACTATGATTTGCCTCATGCTCTAGCTGAGGCATGATTTTGCCAGCTGCAGATGGTTTCTGCAATTGTGTGGCATTTGGAATTTTGAGAACTTTTCAGAGGATATATAAATGCTAGGGACCCAAGAGATGGGGTTTGTTGTTGGTTGGCTGTTCAGGGGTGTAGGGCAGTAGGCCACGCCATCAGACAGAAGAACTGGTAAGATTGCAGCAAAGTTCTGAACCCTGATGAAAGCTCATAACTGAGAATGGCAGGAGTTTGAACAAGTTCCAGATCAGATACCTGTTCTGGAGCACGTGACTGGTCTACCCCACTAGGATCGTCAAATAGGGACAACACTTGAAGTTCTTCCCTATATATATATAGGGATCTCTAACTTCCTTTTTTCTTCTTTTTTTTATTAGTAACTTAAAGAAAATGTTAATCAAAGGCTTTATACGTTTGGTAATGCTCAATAACAAGATGCCCATAAAATCAGAAGTGTAACTGAATGCCCAACCTAGACATACCAACTGTCTTTGACTGGCAGATACATGCCAACATCTGCTTCCATGTGCCACCCCCACCTCATCTCCTAGCTCCTCCTCTCCTCCTCCTCCTTCCTTATTCCTCCTCTTCCTCTTTTTACTCCTTCCATCTTAGCTCCTCCTACATATCACCCTTCCTGATAAAATAAAACTTTTCTCTCAAAATACAATTAGAGCATAACTAGACCAATTTGTATCAGTAAGGTACAAGATAGACCTAATACCCAGACCATCATTTTGTTGACCAACCAGAACCTCTGTCATCTTTCCAAACTAAGAGACTTAGTTCTGAACCTGGCTTTTTTCTTGGCTTTAGAATGCATGTCAGCTGAAAACCATCCTCTCAAATCTTTTCTCTCAAAGTAAATAGCCAGAACTGGCTATGAGACTATAAGTTTTCAACCCCATCAGAAATCCAGAATGACTGAGTTAACTGAAATTGTGGGAAGCACAAAGCATAGCTTCTAAAACTTAGCCAATTTTATAGAGACCACTGAACACCTGGACAGTCCCTATACTACAAAATGTTGGAGTATATGACCTTCAGCCTTCTGGCCCAGGATCATCTGACAGACATAGTGATGCAGAATTATTAAGGGCTGATTACACTGTCTTGGCAGATATAATCAGTCAACTCTTCAGCAAGTGTGTCCTTTCTGGACAGTAATTTGTCTGTAGATGGAAAGAGGCAATTCTTGCCTAGTGGCTGTCTCACCAAAACTGGAGTAACTCCAAAGATGCTCAATTTTTTCTTAGAATCCAAGACAGGAAGCTGTCTGGAGCAGACAGGTCTCTAATCAAAATGAACATTAATAACAGAAATGTTTTTAACATCAATTCTGTGGACTTCTGATGTTTTGAAAACCAACTATCCATGTAAGGCAATCTGGACTATTGTCTGTTAACTCTTCTCAGCTATTTCTAAATAAAATATAGAAAACACACAACAATAAACTCAAAGCCATGAATTTGCTATAGGCCCTTAACTCACAGGCTAACTATCTCAAATCAGTTAAAAACGTTAAAGAAGGACTGGGTCTAAGCCTTGTATTTCTTGTAAATGTGTTATGTAGGTACAATGCCTATGAGAGTAACAATATTAATCTCACTTTTATATCAATAAGAAATTCGTACCAATGAAAATCCTAAATTTGAAATCAAAATAGCTGGGCGGTACTGGCGCACGCCTTTAATCCCAGCACTTGGGAGGCAGAGGCAGGCAGATTTCTGAGTTCAAGGCCAGTCTGGTCTACCGAGTGAGTTCCAGGACAGCCAGGGCTACACAGAGAAACCCTGTCTCAAAAAACCCAAAAACCAAAAAAAAAAAAAAAAAAAAAAAAAAAAAAAAAAAAAAAAAAAAAAAAGAAATCAAAATAAATTTTGTACCAGTTAAGAAATTATAACTTCATCTTAATAACAATTATACAGGTTTCTACCAATAGGTTATGGCTATGCAATAAATCTTAGCTATTTCTCCCTGTTCCAACAAAACCACTACTTTTCCATAGAGAGACAGCCCAATATTAACCACCTTAGTCCCCAAGCCCAGGGAATAGGGGTGCCGACTCTTCATTAATTTCTTCAAGCTGATTACAGGTATCGAGATATTAGAAGAGGGGCAGGGAGAAGAGTAAATTGATAAGCCTCTGATGCCGTCTTCACTGCATGCAGCTGGAATTCCAGGACATCAGAGGTTTGAGCAGGTCAGCTCAGCTTGCTTGATGAGTAGATATACCAAGGCTGTGTATTCTGCAATATACAATTCTCAAAACAAATTTTAGTATCAACATAATTTTTTGTTTGAATTCTGGAATCTAGTCTTCTGGCGGCCTGCCTCTGTCATGTCTAATCTATATAATTCTGGGAGTTTCTATGAGGGTGTGCTCCTACCATCCTCCCATTTTTGCCTCCTTGCTCTCAAATTTCCCAACACTAGGGAAACTAAACTTTCAGGCACCAAGGCCCTCCACTTGCACTGATGCCTGGCAAGGCCACCCTCAACTACCTATACAGGTGGATCCATGACCTCCTCCCTTTGTGTTCTCGGGCTGGAGATTTTAGAATGGCTACTCCAGCTTGTTTCTTAGGACTATTTGCTTGAAAAATTGGTTTCCAGCCTTTTACTCTAAGGTAGTTTCTGTCTTTGTCACTGAGGTGGGTTTCCTGTATGCAGCAAAATGCTGGGTCCTGTTTATGTATCCAGTCCATTAGCCTATGTCTTTTTAATGGGGAATTGAGTACATTGATGTTAAGAGATATTAAGGAGCAGTGATTGTTGCTTCCTGTTTTTTTGTTATTAGAGGTGGAATTATCTTTGTGTGGCTATCTTCTTTTGTATTTGTTGCAAGAGGATTACTTTCTTGCTCTTTCTAGGGTTTAATTTCCTTCCTTGTATTGGAGCTTTAAAAGTAGCAATGCCAACAACATGTGACACTTTCATACAGTCCCTCAGGTTGTGGTGACCCCCAAACAAAATTATTTTGTTGGTACATCATAACTGTAATTGCTACTGTTAGGAATTGCAATACGATGTCTGATATGCAGCCTCTGTGAAAGGAATCCAAAGGGGTCATGATATACAGATTGAGAACTGCTGCTCTAGAGGAGTTGAATGTATGAATAAATATAGCCATATAATATACATACACATGCACACATATATATGACGGGGTATTGCTAGAGTGTCTTACAGGTCATGTTCAGTTCAACAATGGTTGTCTCCCAATGGAAAGTAGAAGAATCCAGTAGTTCTTCAGTCCCCAAGTCTGAATGTCCCAGCAGATCTTTGTCCTAATTAAAACTTTATTGGAAGTTTCTGGGCTTCTTCCCACAGTAAAGTTAACTTTTAGTCTGAGAGTTGAATGAAGAGGAAAGGGACCTTCCTAAGTCCCTGTTGTCACTGATGGTAATAAATCTCAAGGGAAGGACAGCTCCAGCCAACAAAAACAGAGAATCTCAGATGAGTGAAATCTGAGCTATACATCTCTGGACATCTTGAATTTCTATAGAGACCAAAGAGAATGTCTAATACCTCAGGCCTCTTCCCAGCCCACAGAGACAAAGGGTCTACTGTGATTACTGTGCCCCAGAGTCTTCTATGGGCACAATGAGACTGGAAGATCATGTACAGCATGTAGGAGCCAGTCACACGAGTCATCCATTGGTGTCTGTCCCTCTAATATAGGAACTGTAGATGTATATTCAACTTTCTCAGGCAAGGGTCCCAGGAATGCCACTTGGGGTTAGGAGCCACCTAAGGAGTTGGTAATCCCAGTTCTGGTATGTATCCAGAGACAACTCACTTTGGGAGGACAGAGGGAGGGAGTATTGAAGGGGAGGTAGGTTGCTGGAAAACCTGAAGGTTTGGTGGTCTGTGAAGTATAATGGGACAAGAGCTGCCTGATCGTGATCTGCAGAACATACGACAGACCTTAAGGTAAAACCATAAACTGAGCAGTTGAGATTGACTCCATGAATAACTGAATGGATATTACATTATTTTATTTTTGATTATTGAGGCTATTATATAAAAGCACTAAACATGATAAAAATGTATGCTTTCTTATCTACATATCAGTTTTGGTACCTGAAGTCTTCAAAAATAGTAGTCAAATAATTGCAAAACATTTATAATAATAAGATTTTATTTTGCTAATGTATTAAAGGGGATGAATGCATAATCTGTGAGCAGAGTTAAATAAGCCAAAACATAGGTGTAAATAATGATAGAAAAATGTAGCAAAGAAATACAAAACAGAACTGTGGTGCTTGACACCAGCCTCACACACACTAGACAAAGGGTGTGCTGCTGAGCTACCCACTCAGCCCTGCATCAGAATCTTCACAGACAGGGAATGAAGAGATGGCTCAGAGGTTAGAAGCACATACTGCTCTGGCAGAGGACTTGACTTCAACATCAAGGCTCCATGTAGGGTTGGGCAACTTCAGCTCCAGGGGATCCAACACCACTGATTTCTGAAGGCATCTGCACACACATGCACACACATGCACACACCCAGATATACACATAGGTAAAAATAAAATACTAGATGTTCAAATTAAGAAGTCATCATAAATTCTATCTGTGTGGTGCAACAGAAGAGTCTTTATTCCTCTTACTCTACATCACTAAACTTTCTATAGTGAGCAGATAATATTTTATATTCATTATTATTATTACTATTATTATTATTATGGGCTGAAGGACAACTGACAGTCAGGGGATCACTTTGTGGACTTGGTTCTGTCCTTTTACCTTTACATGGGTTCCAGTGATGAAAGTATGGTTTTCAATTTTGCATAACAAGTGCTATACTCACTGAACCATCTGACCAGCCTACAGATAATATATTTATACCTTTGGCACATTTGAAAAAATATAGTCTCTTAAATATACTATATTTTTTGTTTCATCATTCTTATATTATTAGCCTACTAATTTTGGTAATAAAGGAAGGTTTCATGTCCAACCCAGGACTATGTATTGGGTATTATTTGTTTTAGTTTTTCAAGAAGTACTATGGCTATTGTTTGGTTTTGTTTTAAGCTCTCGTAACTGGAATTCAAATGCAGTCACATTATTTCCAACAAAAATGTCTTTGATAGAATGCTTTTCATCCACAATGCTGATGAAAAATTTTGATTCACAGGACACAGGATTTGCAAAGGGAAAATTTTTTTTTATTAATTTATGAGAGTTTATACAACACTTAAATGAATATAGAAAAAGTATGATCTGATCTTAAATAATAAAAATTCCTTGTAGAAAAAAATAGGTTACATACTAAGTTGTTTAAAATCATTTGGGATAGAAAATTACCCAGAATTTAGTAAAATGATGTGAAAATTTATGGTTTGCTGTTGACTCAGTGAGACATCTTACTCACCAGTCTGAGGAATGAGAGGACAGGGAGTGAAACCTCTAAAGGAGGCCTCCAGTCACAAGAGTAACACTCATTCCTCTGTATTTCCAGCCTTGTGTTGTCCTCAGGTGCTCAGAACTCACAGGGTCTGATGTTCAGCAGGGTCCATGAACAGCCCCAGCAGAGGTGGGAGGAGTCATGGAGAACAGCACCACTGTTACTGAGTTCATTTTACTGGGGCTCTCAGATGCCTGTGAGATGCAGGTGCTTATCTTCCTGGGCTTCCTCCTGACTTACTTCCTCATTCTGCTGGGAAACTTCCTCATCATCTTCATCACCCTTGTGGACAGGCGCCTTTACACCCCCATGTACTACTTCCTCCACAATTTTGCTGTGCTGGAGATCTGGTTCACCTCTGTCATCTTCCCCAAGATGCTAACCAACATCATCACAGGACATAAGACCATCTCCCTACTAGGTTGTTTCCTCCAAATGTTCTTCTATTTCTTCCTTGGCTCCACTGAGTTCTTTCTACTGGCAGTGATGTCCTTTGACAGGTACCTGGCCATTTGTAACCCATTGCGTTATGCTACTATTATGAGCAAAAGAGTCTGTGTTCAGCTTGTGTTTTGCTCATGGATGTCAGGATTCCTTCTCATCACAGCTCCCAGTACTATCATTTTTCTTCAGCCATTCTGTGGCCCCAACATCATTAACCATTTCTTCTGTGACAACTTTCCACTTATGGAACTCATATGTGCAGATACAAGCCTGATAGAGTTCCTGGGTTTTGTTATTGCCAATCTCAGCCTCCTGGGCACTCTGGCTGTGACTGCCACCTGCTATGGCCACATTCTCTATACCATCCTGCATATTCCTTCAGCCAAGGAGAGGAAAAAAGCCTTCTCAACTTGCTCCTCTCACATTATTGTGGTGTCTCTCTTCTATGGCAGCTGTATCTTCATGTATGTCCGGTCTGGCAAGAATGGGCAGGGGGAGGATCAAAACAAGGTGGTGGCATTACTCAACACTGTAGTGACACCTACTCTCAACCCCTTCATCTACACTCTGAGGAACAAGCAGGTGAAGCAGGTATTTAGGGAACACATAAGCAAGCTCCAAAAGTTGAGACAGATGTGAAGAAAAACTCATTGCAAATTTGCCTGAGTCTCTGCTAATGAAACTTGCAGTGGCAGCCAGTGAATTTCTCCTTGAAGGCAGTTTTGTGTGATATGCTCTAATATACTGTAGTTTCTGACATGCATCCTAAACATCCATTCTGTCTTGTTCAGAGAAGACACAAATTCCAATATACCAGTACTATGTATGGTAATTCTTCATATTTCAGACCCTCTCCTGTATATGAATTTTATAATCTTTCTTAAACACTGAGAATAAACTTGGTCCCTTTTGCTGGTTCTTTTCACATTTGATAAAAGTATGCCCAAAGTATATATTCACTGATAGACCTCGGAAGTATTTTGTACAGGTGGATTGACAAAATGGTAAAAGTGAACATGGACTAAACAATATTGTAAGAGTTTCCTTTTTTCAGATTTCCAATATTAAAGAAAAACTGTCTAATAAGACAAAAATATGCATTCTCATGGGCTGAGGGGAAAGCTTAGTGGGTGAAGTGCTTGCTGCACAAGCTGGAGGACCTGAATTTATGTATCCACATAACAGCTGAACAATGGCTGTTAATGTGTGAGCCCAGTGACTGGAGTTGGCTGTATGAACAGAGGCAGGTCCTTGCTCA
This sequence comes from Rhabdomys pumilio, assembly GCA_030674055.1. Taxonomy (NCBI): domain Eukaryota; kingdom Metazoa; phylum Chordata; class Mammalia; order Rodentia; family Muridae; genus Rhabdomys; species Rhabdomys pumilio. Next base: position 198,263,274 of record JANHMN010000001.1, on the reverse strand, counting down.
GCCATTCTCTGAATCACCAGAGTCAGTGAAAGAAAAACCAATGTGGGCATGCTAGAGGAAGACAGTTACCACTTACCCCATGTAAATAGATATGTGCACACATGGGAACACACATGTGTGCGCGCACACACACACACACACACACACACACACACAATACATGAAATAAAAATTTAATGTTTAATAAATAAGTAGTGCTGTGTGCCTTATGAAACAGCATTTAATAGATTAAATCTGGCCTCATTATTCAGTACCAGAAAACAAGAAGAAAATGTTTAAATATATCTCTTAAGTAAATCAGAATTAAGAAATAAATCAGAAATAACTCAAACATCCAAAACCAGAAAACATAATTCTAAAAAATCTACCTGTCAAAGAAAATATTGGAAGGAAATTGAAAAATACTCCCAAGTTTGAAAACACTTGAAAAGAAATCAAAAATGTAAGAAAAATTGTGGACTATAACTCAGTCAGTGCTTTTAAAAATGCATAACATTGAATATGTTGTCGGTTGTGGTGAGACTAACAAGATTAACAAGGTAGGTGATACATATGTGATTATGTTTATGTCTCTGTGTATGGAGACAGCTCTGGAATAGACTGAGTCTAAAATCTCTATACACAGCCAATAACACTTACTGGGTACAAAATTCTCATGACTTGTTATTACATATCATCCTTTAAGTTGGCTTGAATGGAAGTTTATATTGTAGTTTGATTATATGATCAAACTAACCTCTGAAGAAAGGCAGTCATCTTTCTTTATTGATCTTCATTAACCAATCTGTGAACTCTGCCTGCTCCATATAAATGTCTTTACAGAGCTATATGTTGCTTTTAGGTTTTATATTCTGCAGGATGGAGGAAGAGAAAGACAAGAGTCACACTCTGGGATGCTGAGATTCTGGGACCTTCCATTCCAGCTCCTTGTTTGATTCTACTGTAACTACATCAAAGCTGTTTCTTCTAAAGTCTTGCTTCCAGAGCTTTTCCAGAACAGCTAGCTTGCCCGTCCAGCTTTTAAGACTGTCATAGTCAGGATGTCAGCTAAGCCATGGACTTTCTTAGCCCATAATGACTGGAAGGTAAATAATGTTAGCTAGCCCTCCTTTGACAAAACCAATTTTCCTAGTTCCCTTTGGGCCTCCAGAAGGGAATACTTCACTCCAATTCAGCTAGAAGCAGACAAAAGATCATCATCCCTGTCTCTTAGTTTGGGGTGTATGGTTCTGTTTATTTTATAAAGTATAATATGTTGTCATTTTTTTCCAACTATCATAATCAGGGTTTCTTTCTTTTTTTTTATTGGATATTTTATTTACATTTCAGATGCCATCCTCTTTCCCCATTTCCCCTCCCTAGAAAACCCCTATCTCATGCCCCCTTCTCCTTTTTGCTTTTATATAAATTTTTAATGTTAACCAATGGCTTTATAAGTTTGGTAGTGCTCAATATCAATCAGAAGTGTAACCCAATACCCAACCTAGATATATCAACTATCTTTGACTGGCAGAGACATGTGAACATACGTCTCCATGTCCCTTTCCCCCTCTTTTTCTCTTTCTCATCACCTAGATCATCCTCTCCTTCTTCTCCTCCTCTCCTTACTTCTCTTCTTCCTCTCTGTACTACCCCCACCTTAGCTCCTCCTACATATCACCCTTCCTGTTAAAATAAATCTTTTCTTTCAAAATAACATTAGATCATAACTATACCAATTTGTGCCAGTAAGGTACAAGATAGACCTAATACCCAGACCATCATTTTGTTGACCAACCAGAACCTCTGTCATCTTTCCAAACTAAGAGACTTAGTTCTGAACCTGGCTTTTTTCTTGGCTTTAGAATGAATGTCAGCTGAAAACCATCCTCTCAAATCTTTTCTCTCAAAGTAAATAGCCAGGATTGGCTATGAGACTATAAGTTTTCAACCCCATCAGAAATCCAGAATGACTGAGTTAACTGAAATTGTGGGAAGCACAAAGCATAGCTTCTAAAACTTAGCCAATTTATATAGACCGCTGAACACCTGAACAGTCCCTATACTACAAAATGTTGGAGTATATGACCTTCAGCCTTCTGGCCCAGGATCATCTGACAGACATAGTGATGCAGAATTATTAAGGGCTGATTACTCTGTCTTGGCAGATATAATCAGCTGACTATTCTGTAAGTGTGTCTTTTTCTGGACAGTAATTTGTCTGTAGATGGAAAGAGGCAATTCTTTCCTAGTGGCTGTCTCACCACAACTGGAATAACTCCAAAGATGCTCAATTTTTTCTTAGAATCCAAGACAGGAAGCTGTCAGGAGCAGACAGGTCTCTAATCAAAATGAACATTAATACAGAAATTTTTGTAACATCAATTCTGTGGACTTCTGATGTTTCGAAATCGAACTATCTATGTAAGGTAATCTGGACTGTTGTCTGTTAAATCCTCTCAGCTATTTCTATGTCAGAAGCTAGGACCGTCGCCCCTCACCCTCACCCCCTATCTCTCCCCACCTACAACCTCTCCCCACCTGCACAACATCCCCTGCAGCTTGGCAACCACAAGATCCTGCCTGGCAGCTGCAGGTAGATTCAAAGCAGTGTACCGTGTCTTTTGAGAAAAGGAGTTAGATCACCAATTGTTTCAGGGCACAGGCTGAGAAGATTCTGTACTTTCCCACTATACTTTCCCACCACCTGGCCTCTCTTACCCCCTCCCCTTGTAAAGCATATTATAAAAAGGTGCCTCGCGCCCAAATATACGGCTCTTGACAAGCAACTGCTTCCTTGAGTCCTTTCCCTCTCTCGCCCGTTCTTCTTTTTCAGGTTGGGGTCTTCCTTACCACCCCCACCCCCCATGAATTACAGGACCCGCGGGTCGGGTCATTTCTAAATAAAATATATAAAATAACCTAACAATAAACTCAAAGACATGAATATGCTATAGGCTCTTGACTCACAGTCTAACCGTCTCAAATCAGTTAAAAAAGTTAAAGAACCACTGGATCTAAGCCTTGTATTCCTAAATGTGTTATACAGGCACAATGCCTATGAGAGTAAAAATATTCATCTCACTTTTATATCAATAAGAAGCTTGTACTAATGAAAACCTTAAATTTAAAATCAAAGTAAATTTTGCACCATTTAAGAAATTATAACTTCGTCTTAATAACAATTGTACATATCTTTAACAGTAGATTGTGGCTATGCAATAAATCCTAGCTAATCCTCCCTGTTCCAACAAAACCACTACTTTTCCATAGAGAGACAGCCCAATATTAACCACTTCAGTCCCCAAGCCCAGGGAATGGGGCACTGACTCTTCATTAACTTCTTCAAGCTGAATTCAGGCGTTGAGATATTAGAAGAGGGGCAGGGGGAAGAGTAAATTGATAAGCCTCTGATGCTATGTCTTCACTGCATCCAGCTGGAATTCCAGGACATCAGAGGTTTGAGCAGGTCAGCTCAGCTTGCTTGATGAGTAGATACACCAAGGTTGTGTACTCTGCAATATACAATTCTCAAAACAAATTTTAGTATCAAGATAATTTTTTGTTTGAATTCTGGAATCTAGTCTTCTGGAGGCCTGCCTCTGTCATGTCTAATCCATATAATTCTGGGAGTTTCTATGAGGGTGTGCTCCTACCATCCTCCCATTTTTGCCTCCCTACTCTCAAATTCTCCAACACTAGGGAAACTAAACTTTCAGGCACCAAGGCCCTCCACTTGCAGTGATGCCTGATAAGGTCACCCTCAACTACCTATACAGGTGGAGCCATGACCTCCTTCCTCCCTTTGTGTTCTCGGGCTGGAGATTTTAGAATGGCTACTCTAGCTTGTTTCTTAGGACCATTTGCTTGAAAAATTGGTTTCCAGCCTTTTACTCTAAGGTAGAGTCTGTCTTTGTCACGGAGGCTGGTTTCCTGTATGCAGCAAAATGCTGGGTCCTGTTTATGTATCCAGTTCATTAGCCTATGTCTTTTAATTGGGGAATTCAGTCCATTGATGTTAAGAGATATTAAGGAACAGTGATTGTTGCTTCCTGTTATTTTTGTTATTAGAGGTGGAATTATCTTTGTGTGGCTATCTTCTTTTGTATTTGCTGGAAGAGGATTACTTTCTTTCTCTTTCTAGGGTATAATTGCCCTCCTTGTATTGGAGCTTTCCTGCTATTATCGTTTGTAATGTTAGGTTTGTGGAAATATATTGTGTAAATTTGGTTTTGTCATGGAATATCTTGATTTCTTCATCTATGGTAATTGAGAGTTTTGCCGGGTATAGTAGTCTGGGCTGGCATTTGTGTTCTCCTAGGGTCTGTATGACATCTGTCCAGCATCTTCTAGCTTTTGTAGTATCGGTGAGAAGTCTGGTGTAATTCTGATAGGTCTGCCTTTATATGTTGCTTGGCCTTTTTCCCTTACTGCATTTAATATTCTTTCTTTGTTTTGTGTGCTTGGTGTTTTGATTATTATGTGACGGGAGGTATTTCTTTTCTGGTCTAGTCTATTTGGCATTCTATAGGCTTCTTGTATGCTTATGTGCATCTTGTTCTTTAGATTAGGGAAGTTTTCTTCTATAATTTTGTTGAAGATATTTATTGGCCCTTTAAGTTGGGAACCTGCACTCTCATCTATACCTATTATTCTTAGGTTTGGTCTCCTCATTGTGTCCTGGATTTCCTGGATATTTTAGGTTAAGAACTTTTTGCATTTTGTGTTTTCTTTGACAGCTGTATCAATATTTTCTATTGTATCTTCTGCACCTGAGATTCTCTCTTCTATGTCTTGTATTCTGTTGGTGATGCTTGCGTTTAATACTCCTGATTTCTTTCCTAGGTTTTCTATCTCCAGGGTAGTCTCCCTTTGTGATTTCTTTATTTTTTCTACTTCCATTTTATGTCCTGGATGGTTTTGTTCAATTCCTTTACCTGTTTGGTTGTGTTCTCTTGTAATTCTTTAAAGGATTTTTGTGTATCCTCTTTAAGGACTTCAAGCTGTTTACCTGTGTTCTCAATTTCTTTGAGAGTGTTATTTATGTCCTTAAAGTCCTCTATCATCATCATTAGAAATAATTTTAAATCTGAATCTTGCTTTGCTGGTGATATGAGGAATTTAGGACTTTCTAGTGTGGGAGAACTAGCTTCTAATGATGTCAAGTCCCCTTGGTTGCTAATGCTTAGATTCTTCCACTTGAGTTTTGCCATCTGGATCTCCTTAGTGCTACCTGCCTTGTCTCTGACTGGAGCCTGTCTTTCCTATTATCTTGGTTGTATCACAATTGTGTGGGGTGGGTGTGACAAGTGAGATAAGAGCTGGGGCCCAAAATCTACTCAGTGCTTAGGGACAGACAAGAAAGTAACAGTGCTCCTGGCCAGGGTCCTAGTGGGTCCCTGTTACTCCAAGTTTGGGGCAGACTTGCTGTCTGCTTACCTAAGATACTGCCCAGGTTAGAGCTCCTGGGAGCCGCGCTCCCTCTGGGTTCTGTGAGATTTGGGGCAGAGCTGCCACCCACCTGGGATCTGCTCAGTGTTCAGGCCCAGACCGGAAGGAACCAGTGCTGATATGTTGTCATTTAAGGGATAATCTATAAATGTTATAGCTTTGGACAGGGAGGAAACTAGAGGTCTTAGACTCAGGGCTTTCTACCTTTCATTTCTTCTTCTCTATCTGTCCTTCTTAGGTAGAGAAAAGGGGTGGAAGAGTAAGGGAGGATATAGTAATAATCTTAGAAATGGGAGGAATAGACAAATAGCAATAGGTTATCAAATTTACTCTCAAACAAAACATTGTATGGCCATATCTTACACTGGTAAAAATCTTTATAATTAATATAAATTGAAATTATAACTTTACATTGGTATAGAATTTATAGATTGATGCAGAATTAAGGTTTCCATTGGTGTGAATTACTTATATTGATACAAAATTAAAAATATTGTTACTCTTTGATAGACATTGTACTTATACAACACACCTAAGAATACAAGGCTTAACTCAGTCCTTCTAATAACTACCATTACAAACTATTTAGGACAATTAAGTAATACAAATGAAGGGCCAAATAGTAAACTCGTATTGTATTAGATTCTGATGTGATTATAATAAGGCTCTTTTAGTTTATTCAAATAGAAATGGCCAAGAATAGTTAAGGTTTAACAGTTCAGATTACTTTACATAGATAGATAGTCTTCAAAGGCATCAGGAGTCCAATAATATGACATTTACAGCCATTTCATTATTAAAGATCATTTGATTAGAGACATATCTGCTTCTGACAAGACCCCCTTCATGGTTCAAAGAAGAAATTGAGCATCAGTTGAGATGCTCCATTTGTGGTGAGGCAGCCACTGGGCAAGAATTGCCTCAGTTCATCTACAGATAAAAATAGTGTTCAGGAAAAGAACATACTATGCAGAAGAGTTGACTGCTAGCTCTGCCAAGACAGGGCAAGCAATCCTTAATATTTCTGCTTAACAGGGGTCTGTCGGATGATCCTGGGCCAGAAGACTGGACATTTTGAGGATTGAGGTAGTCAGCCGTAGCTCTACAATTGGTTAAGTTTTGGAAGCTATGTTTTGTGCCTCCTATATTTTCAGGTAATATTTAAGTCATTCCTGATGGGGTTGAAAACTGGTTGTGGTCTCATAGCCAACTCAACCTGTTTAGCAAAAGAGAGATGATATAGATTTGAGAGGATGGTTTTTATATGGTATACACGCTAAAAGCAGGACATAATTCAGGTATAAAATTGTAAACCTTTTAAGTTAGGATAGATGGTAGAGTGCTTTATCTAAATTGAAAGATATGATGGATTAGGTGTTAAGTGTATCTTATACTTTATAAACTGCATAATTGTAATAGTCATACTCAATTTATATCTGAGAAAAAAGAGCCTTTTAATTGGTCAAAAATGGAGAAATGTTGTGGATTGCCCTGGTACTGTTTGTATTTTGATGTTAAGTCTGTTTCCTGAAGAGGAGTGGATCAATACTCAGATGATTTCATTGAACCTTCTCCCCATTTTAACTGGTCGAGCAAAGGCTGTAGCCCTGTGATTGGGCAGTGGAAGGGAAAGATGGGAGTTGAGGTTTTAGAGAGGGGAGAAGAGAGGAAGGAGGGAGGAAGATGGAGAAACTGAAGGAAAATGGAAGAAGAGGTAGTGGAAGAAAGGTGGAGCAGAACCATGTAGTGTGGAGAAGCTGCAAGTAACAAGGGAATCTCATAGCTGAGGAATAGAGTAGTATACTGGTAAATCTGCCCATTCTAGTCATGCAGTGCATAAATACTACAACTGAGTTGTATGCTTTTTGCATGGGCTTATTGGGGCTGGAGATTTACTACAGTATGAATAGTAACATTAGAAAAAGGAAAACGACATAAAGTTTGTTACCTAAGTTTTCACCTTAATCAACTAGAAAAAAGATAAGTAAATTAAGCCCAAAGTAATCAGAAAAGGGGCCCGATAAGGATAAAAACAGAAATTAATACATAGGAAATATAAAACAACAAAATTCAATTAGGTTTTAAGAAGTTTAAAAAGTCAAGAAAAAAAATTAACTATATAAAGTTATCATAAAAAAGAAAAGGAAACACATTCATGAAGACTAGCTTGTATGGTAAAGAAGGTGCCTTCCAAGGGAGAGAAGCAACCAGTTGTCCTACCCAACTATGATGCCTATGAATCACAATAACAACCAGCATGGTGTAGATTTCCACGGGTGCAGTAGTGGCAAGCATAGCTTCGCGGTAACCAACAACTCTGTACTTGGACAATTTTTCTCTGCTCTCAACATTGCTTGATTGACTATAGTTGTTTGACTAGGGTTGATGTCCCATGAGATTCCCCCTTCCATGTTCACATGTCTTTTGGTGTTGTCCTTGTGTAGCTCTTGTTAAAGTAGCCACATTGGTGATGCTTCATGGGTATTGTTGTTGTTGCAGTTTTCTGGTATTAAACATAAGTCTTCATAGCTTCTCTGTCATTTCCAGAACACAAAATCTCACAGCAAACATGCCATGTTTCTGGCTCCTAGAAGTTTTATGCCTCCTCTCCTATGACAATTCTTGAGCTGTAGGTGCAGGACTTGTGTTATAGATATATCAGCTGGGGCTGGGTAGCACACAGGTAGCATTTTGATGTGTTTTAATGTGGTTTGTTTTTCTGTAATGGTCTATGACTGTTTGAGTATTTTTTTTTTAAGGGGTGGTGAGATCTGTGCTTATTTGTATATTAGGATAAGCATTTAGAATGTAGCTAGGAATTATAGTGGTTTAGTACATTGGTGGCTGTAGATTCTTCTTCAAGATGCATGACTGTACTCGGCCTGGGGAGCTGGCTAGGTTTCCAGTCCCAGACACAATGTCACTCTTGCTTCTTAGTAGATATTGAGGATGGTCTTCTGTGTGAAAGAATACAAGGGAAAAATTGGATTGGCCCGGGTTTTGTTTAAATGGCTCCAAGACTCAGACTCTTTCTTCAGTGCAGTACCATCCCAAAATTGGCCATTAATTTCAGATAATGGCCAACGAGTATTGGAGGAACATGTGTATTCTGCATCCACCATATTGAATATTCTATAAATGCCTGTTAATTCCATCTGATACAAAGAGAAGAAAGAGACTGGCCAGGCATTTGAGGCAGGGCTCCTTGAAAATAAGCAGTTCTATATGATTTGGCTTTGGTAAGCAGTTCAGTCCTGGACAGTGCTGGAAATATACTTGTACCTGTGTTGAAACTTTCCTGAATCTCAGGGATGAAACCAACTTGGTCATGGTGGTTAATATTTTTTAATGTGCTCTTGGATTCATTTTGCAAGTACTTTATTGAGAATTTTGTATCTGTGTTCATAAGGGATATCAGTTGCTAATTAGATTAGTCAGGGTTCATCAGGGTAGTGGTTGTCAACCTTCCTAATTCTGTGACTGTAGTGGCAATTTTAGAATTTTGGTTTCTTTAAGAAATATTATAAAAATTTCTTTCCATTTTAATCCCAGGTGTGGGCTGTGGGGCTGCTTCAAACTGACTACAGAAGGTGACTATGATTTGCCTCATGCTCTAGCTGAGGCATGATTTTGCCAGCTGCAGATGGTTTCTGCAATTGTGTGGCATTTGGAATTTTGAGAACTTTTCAGAGGATATATAAATGCTAGGGACCCAAGAGATGGGGTTTGTTGTTGGTTGGCTGTTCAGGAGTATGGGGCAGTAGGCCACACCATCAGATAGAAGAACTGGTAAGATTACAGCAAAGTTCTGAACCCTGATAAAAGCTCATAACTGAGAATGGCAGAAGACTGAACAAGCTCCAGATCAGATTCCTATCCTTGAACACATGACTGGTACACCCCACTAGGATTGTCAAATAGGGACAACACTTGACGTCCCTCCATGTATAAATAGGGATCTCTAACTTCTTAGACTGAGCCAATGGGAAGATTTATCCCTAGATCCCACCCTACCCCAAAATGTTTATATGGTCCCTGTCCACAAGAAATAAAATGCATGAGTTGTTCACCAAAGACTGTCTGAGAGTGCCTGTTTTATTGAGCTGCAACACTTCAGGGACAAGTTTTGTCTCCCAAAGCTTTCTTCTGCTGGACCTTGTTTTTACCCAACCAGCTAGTGCATGTGCATGACTACAGCTATCACTTCCTGCTCAGAGTCAGTGATTGTGTCATACCTGCCACTAACTGGGGGCAGTGGTGAGGTCTGGCAGCCTGCCTTGCTCCAGCTTCCCCTTGGAGAGCTGGAACCCTTTGGTTCTTCTGGCCATGCCTGAGCTTCAGGAGACCTTTTGCTGCCAGCTGCGCTCCAAAAGTCAGACCTATGCAGACTGACTGGAACAGGGGTTTGGTTGAAGTTTGTTAGTACTAATAATACTCAAAGAAGAAACAAGAAGAAGAGAAAAAAATGGATTTAGAGATCTCTTTCTTTCCTTTCTATCCTTCTCCCCTTCTCCTATGTAATATTAAGGGGTTGAAAGGGTTGAAGAAGTGTGGAAGAAAGAAGAACCCACAAAGTAGCAATGCCAGCAACATGTGACACTTTCATACAATTCCTCAGGTTGTGGTGACCCCCAAACAAAATTATTTTGTTGGTACATCATAACTGTAATTGCTACTGTTAGGAATTGCAATATAATATCTGATATGCAGCCTCTGTGAAAGGAACCCAAAAGGGTCATGACACACAGATTGAGAACTGCTGCTCTAGAGGAGTTGAATGTATGAATAAATACATCCATATAACATACATACACATGCACACATATATATGACGGCGTATTGCTAGAGTGTCTTACAGATTATGTTCAGTTCAACAATGGTTGTCTCCCAATGGAAAGCACAAGAATCCAGTATTTCTTCAGTCCCCAAGTCTGAATGTCCCAGCAGATCTTTGTCCTAATTAAAACTTTATTGGAAGTTTCTGGGCTTCTTCCCACAGTAAAGTTAACTTTTAGTCTGAGAGTTGAATGAAGTAAGAGGAAAGGGACCTTCCTAAGTCCCTGTTGTCACTGATGGTAATGAATCTCAAGGGAAGGACAGCTCCAGCCAACAAAAACAGAATCTCAGATGAGTGAAATCTGAGTTATACATTTTTGCACATCTTGAATTCCCCTAGAGACCAAAGAGAATGTCTAATACCTCAGGCCTCTTCCCAGCCCACAGAGACAAAGGGTCTACTGTGATTACTGTGCTCCAGAGTCTTCTATGGGCACAATGAGACTGGAAGATCATGTACAGCATGTAGCAGGCATTCACACGAGTCATCCATTGATGTCTGTCCCTCTAATATAGGAACTGTAGATGTATATTCAACTTTCTCAGGCAAGGGTCCCAGGAATGCCACTTGGGGTTAGGAGCCACCTAAGGAGTTGGTAATCCCAGTTCTGGTATGTATCCAGAGACAACTAACTTTGGGAGGACGGAGGAAGGGAGGACAGAGGGAGGGAGTATTGAAGGGGAGGTGGGTTGCTGGAAAACCTGAAGGTTTGGTGGTCTGCGAAGTATAATGGGACAAGAGCTGCCTGATCGTGATCTGCATGACATATGACAGGTCTTAAGGTAAAGCCATAAACTGAGCAGTTGAGATTGATTCCATGAACAACCGAATGGCCATTACATTGCTTGTTTTGATGTAATTGAGGCTATTATATAAAAGCACTAAACATGATAAAACTGTTATGCTTTCTTATCTACATATCAGTTTTGGTACCTGAAGTCTTCAAAAATAGTAGTCAAATAATTGCAAAACATTTATAATAATAAGATTTTATTTTGCTAATGTATTAAAGGGGATGAATGCATAATCTGTGAGCAGAATTAAATAAGCCAAAACATAGATATAAATAATGATAGAAAAATGTAGCAAAGAAATACAAAACAGAACTGTGGTGCTTGACACCAGCCTCACACACACTAGACAAAGGGTGTGCTGCTGAGCTACCCACTCAGCCCTGCATCAGAATCTTCACAGACAGGGAATGAAGAGATGGCTCAGAGGTTAGAAGCACATACTGCTCTGGCAGAGGAGTTGACTTCAACATCAAGGCCCCATGTAGGGTTGGGCAACTTCAGCTCCAGGGGATCCAACACCACTGGTTTCTGAAGGCATCTGCACACACATGCACACACATGCACACACATGCACACACCCAGATATACACATAGGCAAAAATACAAAAAGCGATCTTCAAATTAAGAAATCATCATAAATGCTATCTGTATGGGGTGACAGAGGAGTCTTTATTCCTCTTACTCTACATCACTAAACTTTCTATAGTGAGCTGATAATATTTTATATTCATTATTATTATTATTAATTATTATGTGCTGAAGGCCAATTGGTAGTCAGGGGATCACTTTGTGAACTTGGTTCTGTCCTTTTACCTTTACATGGGTTCCAGGGATGAAAATATGGTTTTCAATTTTTCATAACAAGTGCTATACTCACTGAGCCATCTGACCAGCCCACAGATAAGATTTTTATAACTTTGTCACATTGAAAAAAATATAGTCCCCTAAATATACTATACTTTTTGTTTCATTATTCTTACATTACTAGCCAACTAATTTTGGTAATAAAGAAAGGTCTCATGTCTAGCCCAGGACTATGTATTGGGTATTATTTGTTTTAGTTTTGTAAGAAGTACTATGGCTATTGTTTGGTTTTGTTGTAAGCTCTAGTAACTGGAATTCAAATGCAGTCACAATGTTTTCACCAAAAATGCCGTCAATAGAAAGCTTTTCATCTATGATGCTGATGAAAAATTTTGATTCACAGGACACAGGATTTGCAAAACAAAAAGTTTTAATTAATTTAGAAGAGTGTATATCAATTTTAAATGAATATAGGAAAATATGACCTGATCTAAAATAATAAAATAATTTCCTTGCAGAAAAAAATAGGTTACATACTAACTTGTTTAAAATCATTTGGGGTAGAAAATTACCCAGAATTTAGTAAAATGATGTGAAAATTTATGGTTTGCTGTTGACTCAGTGAGACATCTTACTCACCAGTCTGAGGAATGAGAGGACAGGGAGTGAAACCTCTAAAGGAGGCCTCCAGTCACAAGAGTAACACTCATTCCTCTGTATTTCCAGCCTTGTGTTGTCCTCAGGTGCTCAGAACTCACAGGGTCTGATGTTCAGCAGGGTCCATGAACAGCCCCAGCAGAGGTGGGAGGAGTCATGGAGAACAGCACCACTGTTACTGAGTTCATTTTACTGGGGCTCTCAGATGCCTGTGAGTTGCAGGTGCTCATCTTCCTGGGCTTCCTCCTGACTTACTTCCTCATTCTACTGGGAAACTTCCTCATCATCTTCATCACCCTTGTGGACAGGCGCCTTTACACCCCCATGTACTACTTCCTCCGCAATTTTGCTGTGCTGGAGATCTGGTTCACCTCTGTCATCTTCCCCAAGATGCTAACCAACATCATCACAGGACAGAAGACCATTTCCCTACAAGGTTGTTTCCTCCAAGCATTCTTCTATTTCTTTCTTGGCACCACTGAGTTCTTTCTACTGGCAGTGATGTCCTTTGACAGGTATGTGGCCATTTGTAACCCTTTGCGTTATGCTACTATTATGAGCAAAAGAGTCTGTGTTCAGCTTGTGTTTTGCTCATGGATGTCAGGATTGCTTCTCATCACAGCTCCCAGTTCTATTTTTTTTCAGCAGCCATTCTGTGGCCCCAACATCATTAATCATTTCTTCTGTGACAACTTTCCACTTATGGAACTCGTATGTGCAGATACAAGCCTGATAGAGTTCCTGGGTTTTGTTATTGCCAATTTCAGCCTCCTGGGCACTCTGGCTGTGACTGCCACCTGCTATGGCCACATTCTCTATACCATCCTGCATATTCCTTTAGCCAAGGAGAGAAAAAAAGCCTTCTCAACTTGCTCCTCTCACATTATTGTGGTGTCTCTCTTTTATGGCAGCTGTATCTTCATGTATGTCCGGTCTGGCAAGAATGGGCAGGGGGAGAATCAAAACAAGGTGGTGGCATTACTCAACACTGTAGTGACACCTACTCTCAACCCCTTCATCTACACTCTGAGGAACAAGCAGGTGAAGCAGGTATTTAGGGAACACGTAAGCAAGCTCCAAAAGTTGAGACAGATGTGAAGAAAAACTCATTGCAAATTTGCCTGAGTCTCTGCTAATGAAACTTGCAGTGGCAGCCAGTGAATTTCTCCTTGAAGGCAGTTTTGTGTGATATGCTCTAATATACTGTAGTTTCTGACATGCATCCTAAACATCCATTCTGTCTTGTTCAGAGAAGACACAAATTCCAATATACCAGTACTATGTATGGTAATTCTTCATATTTCAGACCCTCCCCTGTATATGAATTTTATAATCTCTCCTTTCTTAAATGCTGAGAATAAACTTGGTCCTTTTTTTGCTGGTTCTTTTCACATTTGATAAAAGTATGCCCAAAGTATATATTCACTGATAGACCTCGGAAGTATTTTGTACAGGTGGATTGACAAAATGGTAAAAGTGAACATGGACTAAACAATATTGTAAGAGTTTCCTTTTTTCAGATTCCCAATGTTAAGGAAAAACTGTCTAATAAGACAAAAATATGCATTCTCATGGGCTGAGGGGAAAGCTTAGTGGGTAAAGTGCTTGCTGCACAAGCTGGAGGACCTGAATTTAGGTCCTCAGCATCCACATAACAGCTGAACAATGGCTGCTAATGTGTGAAACCAGTGACAGGAGTTGGCTGTATGAACAGAGGCAGGTCCTTGCTCAGCCATTCTCTGAGTCACCAGAGTCAGTGAAAGAAAAACCAATGTGGGCATGCTAGAGGTAGACAGCTACCACTTACCCCATGTAAACAGATATGTGAACACATGGGAACACACATGTGTGCGCGCACACACACACACACACACACACACACACACACAATACATGAAATAAAAATTTAATGTTTAATAAAAAAGTAGTGCTGTGTGCCTTATTGCAGCTGCCTGCAGCCACGACCACCGGGTTCTCCTGAGACGAAGCTTAGGAATTAACAGGAAGGAGGGTGAGAGAAATGTGGGGCCAAGACAAAGTATTCTGATCAAGGCCCAAAGTTTAATAATTTGCTTTCACATATAAAGGGGAAGCCCCACCCCCCAGAGTCTCTTACCGCCCAGGGGCTAGGTAAGGAGATAGCAGTCTGGAATGTGTCAAGGCTAGCTCAGCAGGCAATCCATTCTTCTTAGCTCAGTAGCAGACCTCAGGGTGCCAAGACTGACAAGGCAATGCCTCCTTCTAGGTCCTATTGTTGTTTGGTCTTGTTGTGGTCAATGACTTGCAGGCCTGCTCAGGCCTGGGGGAAGGGCACAGTTCCCACCTTAATTTTTTAAGATGGCAGTGCCAATATTTGGACGGGGCACAATATTTCATCCCGTCTAAGGTCTAGAGTGGCCGGGCAACCGTGCCTGTCTTAGGTTGGCATTTATATTACTCCTATATTACCCATCATCGATGAAAACATACATAGCATATTGATGTATGCCTCTGTCTTAGGTTTATAGGAGCTGAAAATTACTCCTATATTACCCGTCATTGAGGAAAACATACATAGCTTCATGATGTATGCCTCTGTCTTAGGTTTATAGGAGCTCAAATCACTCTTACCTCTCATTGACTAACCAGCAATCATTGGCACACTCTCTAGACCCAGACCACATTCAGACCAAAGGACCTGTGGGCATGCACTAGATGCAATTCTTCACAGCGATGTGTAACTGTCAGATGAATAGCCGAGCTTGTTGAGAGCGATCCTGTGTGAGGGCAATCAATCTGCTTAAAATATAAAATTCAAAGGTTAAAAGCAACATGATTATCCAAGCAATGTAGAAAATAAGGTTGGAAGTGGAAGTATTTCAGTATCTAATCCAACTGCTAATTAGCAGGGATCAGACACAAAGTCTGACCACCAGGTATTTAGTGGGTGGCTTCAAGTCATGATAAAAAACACTCTCCAGTAAGAGTGGAGATTATATATCAAGTTAAATCAGCTGTTTGATAAAGATTTTGAGCCATCTTTATCATTAGAATCATAATTATTAGGCTCAAGATCTGTGTCCACTTGACCAGTCTTTCAGGCAGCCAACAGGCTCCATTCTCTTTCTGAAAAATGTAAACTGACCCACAACCTCAAATTAGAACAGGATCGGGACCACACCAAGTATTAGTTAAGGGGTCTCTCCACAGACCCTGGCAAATGAGCTGGAAGTAACTGGATGCCAGTGGCGATCCACTGCAGACTGACCTTTAGTATCAGTTTGCAGAAAATTTAAAACAAATAAGATAAAAGCAAGGTGTGCTTTTGGTGACCTTGTGGGGTATAATTCTCCCTTTCTAATTTTAAAAAAGGTCAATCTTTTAAAATTACTTGTAAAACCAGGGAAGAAGCACCATTAGCTGCTTTTCCCATATTTAGAGATTTATGAAAATATTATTTTAAAATTTCATAATCTCTTTCACAATTTTTTGTCCTTGAGGATAATAAGGAAAGATAAACAATATTAAATTGTCAACAAAACATCTCAAATGTTTGACTTGTAGTCAAATAAGTATAATAGACAGTTCCATTATCTATCTTAGTCTGTTGTGGAACACAATGTGCAGGAAAATAATGTAGGCAATAACTAATGTAGGCAATAACTAATTATATTTAGTTGTTTCTCTTGTTAAAGTAGTTGTAACTAAACAGCCTAAAAGGCGTCAAGTCACATGCATATATTTTAAAATTTTTTAAAGCAAAAATGAGTAACTTGTATTTGTCAAAATTGATTACGTATAAGTCCTCGAGTCTTAACACCATTATGAAAAAATTGAAGATAGAGAACAACCTCTTGTAATTTAACTTGCACCTTTTTTTTTTTTGAAATGACAATTATTGTCTCGAGCTATTATTATTTTGATATTGTAAAGAATAAGATTGTATGGCCAATTATTTTTGAAAGGCCTATAATATGTCTAGTATATAAATCTGTTCTGGCATTGTCTTGGGGTTCCAATCCCCAAGACAATCCAATGAGCTTTTAAATTGTCTTATAAAGTTAAGAAACAGTATTTGTTTCATAAATTAAGCTGTATTTTTATAAATAAAATTTGAGAATTAGTTATATTTAAGAAAGAAATAATTTTAAGCAATTATAAATCACTAGCCATATAGTGGTTATGAGTATATAAATGCAAAGCTTGATTTCTCAGTATTTCAAACAGTGGCTACAACACATAATTTAATTGTGTTGAAGCAGGGGAAACTCTAGAAAATAAACATGTGATTTAATTACATATACTGTCTTTTCAATAGATGAGGCATCTGTAAATATAATAAATATAGTAAACATCTTTTCTATGGGCTGCATGTATAGTAAATTTTAGGAAATACAAAAGCACACATAGAGGAAAACTGTATCAAATGATCATCAAATTTGTCTAAAAAGTTTGTCATGTAATAAGCCAAATATCACCATTTTTCAGTCCAATTTAACTGTTATTTGGAATAAGGAATAAACCTTTTATTCAAAATGTTTTTAGAATTCAATCATATAATCTTGTATTAACACTAATAATTTTATAATAAGATGTTTAAATTTTACTTGTAGATGAAGAAAGATGAATCCACATTAATGGCTTCTTTTTTCAAAGGGCTGTTATGAGCATATGAGTAGTAATAATACAAACAGCCAACAATTTATCAGTCTATATAATTTATCTGTTGATAACTAACAGTTTACTCTACTTTCAATAAAGCTATCTCTCTTTATTTGGTTAATTGTCAAGGGGAATTAGGACTTGTATGTCCTTGAAAATATCAAACAGAGGTTTAAATCCTCCTATGGTAAGCTTAAGATGAGGTTTTAGCCAATTAATATCTCTTAACAACTTTTAAAAATTGTTAGATGCAAATCAAAATTAAAAGCAAACCATTTTCTTGTTGCATGTGCACTTACAAGCCAGCAGAGGGCGCTAGATACCACTACAAATGGTTGTGAGCCACCATGTGGTTGCTGGGAATTCAATCCTTATATTTTTAGTTATAAGTCTAGCCTTTAACGGCTGAGCCATCTCTCTAGCCCCAATTATGTATTTTTGTTAGAATTTTCTGTGTCACAATCTGTTTAGAATATAACTGAGGTCTCAAATATTGAAAAGATACTCTTTGAATCTTTTCTGGAGTAACAATTACTCCAAAATTTTTAAAGCTTGTTAAATTGGAGCAAAGGCTTGCAGAAAAATTTTTTTAGAGAAATCTGCTAATAAAGTATCACACAATGAATAATATACACTAAAAGATTCAAACTCTTAATTTTTAGTATCCAAATAACAACTATATATATATCACTTCATGGGCTCTTAAAAATTACGAATAAATTTACCGAATGTAAACCTCCCACCTTTACCAGAAAAATAAAGGAATGGTATAAAAACATCTTTTATATCTATAATAATTCTATATGTATTTACTGGAATGGCAGCTGGAGTAGGCAAGTTTGGCTGTAATGTCCCATTAGTTTCATAAATCTTAAGTTTGAACTTTCTTTTGGATTAATTCAATAATCAATCTTTTTTAAATGAGTGAGAATATAGGATAAAAGTCAAGCTGAAGGCAATCTCATCCTCTAATAATTGTTACATACATTAGAGGAACCAAAAGTATCTCATTTTTAACAACTTTGGAAGGAAGTGAATGCAAAGGAACAAAAACAAATGGACCAATTTTTTGTCAGCAGGTACAGTTATAACTCATGGAGGGAAGTAGGCATAATTTTAATGTCTCCAGCATAATCATAACTCTCGGCCCACAGACTGTTTTAAAAGTCTTTGGGTCTTGGATCTACCCCTCCTCCAGCAAGAAAGGGGCAAGGCAAAAGACAAATTCCACACCCATTTCTAGGAGCTGGTAGTGAAGACCCAGGACAAAAGAAACTCTTAGCACCTGAGCTTCTGCAGAGCTCAGTCTGCATTGTCTTAATTCAAATGTAAATATTTTTAATCTCCAGTCTGTTTTCTGAGGCTTGGCCTTTTTGTAGGCCTGAACTGCACTGTAATTTTTGTTTTTTAACTTTAAATTTAAACTTTAAACTTTAAAGGATATGTGTTGTATCTTTTGTCTATAAACATGGGCAAATCAAAAAATCTCAAACTCACGATTGAACTACCCACTGTAGCCAATGGAATATTGGCAGTTTAACTATGTTTTTATGCCTCTTTTGCAACATTAGAGTATAACCATAATTCTGAGAAACAAAACCAATTTTTAACGATGTAAGCAATCTGTTTTCTCTAAAATCAATACCAAGAAGATTACCTTTATGTTACAAAGTTTTGTTGCCAATTCTTATATATGAATGCACGATAGTGCAGCTTTTAATATCTCACTAAAGAGACATTGTTCTTAAATCTTATCTTTATACATCTGGTTTCTGAATGACTCTAACCCTGAGTTACCAATCTTAAGCCAACCTTTGTTACCAAGGTTGTAATCATACATCATAATTTTTAATCATACCCAAAAACTTATAGGCTGAAAATCTGTAACCAAGACATGTAGAATATATTTATACCTTAAAACCAATTAGAAACAAAAATGAAGTGACAACACATCTTATATATTTAGACCAAACAAAATTTCTTGCTTTTTCTAGCTATAATTTCAAGAGAGAAGCACCTTGTCACAGAGATTTTTCTAAGACAAACCACTCTTAGCTTCCTTATTGAATCAAAAAACCTGCTGCTCCCTTTAAAAGCAGCTTATACCAACAATCAACTGTTAGAAAGACTTTTCCAACTCAGTGAAACTCTAACTACAGGTGTTAAGCAAACTTATCAGCCGCTGCTCTGTATATTAAAACTGCCTCTGAAAACCAAGTTAAACTAGACCAAGGGTTGTATCAAGCAGTTTTAAAGATCTTTTGAACATTAAACATAGAACACCACAAGACATAGACCGCCAACCATTCATTCATTGAGACACGTGGACAAAAACACACAATGAGACACGTGGACATTGGTGCGCCAAGGGACAAACAAGGAAGGCAGAATTATGGATACCACTCAGTGTTCTGCCCTTTTTTGTTTTTCAAATTCTTTTAAACCCAGTTCTTCTCCTCTAAGGCCGCCTGTCTTCGGCTTGCCAAATTTTCTCCTATCCTCAATTCACTGCCATTCTTCCTAGATGAGCTTAGCATCCGGTCAATACTCGCTCAATTCTAGACCCCTGTATCCACCTTATGCACATTTCCTGTAAACACAGCCATAACTTAGCTAGCATCAATGGCATTCCTGGTTTACCAAGTGCTTCCGGATACTTTACTTTTTCTTCCATTTTCCGTGGAGCTCCACCCAAGACAGTGTTCCTCTACTGGTCTTCTCTTCTCAGGCCCCACGTTGGGCACCATTCTTTAGCTGCCTGCAGCCACGATCACCAGGTTCTCCTGAGACGGAGCTTAGGAATTAACAGGAAGGAGGGTGAGAGAAACGTGGGACCAAGACAAAGTATTCTGATCAAAGCCCGAAGTTTAATAATTTGCTTTCACATATAAAGGGGAAGCCCCACCCCCCAGAGTCTCTTACCGCCCAGGGGCTAGGTAAGGAGATAGCAGTCTGGAAGGTGTCAAGGGTAGCTCAGCAGGCAGTCCATTCTTCCTAGCTCAGTAGCAGACCTCAGGGTGCCAAGACTGACAAGGCAATGCCTCCTTCTAGGTCCTATTGTTTGGTCTTGTTGTGGTCAATGACTTGCAGGCCTGCTCAGGCCTGGGGGAAGGGCACACTTTATGAAACAGCATTTAATAGATTAAATCTGGCCTCATTATTCAGTACCAGAAAACAACAACAACAAGAAGAAAATATTTAAATATATCTCTTAGGTAAATCAGAATTAAGAAATAAATCAGAGATAACTCAAACATCCAAACTCAAACATCCAAAACCAGAAAACATAATTCTAAAAAATCTACCTGTCAAAGAAAATATTGGAAGGAAATTGAAAAATACTTCCAAGTTTGAAAACACTTCAAAAGAAAGCTAAAATGTAAGAAAAATGTGGACTGTAACTCAGCCAGTGCTTATAAAAATGCATAACATTGAATATGTTGTCAGTTGTGGTGAGACTAACAAGATCAACAAGGTAGGTGATACATATGTGATTACGTTTATGTCTCTGTGTATGGAGACAGCTCTGGAATAGGCTGAGACTAAAATCTCTATACACAGCCAATAACACTTACTGGGTACAAAATTCTCATGACTTGTTATTACATATCATCCTTTAAGTTGGCTTGAATGGAAGTTTATATTGTAGTTTGATTATATGATCAAACTAACCTCTGAAGAAAGGCAGTCATCTTTCTTTATTGATCTTCATTAACCAATCTGTGAACTCTGCCTGCTCCATATAAATGTCTTTACAGAGCTATATGTTGCTTTTAGGTTTTATATTCTGCAGGATGGAGGAAGAGAAAGACAAGAGTCACACTCTGGGATGCTGAGATTCTGGGACCTTCCATTCCAGCTCCTTGTTTGATTCTACTGTAACTACATCAAAGCTGTTTCTTCTAAAGTTTTGCTTCCAGAGCTTTTCCAGAACAGCTAGCTTGCCCGTCCAGCTTTTAAGACTGTCATAGTCAGGATGTCAGCTAAGCCATGGACTTTCTTAGCCCATAATGACTGGAAGGTAAATAATGTTAGCTAGCCCTCCTTTGACAAAACCAATTTTCCTAGTTCCTTTTGGGCCCCCAGAAGGGGGAAGAGCACTGACTGCTCTTCCAGAGGTTCTGAGTTTAATTTCAGCAACCATATAGTGGCTTACAACCTTCTGAAATGGGATTTGATGCCCTCTTTTGATGTGTCTGAAGAAAGTGATAATGTACTCACACATAAAATAAATAGATCTTTTTTAAAAAGTGTGTGTGTGTTTTTTTTTTTAAAGGGCTGGAGAGATGGCTCAGTGTTCATGAGCACTAACTGCTCTTCCAGAGGTCCTGAGTTCAATTCCCAGAAGCCACATGCTGGCTCACAGCTATCTCTAATGGGATCTGATGCCCTCTACTGGTGTGTCTGAACAGAAGTACAGTGTAGTCATATGCATAAAATAAAACATTTTTTAAAAGCATTCACCTGAAGGTTCTAGGGGGGAAGAAAGAAGCAAAGACCACCAGCAGAAGTAGATACCATGAATCATCGTATTCAGGGCTGAAATCAATCAATTATAAACAAAGAGAATGAAAGACCCCCGAGGGGACCCTCCCTCAAGTCTGGACCACTGCTCACCCACGGACACATGAGAGACCTCCTTGATGCATTTGCATAAGGTAGTTTAATAGCAAGGGCCCTTGGGTTGAAACTCGTCCCATGCAGGAGACAAGGGATTTTGACCACAAACCCCAGAGGCATGGGCTATTTATGGGTAGGGGTAGGGAAAGGCAGGAAAGTTTGGCGCGGTTACACACGATTGGTTATATCAAATATCAGCAACTTGCAGAGGCGGCAGGATGTCTAGTATCCCGGACCTCCCAGAAAGGGAGGGGGAGAGAAGTAAACAATAGATGGCTCATTATTCACTTGGGCTAGTTAGGACTTGTCTGGGGCATGCCTTTTTAGTTTTCTTCTGGTCACCTTGTCCCTGGAGGGGGCATGTCTGTTTTAAGCTGTTTTCAAATTTTATTTTCACAAGAACAACATAAAGAATCAATAAAACCAAGAGATGGTTCTTTGAGAAAATCAAGAAGTTAGTCCATCCCTTAGCCAAACTAACTAAAAGGCAGAGAGACAGTACCAAAATTAACAAAATCACAAATGAAAAGAGAGACATAACAATGGACACTGAGAAATTAAAAAAATCACTAGATCTGTAATCCTCAAAACTGGAAAATCTAAATGAAATGGATGATTTTTCAGACAGGTACCAATTACCAAAGTTAAATCAAGATCAGGTAAACTATCTGAATAGTACTATAACCCCTAAGGAAATAGAAGCAGTTATTAAAATCTCCCAACCAAAAACCCCAGGCCAGATGGTTTTAGTGTAGAATTCTACCAGATTTTCAAAGAAGAGCTAATGCCAATACTCGTCAAACTATTCCACAAAATAGAAACTGATAGAACTTTGCCAAACTCATTCTATGGGGCTACAGTCACCCTGATAGCTAAACTACACAAAGACTCAACAAAGAAAGAAAATTTCAGACCATTTCTCTTATGAACATTGGTGCAAAAATACTCAACAAAATACTTGCAAACCAAATTTAATAGCACATCAAAGATCATCTACCATGATCAAGTAGTCTTCATCCCAGGAATGCAGGAGTGGTTCAATATACAAAAACCCATCAGTGCAATCAACTATATAAACAAACTGAAAGAAAAAAAACTCACATGATCATCCCATTACATGCCAAAAAAGCCTTTGACAAAATCCAGCACCCATTCATGTTCAAGGTCTTGTAGAGATACATACCTAAACAGACAGGGATACGAGATACATACCTAAACAGAATCAAGGCAGTAGACAGGAAGCCAATAGCCAACATCTAATTAAATGGAGAGAAACTTAAAACAATTTTCCTAAAATTAGGAACAAGACAGGCTGTCAACTCTTTCCCTATCTCTTCACTGTAGTACTTAAAGTTCTAGCAAGAGCAGTAAAACAACTAAAGAAGATAAGGGGATACAAATTGGAAAGGAAGTCAAAGTATTGCTATTTCACAGATGATATAATAGTGTAAGTGACCTTCAAAATCTTACCAGAGAACTACAGCTGATAAACACCTTCAGCAAAGTGGCTGGATAAAAAATTAACTCAAAGAAATCAGTAGCCCTTCTTTATACAGGCAATAAATGGGTTGAGAAAGAAGTTAGGGAGACAATTCCCTTCACAATAGCCACAAATAATATAAAATATCTTGGACAGAGACTCCACAGGAAGACCAACAGAGTCAACTAACCTGGATCCTTAGGGGCTCCCAGATGCTGAATCAACCACCAAAAAAAAAAAAAAAAAAAAAAGCAAGCGTGGGCTGAACCTAGGCCTCCTGCACACATGTAACAGATGAGCAGATGGTCTCCAACAACAGGAGCTCTCCCTGAATCTGTTGCCTGCCAGCCTGCCAGCCTCCCAGCCTGCCTGCCTGCCTGCCTGCCTGCCTGCCTGCCTGCCTGCCT